>MU825402.1:0-600000 GCA_029204205.1 Desmophyllum pertusum
TTTTTAAATCGTTTTATTTTGTAAGTGCACTTACTCTGTTTTAACATGTGAACTATGAAAACTTGTTTGCTTATTGTTTGACAAATAAATCAGAAGGGTTAAAACCTCTCTTTTATTTTGTTTTTCTACTCTGAAACCTTTGACTTCTTCTTAACTGGTTTAGAACGTTCTCGTTACATTCTATCATCAAAAACTCTCTCACATCTCGTGTAGCATCCAAAACCTGCACACATTCCTCTACAGTTAGAACCTCTAAATTCCCACGACAAAGAAATGTGTCTGTAGAACGATAAAAAGGTAGAGTCTTGATAAGCTTGTTTGTCTTTCTTTTCTTTTGAAAATGTGACTCATTCATGTTCTTTTCCTATGAGAATAGCATTTTGCTTATATCAGAGTATACTGTGAAAAAGTTTTATTCACCATCATGTCTCAAGCAACTTGTGTGATCTGTTTCGATAGAGCCATTTTGGTCCGCAATGAACGATTTGCGCTCCCTGTGTATCGCCATGTAGAACTATCAGCAACACGACAGACCTGCTGTGACTCCGATGTTCATCGGTTCTGTTTTATGTAAGAACCGCCAAAGTGTTGAGACTGTTTACCACGAAAACACATCCTGATTTGCAACACTCAGTAGAGACAAATTTCGCACTAAACTGTGCCTCCCTTGAATCGTTTATTTGTAAACTGGGAGACACATCACCAGCCTGAGCCAGGGTCTCTTCTCTCTCACTTTTGGCAGGAAGAAGAGAGACCCTGTCAACAAGGTTATCTTAGCTTGTGAATACCACTATTTCACTACAATAAATATTTTATAATTTACTGTTTGGGCAGTCTTGTTTTATAATTTGTTAAGATTTAAGGTTTTAATGTACATATTAAGTAAATATTTTATTTTCAGATACTGAAAGAAAAAAGGACCAGTGATTCCATTCAAACAGGTTAACATCAATGTCAAAGATGGAGAAGATTTCAGTTGAGGAAATCAACAAGTTAATTTCTACAAATTACAAAGGAAAAGGTTTTAGATCCGAGTGGTAAAGGGCTGTCCAAAGTTCCTGAAGCTGTTACATCATGACTAAAGTGGATGAAGTACATGTACTTCACATCAAAAGTTAAATACATCCACAGCAGGTGTTATCCCAGCAATTTTTGTTTTTGTGGGCTTCCAAAACCACAAGATGAATCTGGGTGTAAATACTGTCAGTCACCTTTGATGGCAGTCATTTTTGCATGTGTTGCAGCAGCAAGAAAGATTAACACACGGTTAACATGTTGTGTTTACTTATTCCTTCTTTTTTATTCACTTTGTTTTCAGTTTGATGTGAGGAATCTATTGTGTGCAGCCAAAATAATCTAAAGACACCGGACTGAATCAAGTGAAGTCCATTTTTATGCACGTGGGCAGAATTAGCACCGGGAACTTTTCAAGCATCTATTTAACCTACATCACAATTATTTTTCCATTCAAAACTTTCATTCACCAAGAATTACAGAATTAAATGAAATTTTTACAATTATTGTCATCAGGGATAGACAATTTTTATATGTTCGTTATGTTTTTGTTTTCGAGCCATCAATAGGATTTATAAGTGTGTAATTTTTTTTCTTTTTTTCTTTCTATGATTTCAAATTAATATTATAAATAGCTTTGCACTATGTTGATTATCAACTCGGAGTTGATAAAGGTAAATTAACCAAAATCAAAGCTAAGCAATGGCTACTTTAAGTCAGCAAATACTGACGAGACTCTCCACAAAACGAAACCCGCGAAAAGAAGAAGTGAAAAATAACAATGGTGAACAACGTTTTTGACGTTTTTACAGAGTACGAAGACGTTGATTTACAAATCCACTGTAGCAGGTAAATCGAAACTTGCAAAGTTTGCAGGAATGAAGTTATGGTTGGAAGAACAAAAAGCTGAGAAAATGATAACATTATTGCTGAAAACTACACTCTGGTTGTTAGAAAAAAGCCACAAAGTGGAAAACACTCCTACTCTCACTCTGGATAATTCAGTAAGTATTATTGTTTTAATTATAAAACTATAACAAGCTAAAAAGGATAAGAAAAAAGCGACAAGAGATCGGAGATTTATTTTTGTTTTTATTTTCAGTAGAAGAATGTCAAAAAAGTTGCTACACTGACATGCAGCGTGTGTGAACAGATAAAGCCCTGCTGTAAACTACCGTTGCACCTACTTGAGAGCGAAAAAGAACAAAATACTCTCGAGAAATTCACGGTCTGTTGCAAACAGAATGGCACAGGAGAGTGTGGGAAACCTGTCGCGGTCACATCTAGGAGAAATCTTCGATAAAGAAGAACAGTCTAAAGCGAATGTATTATTAGGTAATTCTTGACAACAAGCCTTGCAAAGAATTTCACATTTTTATTTTGTTTTTCTACCCGACTCTGACCGACCCATGATCATTCGGGGTGACGTGTATGTGCAGGAGGAGTGAAACATCTTTGAGAAGTTTAGGTTCGAGACCCTGGTTGACCGAATGATTCCTGTTAGCATCTACATGTATACCTCACACAAGATTTCACTATGTTGTAGACAGAAATTTGACAGGAGAAGTATCTTTAAGAAACGTTTGCACATCATTCAATGATGAACAAAAGACATTTTTATGTAAGAACCGCCATAGTATTGAGACTGTTTACCACAAGAACACGTCCTGATTTGCAACACTCAGTAGAGACAAATTTCACACTAAGCTGCGCCTCCCTTGAATCGCTTATTTGTAATCTGGGAGACACATGACCAGCCTGTGCCACGGTCTCTTTTCTCTCACTTTTGGCGGGAAGAAGAGTGGTTATCTTAACTTGTGAATACCACTATTTCACTACAATAAATATTTTATAATTTACTGTTTGGGCACTCTTGTTTTATAATTTGTTAAGATTTAAGGTTTTAATGTACATATTAAGTAAATATTTTATTTTCAGATACTGAAAGAAACAAGGACCAGTGATTCCATTCAAACAGGTTAACATCAATGTCAAAGATGGAGAAGATTTCAGTTGAGGAAATCAACAAGTTAATTTCTACAAATTACAAAGGAAAAGGTTTTAGATCCGAGTGGTAAAGGGCTGTCCAAAGTTCCTGAAGCTGTTACTATCATGACTAAAGTGGATGAGGTACAGGTACATGTTGATCTGGACAAGGAAATCGGAGCCTCCAAGTTCACACGGTCCTTTAATCTAACTTTGACGCTGACACTGCTAACACGGAAAACGTTTGAAGATAGCAACAGCTATGAGATCGTCGAGAAGGGTTTCAAAACAGGCCATTGCTATTATTTCATGTATGTGTTTAACATGAGTAAAGCAATAGGCACTTGTCCTGACGGTTTCGAAACCAACAAACTGTGCGTCTATTTTTCGTGGAAGAAAGCGTATGGAGATAGATTCAAGATCATTTCAGCCTATCCATTTTCACACGCATATCATATCTACTTGAAGCGGAGAACACGGAAAACGTTTGAAGATAGCAACAGCTATGAGATCGTCGAGAAGGGTTTCAAACAGGTCATTGCTATTATTTCATGTATGTGTTTAACATGAGTAAAGCAATAGGCACTTGTCCTGACGGTTTCGAAACCAACAAACTGTGCGTCTATTTTTCGTGGAAGAAAACGTATGGAGATAGATTCAAGATCATTTCAGCCTATCCATTTTCACACGCATATCATATCTACTTGAAGCGGAGAAGACATTTGATGAACAACTAAAAAATCCTACATGGATTTTGTAGGTACACAAAATGGCTCTTTTAGGAGCCACCACATCTTAATAAAGTGATTGATCAACATTGTGCGAGGGCATGTGAACCGGACAAACACGTTTTCCACGAACAATTAATCCTGCGCGCGAGTAGTGCATTGTCCTGATTCAGTTAAATTCCGGACTGACCGCGTCCTAAAATCTAGTTTGACGTAAATCTAGTTTGACTGTGTCCTGATTCAGTTAAATTCCGGACTGACCGCGTCCTAAAATCTAGTTTGACATCATTGTCTGTTGGCTATAAAACTGACAGCTTTTCGATTAGAAAACCAAAAGATAGATGCAATGGATTTGAGCGATGAAGAACTCTTGGCGGCTGTTCATTCATTCATACTACATATTGTTCCGAAGGACGCTTTTACCGTCAAACACGCTTTCACGGGTTAACAGCAGATCAAGACTGAAATCGCCAATAATGGTAAGTACATCTCTTTTAAACAATTTGTGTTAGGTATGACAATTACACTTATTCGTGTAAAGTTTACAAATACACTGATTAGTAAATGGTCAGATCTACAACACTTATTCTTCATTTACGATATAGTTTTCTTTTCATGAAAATGAAAATGCATCATTGAAAAAATGCACTGTCATTTTCTATTTCTAATTGTAATAATATTAATCCTAGATTCTTTAATTTTATCATGCTACTTGATTTGTTTGTTAATCTTACTGACTAATTATATTTCTCTAGACTCTTGTGTTTTTAGAAAAACATAAACTGAAAAAGCAGGTTGGAAGATGAAAAAATTCATGCCCTGTTATACCGCGTCCATCTTTTCGCTTGGTACTGAATTTGCATTAGAAATAAGCACCTCTTTGTTTCTTTTAGAAGGCAAAGAAATCAAAATTGTCAAGAGACACAAAATAAGTTCAAAATACTTTTCCTTTACTCACTTAAACAATCAAAATAGTTGTCTGTTAACGAATGATGCTATCGTGTTAAAATAATAAGCAACGGTCATGAATTTGCATTAGAAATTAGCACCTCTTTGTTTCTTTTAGAAGGCAAAGAAATCAAAATTGTCAAGAGACACAAAA
The DNA here is from genome assembly GCA_029204205.1 of Desmophyllum pertusum. Lineage (NCBI taxonomy): Eukaryota > Metazoa > Cnidaria > Anthozoa > Scleractinia > Caryophylliidae > Desmophyllum > Desmophyllum pertusum. The sequence goes on from MU825402.1 coordinate 4,831, forward strand.
TAAGTTCAAAATACTTTTCCGTTACTCACTTAAACAATCAAAATAGTTGTCTGTTAACGAATGATGCTATCGTTTTAACTTATTTACATCTCATTTTTGTTTTTACAGATGGAAATTGACAACTTGAAATTCGAAATTGCCCAATTAAAAGAAAAATTAAAAAAAAAATAAAGGAAGAAAAGTTGAACAAGTAAAAAGATGGAGAGTGAAGAATCATGAAAAGTATTTAGAACAAAAAAGAAGGGAACGACAAAGGAGAATAGAAACGAAAAATGCGAATGAACAAGGAATAATAGAGAGGAGGGAGCTTTTGAATGAATTTCATCAAGAAATAACAAAAGAAGAAACTCAAACAGAAGAAACAGAAGAAACAGCAGAAGTAACACGAGTGGAGACAGAAGATAAATACTCTCGAGAAATTCACGGTCTGCTGCAAACAGAATGGGACGGGAGAGTGTGGGAAACCTGTCGCAGTCACATCTACGGAGAAATCTTCGATAAAGAAGAACAGTCTAAAGCGAATGTATTATTAGGTAATTCTCGGCAACAAGCCTTGCAAAGGATTTCACATGTAAAATCGTTTTTTTAAATCGTTTTATTTTGTAAGTGCACTTACTCTGTTTTAACATGTGAACTATGAAAACTTGTTTGCTTATTGTTTGACAAATAAATCAGAAGGGTTAAAACCTCTCTTTTATTTTGTTTTTCTACTCTGAAACCTTTGACTTCTTCTTAACTGGTTTAGAACGTTCTCGTTACATTCTATCATCAAAAACTCTCTCACATCTCGTGTAGCATCCAAAACCTGCACACATTCCTCTACAGTTAGAACCTCTAAATTCCCACGACAAAGAAATGTGTCTGTAGAACGATAAAAAGGTAGAGTCTTGATAAGCTTGTTTGTCTTTCTTTTCTTTTGAAAATGTGACTCATTCATGTTCTTTTCCTATGAGAATAGCATTTTGCTTATATCAGAGTATACTGTGAAAAAGTTTTATTCACCATCATGTCTCAAGCAACTTGTGTGATCTGTTTCGATAGAGCCATTTTGGTCCGCAATGAACGATTTGCGCTCCCTGTGTATCGCCATGTAGAACTATCAGCAACACGACAGACCTGCTGTGACTCCGATGTTCATCGGTTCTGTTTTATGTAAGAACCGCCAAAGTGTTGAGACTGTTTACCACGAAAACACATCCTGATTTGCAACACTCAGTAGAGACAAATTTCGCACTAAACTGTGCCTCCCTTGAATCGTTTATTTGTAAACTGGGAGACACATCACCAGCCTGAGCCAGGGTCTCTTCTCTCTCACTTTTGGCAGGAAGAAGAGAGACCCTGTCAACAAGGTTATCTTAGCTTGTGAATACCACTATTTCACTACAATAAATATTTTATAATTTACTGTTTGGGCAGTCTTGTTTTATAATTTGTTAAGATTTAAGGTTTTAATGTACATATTAAGTAAATATTTTATTATCAGATACTGAAAGAAAAAAGGACCAGTGATTCCATTCAAACAGGTTAACATCAATGTCAAAGATGGAGAAGATTTCAGTTGAGGAAATCAACAAGTTAATTTCTACAAATTACAAAGGAAAAGGTTTTAGATCCGAGTGGTAAAGGGCTGTCCAAAGTTCCTAAAGCTGTTACTATCATGACTAAAGTGGATGAGGTACATGTACTTCACATCAAAGGTTAAATACATCCACAGCAGGTGTTATCCCAGCAATCTTTGTTTTTGTGGGCTTCCAAAACCACAAGATGAATCTGGGTGTAAATACTGTCAGTCACCTTTGATGTCAGTCATTTTTGCATGTGTTGAAGCAAGAAAGATAACTGACAGAATGAGTCCCTATAAAAGTGATAGAAAACACACAGCTCTTTCCATCTTGTGTAGCTTCCTACGAAACAAAATACTAACCAATATGACCTGTTCATTTGAGGACACCACTTTTACATGTTATTTTTGTCTTGACAACGACGATGTCAATTCTTTTAGCAGTCACAAGTTAAAATGTTGCCAAAAATTTGTCCACAAAGAAATCGTTGGGTAGGGGACTACCAAAACAGTAGTTGTGGTTTATGTCGGGGAGTGTTGCCAGGGACGGCGGAGAGACAGGAAGAGTATGAGTTAATCCGTAGCTAAGTGCTTATATTTTTTCCGAAACTTTGAGATATTTGTTTTTTTAAAATAACTCGGATACTTTGTTTTTACAGATGACAATGATTCGGATGAAACCAGAGATGACGATGAAGAGGAAAAGGAAGAAGAAGAAGAGGGAGAAGAAGAAGAAGAAGACATTGTGGGAGAATTGGAACTACCTCTGCAAACAGCTACGATTGCCTCGACAGAGGGACAAGTGATGAGGACGTTGCATCACCTTTTACCTGACAACCTCTTACGAGAGGAATTGGAAGTGGTAAGTCGCATTCTTACTATACGTTTATGATATTTGGCTAACTGTTTACTGTCACTTATTGTCCTAACTGACGTACGAGTTTATGGAATCTTTCACATTACTTTCTGTCGTCTGTATTAGCGTTGTTTTACCTGAAATGTTGGCTAGACAATGTGTTCATATACTTATCCTATAATGGTTCCTGTTAACATGTTGTATTCACATGTGATTTATTTGCTTCTTTATTTTCGCTTTGTTTTCAGTTTGATGTAAGGAATCTACTGTGCTACTTGATTTGTTTGTTAATCTTACTGACTAATTATATTTCTCTAGACTCTTGTGTTTTTAGAAAAACACAAACTGAAAAAGCAGGTTGGAAGATGAAAAAATTCACGCTCTGTTATACCGCGTCCATCTTTTCGCTTGGTACTGAATTTGCATTAGAAATAAGCAACGGTCATGAATTTGCATTAGAAATTAGCACCTCTTTGTTTCTTTTAGAAGGCAAAGAAATCAAAATTGTCAAGAGACACATGGGTGTCCTAAATACGATGTTTTAAAATATGAATTTCCTGGTAGATTACCGTCATGTGGATTTCACTTGAATGATAAAATTCATCATTGTCCCATAAAAGAATGCGAAACATTTTGGTTATGGTTACTATCGAAAATGTATCCTGATGATTTGTAAATAATAGTAAGCGGACTTTTTCTGCATCGTAAATTGTAACAAGCAGACTTTTTTCTGGATTGTAATTTTTAACAAGCAGACTTTTATTGCTTCGTAATTTTCTGCAAGCAGACTTTTACTGTAATTATAAATGTTGTTGTGTTACCAATAAAGTTCATTTTGAATCTAACAACCATGGGTGCCCAAACAGTAAATTATAAAATATTTATTGTAATAAATAGCTTTGCACTGTGTTGATTATCAACTCGGAGTTGATAAAGGTAAATTAACCAAAATCAAAGCTAAGCAATGGCTACTTTAAGTCAGCAAATACTGACGAGACTCTCCACAAAACGAAACCCGCGAAAAGAAGAAGTGAAAAATAACAATGGTGAACAACGTTTTTGACGTTTTTACAGAGTACGAAGACGGATCGTTGATTTACAAATGCACTGTAGCAGGCAAATCGAAACTTGCAAAGTTTGCAGGAATGAAGTTATGGTTGGAAGAACAAAAAGCTGAGAAAATGATAACATTATTGCAGAAACTACACTCTGGTTGTTAGAAAAAGCCACAAAGTGGAAAACACTCCTACTCTCACTCTGGATAATTCAGTAAGTATTATTGTTTTAATTATAAAACTATAACAAGCTAAAAAGGATAAGAAAAAAGCGACAAGAGATCGGATATTTATTTTTTGTTTTTATTTTCAGCCGAAGAATGTCAAAAAAGTTGCTCCACTGAGATGCAGCGTGTGTAAGGAGATAAAGCCCTGTAGTAAACAGCCGTTGCACCTACTTGAGAGCGAAAAAGAACAAAATACTCTCGAGAAATTCACGATCTGCTGCAAACAGAATGGCACAGGAGAGTGTGGGAAAACTGTCGCGGTCACATCTACGGAGAAATCTTCGATAAAGAAGAACAGTCTAAAGCGAATGTATTATTAGGTAATTCTCGGCAACAAGCCTTGCAAAGAATTTCACATTTTTATTTTGTTTTTCTACCCGACTCTGACCAACCCATGATCATTCGGTGTGACGTGTATGTGCAGGAGGAGTGAAACATCTTTGAGAAGTTTAGGTTCGAGACCCTGGTTGACCGAATGATTCCTGTTAGCATCTACATGTATACCTCACACAAGATTTCACTATGTTGTAGACAGAAATTTGACAGGAGAAGTATCTTTAAGAAACGTTTGCACATCATTCAATGATGAACAAAAGACATTTTTTATGTAAGAACCGCCATAGTGTTGAGACCGTTTACCACAAAAACATGTCCTGATTTGCAACACTCAGTAGAGACAAATTTCACACTAAGCTGCGCCTCCCTTGAATCGCTTATTTGTAATCTGGGAGACACATGACCAGCCTGTGCCAGGGTCTCTTTTCTCTCACTTTTGGCGGGAAGAAGAGTGGTTATCTTAGCTTGTGAATACCACTATTTCACTACAATAAATATTTTATAATTTACTGTTTGGGCACTCTTGTTTTATAATTTGTTAAGATTTAAGGTTTTAATGTACATATTAAGTAAATATTTTATTTTCAGATACTGAAAGAAACAAGGACCAGTGATTCCATTCAAACAGGTTAACATCAATGTCAAAGATGGAGAAGATTTCAGTTGAGGAAATCAACAAGTTAATTTCTACAAATTACAAAGGAAAAGGTTTTAGATCCGAGTGGTAAAGCGCTGTCCAAAGTTCCTGAAGCTGTTACTATCATGACTAAAGTGGATGAGGTACATGTACTTCACATCAAAGGTTAAATACATCCACAGCAGGTGTTATCCCAGCAATTTTTGTTTTTGTGGGCTTCCAAAACCACAAGATGAATCTGGGTGTAAATACTGTCAGTCACCTTTGATGGCAGTCATTTTGTATGTGTTGCAGCAAGAAAGATAACTGACAGAATGAGAAGCATTCTGAGCATGGAAATCTAAAATTACCTCTCTGGAAAGTATTTTTATCAAGACACTAAAGCAGTAAGCTAATGTATTTTTGAAGGCAAATTTGAACAGGGCCTGGTTGTTCGTTCGAAAGCGGATTAGCAATTATCCATGATTAAAAGTTAATCAAGGTTCTAATTTCTCTTTTATAAAAGTGGTTTTGCTGCTAATGTTTTCCACCACTCGTTATCCTCTGCGTAAAAGGTGGATCTAAACTTACTTATCTCCGAAACCTGGTTGGTACGCAGGATACTCAAGATTATCCTATCACATTTGTCACAAAGAACCTCGAAGATGCGAGGTGTCCGACAGCCATAAACTAAATTGCTGCAAAAAATACGTACACAAGGAATGTCAAAACCGCTGGGTGGGGGATTTTCAAAAAAGCAGCTGCGGATTATGTCGCAAAAGATTGCCAGGAACAGCAAGACGTGAAGAAGAAGAAGAAGAAGTAGAAATAGTGGGAGAACGACAACTTCCTCCACAAGGAGCAATACTCGTCACAACAGAGGAGAGAGGAGAGAAGAAATGCTATCCTCGGCACCATTTTACAAGACAACCTCTTACGAGAGGAATTGGAAGTGGTAAGTTGCATTCTTGCTATATGCTTTTGGTATATGACAAACTGTCTATGGAACGTTGTTAGCATTACTATTTAGTACAGTATGTATTACTATTTTCACTACTGGTACACTATTGATTTTAGTTTACACCACGGAATATTTTAAATCTTATAAGTAAACTAAAAAACAATAACAATTGAATATAGACATAACGTTGACCAGTCCGGAGTTCCAGCAGAAGAGGAAACATTTGATTGCTTCGTATGTTTGGAAAGCAGGAGAAAGGATTTGCAAAGTACCCTTCTCCCTTCCCCTGGCTTGCTGTCAGCAATTGGTTGACAAAGAATGTCAACTTTGTTGGAAAAACAAGTTTGGAGAGAACTACTGTGGCCTGTGCAGAGAGCACCTTCCGGGAATGGAAGGCCAAAGTGAACCCCTTCACGACAATGGAAGTTTGCCAGAATGGATTTTTGGTAAGTTAAATGCTTCCTGTTTTATTTCTTAACACTTCACAAGACCACCATAACCGTGTCGTTTTTCAAACTGAACTCTTTTTGTACATTATCTTTGTAGGGGACCAGGTTTGGAATTTGGAAAAAGGGATTTACGAAGTAAAACGCTAAATTTCCCTAGTTTTAGACCTCAAATTTTGGCTCTACAGACTTGCAGGTAACCATTGCTCAAAGGAGTGTTAATATTAAATTAAGGTTCAACAGAGAGACTCAGAGAATTCCAATGTGTAAACCCCTTTTACATACTGTGTGCCAAGTGTAGAAGGGTATACTGTTAATCCAAAACCGATGATATGAAAAAATTTATAATACACATTGCGATTCAAAACCAATCATGTGTCATCAAGTCCACAGGATGCAAAGAAGGAACACACATGTATAATCAATACTAGCAAAATATGCATCAAACATGAAACAAACAATTTACAATCCATCATCTTCGCAACAAACCACCTCAATCATATGACAGCCACCCGTCTCCACAACATGAACCCATTTGATAAAATTGTGAATCATTCTCTTCGAATTCCTATTATTGCACAATCTTTCTTCCAACAATAAATTTGGCCAATTCTATCAAGCGAGTGTCAAATTACACCATAGGGTTGACACCCTTTTTTGGACCAACAATTCAAGGACTTTTAATCACCAAACAAGCATTTGGTGATTTGCGGGACAAGCATTATTTTTTTTAGGGGTCCAGCAGTATGGAACTGCTTGGAGAAGCAGATCAAAGACCAGAACAATATTTTTTTTTTAAATCATAATCACTGATCCAAAACCAAACATGTGTCATCCAGTACGCAGGAATAAACCACAGAAAAAAACCTTGGCCAACCTCTGTTTCCCACAAACAAAAGAAACAGAAAATATTGAACACATCATTGTTCAACTTACATAACATTTCTTTATTTTTTTTTTGGAAACTGCTTATAATTGAACCACAGATCCACCTTCATCGCCATACGACTTGCTTTATAGCACGATTCACCTCATTTTGTAAGTGTTAATATATATTTTATTCTTCCTCATTTATTTATTTATTTACATGTGCTACTTCACCGGTTGTTCTGTTATTAATACTTTTTTTTTTTAATTCTACCCCATTTATTTATTTACACTGTACATCTGCTACTTCACAGATTGTGAAACAGTTTCAAGATGAAAACATTGCATTCTACTTTTGGTACTCAAGCAATGCAAGAGCAACATTTAACAAGCCATTGTTTAGTCTTGATAATTTTAGTTTGCTAATATTTTGTACAGTTCAGTAGTTAACACTGTTATAATTGAGTAACAATACAAAATAATGTATATATTTTCATACATCGTAAACATAAAATAATCTTATTATTGTATCATATCTTAAGTCAGGAGAAGAGGAATTAAACCAGTTTGGAACCGTTGTTATAAGGTGGTTTAAATTATTATTAACCTACATGTACAGTATCAAAATTATTGGTGTGCTTCTCAATGAAATAATTTCTGCATCTGGCGGACTAACTGACGATGTCCATAAAATATAATTTTTTGAAATCCTCTTTACGAGAAGACTTTGCCTTTCAGAAACTACTGTATGTGTACTTTTCACACTCTTATTATCAATTTACCGCAAAATTTGAGCAAATACAGTGGAGTACTTTTGGTGGAATTTCCCTCAAAATTGTTTAGAAGGTCGTTAGTTTTTTGGACAGACATTTGATTTGGTGATAACTGAATTGTAACTTTGTGCAATTTTATTGCTTAATTACAATTACAGTATTAACGGGTACCTCATTTCCTTCCATCCATAACATCAAGTATGTGCAAGGCTGTCGGAGATCAGTAGACTGTTCACAGCCTCTCTATTTTCTCAGATCGTTGTAGCTGCGAGCGAACTGTTAGCGTCGAGAAAATAGAGAGGCTGTGAACCATCTAGGAGATCAGACATCATAAGTACAGGGCCACAACTCCCACTGACAGTCTTATCCTAGAGGATTGAAATTTCACACCATTAGACAAATGGCACAAAATTGTTATTATATCATTCACAGAAAAAAGTTACCACCTTATCAAAATTCTAGCTGATTGGTTACTTATAAGCAGCCGGGGCCCGATTTGAGCACTAATAGGGCAGTGTACGCATCAGTAATTGGACAGTGTAATTGGACAGTTTGCATGTCATGCTTGTAATTGGACAGTGTACATGTAATTGGTCAGTGCGAGGGAGCTCATGTTCAATTAAGTACAAATGTACGTGCTTGTGCATGCATCTTCAGTGTTCCCACTCATTTTGGAAAACAGGAGTCCCAAGGACCCCCAGTTCCAGTAACTGGGGGTCCTTTCTATTTTTTAAGGGTCTCCTAGTGAGAAAGGCATTTTAAGTGATATACACATCATGTAATATTACATGAAGTATTGATCGCTGACCATCAATGAGCCGGGAGTTGTTCGCTCGTTCGCGTGATTATCATTGTGATTCTTGCTTCGTTTTCGAGTTTGCAGCCAAATTTTCATAGTTTCCAGCTTGGAGAGGTAATGAAAAGGTAAAGGAAACTAGTGAAACTTTAACATTGTTTCTTATGTGTGTTTTGTATCTTGAAAAATCCTATTTATCTCAAGAGTAGACCAAACTATGAAAACACTCGAAATTTTGAACGCTGATTTATGTGCGTCCCTGGGACGTACTGTGGCTAAAAACTGTGCGTCCTTTTTATTTTTTGTGCGTCAGATACGCACAGTTGTGCATTAATGGGAACACTGATCTTGGTCAAAAACAAACTCGATTGTTATGTGTTTATTCACCAAAACATTTAAACATCGTTTTTTCCTCAAATTTTGTTATAGTTATGATTAATATTGGTAACAGGACTTTTTGTCGTCCAATTCTGTCTGTAATCATACTTGTGATTAACAAATCAGACTCCCGCTATACGGTCGTCTGATTATGTTAAACCACTCATATGATTACAGACTGAATTGGACTCTACTCAGTCTATTACCATTATAAATACATTTATATCTATCACAACACGAGTATTGAATTGAGTTTTAAATTAGCCTAGCATTTGATCTACATACGTGTACATGTACTCCTGTATGTTAAAGTAAACGAGTCAAAATAAACAGGCTATTAACCGTAAAATTCCGATAAGTCCAATATTAAGCAAGATATATTAGTATCTTCTTCCAATAAAAATGTATTAGAAGCCCCCTATTGTCAGTAGAACTTGTTTTGTATTTTATGTCGTTACGCTATGCTCGTTAAGTTTTGAAAGTTGTACCATGCAATATTTTTGTATGCATCCCTTCCACATATAAGTGCTAGTAGAATTTACGAGATCTGTTGTGTGGCCATTAAAGCTTTCACCAGACTACATGTAGGTTTGATAAGAACTTTTGATGATGAAATACACAAGCTTGACAAGGGACAATTACAGTGAAATTCATATTTATACAATTTGACAAGGAATTTCTGAAAACTCAATACTTTTGTAACAGGATATTTAAAATACTTTACTGTTCCTGAGAACAGCAAGGTTAATTCAGTTGCCAGTAAAAAAATCAACAAATGAAAACACCAAAAAGCTGTGCTGAATATTCATTTTCTAACTTAAGGTATCAGCCACCCTTCAGGACCGTCCCCGCGCGGATCGCTGTAGCGTTAGTTGTTTTTATAAAAAACCCTATAAACCATATATTTTTTGAAAGTTTAATAATTCCAGATTATGGCTTTTTACTAAAAAAAACGATAAACTTAAATGTGTTTCGAAAATGGGAAGCTATGTGTAAAAGTACATGTCTTTATAAATCATGTTCCACCCCCTCCGGAAATAAACAGAAGAAAACGATTAACACCGCATTCGCTTCTCAACACGTTCGGCTAAAAAATTGTGTCTCAGATTTTTGACAAGTGCGTTTGTTTTTCTTTTATTGGCAAATGAAGTTGGGAGTGGCAATTAGTTAGCACTCCCTGTGGAAAAAAAGCTCTAGCTTTAAAATTAAAAGGAGTATTAACATTCGCAGACACAGTTTTGTAGAAGCGATGTATGTCATCATTCTGGCCAAATTTCAGCCAAATTGGTTGAATGGCTGCCGACTTGGAGTTCAAAACGTACGCGTCGCTCGGCAAAATTTTCCTTCCGAGATAAAAAGGAAAATACATTTTTTTCGGCATCTTACCTGGAATGAGATTATGACACCTAAACGTCTATTCTGATCGATACCATAGAGGGATCAACTTTCTCCAACAATAGGACTTTGACAGGTAACATGTAACAGGAACAAACGTTCGCGTAAACACTCACGATAGCCAGGCGATAGCGAACAGAACGGCGCCTCAAATCAGATGAAACCGACGAGATCACAAAACGACTGTGCTGTAAGAAATTAGATTAGCTGGGTAAGAAGTTATTCTATCTTCCACAGTTATTTTCACAGGCACAGTATGCGAATATTGGAGTAAACAAATGCACGCGGGTCGCACGCTAGCGACTTGTGCGCTGTTTTGTGTCGCAGAATCAATTCAACCTAAAATTAACTTTAGGTAGTATTTGTACAGGGCGACTTCATTTTTGCTTTTAATGGATTTGATGGAAGTCACTTTGCTTTGACTCTGGAAGTGGTAGGAGAAACCTTTGTCGCTCGCTATGAAATCGGCCACGCAGCGCAGACAATTATTGGATAATTGAAGATATGACTGAAATGTCAACAGCTAATTATAGAAAAATAATGAAGGAAATCTTTCATGTTCAATAACTTTCCACAGAAATAACATTTTGAGGTAGAATTTTTTGGAAATTAAAGCTATTTGCGAGATCTAACAGAATTTCAAAAAATTGAAAATTTCACAAAATGGCAATTTTGAAGGGTGGCTGATACCTTAATTAAGACTTCTAACACCCACGCGAATTCATTTCCTTCTCAATTCACAGACCCACCCAGTTGATAAAGTATTTTCATTTCAAAAACCTCGAGATACTTTCAAGCATAAAAGCTTTCGTTGCTCGCCGAAACAGACAACAAACTCAGAAGACTGAAAAACAGAGGTGATAATTACATAAAGATATAAACGTCAAACTCACCATGTTCCTTGCGATGTCCCTCGCTGTTCGGTTCAAGGTTTAGCACGTTTACATCCAAATCCTGCAAAACAAAAAAATACAAGTTAACTGTTGTAAATGTAAAGTATCGAAGACTATCACATGCCTGCTTCTGTAAATTCGAAGTCAACGTTCATTCATTCAAACCTCGAGCTTTCAAGCCGCCGTTGGACAGTCTTGCGTTCAAGACTACAGTAATTAAGTGGACTAGTAGTTCGCTAACGACTTAACAAGGGCACTTTTTTACAGCATTTATCTCAAAGAAACCAAAACGTACCATTTCTCAAAGACGTTATTGGTGGCAAGGGATAAATAGCGCCTGGAGCGAAACCAAATGGCCGAACTTGTATCTTGGTTGTTCGCGCGCCATTTTGGAACTTTCGTCACGCGGTGAGCCTGCAAAGACTAAACAAGAAATACAGCGGGTTAAAACTAACGAATATTTCCACGGATTACATGAATTACTTTTGCTAGAAGAAACTGCAGCGAAATTAAAGCTTACCTTTACCAGAACACAACTAAACCCAAATCATCTTTACCAAACAAAATGAAAGTGACGCTGACGCGCTCGCAACGCTTTGTGTAACACAACGCAAAGCTTTCCGCATTCCTGAAATTTCAGCCAATCAGATTTCGCCCTCAAAGAGAGGCCTTATTCCCCCCGGAAACGTCCTCGGAAACGAAGTCAAACCCCTCCCCTGTTCGTTGAATGGCGAACAATGACGACAAATTAATGATAAAGTAATTAGTGTTACTTGTCTTTCCCGATTGTCAGTACGGGACGTCTTTTCAACATTTTCACGATACCTTTTCAATAACCTCGTCCCAGAGGTTTTCTTTCTTAATTCTTTCTTCCACTGAACTCGCCGCTCAAGGCAAGAAAGACCCAGGGAAGATACCTTTTGAAAATCCAGCGAAAAACAGGGCGCATTGATGTAGTGCATACTGACTCTGTTTGTTTATAACAACTTTGTCAACCTCTTATATAAATTCTGAAGAACATACCAAGGCTGCGAAAAATAGAAAATAATTTGTCCTTTAGCCAGGGGGAAAAAGGGCAAGTTTATCACATGCAAATCAGTTTGTTCATCATACTTTCTTGCCGGTTCGACAAGCAAAATTTGAAGTTGATGCAGGTAAATTAACCGCCGTAGCAAATTTTGAAAGCTGACGTTTCGAGCGTTAGCCCTTCGTCGGAGAAGGGCTAACGCTCGAAACGTCAACTTTCAAAATTCAAAATTAATCAGTTACCTTTATCAATTTCAAGTTGTTGACAATGAACTAAGTGTTTCACTTTCCCGCCGACGCAGCACAAAAGTTTCTTTAGAAACTAATTACCGTATTTTTCAATCAGTTTTGTTTCGGTCCAGAACGCGCATTTCTAAAACAAGAGACAAAGAGTAGCCAAGCGATTTATTTCTCGGTTGTATATGGTCCTCTGCAAACGTTTTATTACTATTTATTTCCTGGTCGCCTACTGAAACTGACTACTGAAGAACGTTTCCAGGCTCAAGTGGCCAAAAAATAGTCCCGGCTCAGCCTGAGCCCAATACAAAGGCTAATTTAGGCCCCGTTCGCACGAACTCGGTTTCAAATCTACACGGTTACATCGCTGAAATAATGAACTGCTACACCGCAAAATAAAGTAGTTACTGCTAAAGCATCAAAATCAAGCGCTGCGTTCACCATTTTAAGCCATTTTCGCGCCAAAAAACAATTACACGCTAACATTTGTCGGCTCGATTTCTCTTTTTGATATTGGTATAGCGCGAGGAAGAAAATCGGCCCGATTTATAAAATCTGTGGCGCTGTATGCTACATGTTTTTATAAATCGGGCTGATTTTCGTCCGCTCAGTCAAAATCAGGCCAAATCGGGTCGACAAATCGTAGCGTGTAAATTAGCCTACATATTTTTTTATAAATCATGCTGATTTTCGTCCGTTCAGTCATTTTCTTACATCAAATATGGCCGACAAATTGTACATGTAGCGGGTAAATTAGCCCTAAAAGAGAAGTTTACATGTATAGTGAGACAGCCTTTTCTTCGGTATCACATAAGCCGGGCATAAGCGATTTATTTTAAAATCTGTGGAGTAGCAGTTTTCAGAGCACTGGAGGACATTTGGATTCGTAGTAAAACACTAATTTTAAACAAAAAAAAACGGCTAGCGGCCTCTTAGACTATTGCTGCCCTCAACCCTAATTGCTACTCAAAGGAGGGTAACGTTATTAGCGCGCTATTAGATGCTATTGTCCTCTCGCTCTCGCTTCACAAGTACAGCTCTCTCACTGACGCCGGGCAGGAATTGATCCCTGCCGTTCTTCAGTCATTCTACCATAACTAAACTTTCTTTAAGACGGACGCCTCTCTAAAACGGACACCGGAGACACTTTGTAGCAGTCAACGGATGTTAAGAAGTGCTTTTTTTCGGTTCAAAATACTTCCGAGCTATTGACTGCAAAATCAATCTTATACTCACCCCCAGCTTTCGCGCGGTCATTTTAATCCCTCTGAAGCATCTCGCTCGATCCCGGGTTCAAGCCCTCCACCCTGCCATGCACTGGATTTGTTCTCGGTAGCCCCGAGTTCAACTCCAGGGCTGCGCTCTGTAAAGCCTGGTTCACACTTGTGACATAAGCATAAGCGCAAGCAACATACGCAGACGCAGTAACGTGTTGATCATAAGCAGCGTTTTTTCTAACAAAAGGCACTAATGATCAACACGTTACTGCGTCTGCGTATGTTGCTTGCGCTTATGCTTATGTCACAAGTGTGAACCAGGCTTAAATAGCCAACTGGTCTGCCTCCTTCCAGTTGGGATTTTCAACCATGTTATGTTTATTTGAAATATTTGTTTCTATGAAGAATCACCGCTACCGTGGTCGACGTGCCACTTGACTGATATCTTTTACCGCTTGTTGAAGTGAATCCAAGTAGTGTTTGATTTCTTTCTTTTCGGCGCAGGATTTCTTGTTTCGTTGGGAGGTGGAGGATCGCATGGCTTCTTCCAGGAACGACATGGTTCTTTTATAAGAAAAAAATGAAATGTGACTTTTTTTTATACTTTTTGGGGATGATTGACAGGTGTCATCGCTGAGCTTCTTCCCAGGATTTGACTTCTTGGGCTTCTCTCTTGGAGGCGTTTTGTCTGATTTGCCATATTCTTTCTTTGACGTCCTGATCTAAGTTAGACAATTGTTGGTAACAGTGTCTCACTTCCCACTTGACTTGACGTAATACCGTTTCATCGAATTCAAGTTTGATCCAAATATCTCCGGCTCCCCAGGCCAGTTCTTTAAAACGTAACGACGAATGACCAAAATTCACAACAAAATTCAATAGATTTACCGAGAATGTCGAGATTTGAATACCAGAATAAATCCAATTCGGCTCAACACTTTATTACTTTATTCTCGGCGTAATCCGTTGAAATTTTTTGTGAATTTTGGTCAGTCATTCATTTTTTAGACGGATATATAAAGTGGATAAGCCTGCCTGAACATGCGCCGAACCGTGAAATACTCCCTTTAAGCCGACATGTCACCGCACCGGCATTGTTTTCGATCGCCTGTGGCATATTATGACAAAATCTACAATTCCAATTTTGTTCAATTCATTACAGCGGAGAAAAGGACAATATTGGTTGTGTGGACTCGATCACGCGATCATGCCGGTCAATCGTTTCAGTGATACCCGCTTAAATCATGTGCGATAGGGTCAAAGAGCTTTTTTGTAAACTCAGCCTCGAGGACGGGAAAAAATCGCCTACTTCAGACTCAAAGACGAACTTGTTAAATTCACTATGCTTCTATGTTTTTGGAACGCTTTCCTTCTTCAACCAAGAGATGCTCTACATAGCTTCGCAGGATATCCTCAGCGGCCGATCACTGCCAACGGCCACAATACTCGTGTGTTTTGTGACGCCTTTGATGATCACAAAAATACTCGCCCCGTGGTTTATACAAAGAGTCCCTTACATTGTGAAGACGTCATGCATTACCCTGTGCATGACTCTGGGATTGATTTTGATCGTTTTCGTTGAAGATCTTAAAGTAAAGCTGGTAGGAATCGCGTTAAATGCGATGGCAACGGGTGCTTCTGAAGTTATATTTCTTGCCTTGACGTCTTTCTACCCGCAGGTCTGCATTAGCGCGTTCGTCGCTGGTACTGGAATAGCTTCGTTAATCTCCCCGCTCTACTACACAGGTAAGCAAAATCTAACGGTTATAAAACTTCAATCGATTTTTGTGGAAAATGTCCATGAATATAATTATATTTCAAAACTGAAACAATCTCTTTTATGGTGATTTGTACAAGCAAGGATCATTTTTTTGTTTGAAAACATTTAGATTGGTAAATTAGTTTATTTCAAACTTCCAGTGGAAATGCCTTCCTATATTAAAGGGCGTTGAGTCACGGTTCGAAGCATGTGCTCACTATGAGGCAATCCCATTCAAGACCATTCAATTTCAGTGTTTATGAATCAATCAGAAATGAGTACCCCGTCGTGAAATTTGCCTGTGACTGATAACCAAAATTCACAGAAAAATTCAACGAATTACACCGACAATTTCGACATTGTATTTAGTGACCCGTCGACTCCACCAGAATATATCCTTCGTGGCGAAGGATTTATTCTGACGGGCGCGCATGCATATAGCTCTGAACTCCATACTGGCTTTTTTTCAGCGACTCTAACCAATGAGGCGCTTCCATTGCGGACCATGATTGACAGGCTGAAGCTTCCGATTGGTTCATAAATAAACAATGTAATTAAGGTCATTCCATCGAAATAGAACTTACAATAGATTTTCATTCAAACTTTGCCTATTGGTTGTTTATCTTAAGGAACTTAAATTTTGAAATAAAGGGGGGTACCGGTATTCGTTTAGGAACAGGAGGACCTTGTAATATCAGCTTCCAGAAACGTTTTCATTAGCTAAGTTCACGTTTCCGGTGATTATTTATTATTCTGCAATAGAAATTAGTCTATATTTATTTTAAAGAAAGAAGGTGATTGCTAGACTCAAAATAAGAGAAAAAATTGATAGGTCACCGTACTCGTTTACGAGAAAACGACGATTCATCTCTCTGGCGAGCTTAGCCGTAAAGGAAAAGCCGCCATTTTCTTAATGTGCGCGCGCTAATTACGTGTGAAATCATGCGCAGTAAGGATGCGCAATGCAATACTAAGGAATCACCTTAAACGGGCTTACTTAATTGCATTGGTACATACGCCGAACCGTGGAACACTCCCTACTGTGCGAATCAGAAAAGCGTGAACACTTTGGTTTAATGCTTGGATTTTCCTTTGCCAAAAATTGGTCTATTTCTTCCCTATTCTTCTTGCGGTTTGATCACATGTCAAATTTAAATCAAGATGTTCATGCTTTTTTGATACGCACATTATATTTGTATATTTTCAAGAGTACATGAATGTATTAATATTCTAAGGAGAAAATCAATGTTGATTCATTTCTTCAGTCCTCGCTACATGGAGTTGCGCCTCACCAAAGACCGCCATCTTGATGACGATTCCTTTGCCCGTGTTGTTCTTAGTGTTTTACGCTGTGCTGGACAAGGACTACATCGCGAACGGCTCACACAGCAGCCCTAAGGAACACACAGAGGTAGAATACACGATGGTGGGATCCACTTCTGACACCACGGACCAAATCGTAACTGCTCCCCAAAAGCTCCCCTGCGGCGAAAAGCTTAAAATCAGTTGGAGAATTTTACAGTTCATCATTCCTCTAATCCTGAGTTTCTTCGCGGAGTACCTGACATATTCATCCGTGATCACCACAATCGCCTTCCCTGATTCACAAGTCATGCCTCGGGATCACTTCCTCTTTTACTCGCTCTCTTACACAATCGGCAAGTTTATTGGTAGAAGTTTTCTGCTCATGTTCGCTTGCCTCTCATCGGAAGCCACGGATTTCCTCAAGTGTGACAGAACGTGGGTGTTTGCAGCGTTGGAGATAGCGCATCTGTTGTTCTTCCTGTTCGAATCGTGGTACCATTTCGTCGGGCATATCTGGATTATAATTTCTCTTTGTTCCACTCTGGGTCTAGTCGCTGGGATGATCGCCCTGCATTCGGCCCATGCCGTCGCGCGGCACGTTGAGCCCGAGGAGAGAGAATTTGCCCTGGGACTCGTTACAGTGGGTAACGCAGTAGGTGCATTTCTGGCCGGGTTGGTTGGGCTGATATTAGAGCCATATTTGACGGAGAAGTGCGTCGAACATTTCTCGGCCAGCAAAGAATTTTGCTTTACAAGGCATCAGAACACTACTGCATGGGAAAGTAATATTCATTGTTAATGTTTATATTTTCTGTTGCACATTTTTGTATTTGTAAGAATTGTGAAAATTAACATAATATTGTGCAGTGCGCGCGCAAGCCCCTAACCTGGGAAAAGCTAATCTCGTACCCAGATCCCACTCTGTCTGACACTAAAAAGTGAGATCTCCCTTCCACGTGGCCGAAAGAGATCTGGGTACGAAATTATCACAAACTAATGATTGAAATTAGTAGATATGGTCAACCGCGAAGTTACTGACAGAATAATATCTTTCTCGGATAATAGACTTTGTCCTACTTGTGTATCTAATCAAATTGAAGTTGAAATTCACTTCCTTTTCTACTGTCCTAAATACTCAATTCTAAGGAACGGGTTTTACAAGAAAATTGAGTTTCACCTACCGAATATCAAGCACTTATCTCCTATAGAAGGTAGCAAAGAATTAATAAACTCCTCTAATTATTTTGTTAATATCCAAATGATGAAGTTCATCTTATCATGCTTTGATTTACGCAGCTTATTGTTGTTGTTGTTGGGGTCTCCAATATAATAGTGACGGTGTTATATTCGTTGTTTGGAACAGCTTTATAATAAGGGTGTTGAAAGTACTATTAGAGGTGAAAATGAAGCCAAGCCACACCGGCCACAAAACGCGCTTCTGGCACCTTTTAGGGGTTACTTTCAACTCCGATGATCATGTGTCCCCGTCACTTTTATATGGGAGTCTTCCCCGGAGGTAAGAGGGGATAGGGCGTTTAGCGAACTCACGTGGTTCGTTATACCAGATGATGGGTATATACAATGTACCTGAATTGAGATCGGGAGTTCACTGACACTCGCTCTCGTTGGACGTGCGTACGCTGTCATCGAATTATAACCTGTTTCGCATTTTCTAATGATAGTAAACAAACGTTTCAACATATTCCCTCATTTGATATGCAGATGATCTCAAATCTCGCATACTTTTAGCTCGTGTGACCACGCACTTATGGCAGTCGGTGAGAGTTTAAGGAAACTCTCGTCGAATCTCGTTCCCTCTTGATCCAAGCCTCCGAGGCCTTTTCAGAAGAAACTGTCGTTGCCCAGCCGACGCCCAGCCTAGTCCCTAGACATCCTCTTCTTCTCTAGCTCGATCGACTTATTCCCCCGACTGATATAGTGCATGAGGCATTATTTTAACCCGGGGGGTACTCCCTTGTGTGGCCTATACGGGGACGTGCCGCTGGACAGGGTATGGTTTTTGGCCTCTCTGCCCTGAACAGGGTATATAATTTCATGCGA
This sequence comes from Desmophyllum pertusum, assembly GCA_029204205.1. NCBI lineage: Eukaryota > Metazoa > Cnidaria > Anthozoa > Scleractinia > Caryophylliidae > Desmophyllum > Desmophyllum pertusum. The sequence continues at coordinate 23,596 of MU825402.1, forward strand.
GTCTGTCCTAAACAGGGTCTGAACCTGTCCTAAACAGGGTATGGTTGCACGATTGTTGTCGTACAAATATGGTTTATACAGTATTTAGAGATCGGAGACGTTTGCCGCGTATCAGTCAAACGTGACTCGCTAAATTGCAACCTAAACAGGGTCCTAAAATAGAGGACGTTGTCCTACACAGGGTAGGTATTTTAGGTATTTTTATTTATTTTTTGCCCTAAACAGGGTCAGGTTTTCAAACCCCTATACCCAATAGAAGAAGCACAGGCATGTGTCTTTTTAACCTTTATTTTTCTCAGAGTTATTGGATAAGCCAATGTTGATAATTGTTATCTTCAGTTCGTGCAGATCAATCCATGGTCTTCATGCCTGTCTATACTTCAAATGATCTCAAATATGGCTGGCCATGCAATGCCTAGCCAACTGTCTAGTCTCCTACGCAGCTTGGCTCGTCACGCAACGCTTCTCACCACAAACTGGGGGAGGATAGACTGCAAAACAGTCGTTTTTTTCTCTAAATCGCTGGTCGCAAGGCGCGAAGCCTCACACGCCCGTAGTCTCTCCCCAGTTCCACTCTCCGTTTTCACACTCGCTCCAGACCTTTCGTTCAAAGACCGCGCGCATTTGTTTGACAGACCAACGCAAAAAATACGACTGTTTTGCAGTCTTGGGGGAGGAGAGCGCTGCGTGACGCGTCAATGACTAGCCAAATATGTCCAATGTGTGTCTTTATTTCTTTCTTTGTTGGTACAATTATGAATACATCATTGTTGAGGGGGATAAGGAAACCCTTTCGAGCTTTTACAAGAGCCCCCAATTATTAGTTTATAATAACTTTTTACAATCAGGTAAGCTAGTAAATACTATGTTGATTATCAACTCGGAGTTGATAAAGGTAAATTAACCGCCGTTGCGAATTTCTAGAAGCTGACGTTTCGAGCGTTAGCCCTTCGTCAGAGCAAAGTCAAATTTCAAGCTACTAGATACATGTGAATTTATTTAAGCATCCTATGTTTACAATGATAATATCACTAGCGATGAAACGTTTCATGCAAGTCCTTTATTTTGCTCTGAGTAAAATCCTAGCCTGACTTTATTCTCTGTGTGTTTACATACTCCAAATAAGAACCTCAGTGAGATATACTGTGCTTTGATTGACTATTAGGAAAATATGTCCCTCGCTTGGAAAACGTAATTAATAAACCCCCAAACCGTGGCCTAACTCGACTTTAAAGGGAATCTCGGCTGAAAAACAGTGTTACAGTGCGACTACTCAGACTCGAAGCGGGCCAGTGTGAAGAAAACTTTCTAGGTTTCCAGAGAGGTCCGCACTTTGTTGGTGTCAAATTTTGTTGTAGAACTATTGTCTGTATGCTTCAACGCGATTGGTCAGTTTACGAAAAAGGTCGCCATCCTCTGTTCTCAATTAACGTTTTGATTGGTTACTTTTCTTCAAGTAGTCGCTTCGAGTATTCGCACTGTAAAACTATCTACAGAGTCAGTATATCTTATTTATTTGCATTAGAGTGTTACATTATAGCAGACGTCAAGTCTATTCGTTGAATTCTAAGCATTCTTTCTCAGGCGTCTGACAACCTCCATCTTAGACGTTCTTGAATATTATAAAACTGAAAAATAATGTAAAAATTTTAAACTGGATGAGTGCTCTCAATTATTGTTGGGTTGAGGAACAGACAGGACTACATTAAAACACTGCTCATGCGTAGGCTTTTATTTAAATAATCACACACTACGGTTTCATCCATCAGTACTGTACTGATAGCTCGATAGCTTTAATTCGAATGGTCGCACAGTAGGTTTTCGTCAACAGAGTTAAAAGTTAGAACGTGACCGTGTACAGCATAATAAACAGTACCACATGAAAGTACTGCGCATGCTCGATAGCTTTTATTTGAATGGTCACACACCCATCACACCAGGTTTCATCTTCAGACTTGAAAGTTAGAACCACCTTGTACAACCGAACAAACTGTACCACAAGAATGTATTGCTCAACAGCTATCATTTGTATGATCTCACACGAAAGCACAACAGAGTTCATGACAGACTTCCACAGGGGGAAACAAAGTTCATGATCACTATGAAATTACCGTACTGCTGCTGCATGCTACTCCACTCAAACGTGCAAGAAAGCCCTCGCACATCCCAATTCCTCGCGTAACGATATGTAGTTACAGAAACAAACAGTGATGAAACGAGCTTCAACGGGATTTGAAGAGCACACATTGGGAGAAAATTGTGATTTCATATATCAGTCCCGTGACAGCAATAAATTGGTTAGATACGGTATGTAAAATTAAGATATAATCATTGCAGTTGTTGCGAAACCTGTTTAGGGGTATTACCCGGGGGACTCCCATATGAAAGCGACGGGATGATCGTTGTCAATTTTGTCGGGGTTAAAAATTCGTGCTTGGTACCGCTTAGAGAGTTTAAATCTTAAATGACCACCATTAGAATTATCCTGGTACCTTTTAGGTTAGAAAGCTACATTCAAACCTCCCGTAAGCGGGCACCCTCGGGACCGTAAAACGTGTCCACTTAAGAGAGCTGCTGTCCGCTTATGGGACGTTAAAAATATAGTGTTTGTATGTAGCTGGAAACATCACCAAGTGTCCGCTTACGAGAGGTGTCCACCTACGGAAGGTGTCCGTTAGCGGAGGTTCGACTGTATTTTTGAAGTGGTATTTCTTTCTGAAAATGAATTTGAGCCACGCCCACAAAATGAGATTCTGGTAACGTAGGGGTTTCTTTCAAAGTTTCCGACGTTCACCCCCATAACTTTTATATGGGAGTCCACCTCAGGGTAGGTCAGGGTATAAAATGTTATTGTTTGACTATTAACCTCCTTTCATTTTGGCAGATATAGTTGAATTTCGTATCACATGGGAAGTCATTCCAATGACCGCTTCTACTTTTGAACACAGCGCACTTTCAGGTCGATTTCCATTGCCGCCATTGTTGGGCTCACCACGTGACCAATTGACGTATGCAACGCTGCTCCTGTTGAGATATGAAGAAGACAGCGCGTATTTAATCAGAAATTACACCGCGCTTGCAAATGAGTGACTCGCGAAAGTAAACTCTGTTTTGCAAAATAGCAGTTATTACAGTTGAGCCCGCAGTCAAATATTCTTTTGTTTTTAAAAAGTATGCAAATGAGTTAGGCTCGATTTCCGCCGCTCTCTCGAGTCCGGTCTTCGTTCTGGCTCATTTCCGAACAGCGGCTGGTAATCGAGCCTACAAATGAGGTAATGGGCCAATACAATGCCAGATTGACCCTTTCACCTCGTTTGCATGTCAAACGGCTAACAATACCAGATTGACCCTTTGCCTCGTTTGCATGTCAAACCGCAAACCGTCTGTAATAACTGCTATTGAAGAGCACACTCAAACAACCAGGGACACAAGAAACCTTGGCAAAAAGCGAAGCTAGTCAATGAAAAACTGAATCACAGATGGAGCGGTTTTCTATTGAATGAAAAAAGCCCTTTAGTTTGGTTTTGCGTTACTAAGGCCCAGTTCAGACGCCGTACTTCACATGAGCCGAATCGAATTCGAATTTAGGCCGACCTAAATTAATTTAGACCGACTGAATTGATTCAGACGCCGAGCTTAATTCAGCCAAACTTAATTTAATAGGGGAAAATTGCTGTCATATTGAAAAATACATTATACTAATTCATGCATTTGTTTCGGCTCATGTGAAGTTCGGCGTCTGAATCAAAGCCGGTCCACAGCCGTAATTCTCGGCTGAGCCAGGCGGGAAGAACGGCAGAGCCGATCCGAATTGATTCAGCCGTTCCGAATTGATTCATACGCCGTACCTCACATGAACTTAATTCATCGAATTCGATTCGGCTCATGTGAAGTACGGCGTCTAAACGGGCCTAACAGTGCTATCAGATGACGAACTGAAGTTAAGTTGACTCATGATTTCTCAAGAACCTTTTTATCAGTATAGTCTCCTGCGGCTCAGGAGATAAGTAAATCACTTTTGAATCTGAGTCATCGACGGATTTAGAGCAGTTTTCAACTGGGTGTCGTAAAACCAAAACCAAAGCAATTACAATGGCCAATCACAACAAACTTAAACAACGCAACGAACCAATGAAAACCGGAAGCAAATGCACGTAGCTGGCGCCAAGCGCGGGAAAACTCGTGCGAGCAAGTCGTGATTGGTTTTCGCTTTGTATCTGATTGGTTGATTAGCTGGCGCAAAACCAAAGCAATTCCGGATTCCTTTGGACGCTCAATAATTGAAGACCGCTCTATGAATCAATGCAGTAGATACAGAGAAATAAACGTGACTAACAAAACCTTTTACTTTCTATATCCTACCCGTCCGTCCACTGCCAATCTCGTTTCTTTACAAACCCAATCCATACCGCTGCGTTTCCGGAAACACTTCTAATGAAATTCTGTTCCTCTTTGTTGTGAATACTGACAAGATTTGACTTCTCTTCCTCGCAGTAAACCTGTGCTTCTTCCCACGTCAGGCGTTTATGGGCGATAAGAAAGTAACAGTATGGAACCCCGTTTACAAAGAAAGAGCGCCATTGTGGATAGCAGCCTGTGATTGGAGCTGAAATAAATGAAACGTGCATAACAAAATTAGATAGTAGCTAAGATAATAAATCAGAAAGCCAGTCAGACAAACAGCCAGCAGTCAGTCAGTCAGTCAGTCAGTCAGTCAGTAGTCAGTCAGTCAGTCAGTCAGTAGTCAGTAGTCAGTCAGTCAGCTGATCAGTCAGTCAGTCAGTCAGTCAGTCAGTCAGTCAGTCAGTGAGTCAGTGAGTCCAGTCAGTCAGTCAGTCAGTCAGTGAGTGAGTCAGTGATGAGTGAGTGAGTGAGTCAGTCAGTCAGTCAGTCAGTCAGTTGTTATATCATGCCCATTCAAACGCAAAATAATGCAATGAACCAGTGAGAACTAGAAACAAAACCATGTAAACGCAAGTGCCGCAATTGCAAAGAAAAGACACATACAAGGCAAATCGGGATTGGTTTTTGTTTTTGTTTCTGATTGGTTAAAAAAGACAGTACACTAAAAAACCTCTATTTTAGAAGTCTTAGAAGAATTCAAGAATAAGCTTACATCGCTTTGGTTTTGGATACTCGCTAGCACAGAGGTAGTTATTCTGCCAGAGGTTGCGACGGGGAAATGCGTCATTTTGCCACTTTAAACATTTCAATCTTTTAATACGTCCGTTCGTCGACCATCTAAACCTGAAAAACAAACAGAACACCAAATGCGTTGAACTGATTGCCTTGCAAATGTGCGCGGAATGGTCTTCACTGGAGCGTGTCGAGCGCCACAACCGCAGACTGAGGTGGCACATGCGAGCGAATAACTCCGTGATAGTAGAATTTACAACGCAGGAATAACGATGGCTCGTAGTCTGTACACTTTTACCTACTTTGTTAATATTTGTATGGCTCACAATGTAAACTACTGGGCTTACCGTACAAAGAGCCTGATGCATCGAACTATCGTGGGATACCTGGACAGTAGATACAGCTAGGTTATGATTGGATAATGTCAAATTGCGGAGTCCACATTCTCCCTTCTCCCCCCCCCCCCCCCCCCCCCCTCCCCCGTACCCGTACCCACCATCCCAGTACACTTACACATAAGGCACATCGTTTCCTATACACAGGCAATTGTTATCCCAGCCATTCGGTTGATTCTGTTGCTGTCCGCTTTGCTGTGTGATGTTTGTGCAGTGCATGCCAGGTATAGGCCCCTGGTCAGACCATCGGATCTCCACATCCCTCTTGTTACTGGGCCAGCACAGACGCGCGCGGCCCACGAACTGTACTGGTTCCTCTCGTAAATTAAGATACACTTCTCTCGCTTTGGAGTGGAGCCTATGAACATAAACTTGAAATCGTGCGGCCATGAAGGATATTCTGGGAAATAAAAGAAGAATCCATCATTGGTTAAAAATGGATAAAGTTTTGAACAACTAAGTCCATTGCGACCTCACGAAACTGTACCCATCGGGAATTACCTAGAGTATAAATGATGCGTGACGCTGGTACACGAACGGTCTTTTACCGGCTTCGTTTTAACTTCAAACCCTAAGCGAACATTATCAAACAAATACAATTGTGGAAAAAGCTATGATCATCGAGTCCTAATTAAGACGATTTCCGCTGGACGTTCGAGCAAAAAGTGCAACAATAAGTTACCAAAAAAATACTCATAGCACGGTAACATTTTGAATACAGTTAAGAAGAAATTATCGATAAATTAGCTCCCAAGCTGACGCCGCGAGAGAAGTCATTACATATTTTTAATTAAAAAGACACTTCATGTCAGTTCAAAACAAAATGGCGTGCGTTTTTATCATTTTTTACGAGGTTTGGCATTAATTTTCTCGAGAATGCTTGAGAATTTAATTGCGGGTCACTTGGAGAAGTGAATTAAAGTGATATGTTTCAAATAGTATTCAAATGTTACCTTGCTATGAGTAGATTTTTAGTAATTAATTTTTGCACTTATTGCTCGAACGTTGAGCGGAATCCGTCTTAATATTTTTAACAACCCGAAATAATCGTGCGTGCTTACACGCGTGGTTTCACCGTCCATCTCGTGGAAGCGCTTTGTAGCGGCTTGGTTATTGGTTAGATTGGTTGTTGCCAAGATCGGGAATGTGCATAGGAACGTAATGCGTGCAGAGAGATAGCTGCGAACTGCTACCACTGTCTAACGGCGCAACCATGTGTTAGATCATGGTACTGTCTTTCAGAAACAACATTGATTTAGAAAATCATCAACTAAGAATATTGTCTTCATGTCCCGGGGGGGGGGAGGACTTCCATATAAAAGTGACGGGGGTGATCGTCGTACCTTTTAGGGGTTAAAATTCGTGGTTTGGTACCGTTAGTTAAAATCTAAAATGACTACCGTCAGCTCCTGCTACCGTTAGAGTTATTCCGATGCCTTTTAGGGTATTAAGCCGGAAAAAAAATATAACAAGCACTAGTTTTGTCTTAGAATTTGTACCTCTTAAGGGTGAAAATGATTTCGAGCCACACCCACAAAACCAGATTTTGGTACCTTTTAGAGGTTCTTTTCAAATTTCCGACGATCACCCCGTCACTTTTATATCGGATTCCCCCCCGGGCTTCATGTAACACCAGTTTCTCAGAATTAAATGTTAAAGAAGAAATGTGTGCCAATTATGTAAGGATAATATATGGAGCTTAGGGTTAACAAGAGCCCCGATATAACTTTTAACATAATGAGACCATCAATACCAGGGCATCGTTGTGTGTTTACACGTGACAATTTCGTAATAGTTTCCCTTGCATTGGGCGCCGCCATATTTGGGCACCGGCGAGTCACATGATCTCGTTCGAATCCTAAGTCCACCTCCACACTTCTGGGTACATGCACGCCACAAGGACCACTTCGACCAGCCGCCATCTAGAATGAAACAATAAAGAATAGAAGAAGAATATAATAACTTTATAATAAATGACATATTATCAATAATTAAAACATAGATTGAAAAATGCGCGCGCTCTGATTGGTTAAAAACCATGTTTTATCAGAGTATAAAGCCCGGGCTAAACGTTTTCACATTGTTGTGTAACATTTGTTGATTAAAAAATGTTAGAACGTTTAGCACCCCATGTTAGATGATGTTTGTTCAACATTTCTTTGTTTGATCGAAGATCAAACATTCATTTAACAAAAAATGTTGAACAAACGTCGTCTAACATGGGTGCTAAACGTTCTAACATTGTTGAATCAGCAAATGTTATACAACAATGTTAAAACGTTTATCCCGGCTTAAAACATAGAAAGCGTGTTTTATCGTTTCGCGCGCGTAAATCTATATTTTAAAGCACATAAAGAAGCCAAAACCATGTATTATACTGTCATAAAACACTCCGGGAATTTGAGAACACTTGAGAAATTTAGAAAACACTCGCCTGCGGCTCGTGTTTTTCTAAATTTCTCTCGTGTTCTCAAATTCCCGTCGTGTTTTATAACAGTATAATACATGGTTTTGGCTTCTTTGTTTGTTAAATAAATGACAATAAATGACATACAATAAATGACATATTATCGCCAATGGCGGGAAAACGCGCGTTAACCAAATCACGGATGAGCTTGAATTTGCTCCTGATTGGCTGAAAAAACAGCTCGTTTGTACTGATTGGCCAGAGCACGCTGCTGGAGTTTTTTTTAACCAATCAGAGAGTTCTGTAAAACCAAATCAAAAGCAAAGAAACAATTCTCGATAGTCAATCGAAATATGTTCTAAAGCGCTGCAAACCGACATCACTACTTTCCCCTCGCTTGCCAATTGTCGCGTTCATTTGCTGCGAGATTTGAATGGTACTGTTATTACCGTTCTCGTCTCCTCGTGGGTATTTTGTCCCAAAATCGATCTTTCTACAAAATACTAACGTGATAGATAAATCTTGGGGAAGAAAAAATGCTATATTTTTTAAAGATACTCATCAGAGATCCACTCTGTAACTAGTGGAGGGACAAGAGGAGGGGGGTTCAGGGTGGGTGGGTGAGTTCTCTCGGCCCTTCTGTTGTTGTTCCCGCCTCTTTTCCCTTTTCTATTGCAAAATATTAGGCAATGTTGCAATTTTTTCCCTATTTCTCTTGCTACCTTGGGAATCCCGCTTCCGACCCTCTCTTCCCCGCCTGCCTTAGACTTCCCGCCCCCTTTCTCCCCCTGCCCCGCCTCCCTCACCAAAGTTGTTCAACTGACCTATCTTTTTGTATCTGGATGTTCCGCAGAGGAAATACCCTCGCCTGTTCCTTCGTCCTTTCCTCATTTCCAGACACTTTTTTTCCTGCAACGCCCCGGATGTAGACCAACTCAATTTCAGCAAACTGTCACGTGGTACGCAAAGGAAACTATTTTTCCAGAGTTCGGCGGTGCTTTCATAAGGCATGCGGGTGTTTATACAGTCCTGTCCCGTCATTGTCCCGTTGCGTGACCATTTGATAGTCAACTTCTTCAAGGCGGGCTTGTAGCAAAGGTATTTAGTTCCCCACTCTGTGTCACGTGGCTGGTCCATGGCAATACAGTTGAAGAACGCAGGCGAGGTTGATCGGAGCGAGAACTGTTCTGGGAAAATAGGAATATCTGCAAGGACAAAATGAAAGATGGAGTTAGTCGTGCAATCCTACTTGTAGCCTCGTTCTTTTGCAATTGGCTGGTCACGGAAACTTTACGTTTCGAAAGGAAAGATTATCATCTAAATTCTCCTTAGTTTGTTAATGTCACGTTAGGTAGGCTTGTCAGAAGAATCGAGAAAATTGATCATTGGGGGCAACTGTCTAGTTATTGAACTGAATTGAATTTCCCAACCTCGTTGCCAGGGCTTTTCCCGCCCGCAAAATTTAAAGGGAAAAGCCCTGGGAACGAGGTTGTGAATTTCCTGGACCAGTTCTTATAAACGTATAAAGACCACAGTAATGAGATTTGAATACCCGTAAGCCCAGATCAGGCTGAGTCCAGAAAGAGAGAGGCTGGATTAATTAGAAAACCAACCTCTCGAGCATGCCAACATTCCGCAGTAAAATTCAACAATAGTATAATAGCTTTTCACATTAGAACCTTACACGTTACAGCCAAACGTGCACGTAGCCTGTAGCAGGCGCTGGAGTCAAATGAAGCGCGAGTTGGAGGGGCGCGCGCGAGAGGAATAAAACGCGCGAGGCGAGAAAAGCGCGCGTCTCTTCTCTCGCGCGCGTCCCTAAAAATTCGCACTCTTCTCCACTCAGCGCCTAAGCCAAAAGACAAAGCAAACTAAACATAGATATCGATGATTCAGGTTCGTCTGTTGCCGTGAAGGTTGTACAATTACCTGGACACGAGTACATGAAATTCATCTGAGAAGAAAAACAAAATATCTTTGTGAGTTTTTTTGGTTAGTATTGTCCCCTCTCACTCTTCAACCCCCGGGAGGGACTCCCATGTGAAAGGGGCGGAGATGCTTGTCGTCTCTTTTAGGGGTGTAAAATTAGGGATCACTTAGGGTGTTCAGGACGGAACAACAATATTTTAGCCATCGAGGTATCGTTTAGGGTTGCAAGCGAAGAAATAAAAAGAAGCCGTAACATTGAGTTGGTGGTCTACACCGATCTCTCATTTGTCGGCCTGTTTTAGAATGGTACGCGTTTAGGTGACAAATCAAGCCTGAGCCACGCCCAGATTCGTCTCCTTTAGTGGTTTTTAATCCATATTTGCGACGAGCATCCTCGCCCCTTTTACGTGGGAGTCCCTCCCCTGGGTCTTAAACGTCCTTTTAAAGACTTCATCTACTGCTGAACTCGCAATTGAGGTGAAATGAACATTAAACATTTTAAATTATACTGTATACAGTATGTAATATGCACTACACAGTTTTGACTTATTTTTCACCATTTACTCTCCCAGTGCCTCCTTGTACCCACGCAGGTGTATAAATGGATACCGATCTGTTGAGAAAACCTGTTTACAGTCGCAGTGAAAATAATACAAACCTGTTTTATGTCTAACTTGCTCGGAGAGCTGCTACCAAACCACTTAACGTTTGGGTCACGTGACACTATGGTTGGTTCACCATTTTTGGAGAAATGGTAGCGCCCATAATGCATGAGGGACCAGTAGTCGTATGGCAAACCAAAACTGTGGAAGCCCCAGTGACTTTGCTTCCTGAAAATCTTATGATTAGCTGTGAAATAAACAGAAAAAGTTCAAACTCTCGCTCTCGTTTGGCCTGAAACACTCATGCGTTCTCGGCGACTCTCGTGCGCTCTCAGCGAATTTGAACCTGCTCCATTTTTTTTTTGAGACCACGCTTGATGATAGTCGATGAGAGTTGAAGAAAGGTCTCGTTTCTCGTACCTCGACTTCAATTTCGACCCCAGTCAAGAAAAGCAGCGAAGGTCTGGGATCGAGAATGCCCTCAACTTTTAACGAGTCTCGTTCTCGTTTTTGGCTAATAAGGCTTTACGTAATTGCAACCCGGGTTATCACGCAACGCTTCCCGATGACGCCCACAAAAAGACTGCGGGTAAAAATTAGTATAAATTGGCATAATTATTACGCTCCCAAGGAATCAAAGCGATCGCCGTTTTGTAGAAAGATTTTCGTAAGACTTGATGTAAAACTATTTATCTCTCATTTCTAGTTTTAAAGTGTTGAGCTACAGTCCGGATCCTGCCTGAGGGACTTACTAAATTATTTATTTGAATGCAGGCGTTTGTAATTTGCAGTTTATTTCATGTTTTCAGTAAGTGTCTTCCTGCATGGATAAACGCTCGTTGGTGTTCTGGGAAAAGGAGGGCGTTTGCCGTCCTCTTCGCTACCACATAAAATAATTTTCACAGTGTAAAGTGTTACCTGGATCAACATTTTGCCACAAGATGTCGACGTATTGATCCCGGTCTGGCCTGTTCTGTTCATGTCCAAATCCCAGGAGATGGCCAAGCTCGTGCGTTGCTACGGAAATCAGGCTACACCGTGCGCCAAGAGAGAGAAGCGAGGGCCTGTAAAAAAGTGCTCCGATGTTGGAATTACATCTGTAAACAAAGTGATACAAACCAATCAGAACTCGAATTGAACTAGAAGTGAAGCTAAAATTGAACTGAACTGAACTGAACTGAACTGAAGCTAAAAAAAATATAATCTGTATTTACTAGTTTTGTTAGCTTTTAGAGCGGTTTTCAATTGACTGTCAAAAGTAATCACTGAATTGCTTTGGTTTTGCTTTACTACGCTCTATGATTGGTTTAAAAAAACTCGCGCCACCAACTCAGCCAATCAGATTCAAAAACCAAAACCAATCGCGACTTGGTCTCACGCGTTTTCCTGCGCTTGGCGCCGGTTACGTGTATTTGCTTCGAGTTCTCATTGGTACGTTCGTCCTGTTGTTTACGTTTGTTGTGATTGGGGCTGATTGCTTTGGAAACCGTTCTATTCCATGCTGTAATTAGGAAATACAGTTGAATACCGATTTCTCGAATCCTCAATTTTTCAAACATCCCATTACAGCTCGAACCAAACGTCGTTTGCCTTGAATTTGTTTCACTGTAATTAATTTTACTTCCGATATTTCGAACTCCCGATTTCTCGAACCAATTTGTTTTCGTTTACCGTTGAGGTCGGAGAAATCGCACCCTGGGTGCCAGAGGTTTTTCTTCTTCGCGCAAAGGAAAAAGGAAAAAAATCCCTCTGGCACCCAGGGTAGAGAAATCGAGATTCCACTGTAGATACAATAAAATAAATGAAATGTGAAAAAACAAACAAACAAACAAACAAACAATAGTAGTAGTACATGTAATAATGCAGCCATCGCAAATGCGGCGTCGAATATGTTCTCGGAAACTTACCCACTGGAGCCATAATAGATGTGCGCATAACGAGCCTGAGTTGTCCGCTGTACAAACTTGACACAGGTATTGTTTTCCCAGATTTCCATCGCCTCGCGCAACACCTCGATGTGCCTTGTGCGGTTTACTGTGGGAGAGAAAATTTCAAAGTGTTAACCCTGGAAACATTAACTTTCCTAATATATGAAGTCGAACTATCGCGTTAATTTGCAGCTTATTTCTAGTTAGCCGTGATATTTTCCGTTGTATTTTAAGCCGCATTTGGTAAACGTTTTCTCGAACTATTTTTGACCTTACCGCTGAAGTCCCGTTCAAACGCATTTGTCTCTGTGAACATTCTCCCAACATTTTTTGAGAGCCGATGTTGAGGCATCTTCTCGATATTTCTTTTCTTCTCGAAATATTGAACTGTTTGACACGGCATGGTCTCAACATGACTCAACAAATGTTGTTCGAGTTCTGATTGGTTAATTCACTCGTTTACGTTTGCTGTGATTGGTCAGAAATGATCAACGGATTGCGTTGGTGTTGGTTATACGACAATCATTGGAAAAAAGCTCTAAACTCGTGCAACGTACAATTACAGCGGAGGGTGGACTAGTCAGCCAATCATAGCAAAGGTGCAGGCAAAACCTGCACTCTGATCGGCCAATCAGATGCAAATTCAAAATCTACGTGACATTTCCCGCGTTTGCCACCAGGTGATTTTACTTCAAGTTACGTCTTTTGCCCCGGGTTGATTAAATTTGACTTAGTTTAACCATTCTCTTGGTTTTACGAACAGTTTAGTGGAAAAAGCTCATGAACAAATACCCAGGTTAGTCACTGAAAGATGTAATAAAAATAAACTGCTCAGTAATACATAAAAGTAATACGTGTAGTTAAGTTAATACATACTTATGCTATCATCAAAAACATATGGTACAACTCCTCCAGGCCACAGCCTTCTCCTGAAGCGCAAGGCATTAGAGAATTCACCGCTGACCGCTCCAGTCTCCAAAGGCGGAAGGCGAATATCATTTTCGATAATGGCGACGTCTTCAGCATGTGGATCTGACGAGAAACAACAGATCATGCAATTTGTAGTGAGTTATCCGATGGATAGCGTTATCCAGCCTTAACAACGCGTTGTGTTGCATGGAAGAACACGACAAGAGATTGTAAATCGTTGAGTGATTTACAAGCTTTTCGAGTGTTATTCCGACATTCCAAGTTAGCTTTGACTCAAAAGTGCGCCTCTCTCTCCCCTTCAATGTTGGATGTGAAACAATTTATGTTGTCACAAGTGGTATTTATCATGCATAATAAATATTTTTTCATGTAACGTACGCTCTGATTGGGGGTGTGACGTCACCGTAACTTTTTGTTGGCTTTATTTTAAAGAAATAGGAAATGGCCGCTTTGTATTCACATGACCTGATGCAAACACTCGAGGGAGTTTGGGAGAATTTGAAAGTACTTATGTAAACCCTCGCCCGCGGTTCGGGTTCACGTAAGCCTAGATCTTCAAATTCTCCCAAACTGGTTCTTCCCGTGTTTGTATCATGTCAGGTTATGATTGTGACCAGTGAGCAATGCAAGCGAGTCATCCGAGCCAACAGCACTCGTGATGCTAGCCATGCGAAACTGTTACCTTTTAAGGTTACTGTAGACCTTTACGGGTCAAATATTGCAAAAATTGAAACATTAACGATTTTGACGGAAACCAGTGAGCCGTGCATGCAACTGAAGATGATGATCACTTCAGATCGATATCAAAAACAATTATTATTCCGCCCTTGCTGAAACACGTATCAAGTCAATGAAAGAACAACAAAAGATACTATTATCATGGTTATCTCAGAAATCAAACCGAACCTTTAAAAAAATAAAAGCTCTACAGCTCTGCCAAACATGTGCGATGGGATCTCTAGTTGAAGTGTATGCTTCCTGTTGATCGAGTAGTTACGGAGAGGATAGCGACTCCGTTCGTTTAGATTTGTAATGTGCCTCTTCCGGAAAGGGGGGGGGGGGGGGGGGTGTATGGCCAAGGCAACTTCATTGCGCAGTTGTACAAGCAAGGTTCCATCTTCGGTATTGGAAGAATGAGACTGATAGCACCAGCGAAAGGCAAAGATCAGCGAATACGATTAAAAGCGATTAGAAGATTACTTTTGGTCAAATATAATGTGACAGATTCCAGAGAATATCTCTGAGGGACGACAGTCCGGTCGAAGTGCGGTTTGGAGGAAGAGCAGGTAGAGGATGTTTTGAGATGCTATGTTCTGCTATGTTCTGCTTCTCCAGACAGGATCTTCGTCAAAGGCCGTCTCTCATCATCACGAGTAAAATGCCAAGTGTTTAATTTACGTATATATCCCGAAGTCAATGAGAATTTATAGTCTTTACGTCCTGGTTTGGTTCAGTCGGTGGCAGTTGCATCATCTCCCCCTCCCTCCCTCCACCCTCGCTCGCTGGCACGACGCTTTATTTGAGCAAACATATTGCATAACTGATTGAATTGCTGTCCAACTTGTGAACAGAACTTTCCTTAGCTCAGTGGTAGAGCGTCCGACCGGTTTGTGGAAGGTCATAGGTTCGAGTCCTGTTGGGGGAACTCGGAATTTTTTTTTTCCGAGTAGCTTGTGTCACTGACAGAATAATAACTTTCTCATATTTCTGCCAAGCTTAAAAAATATACCATCATTTCTTTCCAGAACTTTCCTTAGTTGCCTGATGATTCCCCATAGAAGGTTCTGTTCGTAGGCTGTACTCGATAATAACCTGTGCGACAATGAAAACAAGCTCAGTGTCCGTTAGGTAAACAACCCGGCGAACAGTACAGCCTGTTGCATGCTATCGTGTCTAAAGACGTTGTGTGATGTGAGACAGAATCAATGACTCCACACACAGTATGCAACAACATGTAGGGACTCGGTTATTCGGTCTAAACTCCCAGCGAAAGAAGGTGCTTATAAAATAGTTATAAAACGATAAACTAACCAGTGTTCCTGTTGATTTGTTCTATCTGATCCATTGCAACAACAGCGTCAACATTGCATTTGACAAGTCCTGCATCAAATGCCAATAGAACAATGCCGATATAGAAGCAATAGAAGGACAAGCGACTTGTGTAGGCGCTTCCCATTTCGGAGCAGTACAAAGAGCTCTTAACTCTGCGGTTTCCTCAACATATTACGCGAAACGGGATTTATAAAAGCGTGCTAAACGTTTCTGGACCGGAAGCGATTGATCTAATTCCAATGTATTACATTGTATCAAATTAACACTGATTAAAGATTACGTTTACACGTAAGAAATTAGATCTCGTTCAAGCTTTGCACGGTTGGGTGTTTTTATTACAGGGACATCTTCTACCCCAGCAAATTTTGAGACCTATAAAAGAACAATGAAGAAACGTCTCAGAGATTGCACGGGGAAAGGCAGTTGCAAAATTCGTTCGGATAGCAGACATCAGTGTAAAACTGCGCAGCCGGGTGAGTCGGAGGGGCGGGGACGAGGGAGGAGAGCGGCAAAGCCAAAACTGATAGATCTCTATAACTCCAGCGCCTGCTACGTGAGCTAACATCGGTGTTGAACTGAGTTCCACCTTACCAGGAGCAGGCTCTGTTTCATCATTTTACATTCGCATCGCGCAACTGCTGGCACATTACTGGCTATTCACCAGCCAGAGAAAATGATACTGACGCAGGCTGTCAGCATAAGTGAAAAACTCTACCCTTCCACTCAAAAATGCCCCCTATCCCTACTTTTGCGAGGTTGTGTGAGGCACGTATTTCTAGTTGAAATAATTGTTTTTTTTAGAGAGCCGTGATAGCTAACTAATCACAACAGTTTACAGCGTGGGTAGGAATGTTAACCCTTTCATTCCCAGAGTCAAACCTTGAGTCATTAAATGTGGTTGTTCCTTTCCAGTCTGTGGATGAAACCCTAGTGTGTGACCATTCAAATGAAAGCTATTGAGCAGTACTTTCAAGTGGTTCTGTTTATTTTTGACAAATTTTCAAAAATGAAATTCAAGATTTTCCCCTCAGTTTTGAACTTAGCATTCTTGGGAGTGAAAGGGTTAAGGGAAAAGAGCCAACAGATAGGCAGAGAGATGAACTGAACAGTGAGAGATAAACCGCACGCGAACAACATGTGATATGCCGCATATTGGTTCGTTTTATCCACTGATCGTTGTGAACGTGACTAAGGCACACAAGTATCCCATGTCATTGGCAAGTTGAACAAACGTTTTTTTTAAATGAGCCACACGACGCACGAAAAACTAAGGCACGGTTACTATGGTGGATCTCTTTTAGAGGAGATGCACGCACCAGAACTCACTCAAAGTGTGAATAAACTATGCTACTATGGGCATAGAATCTGAGGGCAGAGTTTAGTGGTTAATCCGAGTATTTTTCCACTAACCGCATGAATACTGATAAATCGTCTTGGCTTACGACTGACAAACTACAAACCCGTGGCCCTCACGGATCCCAGATCGAATTGGAATTTAGAAATGTTCCCGGAGAAAAACCCTCGGAGCAAGGATGAAAACCAATTCCCGGCCAGCGGTATCGGACCCTTGTTTGGTGGAACTGGGCGAGCACTTCAAAGTAATGCTATAGTTGTCTCAGATTTAGCATCTCTAACTTCTCCTATATGTTTCCATAACAAATTCAAGTGGGTCAGTTCAGTAAGAATGAGGAATTGATCATCAGGGGAAAAACGTGTAAATTCAAGTGTTTTCCCTATTAAATGATTGTAGTCGGTAAGTAACCATCCATTGAGGTGTCACGTCCACGGAATCCAGTTCCAGCATTTCCAGCTTGGCACGCGCCGAAGCGTTCCAGAAATTCCTGGCAATTCACGGTGATCGCAATCAACGCAGGGTCGAGCAGGGGGCATGTATTTTATTACTTTACGTCCGCCCTGTTTGATTTTATCACAATAATCAGAGAAGAGGTGGTCTGTGATCAGCACAGTGCGAGTGATGAAGGCCATTTATTGTATCAAGCAACGATGTCTATTTTTCCTATTTTCTCGCCTACTCCGTGTTACCCGTCTATCTTGTAGGCACGTTCATAGTTTTTCCTTTTTTCAAGGCTCCGCCAATGGCCTTGTGGCCGCTCGTCTTGTGAACATGAGGTTTCATAGTCAAGACAACAAAGAACTAGTTAGACGCACACAACAAAACATGTTGTTTTCTGATGTTTATTTCTTTCACCGACCGGGAGGATGGTGGTGGTGGTGGTGGTGGGTCGGGCGGGGGGAGGGGGGGGGGGGGGGGGGGGAGGGGTTGAGGGTCCCCCAACCCCCATTCCAATTTGCTGACAAAGCAGGCTCGGCTATTTAGAATCATGACGCATGACCGTCAGATTTAAGGCATTGACAGCATGCAATAGACACAATCAATCAATCAATCAATCAATCAATCAATCAATCAATCAATCAATCATTCAGTCAAAAACTTTATTAATTGTCGAAGTGTTTTAGTTGAGGGAAAGCCCTCTACTAATAGGAGACAACTACGTAAAAGTATATACAATTTAAAACTACTTAACTAAGAATTACAAATCTCCGCTGTTTGACTAAAACCTTACATATGCGCGACCAGGACACATGCTCATGGCTGCCACCCGGGGCTGCCACTCCACTTACCACTCCACCGGTAATTTGGCTGTGGGCATGCATGTAAGGCTCTGGCCAAACCGCGAAGATTGTGTAGGGCCACTACCTATACTGTGGCCATTCAATAGTTCGTGAGTTCCTTAAGGCCACTTAAAATATTTCAATGGTCGAAACACTAAGAGGATTTGTTTGCAAAAATGTTGCGGGTGGCATGCAAACCCTCTTCAATTTTGTATATTCCAAAAGTTACTGCTAGTATTCAAGATAGGCTGCGTAGCTGACGGTTTTCCCGCGCGATGACGAAGCAAAAAGAGGAATGGCGAGGAGGCTGGAGGGGAGTGCTCCCCATTCCTTTCGCGGCGTGGCCGCTGTTTGCCATCGCGCGAGAACTGATCGCCGCAACTACGCAGCCAAAAGCAAGACTAAAGTACAGTGTGGTAAAATGAGGACTGAATATGGACAAGATCAGTATGATCTAACAAGTGATAGGCGTGGAACCCATATATAACGAAGTGCAAAGAGACCGGGAAAATGTGCTCGTTATATATCGGGGTTCTGTTCTATACATTTTACTGTAACTTTAATTGACCGGGCTGAACATCGTTGGTTATAGTGGGGACTTCGTTATATCGGGGTGGCAAAGATGTTCGAGGACTCTGACGACAAAGAAGAGTTGCCTAGCAACGTCTCTAACTATAACACAGGAACACTATGTTGATTATCAACTCAGAGTTGATAAAGGTAAATTAACCGCCGTAGCGAATTTCTAAAAGCTGCCCGCCGACGCAGCACCACAGTTTCATTAGAAACTAATCTCTTTATAACACAGGAACAGTTGAAGCTAGTTGATTCTTGGACCATAAAATGTTCTTGTTCTTGTTTGCCTGACTTTACATGCAGATATTCTTCTTTAAAGCGATATCTTTGTGATTTGCCTCTTTCTGTTTTAGTGCTTCAGAGACATCCATGGAACACAGCGGAACCCTACTGAGCTCATGCTGGGAGATTGGTAGCGAGTTGGAGGGGTCTAGTCTCCTGCGCTTGCTACACAGGCTAGGAGACTGGATACTACAGCCAATATTGTCCTCAAACAACAGTTCCATCCAGGGGTACAATAAAACAGAGGCGGGGAGGACAGCACGGCGAATGAACCCTCAACCCATATATAAACATAAACTCTTTTCTCAACGACCACCGCCACCAACCCCCCCGAGAAAAAAACACAACCAACGTCGCTGAACACCCCTCATTATAAGATACTCACCACAGGATATTGCAATTTTTGACAATATGATTAGTTCCCTACCCGAGGCATACGAGGCATGCAATGTACCATTACTACCTTATTTGGGAAGTCCGCTAATTACGAGTTTGGGGCACGTGCACTATTCCTCTGTTTTTTCCCTTCGTTCTGTATCAATCTTCGTTTAATATCCTGCGGTGAGTATATCATAAAACAACGCGCTGAGTTGGCTATGAGTACGGTTCGACGAGGTTGACTGGAAAACATTGCATATGAGCCCCAATAAAATACCGTTATCGTCCTGATTCCACCCCCAAACTGACCCTCCACCCGGACAAATTCCGGCAGAAAATAACCCCAGAGTAAGAACAATTCCGATTTGTTCATGGTTCATAACTTAGCTGTCAGTTTGGACGATACAAAACTGCGGTGTACAAATTTACTTCACAGGGGAGGGGTGATTAAGAAAAGGAGTCACCAACCCGGGAGTCAACAGTACGTTTTCAAAGCTGATCAAATGCATTTTAATCTATCTCAGAATTTACTCTCTCGATAATTAGATACAATAAGCCTAAACTGTTAATTGACCGAGGTCTTCATCACGCTAAACCAAATCTATAAACAGAAAAGGTCACATTTTCTAAAACACAAACGTCCGGTGTGCAAAAACTGCACGAATCTTTCACGCGATATTTTCTTAGCGAGAGAAGCATTTGGGGCATAAATGGTGTGCTAGCATGTTGCTGATGTCCTTTGTCAATTCTTGGTTAAACATATCGATAAATTCAATCCCAAACCCGCTTGAACGAAAGCTCATTATCGCCTGAACATTCAATCACGCTTGTCAGCCTCTGACCTTTCCCTCCCCACACCCACCCGGACAGCCCCATTTTTGTGCGTTCTCTTCTCACTCACTCACCTCGCTGGTGCGTTGTCCTGATCAAGATATAAACAACATTTCGGAATACCTTATTTTCTATTACTCGTCGACGTGCAACTTTATTTTACGTTTCAAGTATGGGCCTTAACTCAGTCTGCTTAGCTAACACAAATTTGCGGGTATGGAGGGGAGGGGGAAAATTTTTCTCCAAGGTTATCAAGGTTTCGAAGAGGTTTACAATTTCATTTCCGTTGAGGGAAATCGAAAAAACTAATACAGGATATTGCGAAAACACAAACTAAGTATTGTTTAACATGAAATAGGTTTCTTTTCTAAAATGAGAGTTTCTTCCCCTCCTTTCTCGATATTTATCCTCGAAAGCGACTTTCCCCAGGCTCCCCAGGCACAAAGATATATGATTGACAGTCGCTATCACTTTTCGCATTCGCCGGCTGTGAGTCCGAAGTTCATATCAAAACATTTAACCGGGTCAATAGCTTCGTACTTGACCGAAATTCTCAAAGAAAAAAGCGTGCATTTTTCCATGGAAACTTTAACTGGATTTCAATCCCAATGCATTTTGCTCGTAATTATTTCATGATTTCATGTTTGCGCGTGGAAAATCCATTCGGATGTCGAAGGGAATGGGGAAAAGCCGCATCACTGTTCTTCCGGCCGGAGGTCTTTTCGCATGTGGTGGGTAAATATCGCAAACCTGATCACAAACAGTGGAACAGCGGAAGTCGCATATCTCGTTTCACTCTGTATGTTATTGTGGGCGTATGTATCTGATGTGGGCATATACCGATGGAGTGCGGGATCTACGCTAAATTCCCAGGCAAATGTATGCAGTATCAGCAGTAGACATTTCGGAAGCTCCTGTGTAGTTTTTGAACAGTTACGCATAAAAAAGACCCCCAGAGAGAGGGTATCCCATTATCCAACGCGGCTAAAATTAGTGACTGGACAAGCCGGCTAAACTGGCTGCGGGAAAACCAGTGCCACACCATCAGGGCTCGCTATGTAGATGACCATATCCGCTTTTATTTTCACGACGGCAAGCCGGTCTTTGCTGGACTTCGAGGCGACCAAACAAGGTAAGAATTTTGATTGTTTTATTTTGTGTTTCTACCTGATAACTATCTCAGATAGCGAATGAATTTGGCAATGAGGTCTTGAGAAATTAAGAAATTAATATGGCTATAGCTCGCTAAATATGGACCTCCGCAAATTATTCGGAAGTGATACTTGCTCGAAGGAAACATGTAGATAATTTGTAACAAAAAAAAATTAAGGTCTCCGCGCGTTCAGTTTCCTATGTACTTTACGTTTTATACTCGCAAAAATATCAATACACGAGTTAAAGCCTTGTACAGTATTTCACTTGCTTGCGAGATTTTAGCGGCTATCGCTTGCATGTTGCCTGAAATTTTTTTGGAAACTTGAGATTGACCCTGGGTCAGTCTGACTTCAGCTCTCTCCAATCTTAGGCGAATTTTTTTTCCGGACGTCTTTAAGATGACAACTTTCATATTTTCTCTTGCTGCGGTTTCATAATCCACAACTAGAATGTCAAATAATCCGTGGAGACGTCAGCCGGTCTTTGCATATCATGCATGATTTGTAGCCATGTTGAATTCATCTTGTACCGGGCGATATGAGAGGTTATAGCCTCCCCTCGCGGGCGGGCGGGCCGGTTCTTCCCCAATTCCAAGCGGTTGCATACCTCGTAAAACCGGTATATTTAGAAATAAGCGTTTTGGATTTTACCAAGGTTAATGAATGAAGGTCGTTTAGCATCAGTTCGATCAAGTTATTCGCGGTTTCACCGGGCGATAAATTAAAATGATTATCAGACCGGGTATTCGCAGGTAGATAACATAAAACCTGCCCAAATGGAAGTAACACCGTATTTACATCGCTGACTACCGTAATATGCTCTCGTTTACAAAAACAAATCAGAAGAGTAATTCATGCTCTTAGGATGTTTTCAAAATGACCGGATTTCGTGGACTAAACAAGCTACAAAATCTTGCTACAAAAGTCTCTTTGATCTCAAAACCGTATTAACCTTTCATACAAATTGAAATGTTACTAGTGTCGAGTTCTTTATAAACAGGAAAATCAAGCACAATGCACGTATAAGATAAACTGATTTCATTCACGGCACTGGCAAAATTTATTGCATAATTTTATTTTATTTTTGCCTGGAGATTATCGGCTACACGATCGAAGAACAAAGCCCCTTGGAAAAGGAAAATTTCGTTCACCCACTGCGTCGAATTTTCGAGAGAATTTCTCATTTCATCATAAAATTGATAAGCTGATTGTGCGAAATTCTCCCAATCGATGCTGTCCTGGTTATCCTGGTTACCGCGACTTCGTGCAGACTAAACTTCGCTTCGCTTGATTCGAGACAAAAGCCTTTTCTTGCTATCGTTTTCAACTAAAGCACGGGTAAGCTAATATTGTTTCTTCGTGTAATGCCTTAACATTGATTTCTCTAGCTCTGCAATGTTTCGAACTTGATTACTAACCATGCAACAACGAGAGGCGAGCCGTAATATAATCGACATATCGAGTCCGGGCAAACCCCGCTCGGCATCACGCAGGGTTTTACCCTGTGAATTTTTTTTCTTTTATGACGCTGGCGGCAGAATGCCGCAAAAATGCTGACAGTTATAACTGTTTATCGGTCTGTGTATACGATGGATGTTCTAAGAAAGGGGGAATTCGAAGATTTTTGTTGTTGAGAGATGTTACGTATATAAGCGTGTATTTGAATAGAGCCATTTCGAAATTTTGCACGACAGAAATTCACCAGAAATAACTTGAACGGTTCATAATATTTTCTGTTGCAACCTCGCGCTTTGTAGCTCCGTCGACTCGCGTCGAAAAATTCGTAATATTTTCTCCGCTTTAAAAAATTATCAGGAAGGTCGAACGAAACAGTACACCGCGTTTGAAGTGACCTTCGCGTTTCTGGGGCAAAGAAGATTTTTATTTCAATTTTCTTATCGCAAATGTTATCAAATATAACTTACATTGGGTGTTTGTTCCCTGTAGCTGTCACGTTATACATGTATTTTAGGCTATAATTGCCGGAAAAGTAAGACGCATCTTTAGTACAAAAAAACCTGTAAGTCCAGTTGTATGTGTCGCCAGTTGCGCTTCAGTTGTTGATCGCAGGACGGATATTTGCTGAGGTGCACGGGAGGCGTGGGGGTGTATCCCGTTTGAGAAAGTCTCCTGCCGTAATACTCAGTTTTCCCAGTGCTAAAACAAACGATTCCACTGGTCTAAATTTAGATAAACGATTCTCATATTCTTTTTACGTTTCCCGTGACAATTGTGGTTAGAATGCTCAAGTGATGCTGAGATGCTGAGATGTACAAATTGTACAACATTGTGTCACCCATCATGATGATACATTACAGTCTCTTTCGCAGGCGTTTATATGTGACGACACAGATGACGACTGCGAAGGAGACTATACAGGCGTCAAATTGATTGTTTCAAAATTGTATTTTTGTCCTGGCGCGCGTGAGTGGGTGTTGCAAAACAATAACTATTTTGTTGCCTTCCTAACTGGACTGTTGTTGGAAAGTCTTAGCTAAGAAAAGAACAAACAGCAAAAGTAAAAAATGCGTTCTGTACACAAAGGCTCTGGGATTTGATAGACGACCATAGACTCCTGGCATAGACTATGCAATGGAGTTTTGTTGAGCGTGTCAGGCCTAGGGTGCCGGGGGAGTGGAGAGGGAGGGTCGCGGGAGGACTTGCCGCTGTAGCTAGGCCCCCTAGGGTCGTTTATTTCTGTGCACCTATTGGCTGAGAGCGTTGGCTCGATTTCCGCGGCTTTATCCTGTCGAGTCCGGTCTTCAAAGCTACAACTGAGATTCCAGATCGATCGAGAACGTCCCCGGAGAGCGTCCAGTGGGAATAAACCGGGGGTGGATACGGGTACAAAAGAAATATGTCCCGCGATTCACGTGCAGTAACGCGTAACGACAGCAGAATCACGCCCATGTCACGTGCCCTTGAAGTGCCGTTTTCCTGGAGGACTAGTTTTGTGTCAGCATCGAAAAGAAGAGCTTTGACGGTTTTACCGACTTTTGTTATAGCAAAGGTCCAGTGCTTTGTGAAAATCCGTTGTGCAAAACCGCGAACGATCGAGGTACAGCAGCAGCAACAACAACAACAACACCCGGACAACAACAGCAACAAACTCCTACGTACGTGCCCACAGTTTCCTTGCGCCTGTTTGACAAGCAATTACCGGTATATAACGAGAACTGCTTCCAACTATATGTCACCATGGAAAATTGCTCTGGACAGTTTCATGAGATGTGGACGTGACTATTTACCCGCCTTGTTACGCGTAGAAGAGATTTGTGTAACTGAAGTACAGTGGAGACATAAGAAGATTGAATTGAGGAAATACCACCATGCACTGCTTACACGTACCAGCGAAATACCATTTATTGATTAACCCTTTCACTTCCAAGAGTGCCAAGTTCAAAACTGAGGAAAAAATCTTGAATTCTTTTGTTGTTGCAAAATTGTCAAAAACGAACAGTACCACATGAAAGTACTGCTCAATAGCTTCATTTGAATGGTCACACACTAGGGCTTCATCCACAGACTCAAAAGGTACAACCACATTTATTGACTCCAGGTTTCACTCTGGGAGTGAAAGGGTTAGAACAGAATCAAAATACAGTGTAACCACTTCCTACCAGCAGCATAAGTCGTTATGCATTCCAAACCTTTTCTAAACTGATCTTCAAAGTAAAAGACGCGAATGTGTACACGTAAAATTCTTCAGGAACGTGGCCCGTTGATTTACCCTTGGCCTCTTAATTAATATTTCCTATAAGAAAATTTAGCGTATAATCCAGTTGGAGTTTCAGTGCAGATTGATAACACGATGACAGAAGACGGAAGCGTTACTCACTCGATTTCATGGTGTGCAGTTAGCTTCTGCTCGGAATAGAATTTTAGTTTATAATTCTTTTTTTTTCTTCACTAATACGTTGCGAACAAAGGTAGCACTATATTTAAGTTGTGAAAAATGCAGGTACTTGGAAAAAGTTCTTCAAACATCGACAACAACATCAAGTTGTTTATCACTTGTATTCTCCCAATGATCCTGCTTTACAAGTTTTCGCCCGCAGTAAACGAAACCTGAGTCAATACAGTCGTGATATGTTCCTAGATCCTCGCTTTAAATAGAGTGCCCCAGGCTAATGGTTGGTTTTGATTTTTTAGGCCTGTTTCAAACATCATATTTCTCATATGTGCCGTATCTACGACAAACAATGACCCTTTTCATGTGCATAGTTTCGGCACATGGTAGAAGTGTTCACTTAAAACTTTATAAGCCGATTTGAAGGTCATGGCCTCTTTTCAAAACAAGCGGAATTCCAATCTTGCGCTCCAAATCATTCGAGTTCAAATATTGTGGCAGAGATTTCTATGATCTCATTCTTTTCATTTTTCTCAAAAGTAGCATTAATATTTTGTCTCTCCTCGCTCTGCGCTGCCTTTTCAATGGTTTTGTTTATCTTTACCGCACAATTGTCCGTGGTTCCGATATGCATCCGGTAGCGATGTTTTTATTTATATATATATTTTTTATTTAATTTCAGAGCAGAACTTCTTTCGATAAGAAATCACTCCCATATAGACCTCACAGGGAAAAAAAAAACCCGAGCTCAAATGGAATTCGATCAGCTTATCAAGGGTTTATATGAAGACATGAAAGTAACGAAAATGCTTAGCTGTTCGTGTTTCGTGCAAACTTTTATTATTATTTTAACTTTATGTCAAACTAGTTGAGATTTCCTCAATTTATACAAAGCAGGAAAGATTTGTTTGTGGAACTGCACGGCTAATGGAAACCACGTTGGTATAGTTCAAACCACAGAGGGTATGTAATGTATCGATCAGATATCAACCAAATCCAAGCGGAAAATGTTCTTCTAAAATTTATCTGTCCGCGAAACAACTCTGTAAAATTAATTATTTGAAGAATGGCGATATAATGTCGGGGTTTTTTCCAGCTAGGTATAGAGTCCAGAGGTAGAGTTTCTGAGTTTGGGAGTGAAGGAATTATCTGAAGGGTTTTTCAGCTCGTTTCGATGTCGGCTTTCGTGGCATTTATAGAATTTTTGAATAACACAAGAAAGTGTGTATTTTATTTTTGCTTTCAGCCCCAAGTTGTCGACAAAACAATTGATAGGAATCTATTTGTCTGTGATACAGTATTGCTTTTGATTGGTATCGGAAATTGATCACTCAAGTCGGTTGCGTATCGCATGATCTCGCGGCGATGAATGCGAACTATTCCGCTAAGAAATACGCATTTCTTCGCCATGGATCTCTACATACAAGAATATCCTGTTTGCCTAGCCTGCCAAGCAGGCACAGACCACTTTTTGGCTTAATTGAAAATATTTGACAGGCAACTGATATAAAGACATCAGGAAAGCAAGAAGGGAAGTTGTTGGTCGCGGACTGTTGAAACATTAACAGAAATGAATTGATTACCATCTATCAATACTGTGTGTGATGTGATACCATACTTTAGTAAACCTCTTTGACTTTAGCACTGGGACCACCTCAAAGTTATCGATCGATCGATCGACGCCATTTTGTTTTTAAACTTTTGCGCGGTTACCAATTTAAACTGAAGTAGAAAATCGCCGATTCCGTTCTCGCCGCCAACTTAGTAATGAAATGGAAATAAGACTGATTTCTGGCCAATCTAGAGCACATTCACACATAGATTAAACTGAATTTGATTTCTTTATATGCCGTATACATGTATGTTTTTTTTTCTCAAAAAGTAGACAACACACTTGTCTGCATGCGGCTCGTGTTTTTCTTTACAATCTTCATACGTCATTGATACGTGCTTTAAAATTCGAGGATTATGAATTGCTGAGAGTTGGCTCTCATGAGAGTTTTCTTCAACTCTCATCGACTATCATCACCTCGGGCCAAACGAAAGCGAGACGCGTCGTGGACGACTCTCAAGAAAAATTTGGGTAGGTGAAATTTGATAAAAAGAGCACATGAGAGTCGTTGAGAGTGCATGGTTTCAGGCCAAACTAGACAGTCTGACTTGCCACAAGTCGACTTATTTAAGCGACGAAGTCGCGAGACGAGCGGCGAACGCCGCGAGAATCACCAAAATCACCAAAACGCGAAAAAACGGACTTTGAGAAAGTCTAGGTGGTAACCTGCGATAGCATCCCATTCAGGGAGAGTAACATTGCTCCAAATCGCTTTATTTTCCAGTTTCTATGATAGAAACTGGAAAATTCACTTCTCCACGATTCTCATGAAACTTGGTAACCACTCCATAACGTCTTGGTAACCGCGCAAGAATTTCTTGCCTACGAGACAAAATGCCGTCTAGAACTTCGTGGTGGCCTACTAAATTTCTATCAGTTTCCCGCAGTTTCTGTCAAGTAACGGAGATTTGCGGGCTCACTTCTACCGTTCGTTTAAAGACTCCATCGTACTATGGTCTACTATCCGAACCCATGCGATAATTGTTTTAAGAAGGAAAACAAACGTTGGAAGTACAGTATTCCTTATTAACTTTCGAGAATCTGTACATTTATAGACGTCTGCGAAACTCATTAATCACTGATGTCAGTAATAAAAAATCTGCAAAAGGTACCATCTTGATTTATTCAGATTTAACCCCTTTTACTCCTAAAAATACCAAAGTAGAAATTTGACAATCTTATTAAAAATTAAATGGAAGAATTAAAAAAAAAAAAAAAACGAACAACACCACTGGGAAGAGTATTGCATGCTCAGGGCTTAATCCGGCATAGACTTAATCATCCGTAGACTAAAAACGTTAATATAACTGACTACCTTGTATAGCATAATAAACAGTACCACATGGAAGTACTACTCAATAGCTTTCATTTGAATGATCACACACTAGGGTTTCATCCGCAGACGTAAAAATTGGAACCACCTTGTACTCAAGAGTTTCATTTACCATTCTTTCTTATTATAGTTTGGTTCCCAGAGTGGAGGAGATCTGAGAACTAGGTGTGGTTTGGTAAGAAGCTAGAAGTTTACACCTACTTTTCATAAAGGTAAGCAATACTATATTGTCATATCAAATTATCTTTTGAATCGTTTTCACCCTTTCAGGCAACCTCGTTCCCAGGGTCTCTCATCTTCCCGTCCCCTGGGAACGAGGTTGCCTTTTAGGTACACTGATCGATAAAGTGATGCCCCGCCCATACACAACCGTCACAAGAAAAAATAACTGAGAACAAACAACAGTGACATGACAACCAGATTGTAGTGTTTCGATCCCCGGAATAGAGCGGATAACTGCAGATTAATTCGGATTAAACACACAGCTTAGTCAATACGCCGCCATTGCACACAACAACACTCGCTACAATCATAGGGGTAACATAGGTCCGCAGAGCGTGCATACTACACGGGTAGACAGCATGAGACGAGCAGCGACAATTAAACATCGGAAGCGTCAAAACGTTCGTTCAGAATCGCGGGCATTTGTAAGGTTTAGTTACTCACACACACAAGCGCAAACATGACTCTGGATTTATTCGAAGGACAACAGTAAATTTGTATGATCACGTGCAATATTAATGTATGCTAGTTTATGCTTATCCTAACCATGGCAGCATTTGTCTACGAAGAAAATTCGTCTTATGCGAGTTGTGTTTTGAAAGCAAAACGTTTGGAAATTTTTTACTGATTGCTTTAGACACTTATACAATGCAGACAATAATTCTCTTCTTCTTTTTTTCAAATCGTCAGGCTGCGAAGTATTTTACACTGAACATGATGCAAAAGGGAAGCTTTAGAGTGCCTGGAACGCTTGACGGGGGCCTGAGTTGGTTTGCTGTTCTTGGGTCGTTCATGACTCAGTTCGTTGTCATGGGGATCCACAATGTATTTGGCCTTTTGTACCTTGATCTGTTGACAGAGTTTGGACAAAGCAAAGCTACTACAGGTAAGCATGTGTTATATGATTTTACCTGGACTCCCTCCCATTCCAAGATGGGGGGTTACATAATTAAACAAAGCTTTTGTGAAGAATTTCACGAAGACGCAAAAAAGTACATTACAACATATGTTGTACAGTTAATGGATGGATCAAGGAGATTTCAAACTGATTACCTTTCCGGTTCGGTAGGAACTTTACATATCCTATAGAAAATTGAACCTTTCTTAGATACAACTATCGCTACAAGCCTGAGACTGCAGATTTTGGTCTAATGGACACATTTTTCAATGGAGTCATTGATCCGCACAATGTGGTATATGATTACAACTACTACCAGTACCATAATTCTCTCACTAATGTCTCTGCGCAGGTTTATACTAACAGAACGTTTGTGTCCTTTTTTCCCATAGCGTGGGTGGCCTCGATTTCGTTTGGCCTCACTTTCGTGTTCTCGCCTCTCAGCAGCTCTCTGTGTAAAAGGTTTGGTTGCAAAGCGGTTACCACTGTCGGTGGAATATTAGTTGGAATTGGTCTTCTACTCTCGTCCTTTGTCAACAGCATTTTCCGGATGTACGTCACGTATTCGTTCCTATTTGGCCTGGGCTCCAGCATGTGCTACGTGTCTTCAGTTCTAGTGCTCAGCAGCTACTTTTCAAAGAATCTAGTCGTTGCTAATGGCATTGGCCTGGCTGGAGCTGGAGTGGGAACGATAACACTTGCGCCCGCGCTCAGCCTCCTGCTGGACAACTACCACTGGCGCGATGCTCTTCGCATTCTCAGTGCGACCTCGTTACTTGTCGTGATCAGCGGTTTAATCTACTATTTGGTGCCCGCGCCGATGGAATTTAGCGATGCTGAGGAGTATCGAGATGAAACGAAACGAATTGACTTCTCCTTCCTCAAGAACAAAGCTTATATTGTATGGATTGCTGTCGTTGGGCTAGTGTTGTTTGGATTTTACATTCCTTACGTGCATTTGGTAAGTGAACTCCACAGAGAGGCTCCATGCTTATATTCAGGGTCTTCAGGCTTTTCGGTCAGCGGTTAGTCATTCGCGGCGACACAACACTGATACTCTAGGTACGGGGATGGCTTGTATTATAAACAAAATCGTTTAGCAACATAAGTCCTCAGTTTTGTTCACTGCATCAAAGACATTTCGTATAGAGAAATAAGCCAATCAGCGGGAACTCGAAGTAGAAACGCGTAACCGGTGGTAAGCGCGGGAAAACATGCAGCAAGTGGCAAGGGTGGGAAAACAGGCAAGCGGTTGAGCATGCAGCAAATGGAAAAGGCGGGAAAACATGTAACCGGGGACTTTTGACCAGTAGCAAGCGCGGGAAAACAGGCAACCTGTTGAAAGCGCGGGAAACTGAACATGCAACGAGGGACTATTGACTAGTAGCAAGGGTAGGAAAACAGGGCACTGGCGGGAACTGTGAGAATAGCGACCACATCCTTTCTTCGACTAACTCCCTTTGCAATTACCTCTCTGTCACAGGTGCGGCACGGACAAGACCTCGGCATACGAAAGCAAGATGGCGCAGTGTTAGTCGGCTACATGGCAATGTCCCAAACAGTCGGGAAGATTGTATTCGGTCGAATTGCTGACCATCCGCGTGTCAATCGTGTGTACCTTTACCAAATGTGTCTGCTGGTCTGCAGTGTTCTTACGACTCTCCTCCCTCTCTTCACTACCTACAAAGCACTGCTGGCGTATTGTATCGTGTTTGGTTTCCACGAGGGCTGCTTTGTCGTCCTAATAGCTGTTTTAACTGGAGATATAGCTGGAAGGAATATGATGGCGGCAGCTTATGGGGTCATGTACTTTTTCACTGGTATTCCGATGATGTTGGGACCCCCAGTTGCCGGTAAGTCAGGCTTGCTGAACAATTACATCATTACGGTAGTAGATAGGCAATAAAACAAGAAACACGTAGAGAAGGTTGACCTGGCAGATGTTATTTTGGATATACCATAGCTACAGTGTTTGTACGTCATGGAAATGTTTGGTAATTATAAAATGGGCTTAAGACTTTATACTTTTCTTTCAACAGGTTGGATGTACGCTATCACCGAAAACTACGAGCCCGCCTTTTACATGGCCGGCGCCTTCACCACACTTGGAGTATGTCTTTTATTCCTGGTTCCTTTCCTACTTCCGCCGGAAGTGGTGGAAGAGTGGCGCATGCGTTCAAATGGCTTCCGCATGCGTATCCAATCGTCCACTTCAAGTGACGCAACAAAATCATGGACTTTGGACTCTGGATCGTTTTATTCTGATTCTGAAAGGGAGTCAGTGGGAGATTACGAAAAGAAGGACCTTACTGTATCTTTAGTAGAAAATGTGTTAGAATCTGGAATTATCAAAAGACAATCTGATGGATCAACCCTTGGATTTATCCTTGACAAGTACTTCTCTATGCCAAAGCTCACGAATCAAAAAGACTGTTTATTGGGTAATTTCAGTGACTATTCTAGTGACGTATGGATCCACTTGCTGGACCCGGACAGAGAGACCATAGTTTAACTCTACTAACTTAAATAATCTATTTATCACAGTTTAAGGAAATTTGTTTATAAGTGAGGAGATTGTAGCGAGGACTTTAATACCAGGAAGTCAAACACAACAATTAGATCTGGAGTACAACAGATTCTCAAAATACTCAAGCCACGGGCTAATACTTTAGAGAAAAAAAACACAAAGGGACAATAGTCCAATTCCAAGGGTCGTCTTCATAAAAGAAAACAAAGCAAGCGGAATACCTTTCAGCTATATTTTCATAGAAGCGTTTTAGTTTCGCAATGTTTTTGTTCTGTATTTTTGGTTTAATCTCCTTTGATTCCGCGGCGATTTTATTTTTTTGTTATTATTTTTTCGATTATCAGAAAAGCTTGATCGTAAGACACATTGCTCTTTTTGTAGAGCGAGAGAGACAACTCTAAACAGCGTCGATGAATTTGATATCATAATTATTATTTATTGTCTTAATTCGTCGACGACAAAGCCCTCAAATCGCAGACAGCACAAGTGTTGAAGTTCTCTCTCAGAAAATGATGGGAATTGTATAGAATGTTGTATATGAACGCCTTGAGAATTAGATGTTCTCCATCTCAGTATCTTAACCTTTTAGACAACTTTACCAATGTCACTCGATGTTCCTAGAAATACCCGAATTTATCAGAACTAGTTACGCACGCGCGTGACGTAGCGTTGCATAGCAACATCACTGGTCCAAAACCGGTCATTGCGGGCTCAGTTAAATTTGAACAAGTAGTATTTCAACGACGAGTTGAGATACGTTTTCCTCCCATATACGCAAAGTATCGGAGCTAATCGAAATCACCACCATCTTTTTATTCTTACAAACTGGTAAAGTTGTTTTGGAACGGTTTTTAATTCTTCGGCACTCTTCAAGTGGGTGGGGCTATGTCACAGAATATTAAGACGATGAAAATGCTTTTTTCTTTAATGTTAACATAACTAATTGAAATATAAATTAAATTATTAAATGATAGCGTTTTAGCTAAAACCCTAAGGGAGTTGATATCCCAACATTAAAGACAAATTTGTGCGGATTTTTTTCGTTTTGAATCTTCTCCAATTTTGACCATCTGTTTTCTAACAGTGTTTCATTTTCTATAGTCTGAAGTGTCAACCGCCTCCTCGCCGCATACCCCCGCGTGTGGCCTGGCCCTACGGGGGATTGGGGCGAGGAGGCGGCTGACACTTCAGACTACATTTATACCGCGTTAAGCGATTCATTTTTGGGGTTTCTTTATTTTGCGTGTTGATCATAGTCCATAATATTCAGTGACATAGCTCCATTGCTGAATTGAGAACCTCTAATTCTCAAGGCCACAAGAGTCTGGATAAAAGCTTCCAGTCTGTGGTAGATATTGCCCTTGTTCTAGAGGGCGTAATGACTAGTTAACTTTGAACTTTTCATGTGCAACATGATCTCCCAAATAGAGTGATAAAGTGAGACGTCGCAAATTTTCAAATTATTTTTATCAAGCCTCAAAATCCCATCATTGCTGCTATATGATCAGCCACGAAATTTCAACTTGTTAGCATGAATAGAACAGAAAATTAAATACCTCTCTAATTTTGCGCCTGTTCTAAACTGAAGGAACAGACGCAACATTAGAAAGATTTTTTGGAGAAATTAAAACCTGAAGTGCCCACTTCTCGGCCACAAATTGCAATGGAGAGCTAATTTTTGGCAAGTCGACGTTTTTTGGCATGCTTCCCCCGAATCGCTGATCAAATTTCATAATTTCGCAAATTTAATTTTTGTGACGTCATAACTTTAGTACTATATACACGAGAATTGTGTACATGAAAACTTCACAGGGAGCGAGAAAAATAATTATTGATTGATATTTAAGAAAAATGATGAATCGAACAAGTTAAAAGCGGTCAATATTTTGCAAATATACGTTTGGTTCATTAATAATATCTTCAAAGGTTCAATCCGCCACGAGCGATCAAAAAACCTTAGTGCCATTGTGCCAATTAAAATTATTTATATTAATTTAACTTGAATCGTTATAGAGTAACAGAAAAGATAGAAAAAAGTGCTCTTTTTAGCCTACGAACAGTCCCTCATTTTTCAGGGATAGTCGAGTGGGAGAGCACGCGAGCGCGCGCGAAAATCACCTCGAGGAGACGCAGTCTACTGCAGTAGGCTCTTTTCGACTGCAGGAACAGAGAAACGCTGTGTTTGACTTCTTGTATGAACAGGCTTCCATTTTTCACATGTTGAAAAGGTGAGGAGATGAGAAAGTCTACTTACAGAACAGGGGTGAGGATTTCGTTCTCTCCGTAACCAAATGACCCCCATCCTCGTTCCCAGGGTCTCTCTTCTTCAGACCCTGGGAACGAGGTTGTGTGACCCCCTCTATGCGGGAGATGCGGTGGCCCAATGGTTAGCGCGTTGGACTCTGGATCGAGTTGAGTCCTGGCCAGAGCACTGTGTTGTGTTCTTGGACGAGACTACTCTCACAATGCCTCCCTCCACCACCATGTGTGGTGGCTGTTTTTTCAACCGTACAAGGGGGAGGTTGATGGAACGTACCCCCCTCTTGGGTTTTCATTATAATGCTCTTGAGCTTGCGTCTGCAAGATAAGATTGTGTTATCTGTTGGTTATATATGACGTCAAATCTCGTCATTAAATCCTCATGGATTCAGTTCACTATTTCCTCATCATCATCGTCCGCAAAAGGCATAAATCGATATACAATTATTGTACTATATTGTACCTCTATGTTATACTAATATTGCTTGAAAGAACTGGAAAAGGAAGAAATATATCTGAAAATTCGAAATTTGGGTAAAAACCTGCGGACAAATAGTTAGCACATGTCCGGGAGGAAATGAATGAACAGGTACTGACATGCAGTTTTAGCATCCAAGAGTAAATCCTCCGGCCTGGCATTCCCCTGGTACGTCCACAGGTTTAACTTAACCTGTACGGTTAATGTGATGAGGTACAGTCGAACCCCTATTAAGCGGCCACCTATTAAGCAGCCAACCCTATAGACCTTTCTCCAACTAAATGGCCGCCGCAAATTCATATTAAGGTGAGCGAAAAATCAATACCAGCACCTGAAAGACCACCTCTTGTTTGGTAATCGTACGAAGTTTCGTTAGGTTAGGTTCTACCTGAGTCGAGAAAACGGAAGTTGAAAACTGTAAAATTTAGAGACGTTTGCATGACTGGGTATGGCGTATACCCATTCATACAAAACGTCTCTAAATTTTTCAGTTTTTCAACTTCCGTTTTCTCGACTCAGGTAGAACCTAACCTAACGAAACTTCGTACGATTACCAAACAAGAGGTGGTCTTTCAGGTGCTGGTATTGATTTTCCGCTCAATTTGATTTTAATCATTTTGAATTTGCGGCGGCCATTTTGGAGAAAGGTCTATTTTAATAGACCTTTCCGCTTAAAAGCGGCCAGCTATCAAAGTCCCAATATCCGTATAATCTGTATAATACTGTAAATAAAACCCCTATTAAGCGGCCACTTGCCATTTCCCGAGGGTGGCCGCTTAATAGGAGTTTGACTGTATTATGCTAGGTTCACCGTTCACACCAATGATTTAAATTCTGTTAGTTATTGAACAGGATTAAAATTGTTTTGTGCAGAAAACGTATCAAGGTACAACTAGATTGTGGGTGAAGCGGCGGGTTCGAGCGCTGGCTAGGGTCATTGTGTTGTGTTCTTGAATAAGACACTTTACTCTCACAGTGCCTCTCTCCACTACAACAACAACAACAATCTTTTATTTAGCTCATTATAAAATAATGAGGAGTATAAAAGGAGTATAAAAGGAGTATAAAAGGGAACCTGAAAAAATGCTGGGGTGGGGGGCTAAACTGCGATGGACTAGCATCCCCAGGGGGGTACTCGGGTATAATAGTGACGGGGAGGCTCGAATGAGGCCAAATTGTTAGACCCCCAAAAAGTTCTATTAGGCTAAAAACCAGGCCCAAAAAAGTCCTCTTTTTCTCTGCATTAAAAAAATAATAGTTTGCATGTAGTTTACGTTTGTAAATTAAATTGACACAACAATATGAGAACCCTGGGTTACGCTTTCTTTCTTTTTTTTTCAACCCCCAAAAAGGTCCTTACCAAAATCTTCCACCCCAAAAAAGTCACCACAAAATTTCTAACCCCCAAAAAGTCCTCTATTTCTCTGCATTAAAAAAACAATAGTTTGCATGTAGTTTACGTTTGTAAATTAAATTGACACAACAATATGAGAACCCTGGGTTACGCTTTCTTTCTTTTTTTTTCAACCCCCAAAAAGGTCCTTACCAAAATCTTCCACCCCAAAAAAGTCACCACAAAATTTATGACCCAAAAAAAGTCCTCAGATATTATATCCCACAATTCGTTTGGATACGAGGCAGAACGAACGAGGGGACTGGGCCATTCTCGTCCCCAGAGCTACGCGGTTTTTTTAAATGTTGTGACCAGTAGCTCTGGGGACAGTAAAAAATACGAATTTTTGGATTGGCTGATGAAAACTGCATGCGTAATGAGGAAAAAAATAACACACTAGTGCGCACAGCATTCTGCTTCCGGTTTCCTCGAAAAATGGCGCCCGCGTATATCTAGGCTGCGATCGCGCGCGAGCAGGCTCACAATGTATCGATCGCTTGCGATCGCTTGTTTTGTTCTTGCACTATGCTTGGCTGTAGCAAAGAAGCAGAGGGTATTTGTTTAAAATTCGAACGTTATAAACCACGATGAGCCAATTCTGACAGTTCTGCCCAGACGATGCATTCCAAGGAAATTTGTCTTCGCTACAAGACCTTACAAAGTTGGACAGTCTTTTGCGGTAGAAAATATACGAATACAAGATCAAGAAATTCGTCAACATTTGACTGTACACAATGTATCACGTCCCTAAAAAGCCGATCCTTTTTTCTGCTATTTGACTGCGTTTTAAGGTACTCTGTTTATGCTAGAATTGAGTCTTGTTGGGAAAAATGTTCTCTGTTGTTCAGTTTGGTCTTGGTGGAATTTGAACAAAAATGGTGGTAAAATGGTATGTAACCTATTAACATACAGTTCACTGTGATTTATATTGCCATTTATATTAGTACACGCAGAATAATAATGTACAGCCCTTGGCACTGCTTATTTTCAAATAGAACATTGTTTATATAATCTTAGTTGCCATTTCCTTTATTCCTATGATGTTTCTCTCTCTTTCAGAGGAAATTAGATCCTGATCAGTATAAGAAGTTCTAAATGTCACCTCTTATAGTTCAGTGAAATACTAATGTTTAACATGTCTGACCATTCATTTGTTATACAGGGGTGGGCTGGAGGAAAATGTAAAAAATTATACCCAAAAAAATTTCCCTGCCCCACTTGAATTTTTAATCTTTTTTCAAGACCCCCCAATCATCTTGAGTTATACAGTGAACTCTCTCAAAGCGCACACCACTATAAGGTGGACACCTCTCAAAGGCAGACTAGAGCTGGGCCTGTTTACATGGATGAAATGAATGTTTTATTTCCATTAACTGTCTTACTGCAACAAAGTGTTATTTCTGTCGAATGAGCTTGTGAAGAAGACTGAAATAAATATTTTGTTGGCACGAAACACAACATGGCCTGGGTTCCAGGCCGGGGAATCATGAGTAGTTACGTAAGCATATATAACGTTGGGTATAGCACGTGATGGTCATCTAGGCCTCGGAACCAACCGAGTTATAAGGGCCTGTTTACATGGAGGGAGGGTGACCCGGGTACCCGGGTCACCCTCCCAGCCGGACTAAAATATAGCCGCCTTTACATGGGCGGGCTATTAGGGCGGGCTATCATATAGGCGAGCTATCTTTTTTGGCGGGCTCTTGTTTTGGCGGGCTCATGTTTTGGCGGACTTTTTTTATTGCAACGGTGCGATTTATTAAGCACTACATAACAAACATGGCAGCAAGAATAAAGGCTATAGCGGCGATTTTGCTGTTTTTATCGCTTGTTCCGCCATTATCGTGGGTTTTCCAAGTCAACAGAGATAGCCCGCCTGGGAGGGTGACCCAGGTTTGACCGTTTACATGCAGAAAAGATAGCCCGCCTAGCCGGGTGACCCTGGCAAGCAGACAGGGTGACCCTGTCTGTCATGTAAACACTTCAGTGTGCTTTGTAAAGAAATGTATGAAAAGTTGGCCCTCCCAGGGTAGCCCGGCTAGGAGGGTGACCCGGGTACCCGGTCACCCTCCCTCCATGTAAACAGGCCCTTAGAGAGAGTTCACCGTATTTGAGAACTCCCTCCCCCCTCTTCCGCACCTTCCCCACAATCTAAAACCCAGAAAAAACCCCAGTGATTTTAGTGAAGAATGACAGTTTAAAGCCCAGGGGGTTTGTGGTGACTTTTTGGGGGTGAAAGATTTTGGTAAGAACCTTTTTTGGGGAGGGGGGATTACAAAAAGAGTAACCCAGGGTTCTCATATCGAGAGTTCCGTTTGTTGTTTCCCTGAACAAAAATGTATTGCTCCCCAATTTCAAAGAATGACTGCAGTCTGACATACATATGCTTGACGAATAAAGAAGGGTGGACCCAAAAACTGTCTGAAATTCTATTTATTTTTTAAATTCCTTTGATGAATTATTAATGAGTTTGAGAATTTCATTCTCAACAACATAATTATTTTCAACAACATAATATACAACATTTGTTCTAAAAAGTAAGCAACTGGCATATTTTAATCATGATTGATATTATAATAATCAATCATGTTCTTGCATAGAGTGTAGCATTAAAAGACTGTTTTTGTTGTTGTCATCTTTACTTGTATATTTATCTCCGCCACTTGCTTCCTCCAATCCCCTGGAGGGAGGGTACTCAACGAAAATTTGGGTGGGGGTGTGTGGTGCGCTTCTTCAAACCCTTACCCTATTTGAGACCAAAATATGTGATTTTCCTTACCCTATTTCAGACCTGACCCTTAAAATTGCCCTCTTTAAGAGCCAAAATCTATACCCTATATTTTCAGACAAGTAGGAAAATATATCCATTATTTGAGACCAAAATGTTCAAAATCTATACCCATTTTCTGGACCAAAACGGCTCAAAAACCATACCCTTTGGCACTGCACATACCTATATAGCTTATATAGGAGAGTTCCCCCCACCCCGGGCCTTCAATCACTTCACTTACAAACCTGTTTGCAGTCTGCAGTGTTTGTGAAGTACAAAACTGGACAGGACTTACCAGTACCTACCACCTGCAATATTGTGTAGCATTCTGTCACATAATAGGCTGAAGAGCATGTTGACCGTTGCTTATGTCATACAAATAATTCAGTTCTGATACTGTTCAATTTCCATTTATTTATGTCTTCGCTGAAAAAACTGTTGCAGTGTATGTGAGACCAATGTTAGTGGCAGATCTAGGGAGGGTCCTGGGGAGCTATCTCCTCTCCATTCTTGAAAAATGTTTTGTTCAAATTTTTTGAGCAAGAAAAGACCCACCTTCACTCCCTGACTTTTTAGCAAGGAAATGCCCATCTTAACTTCACCCACCCCACTGAATGTGAATAAAAAATAAATCAACTTTATTTATACAGTCGAACCCCGATTAAGCGGTCACCCTCGGGGAAATGGCAAGTGGCCGTTTAATCTGGGTTGGCCGCTTAAACGGGGTTTCGTCAGAAATTAGCATAAGGCGTGGTATAAACGTCACTTTATCTGAATACAACACGCTTGGAGGCTTGTGACAACTGTTGTTTGAATATTTTAATAGTTTGTCTGCTTCTATTTCGGACTCTTATCAGTCATCAGGTTTTTCAAAACAAGGCCAAACTATGTGTATTAGATTCTTCGTGGCCGCTTAATCGTGGCAAAAACAATAAGAAAGCCCTCATCGGTACGGCCAAAAGGTGGCCGCGGTTAATCCAACCACCGACAGGCCACCAAAATCTGGTCGTATTATCGGGGTGGTCATATTAAAGGGGTTCTTAAATAAATAAATTACTGACAGAATTTTAGTTCGGGACAAAAGAAAGTGGTCGTATTAACGAGGTGGTCGTAAGGCGGGGTTCCACTGTATTGTAACAAAGAACTTACACTCGTGCCACATAAGTCAGTGAACATCAAGCTCTTAATCAGACCATAACAGTACATTTTGTGCATGGTATTGCACAAAGAGAAGATTAATTAAATTTGCATACAACCCAAGAAGTCAGATAAAATTTATGTTGACCAAGTTCTTGTTCAAAGTAACAGTAATCAAGGCTGCTATATACAATATTATTATAATGTTGTCTATAGCAGCCTTGATTACTGTTACTTTGAACAAGAACTTGGTCAACATAAATTTTATCTGACTTCTTGGGTTGTATGCAAATTTAATTAATATTCTCTTTAATTTAATCACTTTTATAGCACTATTTACATATACTGATCAACAGCGCTTTACAATAATCGGAATAATTAATCCTAATATTAAAAACAAGTTAGAAATAAAAGTGTCTGGGGAGTTGCAGTCAACCGTTTCTTTCAGTTAAAATGCAGTTCAAATATCAACTTCTCATCACCCCTGTTACCCTTGGGTAAAACTTTTTTACTGGCTTTACAGTGCGACTACTTTAACCGGGCCACTTAGACAAAGAAAACCAAACCATCTTACAGAATGGAAACGAAGAATTTCAACTTCAGTTGTTTGAGCTTATAAGTTTTCACTTCAATACAACCTTTCAACGTGGAATTAAGTTGAATTTCTCTATTCCGCTCTACAATATGTGATTAGTTTTCATTGCCTAGGTGGCCCCGGTTACAGTAGTCGCACTGTAACTGTAAAATTTAAGAAAGGAAAATTTATAAATCTTGCGAGTAAGGCATGTACTTGAAATCAATGTGGCAATACAAACCACAGTAGTATAAGCTTACAACACAAAATTTTTAAAATGCAATAACAGCACCAATAACAATTAGCAACAACAGCTTTTATTCTGATTTCTATTAACATCCGAGTGTTGAGCTTACCACTGATTAATGATGAAATCAACCTCATTCAAACAACGGTCTAATCGAGTGTCTATAAAACGACGATCGATCAGGTTTTCAACAAACATCAACCGACGGATTTACGTCGTCAAAAAACAGCAGCATGTTTATAATTTTGGCACTCATACCTCGATCAGAATTGACACACGAGACGTTCCAAACCCGTTGATAAACACACATGAGCAATCTTTCTTCTGTAAGGCAACGGCATGTAGGGCTGATTTTTGTTCTTCAAACCGAAATCATCCAAAGTTCAACTTGCTTTCGCTGGCCAGTCGATTTTACTTCTTCGTACGACTTCTTTCCAGAAGGAGTCGTCCCCAGCCTTTCCCTGTCCTATTACTGAGCACGCGCAGTTGAACATTTATAAGCGTTGAATACAGTGGGCATGCGCTACCGGATGTCGTGAATTTCACGACATCCGGTTGTCAGCGTTACCAGAGCCTACGTTTCGCCAACCACGTGACCAAAAGAACGGAGGATCTGGGAACGAGAATGGGACTGGGCCTACTCAAAAACGGACATGCTCAGGATAATTAGAAAATGGCGGGGATTGTGAATTACATGTATACTCAGCAAGAACATTTCTTCATTGGCAACGGTAACAGTTTGTAAGAGATTGGTGAAGTCTCATGGCTTCCATTCATGATCAGAACAATGTGGAAATTGAAATACAAGAAATCGTAATAGATAATGGAGTCGAACCTGACGACAATGTTGTGGATTTGACGGGCGCAACCGATTATGAAGAACAAGACATGGAGATCGACAATGGCGGATCCGCAGGGCCGCGCGCCGGAGATGGCGCCGAAATCGAAGTCATAGAACCGTTAAATGATGAAAATAATGTCCCAGATGATACAGAAATGCAGTCATCGATGCAGAATGCGACGCCAGTTGCTGCCAGAAGTGTACAAGTTCTTGGCGAGTCCGCGGCGGTGAATTCTCCAGATGAGTTTCAAAACAAGATCTCCAAACCGTCCTCTAAAAACTCTTCCAAGGTTAAATCACCGATAAAATCACCCGAGAAAGATGACGATGTAAGTTTTGGCTCTTGATATGTCATTTTATTCCATCTGCTGAGTAGCTATCAGTATCTAACTTAATTTGTTGTTGGCCAGCAAACTGCAGTTTTCTGCTAAAAGCAGGTCATTTTTGTGAGTCCAGGGACAGTGTTGATGAGTTGATCGGCTGCCTAAAAAAAAAATCCCATGTTTTTTTTAATTACTTGTTTCTATGTTTTATTTAATTATGTCTCACAGAGTGAAATTTGTTATTATTAAACATCCATGACTTCAACAAAACAGACAAACAAATTGCAAACAAACTTCGACTTCCAACAGAGGAATGACAGGCAACAAGGGCTCTGGGAATGAGATTAGTTTGAAAGTAGATAAATGTTCTCCTTCAAACTGAAGGTCCCTACATGTATTTACCTGACAGTAGGGACCTTCAGATTGAGTACGAATACGACTTTCTACTTTCCAAACAATCTTGTTCCCACTTCCTGAGCCCTCGCTCTTCCCTGTCACCAACCAGTAGAAGCATACTGACATACTGTAGGTTCTGTGAACGTGATTGGCATGACACGTGATGACCTTGAACATGCGCAGTCACTGGTTTGAAAAGTCATCCTCGATCCAATCTTGTTCCCAGAGTCCTCGTTACCCTTGTCCAGCGGTGGAGCGGCCAACAAGGACCTCTGGGGGCAAGCGATCTGCCATGACAGGATTCTTGGACTTCCGGTTCTACTGCGCATGTGTTCGACTCCATGTTTCAACTAAACAGACGCCAAGATTCTTGGACTTCCGGTCTTACTGTGCAAGTCAGGTGGATCGCTCTAAACCAGAGGTCCTTACTGGCTGCTCCACCTCTGAACAAGGGTAACGAGGACTCTGGGAACGAGATTGGTAGGTTCTGTGAACGAGATTGGTGACACGTGATGACCTTGAACATGCGCAGTCACTTGGTTTGAAAAGTCATCCTCAATCTGGAAAAGAAGAAAAAAATCCCTGATCTGAAGGTCAAT
The DNA here is from genome assembly GCA_029204205.1 of Desmophyllum pertusum. Lineage (NCBI taxonomy): Eukaryota > Metazoa > Cnidaria > Anthozoa > Scleractinia > Caryophylliidae > Desmophyllum > Desmophyllum pertusum. The sequence goes on from MU825402.1 coordinate 66,289, forward strand.
GCTTTTCTCAATCAGGGGGCTGCTGTTATTTCCATCCATGCATTATCTTTATTAACCAAAACTGAGATTCGAAGAGTTAATTATCTACATTACTATAGTAAGATTGAACAATGTTCATGGAGAATGTTAATGTTTGTTTCCCCTTGTTGTTGTTTTTTTACAGTCACAATGTTGCCCAATTTGTTTTGAACCATGGTCAAATTCAGGAGCTCACAGGCTGTCATCTCTAAGATGTGGGCATCTGTTTGGAAGAAGGTAAAAGACTGTGGTGCTGATCTCTGGTGCAGAACTTTACGTTTTTTCACTAACAAAATGAATTGTCCAAAGGTTCACTTCACTGCGTTCAAAAGGTCACGTCTGTGAGTTGTGATTGGCAGATTTCAATCCATTATTATAGGGTCCATTGGTTGTCATCATAATATTATGATTGATTATGATGTCAGTGAAAAATACAATCATTGGTAATGTTTTGAACTTGAGAGTTCATATCTTATTGAAAGTCAAAGTAATATGGATGCCTCAATATTGTGGACAGTGCTTCAGTCTTTCTGACATTTTCTCTTGAAAAGACGTTTTCCGTGTTAATTAGCTCTACAGTACCGCTCAAAAGTACTGTAGTTACCACCTTCGTGCGAGACGCGTCTCGTTTCTCGTGAGAGGCCATCAGAAAACTGTAAACTACACAGTAATGTGTGGTATCAGTGACTCAAGGTTAGCCAGGCAGTGAGTAAGTGGGCACAATGTTGATAATCAAAATCAGACAATACGTCAGTCAACCAATGAGTCAGTTGATACATCACATGTATGTATTTTATTTTCTTCTTGAAGCTGCATTGAAAGATGGTTAAAAGGCAAAGGAGGGAGCGACAAGTGTCCGCAGTGCAATGCACCAGCAAAAAAGAAAGACATTAGAAACATCTACACCAAAGCAATCAAGTCTATTGATACGACGGAACGTGACAGAGCACTGGCAGATCTGGAAAAAGAGACAGAAGCTCGACAAAAGGCAGAAGAGCGAGAGGCTCGAGCTCTGTTGCAGTACCAGCTGGCTAAAGCCGAGTGTGAGAAGATTGTCTCACAACTTAAAACACAAGAGCAACTGGTTTTCAGTTTACGGACGGAAAGGTACATTTACATGTACTGTCAGTATAAATAAGCATTCAGTCAGAATGAGGTGTCTGCAGTACCTCAATCCCTTCTCAGCTGAAAATTAGCTGAAAATTAGTCGTCAGTAGAGATTAAAAAATTTCTCGTTTTTCTTTGCTAATACATGTAATTAGCATTATTCTAAACCCCACAGAAAAATGATTAATAGTTTCTTGATATATATCGGTGTGCAAGAAATAGCAAAAGAAAATTTAATATAGAATATTACCATAACTAACGCGCTTGTTTATGCTTAGACAACCCTGCAAAATTCAAACTCGCTAAGGAAAGTTAAAATTAATTCACATCACTGAGGACAAACAAGGAAATTTGACAAATTGTATGGGTCATATTCATAGTGGATCATATAAAAATTACACGGGCAAAACTAAAATGCAAATTAGATGGTGTCAAAAGAAGGAGCCAAGACCATTTTATAGTGTGCCTTTGTGTTTAATATTATAAAAATTGTTATTAAAAGTTAATTATCATATTCACATACAGTGTACATGCTTGCACACTGCAGGTCAAGTTTGTGTTGCAGATGCAACACAGAATCCGAGGGCTCATCAACTGGCATAAGAACATATGGACAAAGCACCTCTAGTCAGAGTTCAGCACCAAGGAAATCTTATGTCCTTCAGACATCTTTTCAGGTTGCACAGGTACAGTATCAAATTTGGACTAAATATTATATAGTTCCAAAGATTACAATGTACATCTACATGTATAGTGGTATTTGCAACGAGGTACATGTACATGTACATGTAAGGGAAGGTCTATTCTAGTGCTGAGGATTAGAGGAGCTGAAAGAGCTGGAGGATAAACAAGAATTGCCTAAGGTTAAGTGCACAGTAAGGATGTGCAAAACCAATTAGTGCAAACGTCCTTAAATGGTCACAATGTATTCTTTTTTTTAATCTTTCAAGAGTGGTGCAAGGGTAGTTACATTTGATCAACACCATGCTGTGTTGGTAGTGTCCAAGCCGTCGCCAAACCAACTCTTCCCTGGCTTTGGTGTCGTAAAGGTTAGTTGGGAGTACTGAATGAAAAAACTAACATGTACATGAACTTTGACAAAAAGAGACACATGTATACTGTATTATTGGCCTAAATGGTAAGAAATATCGTTGATGTCCAAATGTAGGTGAGCTCTTTAGACTCCAAGCATTGTGAGTATGTGCGGATTCATCAGAAGCCAGTGCGTGATGTGGCATTCAACTGTAGAGGTGATGGTTTATTGTTGACAGCAAGCATGGACAAGACCGTCCGAGTCACAAGTATGCTCAGCAACACTGTCGTACAAAGGTAAGTGGAAGAATTAATCACAAATTATTTCCTACCATAGAAAATACAACCGACAAGAAGCTTCTTGTTGGCTCAGTGTAAAAGTAATGTACTTCACACAATAAAATTGGACCTTTAAGTTTAATCACTTTGTACAGTTGAACCTCCAATATACAGCTGTTTCGAGAAAAGTTGTCGGAAAAAAGCGCACGCGACAATCCCGAAAGGTAATCTGGGATATGATCAATGAATTTTACTAAGTCAAATAAATACATCAAACCCGCGATGCCTACTTTTGTTGCTTTCTTTTAGCACTCGCGAACATACAGTAAGTCCATAGCGACTCTTGCCATTTTCTCAAATTTCCCTGAAATGTTGAAGTCAAGGAACCGTGAACTTAAAACTACCCACAATACCTTTCGGGATTGTCGCATGCGCTTTTTCCGACAACCTTTCTTGAAACAGCTGTATAAGCAAACACCCTTGGGACCAGAAAAAGTGTCCTACAAATCACAACCCAGACGTCCGCTAATTAACGGCAGTGCGAAGCTCGTTAGTTTCTTTTTAACTTAAGAATTTTGCATGTGTCACAATTGGCTATAAAAATTAATGACATGTATAAAAGGAGCTTATCAGCAATATTTGTTGTTTCATGTTAGTTACAGTACACCGGCCCCTGCCTGGTCTTGTGCCTGGAATGATCATGACACCAATTACATCTACTGCGGCCTTCAGAATGGCACTTGTTTGATATTTGACGTCAGAAACACCGACACATATCTAAAGAGTATCCAGAGTGCTACAGGAGGATCCTGTCCTGTTATCTCTGTCGCTCATGTGTCACCCAATCCACATGGTGCCTTGAGGTGAGACTGACGATGATGGTTGAATGATGTATTTACAAGCAGATTATCACTCACGCAGGACCCAAAGTGGCACATGGGGCTTCGATTTCCTACTACTGTTGCAAGGCTGTTTTTATTTTTTTACGGTGTGGAGTTGCTAGTCCCCACACCCAACCTGCAGGAGCAGGGTGTTGTTTCATCTGACCCCTCTCCTACAGACCGGTCTGGCATGGTTAAACCTGCTGGGACCACAAGGCTCCCGTCGGCACATCTCTGGGGGTCATAAGGGCACGCAAGCCTCCCTGCCAGAACAAGGCACAACACTGGGGGAAATACATGTACATGCAGACTATTGAACAATAACCACATATTTAATAACAAAAAATACCCTATTGTATTTGTTTTATTTCAGACCTGGAGGAATTATTGTGTGTAAACTGGAAGGAGCCTCTTTCTGGGAAAAAACTCCTGGAGCCGACTATTTACCATATAATCTTACTCTGCCAGAAGGTATTGTATTGAATACAGCTTATGGTTTTACATGTATATGGATAACGCTATCCACCGGATAAGTCACTATCCAAACCAACCATGCTATCCACTGCAATAGTGATTGATCTGCGAGATGTAGTGTTATCCGTGCTTTGAACAACCAGGGCCTGATAATCATTTTTCGGGCATCTCAGAATTTTGTTGTTGCATTTTCCTTGTGAAGACCTTGCATTAAGGAGAATACATGTACATTTGTATGTGAGCTACATTGTACATGTACATTGTATTCTTTGCTGAAACTTGTATGCCTTTCCTTTATTCTGATGTAAAATATTCTTTCCATGTCTCTTATTGTTTAGGGTCCTGCACCAGTTTGTCGTTTGAGGCATCTACTCGTCATTGTATGTTCTCACTTCGCCCTTCCAAGAAATTCCCTCAAACAAGACATTTGGTAGGATTGATTACTTTAATTTACAATTTTGATTGAATATGAAACATTTCTGAAAGCTTTGGACAAGTGCAAACAATAATCATACAATAATACTCCAGTCCTGCTAGTTATTGATTATAACCCTCTGCAAAGTCCTGCATTATGATCCAATACTTAGCAAAATCTTCACTTTAAATATGGGGCAGGTATATTTTACAGGTGGAGACTATTTTTAGAAACAGTATACAAAATGGTTAGGCAGAGAATGGCGTTACGTCTAGGCTGCTTAATTAGCTTAGCTTAACGGAAGGTTAGCCTAATTAGGTTAGCCTAATTGTTGGGGTTAGGTTTAGCAGTTGACCTGCACAACCTGCAAAATAATATTATACCTGTTGCTTGATGTGTACAATAATTATTGTTGTGTTATGTACTGCAGGTTTGTCAATTACAAGGGAATGGTGTAGGTGTGTCGACAGCTCGAGCTCAAGCAGAAAGAGCAGCAGATGCACAGGCTAATGATCAGGGTGGGTAATTTGTACATCACTTGCACCAAAACAAATTGCTGGTGGATTATGTTTAAATTTAATTCATTGTCCAATTATGGTGTTGAAGACATTTCTGGAACCAGATGGAAGTTACTCACATTAGAGTGAGACTGACGAACATTAATGTACAAGGACATCCAAACCTTGCAATTAAAAATTTTATCAATAAAATGAATACGGCAATAAAAACTAAGGTAAAGCCATAAGTAGCCATGACTTTAGGAAGTTCTATTGATTGCTTGACCTTACATTTTCAGTTCTTGATCTTCTAGAATACTTAACAAGTTTGTTTATGCTTTACTTGACAGAAGCCAGTCTTTGCACCTGTCAAGCTATCAATCAGTGTGTTGGCGGCCCTACGCAGAAACTTCTCAGCAAATCCAGGCTATTCACTAGTCCTGATGATCATAACACCCTGATGGTTGCTGCTGGTGACGAGAGCTCCTCATCAGTAAGTTAATATTATATTTTGTGATTACCACAAGTTAGAGAAAATTCCAAAGAAAAGGTCCAAAGAGAATATTATACTGAGAGGGGATATGGGTTTATAGAAAGTTTATAGAGTGTATACAGTCATGTACAATACAGTTTTAAGATACTTGTAGCAACCTTGTCTTTGTGAAATAACAATAATCTGAAACAGATTGACTTCTGCATGTACATAGTCCCATAATAATAAATGTTATACTCCTTGGTGGAGAGAGGCACTATGAGAGTGAAGTGTCTTGCCAAAGAACACTGACAAAATGACGAGTCATGACCATGGCCAGCGTTCAAACCTGGTAGTACCTTACAGTGTATTTATTAATAGTTTAAATAATTTTTGTACTTTTTCTTTCTTTTTGGTACAAAATAATGTCGAGGGCTTAATTTTAATTTTTTATGTTTCTTGTTATTTCTCACTTCTAGACTTTAATATGGAATGGTAGCAATGGAAGTCAACTACAGAAACTTCCAAACCAAGGAAAAGAGATATTAGATGTTCTTCCCTTTGCCGCTAATGGAAATGACTTTATGGCCACAATTGATGAACAGAAATTAACTGTTTACAAATGGCTAAATGTATGATTTTGAGGAGACAAGTGAGACAATCCAAATTATGTACATTGCTGTCTCGTAGTGACTTCCGTCATACCTTGGATTATCTGCCGTGTCCCGTCAAACTACATCTTGGTTACAGACAGGATTGGATGGGATGGGAGAGGCGGCGATTAAGAGCAACATTGTACCTTTAGGCAGAAGCAGTCAGATTTTGGCACTACATGTATGTCAAACAACCAGTTAAAAACTGGATGCTTTCGCAGGCAGAGGCGAAGGCTCTGGATTTGCACAGCAGTAATTGTTTGAGAACTAGAAATACTAAACAAGGCAGCATTCAAAATGTTGATCCTGTCTCGAGCCACTGCATAGTCCTACATGTTGTACTATGTGGATGTCAATCAAGTTGCTTTGTCTGAGTTTTTAACCAACTAATAATTCACTCATACCGACTACAGGTTTAAATCATTGCTGCAGTAAAACCAAATTTATGAAAGTGCAAAATCAGTGAAAATTTAATGGCAGAAATTTACACAACTAGCTGGCTTAATTTAATAAATGGAATAAGCTCCCATGTGTGTGTTGTTCTCGTTATATGAACTTTGATCCACTTGATGTGAATGGGGTTATAAAAAGCTTCACCTATGGACCTTGGTTATTACAAACATCAACTGGTTGATCATAACCTGTGATCAAACCTTACTGAATCTTCCGACTGCTATTTCCTTGTGATGTTGGTTCCCTTTCCTCCAAATAACCGCATGTGTACATCCCTTCCAAAATGCACTAGACATTATTAGTGTGTAGTGTATTTTATTGAGTAACAGAACAATGCTGAAATAGATGTTACAATTTACATGTATAATTAAATCTTACACTTTTCGTTAGATTTTCATTAAATAAAATTGGACTCAAGAAACCGTTCTTGTCTTCATAATTTTTTGTAACATTAAATAATGACTTTATGCCCATTGTCTTAATTACAAGGCTTGCAATACCCTGTCAGTTTTGTAGCCTGTGACAACAGGCATCTCTCGTCACATGCTCATCCAATCCCATGCAAGCCTTAGGTTAAATTTTTCAAGATGTGGCATCCATAACGGGTACTTAAAGTAAATGTACCAGTCAATGATACAGATGTGCCTGATGAACAGGAGGGATATGAATGATACGTGTAGTTATTGTAAAACCTATATTATAAATAGCGTGGTTCTCGGTTCTCATTATACCTCCAGAATGCCATGGATATTTGATAAATATATTTTATATTTCATTTTGCTTGTTTAAAATTTTTGTAAAATACCTTTAAAAAATTTTCTTGTTTATTTATTTTAACACATTGACACCCATACCGGCCATAACTGGCCAAGAGGAGACCACGAACTTGTACCACTTGTGACGTCATCACTTTTCACGCCAGAGGATGTCTTTGATAATCAACGGATAGAGTTGGAAAATGTCTAACAAACCATGCCTAAACGAGCACGAAACGTTAAAATTTAATTGGACTAGACATACACACAAAACAACTTGGATTTTTTACACCAAAATCACCAAAAAACGCGACCTTCACTACCATTGACACTCTTTGTCAAAAAAATTCCCTTTTCCCAACGTTTAAGTTAAAACTTTTTAAACGTGAACAAAGGCGACTGAAAGGCCAACAAAACCACAAAATAAAATGAGAGAAAAAGGAGAGCAAGAACGGCAAAAAAAAGAAAAGGAAAAGAAAAGCCTAAAGTCAAATTTTGATTTCTGCGCATGCCCAAGGAAAATATTGAATTTGTTGCTTCTACGTAGAAGGGGATGTTAGTTGCCGTGTTTTAAACTAAGTTTTAGACAGTTTGACATTAAACTGTCGAGATAATGGCCAGAAATAGGCATCTGGGATGTTAGATTGCCGCTTTTTGGGAAAAGCCCGGGTGTCAATGGGTTAAGGACATTGAAAAATAATTTGAGTTCAATGACCTTGGCCTTGGGTTTAAAAACTGAAAAGTAAATTAACATAATCTAAGTCACTGTTTTTAGCATGTTTCCAATAAGTAGGCTCAGATCTCCAGCCGTGGGTGTTTCGGTGTGCACCGAAACACCCACGGCTGGAGATCGGAGCCTACCCATTTGGCTGATGGGCTATTAGGTACATGTAGTTCCAGATGATTGTGTTTCTTTCCTGACATTGATGCTTCCCTCCAAATCTTCATTCAAGCTTTGACGGATCAATCATGTGCCTGCTGACATTTCGTGCTCCAATCAACAAACAGCCACAGAACAAAGAAGCCAGTTCAAGGGCAACAAAAACAGCTCCCCAGTCATAGGACTTGCTGATTGTCGTCAAAGGAATTCCTGCAAGTGTTGCTCCGACTGAATTCATAATATTAAGAAAATAAAGAAGGTATTACTGGTAATGTACATTTAATGTTTTGAAACTTACATGTATCCCATAACCGTAAAAGAAAATGGCTCTTACCATTAACAACGATTTAGAAAGATCATGAATATGTTAACTGGATTTATCAATGGTGTAAAATCAACAAGAACTAGTAAACACTTTTTTGGAATTGCCACTAATTTGAAGCTATTGTCTCATTCACTAATCAATGAAAAATGAGGCCTGTCTACCCTAGATAACCTCCCTTTAATTATTTTATAGTGCATCTTTGTGTTGAACTGCCTGGGCAGAACACTGAATGGATACAAGACTAGTGTTCTAAACTGTCCTTGCATACATGTAGGTGGATTTAGGGATGGGGTTGACCCCCCTCCCCCCTCACTTTTGTCTGGAAATGTTTTTTAAAAATGTATGTCGAATGGTATTGTGCAACCAGGGTTTTCACTATGCTTTGTTTTATTTGTTATAGTCCATATCAATCAAATCAGGAAGAAGCATCTTAAGCCTGGTTTCCATATGATCGCAACGATCGCAATCACAGCGATCGTTGCGATCATATGGAAACCACTCTTGCGATCGTTGCGATCATATGGAAACCACTCTTGCGATCGTTGCGATCATATGGAAACCACTCTTGCGATCGTTGGGATCGTTGCGACTGCGATCGTTGCGATCATATGGAAACCAGGCTTTAGAGAACCAAGATTTTTACATTTTTTTTTTTTTGGGGGGGGGGGGGGGGGAGGGCATAGGGCATGTCCCTGCCCCCGCTAGGTTGTTGCGCTCTGGCACGAGGTTGTACTCTCGCCACAACTGCCTCAGCCCCCTGTTTCTGAGTTTAAATTTTCCTAGATCTACCCTTGCCTTGTACATGAACAAGAATAAGATGCCGTTTTGTCTCACCATTTGCTGCAAGGGCAACAATTGCATGCGATGTTCCAGAGAGTCCTGGGGGACCATTCTCCATGGCTAACACTCCATATAAGTTAATAGCTGTGTACAGTGAAAACCCTATGGTGAATATCAATGCTGAAATAATCCACTGCAATGGAACAAAACAAGTATGAGCATTGTAAATAAAAAAATAGTCCATTGGTCCAAGGGTACATGTAATTCCACAGTTATTAATAAATTATTGTGACATAAAACACAGGAACTCAGGAAACATAGAACTGATCTAGATGTTTACTTCCATGTATTCAAAAGGCCATGTCCTTGGGTTGTGATCGGTGGAATTCAATCCATTAAGGCATTTTTTTTTTCTGTTCCTCAGGGTCCGTTGGTTGTCGTCATAATATTATTATGATAGATAGCATATAGTGTAAAACTCTGCCATCAATCAATAATATTTGTTAGTCGGGTTTTGAACTTCAGAGTTTGTATGTGTACTTACTATAGAAAGATGCAGGAACAACAAAGCCAGGGCTGACTAGGGTTGACTACCATAATCAATTTATACTACTAATAAAAGCTTGCAAAGTACATCCATACCAGTGATGTCGTTGACGTCACAGATGTATGTAAGAGATACACACACACTAGCTGAATAAATGCAAAGCCAATCATGGGTGGAATTCTGGGACTGGATACTGTTGAAGCTCCATACTATGACAAACAAAAGAAAAGCCATTTTCAAACAATTTTTTGGCATATGGTATTGGTCATTCGGTCATATAAAAATACACCAGCACCGCCTCGATCCAGCAGCCATGCCCCTGTCTCACTGGGAATTCAGAATACACTTGATTATTTCCATGTACAGAGCTGATACAACCCCTGTTTATCACAGGGGAAAAGAATCAAAATAATACGGTACGCTAAATGGGAAACTTAAAAAACGCTACTTGAAGCATGTTGATTTGGCATAATTTCGGAACTATTACATGCTGCCATTACAACAACACTTGATGGCCCACAACACTTGACGGCCACTCTAATACTGGGTATGCAAAACATAACTTGTCAAAGCCCCCCCCCCCACTCCCTCCAACAAAAAAATCCACTAGCTCAGTGAAGTTTTGACATTTCTAGTGGCCCACAACTTCTGGAGCTTAATTATTATCACAGTTTCCGTAGCATGAAGCGGCCAAGCCTAGAGTATTGCTATTTCCCCTGGTGGGTGTGTCAGGTTGCCTGGACCGTTTGATCCAGAGTCCAGTACCCTAACCATTAAGCCACTGGGCCTCCAAATCCAATATTTTGAATTTAAAATGCAAATATGACGTCCTACCTTTCGCACCAACTTGTCAGTTACATAGCCAGAGGCTATACTACCAAAGAGTCCACCAATCTCTAAAAAGCTCATAGCAATACTACCTAAGGAAAAGAGAAAGATATTATTCAGCAACACAAGCTAGTCAGAGAATAAAATTCTGAGCTCTCCCAACAGGAGTCACATTTTAATATTCATGACCTTCTGCACACCGGTCTGAAAACGTACTCCACAACTGAGCTACAGAAGACATGTAGGAACTAGATGGTCATTTTACTAGGTTCAAATGTGAAATACTTCCTGCATACTGCTGGGATTAGTTTTGTTTATTGCGAGATGTGTGTGGAAAGAAATGATAGTAAATTTTAAAGCTACGGTTAGTCGAAACAAAATGCATTGATGATTTTCTTTATTCTTGTCACCCCATTGACCTGTTTGTTTGGTTAATACAGTTGAAATTAAGCTCTACTTTAGGGGACTGGCAAAATTAACATAATTTATAATCTTTGTAATCTATTACCTATTAAAGGACACCTCCATTAAGGGGACACTTCTCCTTGTCCTGAGGGTGTTCCCTTAATGTTGGTTTCACTGTATATTGACATTAAAAAAATTTGTAAGGAGAAGTAAGAGGTTGGTCTTTATATAATATTATTAATATGTTGCCAAGTTTATTTTACATACTCACTATCATACTGTGATTTTCCTATTGTCTGCATCAAGAAAAGCTGCGTCCACTCGCCAACACCAGTCTTTACAAACAACGTCATGAGATATCCAAAACTTAAAACCCACAAAAATGGACTCAGTATCAATGCTATAATCTGTTCTCTCTTACTTGTCTTTGATTTGTGATCAGTTCTTGATTTCATTGCAGTTTTTTGGTTAAATTCCTCTGGCAGTCCTACCTCTGATGGAGAGTCGCAAATAACAAAATAAACTATGATTGACATCAGAACTGTGCTGATACCAGGAGTGAGAAATGCTGCCGACCAGCCATAGTTTGTAGTTAGAAATGCTGTTAATATGGGAGAGATGCTTGTGGTTAGGTTACATCCAGCTGTGAGAAGGCTCCAAAGAGTACCGAACTGAAATAAAGGAGGTACAGTCAAAGCTCTTGTTGCAACCGCTCTCGTAAGCGACAAAGCTCTAGTTATGACCACCATTGTGAAACCCTGTTTGACTGAATTGTTATTCAAACTCTGTAATCAAAAGCTCTCGTAAGCGACCAGCTCTAGTTACGACTAGAATTCCCGAGGTGGTAGCTTACGAGAGCTTCGACTGTATCCATCAGGCCCAAGCTCAGCATAGTCAAGGAGAGGGCCTTTCCATTTTATATCATCACCCCCCTCCTGTGGATGTGGTCAGTCAAAATTTCCCACGAGCTAAGAAAAAAAAGATAATTTAATTAAGCACTGACATGTTGACTGTGAAGTCCCCAGCTATTTTTTTTGCGCTGAAATTGTTGCGCTGTCACGTCACAAAATCTGGGGAGAGGACAAAACTACTCTGGGTAATGGGGTGGTGCCTCCCCGCTCCCATACCCGGAGTAGTATTGCCCTTTCCCCAGATTTTGCTCGCCAGATAATCCAATAATCCGTGATGGCCGTAAACAGCAAACCACAACAAATACAAAGTATCCCTTTACATAATATTTTTTTAAATATCAATTAAAAAGAAAATTGAAACCTAATGCTTACCTCGTAGGGGGAAAACCATTCTCGGAGTAACTTGGTACAAGGCGGCCAACCACAACCTTGCGCTAATCCATTGGCGCTCCAAAGAAACGTTAATAACCATACGTTACCAGTAAAAGCGATGAGAATGTTTATAATCCCTGTTAATAGCATTCCCGCTGTAAACATTGTCCTTGGACTTAAGTTATCAGACAAAAGTCCGCCGGTAAATTTGCCGACACCATACATGGCCGCAAATCCACTTGTTATGATGCCAAGTTCGTTCTTTTTTAACTTTAGATCCCGTATTAAAGCTGGTATTGCAAAGGTGTATGATTTCCTGGCGAGGTAATAGGAGGAATAACCTAAAAATAGTGAAATGTAGACTGTCCATCGAATTCTTTGATAAAGACGAGAGTTTGACTCCTTCGCTGCCGCCATGTTTATATCACGTGACCAGAAGCAAAATTTCCCTTTCCCTCGGGCAAAGAGAGACCCTGGGAACGAGGTGAGCCCAGGCTTCTCCGCGATCGGAAATCGAAATCAAAATTTTTCACAAACAAACATGAACGTTTTAAAATCCCTGTTATCAGTAAACTGCGACAAAGTAGTTGTGTTGTTATGAATGTCTTTATTACATGGTGTAAGTTCATTCTGATTGGAGCCAGAGCGTCTGCAAATTTGCGGACTGATAATCGACAGCAAATAATTAATTTCGCTAAATTGCTTTTCAAAAAAAAAACCCCACAGTTTGCTGACGGTAGAAAAGTCGATCGATTTTGTTTTAGCATCTGATTGGTTGAGTCACGTAGGTGGCAGGAGATTTTTATACCAATCACAGAGCGTAGTAAAGAAAAACTGATTACTGACACTCGGAAAACCGCTTGAGATGTAATAAGCTTATATATTTTTCGTTCAGTATAGAAAAGTGGGAGTTGAATTCCGTCTCGTTTGGAGTACATCCACCGCAAGAGATTAAAAAGGTGAAATGTTTGCATGCGTTGCATATACACCAACCGTAGGCCGCAGGATTTCGAGCAGAATAAGCGATTTTTGACGCGAGCATTCTGCCGGAAGAATAACTCATTTTCGAGCAGAATTTGAGCAGAATACCGGAAAATGATATGCATATCAGAACAGCTGAAAGAAAAATTGAAAACTAAATAAAAAACAAATGGAAAATGCCTTGTATATTTGTTGGATGCTCCTTTTTTGTAAGATCTTAATAATAATAAAAAGTCACCGTTTCGACTAATACTGAGTGATATTGTACAAAGTAAAATAAATTACAATAGATTTCACTGCAATTTTGCTAAACAAAACTAGCTAAAGTTTAAACTAATATCTACAATTTATTACAATTTTGCTATGCATAATGAATATCTAATTAGTCAGTTGTACTGAGCGGAATTCGAGCAGAATTTTGGTGTCCAGGCAGAATAAACGATTTTTACGAGCAGTGCCGGCAGGCAGAATAAGCCATTTACATTGGTATACTGACGTGTTATATAACATTTTTTCTGATATAAACGCGGAAAAAAGGTAGAAAAAAATGTCTTGGCGGTTGCTTCGAATTACAGGGCTGTGATTGGCTAGTTGTGAAAAAAATACAAAATAAGTACAAAATAAGTGAAAATAAAGGCAAAATAAAGTCAAAATAAAGCCAAAATAAAGCCAAAGCGTTCATGGTTCGAGTGTCCGCGCTGTAACAGTTTTTGCGCAATAATGGAAATACGACAGACAGATAACATAGATTGGCAGTAAAACAATTAAATAAAATAATAAAAGGAAACTAAATATCTAGTATGTCAGTTTCCTCTCGGATGTTCCATGAGGTTCAAGTGTTCTGGCTTTTTAGATTAATCTCAAAAGCCACTTGAACCTCACGGCCTTAACATCCGAGAAGAAACTGACATACTAGATAGTTACTGAGTTATAAGCCGATTAGATTAGATTTGATCCGGTTGCCGGTTGCCTGCGTCAACATTTTGTTTTATATTTTATTGCAGTTGTGAGGTCAGTCAGTGTATAACCGAAGAGTTACGAAAGTAAAGCAGATCCCCGGCGAAAATAACGCAGTATTGCCGTTGGGATGAGGAACACAGCTTGTTGTATCTGTTATTTTCAATCTCTTATATATAGCTCTTAGCTTAACACAAAATCAAAAGTATTGGGGCCAATTCTTTTCAACAAATCTGAATCCTCAGTTTCATCTTTATATAGGTGCACAATGACTGATTCCTTCGAATTTTCACTGAATCAAAATATTTTCATTTCTTATGAATTAGTCCATATATGACACACGTTGTAGCTACCTGAAATAGCGACCCCCCGAAAGTAGCAACTCCGAAAGTACCGAGGGATCGTCAGTATACTTTCGAATTTACGGTAATAATGGCACACCTTGCAAGACTTGCAAGCACGCTTACGTTTGGCAAACATTGATTGGCAGCAGGGTAGATTCATTATCAATGGTTGAGCAATACTCAGTTTTAGGAATTAGGGTCGTGGGCACATTTTTCCCCACTATTTCTGCTTCTAGATAGAAGGCGTCAATTCGTGTGTGGCGCTGCACGCAGTAATTCTTTCATCTTTAAAATTCAATTCCAGGTTGTTTTGTAATTATATCTATCCACGTAAAGTCTTTTTTATCTTTTTCTTTTTTTCACTTTTCTATATATGAACACAACCGAAATTTATACAGCTGCAAGCTGGAGTCTACGTGAAATGATACAAATTGCATTGATTTACGGTTTAGCATAAACACATTTCACATTTATTAACAATCCTGTCATTTTTCACAAAGATGTTTGCTTAAGTCGAAATCTCCATTTAAGTTGCATTTAGGGAAACTACTTCCCCAGAAGTTGCAGTAACCTTCCCGGCTGCTTAAAATACATGGAATGAGGATCGGACCAGGCAGATTTTTACGTGATTGCATCTCAGCTCAATGCCCGGCCCACGCGACTGAAAACATTCGCGATGGCAGAGGAAACAAACCAACCGCTTAAACAAACAGTTGACAAAGGGTTTCTTATTTTTATTCAAGAAAAGTCACAAAAACATGAGTAATTAGGATGCGGGTAAACATAGTAATACAATGGTCTGTAGTTTAAAATGGATCGCATATCGCTTTCAATTCTTTCACAAGCTTAGTATATTTAAACTCCACGTACTAAGAGAACGTTGCTATACGCGCTACTCAGTGAATCAAGCTAGTGAAGTTAAGCGCAGAAACATCTTCTGCAAAGGATTTTCAACGTACCGAACTCTTAACTCCTGGATAATCAGTAATCGTTTAATTCCTATTTATCCTGGACGCAGTGAAGCAGCTGCAACTACGTCCAAAGATGAATTCAACAGAAAACCAAACTGCTTCTTCGCCAAAGTTATGCGAAAACTTCGCGGAGCTTCTATCGATGGCGACTATACAATTCCTGTCGTTTTTGGCTAATCTCGTTGCAGCAATAGGACTATGGAAGCTCCCTGGCCTCGAAGAAAACAAGTGCCATCTTGTCATTCGTACCCTGGTTGTTAGCGATCTTCTCATCCCATTATCGACGCTACCATTCTCTATCATCTCGTATACGAACTGTGCTTGGACGGGGGCACACTTCTGTGCTCTATTACAGCATTCATTTCCACGACATTTTTGATCTGGTCGTTCTTCATCGTGTTTATAATGTGCCTACTTCGTTTTCTAGCCGTTACAAGGCCTCTGTACTACAGAAACGAAATCACATGCGCGAGGGTACAGAAGGCGCTGGTACTAGGGCTAATCTGGCCGTGCGCCCATTTGGTCTTGCCTGTAGCAGGCTTCGGAAAGTTTCGCTTGTACAAGAAAGGACTGTACTGCGCCCTCGATCTCACACCAGACGAGCCCAGAGACAAAATTTTGCTTTACGCCACAATTGTTGAAGGAGGTGTCGTCACTTTGGCATTGTTGTATTTTTGCGGCACTATTTTGTGTTTCGTTAAGAGGAAGCGAAGGGTGAACAGTTTACTGTCCGAACAACAGCAACGAGCAGCCGGCATTCAAAAGGTTAACAAACAACAAGGCGGCTTCGCTCGCTTGACGTTTGTGATTGTTGTGTTGTTTTGCGTCTGTTACGTTCCTTTCTTGGTAAGTTAGTATATGTAATAGGACTACATGCTGTTCAATTTGGAAATAATTGGATGATTTCGAAAAAAAATTCGATGTCTACGGCCTCGTTGTCCAATTCATCCTCGGAGACCCAGGGGTAGTTAGCTGGTTAGTCGGGCGCGAAGAAAGTTTATAATCGGCAAAAGTCGGAGCGGCGAAAGTTCGAAGTAGCTGTCAAATAACCCCTGGGTATGGACTCTTATCGGACCACTTCCAGAAACATTTGCATACACGGTCTCTGATTGGGCAGAACATTTCTGGCATGCATTGTATTTTATACGGTTTATATGAGTTTTAGCACCGTTTTCATATAGTTTATAAGGATGTGTCCGCAATGCAGAAAGTTATATTCATTTCAATCCCAAACTCGACTGGTGGATCAACCTCGTTCCAAGGTTCTTCCCTCATGGGGACGAGGTTTGTTCCCAGAACGCATATAAAGTTATTATTTCTTAAAGGAGCTACGTCACGGATGGCACATCTTGAAAAAAAAATGGCAAATTTTTTCAAGTTCGCCATTCGCAATCCGTCTTAATCATCTCTATCATTAACCATCCTTGTTCCTGTTTGGCTTATTATTATCTCCTTGGTGTTTTTTCTACCTTATTAAACTGTTATTCTGAGGCTTTCTTCAATTTGAAGGTGATTTTGCACTTCGCAAAAATGACTTAAAATATCGTGACATAGCTCCTTTAAATTATCTCTACTAAGCTGATCGTCTTTCAAATTCTCCCAAGGGTAATTGTAGAAAATGTATGAAAAATAGTTACGAGAATCTTGATCATGATCATATATTGTTTTCGTTTTCTTTCAGTCTTACCGCATTTTCATCTTGATACGAGGTCCATCTTCATACAGCGATACGACATATTACTACTCAGAGCTGTTGGCTCACATCAACCCTCTCCTAAATCCCCTGGTTTATGTTCTGTGCAACAAACAGTATCGATCGTCTATCAAGGAGCTTGTCACAAAATGCTGCTGCAAGTACAGATGTCGGATCGGCGAAACATTATACGTGACAGGTAAGCAAAATTGTATTACGGTGGAACCCTGCTAGTCTCCTGTACGCGGCCGTTATTTGACTCGTCACGCAACGCTAGGAGAGCGCTGCGTGACGAGCCAAACGGCTGCAAAGGAGACTAGAACCATGCTCGCTCGGACAAAGCATGCAGTCGGAGGAACAAGTACCAGTTGAGGCTGAATGGGACTGAGCCCGCGGTTTTCGTCCCGAAGTTGCTAAGCAACATGGCGTATCCCAGTCACTGCGCTATGCTGGCGTGACAATTTTCGGAGTACTCGCGCTGTTTCATGATTGGATAATAACATTGGATATTCCCCAGTTTTAGCTGCGTCGCGTGACGTGTTTAAACCAATCGCGCGCGAGAAATATGTCGTATCCCGGCGTTTGTCATGGTTTTCCATAGATTGCTTCGCTAAATTGAATCAGTGACTCTTTTTGTATCTCCTAATTTTATTCATGGTATCATTATATTTTTCAGATGATTATGGGCGAAGCATTGAGTTGCGGAAGATGTCTGCATTTTCGACAAGAACACAAAGTATAACTTTAGACTAAAAGAGTTCAGACTGCAAGTGATTTAATTTCCTAATTATTTGATTTCCAGTTTAAAATTATTTAACGAGAAAATGGTTGCTTTGAGACAGAAATGAAGCCATACTTTTTGTATATAGTAAAAATAATTAAATAAACTCTAACATGGGTATATGTAAACGCTGCTGCCGGTTTACGACAGAGAAGAACAATTTCTCTCAATGACGTCTGTCCACAACGGGACAAAACAACATCATATGTAAATCAGTTTTTAACAATCATAGAGCGGTTTTCAGTTGACTGTCGAAAGTTATCACTGAATTGCTTTGGGTTTGCTTTACTACGTATACGCTCTGTGAAGATTGTGATTGGTTTAAAAAACTCGCGCCACATTCTCAACCAATCAGATACAAAACCAACACCAATCGTGACTTGGTGACTCTCTTTTTCCCGCGCTTGCCGTGAATTTGCTTCGAGTTCTCATTGGTTCGTTTTGTCGTTTACGTTGGTTGTGATTGCTTTGGTCTATGCCTGTTTACGACACTCGATTGCAAACCGCTCTATTCAACAAGTTTTTGAACATTGGAATTGTTATTTCAAAGCGTGTATCTTTATATCAAGACCTGATGAGGGCCTAAATATAGAGATTCGTGTAATATAGACAGCTAAAGATCCAAACATTATGGGCGCTTTCCATTCGACCAAAAATTCCAGATAAAAGTTTCGGAAATTTGGTTATACCTCTTGAGGTTGTCCTAACGTTCCGGAACTTCAAACCGGAATTTTTGGTCGAATGGAAAGCGCCCTATATTCATGTACAGTATCGTGCAGAAACATCAAGATTCGCGTCATGAAATGTACCATCGGTAGGATTGGTGCGGCGTAAATGAAGAGTACGTGCGTGAGCAATAATACCGCTGAAAATAAAGATAGTGGCAAGTGGGCAAGTGGATTCCGTTTAAAACAAAATACATTCGAAGCTCTCTGAGTGGACACTCTCGTAAGCGGACAGCTCTACTTGTAAATAAATGGCCGCCTTGACGAAACCCCCCATTTGAACTTTATCTCATACAAACTCTGTATTTACACATTTCCATAAGCGGCCAGCTCAGTCCAGTTGCGGACACTTTTTCTGCTTCCCGAGGGTTTCCACTTCCGGGAGCTTTTTACTTCGACCATAAAAGTGGCTTGGACACTTTAGACGTAGTTTTTGTAATACAACGCCTTTTACCATGAAGAGAACTGATATAGCTCCCACATTTCAGTGGTTTACAAGTTATTCGTGTCCATGTACGTTGTGTTTTGCTCATTTCAGTCATGAATTATGTCAAGACATGTATTTTTCTGACATTGAACCGGCTGAAGAACGCTCTCGCCCGCATTCTCTGGGCTCTCACGCTCGAAGTGTCTCTGACCTTCAAGACGTCAATATTTTCATTCGTGTCACATTTTCCGTAACACAGAGAGGTTGAGTGACCATATACGTGATTCAAATCTTTGTAGCAGGCTTTTATGCCTCTTTTAGAGTGTGTGATGTGAAAATAAGACTTTGACGGTGAACAAAAGCTCGCAATTTTTAAAAATATATTACGACAGGTCAGATTTTAGCTTCAAAGGGCGACAGAAAGCGTTCTCTTTCAATAGCGCCTATTTCATCACTGAAAACGCTGCCATTACTCTCTCCATCATCAGGCAGTTTTGACAGTTTTTTAATTCTATCTCCCTATTTTTCAACACATTTTTCTCCCTTCTCCCTAGTTTTTTTCGGCCACGTAATTGGCCTTTTCTCCCCCGCTGGCATTTCGCTCATTTTTCGCGCGCCCTCGCACAGTGTCATTTCCATTCTTTCTCGACCAATCAAATGCGAGCACGTCAATAACCGACAGGTATCTCTTCGGAAAGTAAAAACAAATATGGCGGACGGAGTGACGCAACTTTGTGAACTCTATAACAGGCTACGATTATCGTTGTTTTGGACTCCAAAATCAAGAAATATGCCGCCGATAGCTCATTTAATTATTGCAAGCCTCACAGGAGTTGCCGTTGCGCTGATCGCGTCGTATATTCCTACTATATGGAGACCGTTGTTTGGGCGACCATCGCTCGAATCATACGCACCTGGTTTCAATCTTGTCTTAGCACCACAGACTGCTTTGGTGGAGAAAAGTAAGTTTATTTCCCATATATTATCAGTAATACGTTTTTGACTTATTGCTTCTAGACTACAGGAAGGTTTGAGAAAGATTTAAGCGAAGAATACATCGACAGTGAAATATTTGACATGAATATAATTTTGACATCTCTTGACTTCCTGTTTCTGGTGATCTTTCATCTTTTTCGTGATTTTCATACATTTATGGCGAAGTCTGTCTCCACAACACAGCATGAAAATGGACAGTGGCTACTGAGAACATCAAGTAAAACTCGAGGAATGAAAATTAGAATTAATAATGAATCCTCACTACATCGCTGTCATTCCATCTTGTATCGTGGCCCCGTCCCCCCGACTGGGGTAGCCCTTTCGATAAATAGTCCATTCTTCCGTTACCTCAGGTTTTGATTACTCGCTCACCAAATTTTGAAAGGTCACAAGATACATGAAATGTTTGATGTTATAGTGGTTGTGTTTGTCTTGGGGGTAGGAAATAATTTGACTACAGACATGGGAGGGGTAGGCAATTTTGAATGAGTTACAAGTCCACTACTTCCAGAACAGACAAAAAATTGCCAATGCTGTTGACAATAGCATTGTCTTATTTGGCTGTAGAAAAGGGACTCGACAATAAAGCTTTATGCTTTTGTTTTGTCTTCAACACAAATTCAAAAGCACTGAAAATGGCAGTTATCAAGGGCCGGGTGCATTAATTATTTTTATGTGGGTTATGCCAAAGATCTTCAGCGTGTGTTTCAAAAGCATGTGGCACACAATCATATTCTCTGGCTTGTAGTTAAGGCATGGCGGGGCTTGACATAAGCTGGCCTGTTTGGTGTAGAATTTTGACAACCCTGACATGTGGTACTTTTGGTGTGGGATGTACATGGAGTGCACCCTAGCCTGTTATAAACAGAATTGTGTCACAACTAGTCTTGATGGTCGCACAACACAAACTCAGTGTAAAGCTGTGTTTTGGGTTAGGAATATTGTTTTGGAATTGGTTTAATAACAAGAAAGTTGTGCAAATATTCAGCTGGGTTAATTTTATTTGTTGGTTTCCTAAAAGCTGAACAAATAAAAGCCGACGTGTAAAACTGCTCAGCTGTATGTAGGACACAGCCATCTGCTGAAATGACCTCAGGCTAAAAATGACATTCACAAACCCATCAAGGCCACAGAGCATGTTTTGATTGAGGACTAAAGCATTAAGACATTACATGTAGCATAAACAATATTTTCCCCTTGGAAGAGAGTTTTACCATGCTTTATTGTTGTACTCAAAATCCCTTTAAATGTAAAAGTGCTTTGATAATAAGCCTGAAAGCCCACCAAAAAGGCCTTTTGACCCAGGGCTTGTAATTGCAATTTTATGGCACATGTACAGTACATCTCAGAGATAAGCTAACCAAAATTTGCGTTAGAAACTCGTTAAGAACGTGCGTATTGTAACACGCGTTAAAGTTAACGCATTAGTATGTATGAGCTTGGTCATTTATTGCTATTATTATTATTTTGTGAATCGCAGTTGAATGGTTAACAAACACCAGAAATAACGAATCAAATTTTCAAATTTTCAGAATTATATTGATCCTGTAGATTATTATTATTTTTTTGTAGCTCCTTTGCAGGGGGAGGCCCTTCATGCACTTAAACTTGCTTTGGATATGAATAGCGAGGGAAAGAGAGACAAAGCATTGAAACTGTTCAAACAAGCTGAAGCTTTATCACCTCATCATCCTGAAATTCTTCTGCACTACGGAGAATTTCTTGAAGAAGATGACATTATTCACGCTGAGCACCTTTATGCTAGAGCGCTTGCTGTTAGTCCCGGTAATTCCAGAGCATTTGCTAATAGAGGACGAACGTTACCGAAAGTGCGTCAGCTCGATCAGGAAATGCTGGATAAGATTGATAACAAGAGGGATGAACTATTTCGCATCCCTAAAGGGAGTCTTGCTATGAAAAGAGCCATTACGGAGGCGTACTATAAACACATCTACCATTCTAATGCCATTGAAGGTAATACAATGACTTTGTCAATGACCAGAGCGATAGTTGAAACAAGAATGGCCGTGCCCGGAAAAAGTATTTTAGAACACAATGAAGTGTTGGGACTTGATGAAGCAATGAAATTTATTAATGGCTCTCTACTACAAAAGCAAGAGAAGCTAACTTTGGACGATGTTCTTGAAATCCACCGACGGGTTTTAGGACATGCGCACCCTTTGGAAGCTGGCAGATTTAGAAACACTCAGGTCTTTGTTGGGGACCATGTTCCTCCTGGACCGATGGACATTGAGAAACACATGAGCGAATTCAACAATTGGCTGTTGTCCAGGGAACCCGAAATATTACATCCAATTGAATTTGCAGCTCTTGCCCATTACAAACTTGTTTACATTCATCCGTTCACTGACGGCAATGGAAGAACTAGTAGGCTTGTCATGAATTCTATTTTAATGCGAGCGGGATTTCCTCCGGTAATTATCAGGTATCAAGACCGACATGACTATTATGAATTCTTGAATGTGGCCAATCATGGCGATGTTAGACCATTCATAAGATTTGTGGCCAGATGCACTGACAGAACAATTGATGAGTATTTGTCAGCGACGACAATCTTTCCTGTGGGTCATAGCAGGCCTCCAGAACTCACTGATGGTCATGATGATTTAAATGATGACGACGCATACATGTTCAGTGCGGATAAAGAATAATTGTAATTATTTATTATGATAATTATTATTTATTATGGACAGATATACAGTACATGTAGGTGACAAATTTTCAAAATAATAAATTACAAACGTGTACAGTGTATAATGTATACCTACAGGTTGCGGTGTAGAGTTAATAATTACGTGTAAATGTACTACATGTATGTCTCATGGAACCACTTCAGACCACTCAACTCACAATTATTTAACTGGAGTTGCCTTACAAAATTCACCCTGATTCAGTGAAACTAAGAAGTACGTGTACATGCAAGGAGTTAAGATGACATAACAGATTTATTTTGCAGCATACAATGTACAGCTGGGCTATCGACTGGTTTGGTGTTATTTATTAAAAAAAATAAATTCCTTGGTATCAGTGAATAGAAAAAGGATTTTATCTTTACTACATATTAAATGTTAATAGAAGCCTCCCTTTGTGCACTCAATAATATTCCCCTGTCTGCCCAAGAAGCTCCAAGAGACAAGAAAAATCCATACTGATAAATTAATGTAGTCTACAGAGATAAGGCACTGTTACACTAAGGTCCTCCACAGACACTGGCTTTTTTGTTATCAACAACTTTTTATGATCGACAACTAAAGTTATCGATAACATTAATTTGGTCTAGTCTGTGGAGGCCCTAAGCAATGTTTTGTGCAATTTTGTTGCGTCGTTGCAGGACAAGTTGCACAAAATGTTGCTTTGCGTAACACCCTTAGTTAGCACAAAAATTCCCTTCAGCTTTGTGGCAATAGTCCAGTTTCGATTTAAGACTGCTGAATAAAAAGGCTAAAGACATCTGTAGGGTTAATCTCAATAAATATTGGAAGTTCCCTGCTAGCAGAGTCTCCTTTTCAGGATTTTGCGGCGGGAAGAAAATAATGGAAAAGGATCGACTCTGCTAGCAAAATTGGAAGTAAAATATTCACAAATGCCAGCGAGAACATGAACTACCTATTTACAACTCTGTACATTGTTTCATTTTACACTTCAGCACTTTCCTGCTGGTATTTGTGAATAATATTATTTTACTTCAATGTTTTGATGCATCGTCTTTCTATTCAGTGGTCTTGGTTAAAAAAATTAAATTGTGCGATTGTTGACTTTGTTCAACACTTGCTGCAATGAAAACGTTGCGAGATGTTCACTTCAAGCAGGCAATTTGTTTGTGCAACAAAATTGCAAGACAAGTTACAGAAAAAATTGCCTTATGTAACAGCACCTTTAGTGTAGTGTCTGACTGCTTGTTGATTGTGTGCAAAAATATACTACCAAGTAACAATAATGAGAGACCCTACCATACCCTGGGGACCCTACACAGATCTCTGTAGTGTAACAACATCAGTATGGAATCTTTTGGGTAGAATGTCGGATGTCTATGAAGTGGGCCGGGATGAATTGCTTAGTTTATTTATTCAAAATATATGTATTTATAACACATGTGCATTACATGCCAACGATTAAACAATTCCAAGAGCCTTATCTGACATTTAGTGCTCATGTGTTTGTCTATTAGATCAAGGATGTCGGTACTCTTTATGTTGCTTGAGTAAACATATGTGTTCAATTCTTAGGCCCTGATTACATGAGACCAGTACGAACTCAGACCGGTACGACTTCAGATCGGTCTCCATACAAATGCTTGTTTAGCCAGTCTGAAAAATCATCTCATGCCGATCTGAAGTCTTGTACCGGTCTCATGTAATCACTTCATACTTTCAGACCGGTCTCATGTAAACTTAATCGTACCGGTCAGAGTTCGTACCGGTCTCATGTAATCAAGGCCTTAGTCTGAGATTCGGGCCAAGAAATTCCATACGAATGACACAGCTCTACAAAGATCTGTGTAGTGTCTCTGATTAGATGAAATTGGATGAAACATCGAGATGGAGGAGGGAAGATAATAGATAAGGAGTCCAAGATGAAGCCTCATGGGGGGGGGGGGGGGGGGGGAGTAAAACACAATACTGAGTATTACACAAGAAAGGGTGTGTCACCAATTTGTTTATTTATGAGTGTTATCTTGAATAAAAATACAACATCTGCAATACACATGCATCATCAGAGACTCTGGGGCAGTTAGTCAGAGCCACGAAGTACACTGGGCAAAAATCAGCGTGACGAAAGCTTGCATCGCACCAATCATTGCCCAGTTTACTTCGTTCCATCCTGAATAACTGCCCTGCATCTCCGAGGATGATGCGCATGATCAATTAAGGTGCTAAGTTTGAAATAAATCTTGTGAATAGAATGGAATTAATAGGTCATGGTACTGATTCACTTTGGTAGCAAGGATCTTTATATGTTTTTTTAAAATTTAATCTTTATGTTGGTAGACAACTAAAAAAGTTGTCTTGAATTGAATGCAAAACTAAAATGTCACATGAGTTGTGATAAATGCTTAGAATCAGAATCAACACTGAACAAGTCCCACATGCAGCAATAGCAAACGTTCTTTGAACTGTCAGTTCTATTTAATTATTCCCATTTGGAGCTACATTTTTAATTTACAAGCAAATACTGCAATGATCAAATTATAACTTAGTCCAGTTCTGGCCCCTCGCTGTCACGCAACGCTACGCTCACACCTTGACGTGAGCGTAGCGTTGCGTGACAGAGAGGGGCCAGAACTGGACTAATTATAACTAAACAGATTTTTAAATAATTGACATATATTTATTAATATTCATGCGATGGAAAAGTTAATGCCACCAGGACTGAACTGGAGGACTGCATTATCGTACGTCGTAGATAAGAAAACTATATGCTATTGAAAAATCCTAACTAGCTGGAATGCTATTTACATTATTTTGAAATCAAGATGATGTTGGCCTCGAGGAATTTCCTAAAACACAGTTCCACAACAAAAAATAACATGATTAACTAATGAGAGCTGCCGCTGGGTCCGCTGCTAATTTTCAAGCTCAAAAGTGACTAATTTAAAATTCATTTTTAAGCTTCAAAATTAGCAGCGACCCCTTAAAAGTACATCATAAAAAGGAGGAAAAACTGAAATGTGACATTTTATTATACAAATGAAAATGAGCAAGTCAATTTTTTTGTGCTTCCTTTTTTGTTAGGTTTCAATAGAAAAATCTGTCCTGGCTTATGGCTTTAAGTATTTTTATTTTTTTTGTAATAATTTTCATAACTTCCCTTAAATAATTATTGTATTCAAACTTCATAATTGCATGGAATTTCTGCATAACTACTTTGGCACTAAAATATTCGATCTGCAATTTTCAAGAGCCCTAGGCTTGCTTTTTAAAATCCGCAATAGCAACTGAAAAAAGTATTTCTGTCAGTTCCGTCTGCGTTCGCAGGCTATCAGTTCAGGAGCATGGGCTTATTTTCCCGAACAGTGGCTGGTAATGTGGAATCCCAATCTCTGGAACCTCCAAGGAAAACGAAAATTGCTTTGAGAAATCGGGAGTTCAAAAATCGGGGCAAAAAACAGTGTTCAAAACAAATCCAAGGGAAACAACTTTTGGTTCAAGTTATCAGGGTTTTTTAAAAATTGAGGGTTCGAGAAATCTGGATTCCACTGATCCTAATACTTTGGGAACTTCACGGTAACAAGTTTAAAAATATGGTCTTTAAAAATGAACTTAGTATACTATACAGTGTTATCTCTGTCAGTGAATATTCATGATTCAAAATAGAATTTATTTTAATATGACTACAATGTTCTTTCCTGCCTTGTAAAAATCTTCACAGTATGTTACTGGCAGACAAGTCTCTCTTGTCATAATATTTATAACTTCAAAAAAGATGAATTAATTCAATATTTTTGTTGTCTACTGTGGGTATAAAAATGCATGCATTTTTAACTTGAATATGATCCTTGACTATTTTGTTTAGTTATTGAATATTATCATACATCCGTAAGGAGTCTTCTAACTTTTGTATTACCTGAAAAAAAAGAAGAAATTATAAAGTTAAATGAGAAAAGTAATTTTTATACAGTGGAACCTCGATATAACGATGTGCCAAGGGACTGACCAAATTAGATCGTTATATTGGGAGATCGTAATAATGAATTCCCGATATAACAATTTTTCGGGAAAAAAGCAATATAATTTTTATTGTTATATTGGGTATTGTTAGTAATATTTATCGATTTTTCATGTACTGTAATCCCTATCGGAACAAGCTGTTGACAGACACGTTACAGTCCTTATGCAATGAGAACTAAAGGATTTAGTATTGTCATATCTTTTTTCAAGTGTTAAGCCTCCTTTTTCATCGCGCAATGATTGATTTTAACGTTATATCGGGGTAAATTTTACGTTTGGGCTGCCAGATTGTGATCGTTATAATATTGGGAATATCGTTATATCGAGTATCGTTAAATCGGGAGTTTTCTCCATACATTTACTGTAACATTTGCCGGGCTGTCAAATGTTGATCGTTATACCGGGAACATCGTTATATCGAGTATCGTAACGGTTATATCGAGGTTCCACTGTACTTAGTATAATATTGTCACAATATTTATAACTTGATAATGTTTTAGCAGAACATTTTTAGAAAAAAGTCATTTTATCAGTAACAGTCATACAAAAAGCACACTCAGGTTTGTCAGCTGTTTACGCTTTGGTGGTTGATTGACAACTAGCATGAGAATGGCCAGACAGGCCCCTTTTAAAGCAGAACTTTTGTGTTTAAAGCATAATCTGCTTGGATCAGATGTATATTTATTTAACTTTAAGCCTTACCCTGTGGTGATAGCTTATTTGTTCTTGAAGAAAATGTTGCATCATGTTTTTGAAGTCTGCAACTTGTTGATCATGAAAATGACTCATTTCAGCTATGAACAGAAAAAACAGACATGAAAACAAAATTGTTTAATCAATATATGGATAATCTGAGTTCTGTTTTGTGGGTTTCAAGTGAGTTTGTAAAAAAATACACTTTCAATAATTGATCCTCTGCAATATTCCTGGGTTTTTTTCCACCACGATGAGTGACACCGAACTATTATTTTTGAGGTTACCTTGAACGTGAAGAAAATTCTGCATGACAGTGTCAAATGCAACAAATTATATGATTCATGAAAAGTGTCTCTCGATGCTTGCTTCCTATTTCCCTGGTTCCAGCCCCCTCTCTCCCAAGTTTTCGCCCCCTGTCCTCCCTCCCCCCTACACTGTATAACTCCAGATATTCCACTCACCAAATGATACATTTGTTATGGTGTCGGCACGTTCTTTTATTTCTTCAAATGTAGAATCCTGCAAAACAAGTAAGTTTAGTTAACAGTGAAGAGAGTTCTACGTTGACAACTTTTTGACAACGTTCTGATGGCTTTCGTTTCAACTGGCCAATCAAAATGCAAGAACTACGAGAGGCAGAAATCTGTCAAGCTCCACGTTCGTGTTCTGAAAATTGACATCTCCACCTCCCACAGTTGTCACAATTTGATTTGCTAGTTTAAAATGTAATCCATCAGAAAGTTGCCAAAAATTAATAAAAAAAATTGTTGAGTCAGTGGCAATGGTAGGGTGTTCTTCACTGTAATATTATTTATAACAAGCAGATACAAATAGTTTTAGGTATACCTCCATTTTTTCCTCATCCTTAAGTCTCTGACACTCTTTCACCTTGCCAATAGTGCCCTGTTGAAAAAATGAATAGTTTGGAAAAAATTAAATCATTCACTGTTGACTTTTTCTGGTCAGAGGAAGTGGATGGGACCCTTGACAATGCTAACCCAACCTGGTAAGCATTTTAAATCCTCCAGGGATAAAAATAATGTTGGTTTACCTTGTGAACTTGTAATACATCTGGGAATGTACTTAGCATCCCTGAATACTCTTTGAGTCCTTCTATCAATGGTAAAAAGTCGTTCTTGGGCTAAGAAAAAAAAATTATAAAATATTTTCAAGAATAATAACTAGAAATAATAACCCTGAGTGAACAAACTAAGTCTTAGTAGATTTCAGTAAATTTACTTTTTTCTTTTTTTTAAATTATTGATTCTGTTTTTCTTTTTTTGGAAAATATATACCATAAACTGTTGTAGGTAAATTATTATTAGTTTATTTCAAACCTCCAGTAGGCCTTTCCTATATTAATGTTACATGTCAAAAAGCCAATCCTTGATCTATGCACTCAGCTCAGACCCTAACCATCAGTTCATAATTATTTTGTTGCAAACCTGTTCAGCTAGCATTTCTCCTATGTCGTCAAATGTTTTTCCTGTATGTTCTACTGCTTGTGTTAATTGATGTGAATCTGTATGGAGTTACAAAAGAACAAAATGTTAAAGGTCTGGTTATTTTTTTTTTAATTATATATATACATACATTTAATTCATTCATGTAAAGCGCTTTTGATCATTTTAATGTTAAAAGGCGCTATATCAAGTCAATAAATTATTATTATTATTAGCGGGGGTGTCCAGTCCTACATGCAGTCCAATGGTCCAAAGTGAATATTAAATAAAAATAAAAATATACTAAGCATTATTTACATGGGAAGCTCCTACTTTAGCCAAACACCCCTTCTTTGATCATCACTATAAAAAGTGAGAATTTTATTGGGTTATTATATTTGGACACTGGATTGAGTGACCCGGGTTCAAGCGCTCGTCGCGGTCATTGTGTTGTGTCATGTCGTTCTAGGGCAAGACACTCTCACAGTCCCTCTCTCCACCCAGGAGTAAAATAATGGGTACCAGTGAGCTGTTGGGGCAATCTGAAAAAATGCTGAGGGTGGGGAACCTGCAATGGTCCACTTTGGCCAGAGCGCAGACATATTTATCAGGACCAAGGTGCCTTTAGTTAGAAGTGCAAGAAAAAGACAAAATTTTGTTTTGAGTGGCAAGTGTCCCACCAGATGTGAATTGTAGCATATCCCATCTAGGGGGGACAGGGCGAGTAGCACTCCTAGTCGCTTCATGCTACAGAAACCGGAGTTAAGGACCGGCCTCATAACTCTCCCCCCCCCCCCCCCCCCCAGGATGTTATTTTTCTACAAGAGACAGTAACTTAACTTACTTTCTGAATCTACATCAATAGCAAAAGCTGTGCTAAGAGATCCAAAAGTGCTGCCAATTTTCTTATATTCATGTCTGTATGCTGCAAAGGAGAAAATGAAAAATTAAGAAACTGTATTATCCTCGCTGAAATACATGTATCCATACAAGAACGGTTTTCATTTGAGTGTTGTAAAACCAAAACCAAAACCATGATTGGTTTTGGTTTTAGCATCTGATTGGTTGAGTAGGTGGCGCAAGTTTTTTAAACCAATCACAGAACGCAGCAAAGCAAACCAATTTCGGATTACTTTCGATACTCAATTGAAAATCACTCTATATACTGTAACTTATTGGATGGTAAGTAAGAAAAATATTATGCTGTTTGTTTGGGCACAATAAAATTACCAAAAAATCGTCAAGGAAAACTTGTTAGTGTCACTGACGTGTGTAATTAGCATAATCCTCCAATTAATAAAACAATGCATGAAATCAACAGCTTGTGTGAGGAGGCGAACTGTACATAGGCAGGCGCAGATCCATATTATGATTATAACTGTGTAACGCCACTGTTGGAGAGTTGAGATTAAAAAAATATAATGATTGGCACTATCGAGGGAAATATAATTTTAGAGAGCGAAAATCTAAAACGTTTGCCTCCAGACTTCCATAAATTCGGCGCTCAGACTCTAGTAAACCGGTCAAGTTTTTTCCTGGATCCGCGCCTGATAGGGCAATCTTTGCTGAACTCATTGGGATGAGTAACACACGCCTGTGGGAAATCTTCATCATAATCATCTCCAAACATCTAGATTTTGAAATCAAACACAACTAATAATAGTAGATTTAACATTATTCTCAGCTGTATTTATTTTTATTAGCTTATTAACTTACATCCTTGGCACTTTTCACAGTGTGCTTGACCCCGCTCTTGAATTGCCTTGACGCTCTCGTCCATATTTTTGATAAATCTTCCAAACTGTTCCATTCTATTTTCACTGACAGATAATAAAAGATATGAACTTTATAGTCACACACAGTCATGGGCTTGATTGTTTCCACTAACACTGATCACGTGTATACTACATAACAGCATCATACTGTGGGTTGAGTTTGTTGTTGATTGTCATCCTTGCTCTGAGGGTTTTCGCCAGGTACAGTACTCCGGTTTTCCTCCCTCCACAAAAACCAACAATAATTCTAAATGTCATATTTCATGTGGAAGAACCACTCTATGGATTTCATTTAATTATTTATAATATTATTTAATATTTATTTATTTTATTAAAACAATTACAATGTAAACTACACGATTGTATGTACATCATTCTTCATTTACTCTTCAGCTACAAAGTACATTGTATTAAATCTTATCTACATGTATATCAACTCTGTTTGAATGTTTGTTCATAACTTACACTGCCAGCAGTTCTAATGTCTGTGGTGGAGACTCCACTGTCACAAAGAAAGATGCGCCAACAAGTTTATCACACTCTGCTTTTCTTTTCCCTTGCTTCCATTCCTGAGGATTAAAAATTATAAAAAGGTTCAAGCAGTCTGTCTACAAACCTAGGTGGCTTATCAGGCTGGCGTGAAGCAACTAGGAGTCGCTATACCCCTGGATGGGATGTTAGTAATGTACATCGCAGGTAACCCCAGCATTTTGTCACGTTGCCCTCACGGCTGACAATTCGCTGGTACCCATTTACAGTGAAGATGACACTACCATTGCCACTTGACAAAGTTTTTGATTAATCTTTTTGATGACTTTTTGACGACTTTTGGATGGGTTACGTTTGACTTGACCAATCAAAACCCTGGGAGTGTTGGAGGCGGAGTCTTGAAATTTGAATGGTTTTAGTTGCTAGTCTACATGTAGTTCAAATGTGGCGCCACAAAACGAAAACCCATCAAAGTTGTAAAAAAGCTGTCAAAAATTAATCAAAAACTTTGTCGAGTGGCAATGGTAGCGTCATCTTCACTGTAATCTTAGGTGGAGAGAGACAATGAGAGAATAAAGTGTCTTGCCCATGAACACAATACAATGACCCAGACCAATGCTCAAACTCAGAGTCCAATGCACTAACCATTACTGGCCACCATGCCTCACACAAGGATTTTTTTTTATCGCATGATTCCTTGTAAAATTAAGGATCAATATCACTTGTGTTTTCAGAATTGTCCTCGTCGGTACACGACTTGGGCAATTTCTGCAAATTTCTGAAAGCACTCGTGATATAATCCTTAATTTTACTCAGCCCCATGCGATTGATTACCTATACTAAAAGCGTTGCTCGTTATTTAGGATTACCTTCTCGTTGTCTCCACATGTGAGAAAATGATTAAAAACCATACTTTGAGATAAGACAGGATGAAGACATATTCTACTCATCCACAGTTGCAGTTTTTCTTTCCTTTTCTCTACAAACTCCTCACCAAATCTCCCTAAAAGGAAATAATGAAAATTTGCACAATCTATAATGTTCAATGTACCCTGGGCCCAGAGGTTTTCTTTCTAAGACTTGCCTTTCTCAATCGAATTTGAGCTGCAAATTAAAGTCCTATCACATGCAAACTCTTAACCAAAGCTTGTACAGTTTAACTTATGCTGATTAGTCATAGTTGAAGAAGGAAAATTTGAGAATTAAAGTTGATCACAACTCATTGACAAGATGCCTTGATTTGCGAGACTTCTGATCACGAGTAGTCGTGTGGTCATAATTATAGTTACATGTACAAAATAAGGCAGAAATTTATTGGGCCCATGTTATGTTGCATATAGTGAGCAGCTGAGAATTATTTTGGTGTGTAATGTATACATCACAAGAAAAATAATGTTCCCTACAAGTAGCTGATAAATCTATATTCTCATCACCAAGAAGCAAGCATGTTGCTTGGTATTGAGTTGAACTCTCCATGTGTTCCGCTCACTGACCTGTAATTTGTTTGTCCGGTAATGGCGGAACTGAAATACATGTAAACTTCTCGACAAAACGATCGTATAACCAATCAAAGTGCTTGTACCGTCTGCTAACAACAATTCCAGAACTCTGAAGAAGAACAAAACAGTAGAGCCCTGTTACAGTGGAACCCCGATATAATGAACCCCTTTATAACGAGGTCCCCACTATATAACAAATGATATTCTTCAACCTGGCCAATTAAAAGTTACAGTAAAATGTATGGAACAGAACCCATAAGGAGCCCCTGTTATAATGAGCACATTTTCCCCGTCCTTGGCACTTCGTTATATCGGCGTTCCACTGTAATGACCACTAATGATGACTTGAGTTGTCAATCGTCAGGCACTGAACAAATTAAATCCCAACAAAAAATGAGGACCGCTGTGGAGCAGGTACCCAAGAAGGCATAATGATAACGAGGCTCAACAAAGGTTGGAGACTCCAAAAGGTGATTGGAGGTGGTGGTCGGATTAAAGACTGGTTTTCAGATATCTAACTGAGCTTTTCCTCAGGGCAGAAAAAAGTGGCTGTATTAATAGGGTGGTCGTAAGGCGGGTTTCACTGAAAAAAAATATTATGTTACTAACATTGACCCACATTGTTTAATATGTAAATATTCATCAGTGATAAGTAAAAACAATCTTGAGCACTGTGCTGTTATAATCAGAACTTACACTAGGTATTATATTGTAAGCAATAAAACTCTTCATTCCTTTGAATTTACTCTTCTTCTCAGGAGCATTTATTACACAAGTGAATGGCTGTGGGCTCCTGTCCCAAGTAATCCTATTTCCTTCTTCCTGCAAAATACAAAATGACATTTCTGAGTTTTTGACATACCGGTAGTATTGCTGGTATACCTGCCAACTTTTCCTGAGTGAAATGCGTGAGATTTTTGTCTTCAGAGTACCTGGATTTCCGAAGATTTCCGACAATTTCCGAACGTTGCCGAAGACATCCGAAGATGATTCGAAGATTTCCAAACATTAACAAAGAGTTTGTACAATGCGTGTCGGACACGGTTTGGAGGATTTTATAGGACTAGCTATGTTTCTTCACGTTGCCTTGAATTTACATATTTTTCAAAAGTGTGTCAGCTAAGGTTGTAATAGCTCAAAATTTTCAGCCAGACATAAGAAATTGGTCCATAAGCGTGAGCTGGTGTGAGATCAATGTTTTCGACCAGTTGGCGGCCATGTTGGATGACAAACAATAAATAAAGCTAATTAGAAATATTTTGTTAATGGTCACCAACATGGCGGCGATGACGCCAGTCACAAACAAAGATTATTATATGGCAAACTGGTCCACGATGAAAAGGAACATTCTGATTGGTTCCCTGAGCGGTCCGAATTTTGCAATACGGACCGCAAAGATGGACCGCTCACGAACTCATTTCGCCAAATTCCTTTTATGAAACAATTGAACAAAAGAAAACTGTTTTCTATTAAGTAGAAACATTTCCTCATGTCTGGCGGACAATTTTGGTTAAACTTTTCGCTACGTGGCCTGAAAAATGAAAGAATATGCTTAGCTTTGGCGCGCGCGTTAGCCGAGAATGGTTGCATTAATTTCTCAGCAAATATTTTAAAAAGCCATTATAATAAAAACTTTATTGAACTAGCTTGTTTGGTCCGTATTGGGAAATATTGGTCTCGTTCTTTTTTTGCAAGTTTATGGACCTCGCCTTCGGCT
Source organism: Desmophyllum pertusum (assembly GCA_029204205.1). Classification (NCBI taxonomy): domain Eukaryota; kingdom Metazoa; phylum Cnidaria; class Anthozoa; order Scleractinia; family Caryophylliidae; genus Desmophyllum; species Desmophyllum pertusum. The sequence continues at coordinate 100,555 of MU825402.1, forward strand.
CGGTCCATAAACTTGCAAAAAAAGAACGAGACCAATATTTTCCCAATACGGACCTCACGCTAGTTCAATAACATCTATATACTAAACATGAGAGATACAGTCTAACTGTATATACCATCATTTCTTTCCACAGTCTAACTGTGTGTTTCATTCAATTTCTAAACATTGAGAAGTCATTGACAAAATTCAAGGTCTTTGGAAATCAGATTTAAAACATACTCCGAGTATACAGCAACAACAACAACAACAACAACTTTATCCAATTTTATAGATATACTTTACATGAGTACTTGCTCCCGCTACTAGTTACAAAACTAATCGAGGCGGGAGCAAGAGTTAAAATAAAAGCATGCTTTATATACAGGTACTGTATCTTCTTACATTGTAAATCTTTACCCTTTTATTTCCTACAGTAAGTTTAGCATGATGCATGAAGAAATACATGTACAAAACAAAGTTAGATTATATAGATACGGAAAAATTACACACTGTACCCCGATTGTTACAATCTCGCCTTTAGGAATTTTGACATCTGTATGTGATGCACCAATAATGTAAGCTTCCCCGCCGGACTTCACAAAATGTGAAAACCTAAAAATAGAAAATAACAGTTGTTATCTCTTTTTTTACTTACAATTTACTTTACATGTATGTACATGTACATACATGTATATACATGTACACATCTGAGCCTTTTGAAATTCACAGGTCTGTAATGTTACCCATTATGTTTTTTTAGTCTCATTCACAACCATGTTACACAAAAGTCCAGTGCATTTAACAAATCAACAACATTTTGGCATGGTCTACACTCTTATAGACCAGAGAAATGACGTCATAAAATGTTCAAAGCTCAAGTAGAACCACAAGTCGCAGGCGAGTGGTTTCACTGCCAAGTTTTCCCATTTCTCCCAGTTCCTGCCACTTTGGTAATCCCGCTTCCAATCCTCTCTTCTCCCGCCTCTAGACTTTCCACCCCCTTTACTTCTGGGTTCTCGCCCCCCCCCCCCATCTCTCTCCCCCCTCTCCCCCCCCCCACTCCTCCCCCCCCACTCCTCTCCTCCCCCCCCCCCCCCACACACCAGACTGTTTACCTGTTAATACTCTTACGAACGGTGCCTGTTCTCACAATTCCTGATGAATTGGTATCTCTCCTGGTGGGTAAGGCTGAAATCGTTGATTCGTGATCACCGCCGCTGTAGCTGCTGACGGTTTCATCGTCATCCCACTCGTCGTCCCATCCATCTGCTGTATCTACTGATACCTGGTTATGCAGAGGAGCTGTGGGTATGGGTAATGGATGGAAATTGTTTGACTGTGGTGGTGAATAGTCAATGACCTATAAAAAAACAAAATGTTAGATCAACTGTCAAACAATGATAATTTATTCTAACAAAATGTTAGTAAATCCTGTGCTACAATCTATGACACATTGTTGGTACTCTCTTGATTTAATCTTGTCTCACTCCCATTCCCTTCTTTCAATGCTGTTTTAAACCCTAAAACACACTGAACAAAAGGGTGCAAGCTTATTGCCCTATCCAACATTAGACAGGAGAAAGGGGGAGGGTGTTCCAATGACTTATGACACTGATTGTAGGTCATGTCAAATTTTTCTACAACCCAGGGGGCCAGGTATGTGCCATCCAACAGGGTCGTGGTTTTGGGACTCCTGATCTAGAATGGGGTATCCATATTCGAGACTTTAAAAAAAACGGGCTATTGAAATTTACTAAATTTCTAGAACGGGTATCATTTTGAAGGCAAATTCTTTCTAAAACGGGGTCCAAATTTGGAGACCTGGGTGGCACATACCCACCCAAAACATACCCAAGTACCCCTCCCCCCCCCCCCACGTCACCCCTCCCCCAGGACAAGGGGTACTCCTTGGGAAGACTACCAATAAGAATAAGCCAACATTGACCACTTGAGTAAATCCATGTGTACAATGTACAATACCTAAACATTTTTAATTAATATTTCTGAAAAATAAACTACAAACATGAATATATTATATTCATGGCAACAACTTCAATTTAAAAAATAATACAATTTTGGTAAATTAAAAAATCAACACTTCTATTGAGGAATCTATTAAGCTTAGCTTATAGTTGTCATCTTGGAAGAATTAAATAAAAAAATGTACGCCTTCTCAGCCGAGCGAACTTTGAACGTAGTCAAGAGTATTGAACTGCCTTCAATTGACTTCAGACTTTCCGGCTGATAATAATATTTACCATGCTGTACAGTACTTAGCTATACAGGTGCAGTGACTACACTCCAACTTTGGCTTTATAATTATACTTGTTAAAATGAGATCTGATACATGTAGAAGTAACAATGGCTAATTTTGTATGACTAAAATAGTTGCCAAAACTCTGCCAGATTTAATTTCCTCAGACTGTATTACAAATTCAAATAAAAAATTACGGCCAGGGACGTTACCAATATACAAGCGATTATAATATTATGTGAGAACTGTTTTAACAGGTTTCTTATCTTCCTTGCTTGCGTAAGACTTCTTCACTGAAACATTATGCTCCTAATTTCCTAAAGAATAAACAGACAGGATAAAATGAAATTGAAGTCTTCTAAATATTTTCACCTCAACGTAAGCTTCAGGAAACAAGCCTTTAGAACCATTTGGGCTAATCCCTTCCCACCAGCCATCGCCGACATCCTGTCCAAAACAATTGCACAGGAATTACAAACAAGCAGCAATAAAGCAAGTCCAAATAAAAACAGTGTGAGCTGTGTACAAATTACTACACTTACCGTTCTAGAGACGGTCAAGATTTCGCCCTCGTAAACAACGAGCTCTCCAGAAGGGACATCTCCTTCGAAATCATACAGCACGCGAACCTAAAGAAAAACATTATACAGTTAAGAACTCACAGAAGAAAATGACTTAATATGAATCAAACACTGTCTGACATAAGATAACTAAGCTTACTTTACAGCCGGGCGAAACAGCCATACTTGAAATGGATCCTACTCCATTTCAAAGGGAAAAAGATGCTATTTTTGGTTGTGATGTCACGTGAGCAGCTTTCTCTGTTGAACTTGGCGATGAACTCAGCGGGGTACCAAAGCAAAACTAAGTTTCTCAACTTGTAAAACAGTTTCTCGTTACTTTTGTGTAATAGTTTTACACTTGTATTTCTCGAAAACCTTCAGAGAGTTTATCGCGTCGCGAAAAACGTTATTTGGAATCTGGGACACATCGGGTTCTCTTATTCGACGCTCTATGAGAACTTCCTATTTTCGCTGTACAATAATACTGCGGATTCAGAAAGGAGATTTCCAAGATGGCGGACGAATGTGAAAGCAAAGGAGCAGAAAGCAAAGGCTTGAAACGGAAAAGAAAGCACATTCGTGACTTGAATTTAAAGGATGCGAAACAAAAGAAGATAGTTAAATCCTGTAAAAGAAATCGGACAGTGAAAAAGGACCAAACTATCCAGCCTCAGCTACCAAAAACTGCCACGGAAATGTCATCTAACTGGAAGTGTTTACAAGCGGTAAGCTATAAGCTTAAGCTTTTATTAAACCTAAAAACCAAACGAGGGCGAGAGTTCAAACTCTCGTTCCGTCTGAGACTCTCATGCGCTTTCAGAGACTCTCATGCGTTCTCATCGAATTTGAACCTGCTCAAATTTGTCTTGAAAGTTGTCGAGAGTTTTGTCTGGTTTGGCCCACGCTTGATGATAGTCGATGAGAGTTGAAGAAAACTCTCATGAGAGCCAACTCTCAACAACTCTCATCCTCGTTTGACCCGGGCTTACAGTGAAGATGACGCTACCGTTGCCACTCGACAAAGTTTTTGATTAATTTTTGACATCTTTTTGACAACTTTCATGGGTTATTTGAACTAGAGTAGAAACTAAAACCATTCAAATTTCACGACTCTGCCTCCAACACTCCTTGGACTTTGATTGGTCAAGTCAAACGGAACCCATCTGAAAGTCGTCAAAAAGTTGTCAAAAAGATGTCAAAAATTAATCAAAAACTTTGTCGAGTGGCAACGGTAGCGTCATCTTCACTGTAATAGTAAATTGTACATCGAGCATGCCATGTTAAGTCTATTTAGCTTAGTTATTAGATTTTAATTTAAGAATAAACTGACTTACATTTTAAGCTTACAAAAAACTGAGTTTATCTAATTTAAATTTTATTGTTTAGTTGCTTCAAAAAGAAAGAAAGGTCCAGGAAGAGAAAGGAGGAGTAAAAATGAGAAGCAAAAAGACATTCAAGAAAAGTTTGAAGACAAGTCATACCTTGGAGAAAACAGCAAGGCAAGTTATAAATTATAAACAATAATAACTTTGTAATATATTAATATGAAAGACCATTATAGCAGTTATGTGCGCAACTTAAGCAGTTGCGAAAAGAAAGCCTGAAAAACAGGATTCGAACCAATACCTGTAATACAGGTGTAGTGTGACTACCAACTGAGCTATCAAGCCAACTGGGAGCTGGTCACTTTGTGAGTTCGTAATCAACCCGTAGATGATGAATATTTGAACTGCGGGTGAAAGATATATTATATTGTAGTGATGATCTATTTGACCGTATTTGTCTCCTTTTAGCTCCAGTGAAGTGTGGTTTGATGATGTGGATCCTGAAGATCTTGAAGAAATTACAGGAAAAAGAATTCAAACATCTAGTAATGGAGATCCCAATGATTCACTGGTTACTGGCAATCTTGAAGGGTTTGTACAGCATCTAGAATGAATATTTTCAATATTGTAAGAGGAGAAACTGGGAAAATGGACACTGTTTTGAAAAAATAATCATCATTAAATTCACACCAAAAATTGTGTTTTTGGTGTGAAATTTTCAAAACAGTTTTATTTTTATTTTGTAAAGTTGTTTCAGGTTATGATATTGAATGAATGAATCATAATAATGAATGAATTATAATATGAACTGTAGATAGGGAAGCAGGAGGTTTCGCCCCATTGCGAGTTCGCAACCAATGAGTTTGCACCCACCTAATACGAGTTCGCTCCAAGATTACAAGTTCGCAACGAGTTCGCTCCCACCTGGTACGAGTTTGCCTCTATAGAGAACTTTCATTTAACGTTTTCGCTTTTTCATTTTATAAAGTTATACGTTCTCTCCTTCTCGTTGGTTGCGAACTCGTAATCTTGGAGAGAACTCGTATCAGGTGGGGGCGAACTCGTTGGTTGCGAACTCGCAATGGGGCGAAACCTCCATAAATCGTAGATAGAAAGTGTTTAATATTCAATTATTGAAAAGAAGCCTGAACAAATTCAGGGCTTCAACAGGATTTGAACTCATGGCCTTCGCAGGAGATGCAGTGGCCTAATGGTTAGCGTGCTGGACTCCGGACCGAGTGGTCCGGGTTCGAGCCCTGGCCAGGGTGACTGTGTTGTGTTCTTGGGCAAGACCCTGCACTTCTCCACCCAGGATAAATGGGTACCAGCGACAACATGCTGGGGGGGGGGGTTAACTTGCAATGGACTAGCATCCCATCCTGGGGAGTAGAAATACTCCTAGTCGCTTCATGCTACAGAAACCGGGATAAGCTTTGGCAGTTGTGGGCCACTAGGATCGTGAAGACTTTAAATACCCGTTACCCTTCACGTTAACAGACTGTGCAAAGCTTTGTTTTAAATCTAGTTTGTTTTTAGGTTAACAAAGAAGATTGCTCTGGACTGTGAGATGGTTGGAGTTGGTTTTGATGGCAAGCGGCACATGCTGGCAAGAGTATCCATAGTTAACTCCCATGGCCATGTTGTGTACGACTCTTTTGTGGCACCACAGGAGAAGGTGGTTGATTACCGTACTCCTGTCAGTGGGATAAGACCTGCAAATTTGAAAAATGGTAGGTACTGATTACATGGATCTGTAACGTTCATAGGGATCGTAGGACACGTCTTTAATACAAATATGTAACTCTTGTTACTGGAGCATGAAGCAAATAGAAGTATTGCTAGTCTCGCTGGATGGGATGCTAGTCCATCGCAGTCTACCTCTGGTATTTTATTAGGTTGTGCAAACAATTCACCACTACCTGCATAATGATTACAGCTGTTTCAAGAAAGGTTGTCCAACATGTACAGAAGTGTAAAAGCATATGCATGCCAAATAGTATTATGGGTAGTGGTAGTTCACTGTTGTTGATTGAAGTTCACTGTGTTTTAATGCGATGGCAGGGAGAAACCATGATAATTTACGCGTACTAAAAGAAAACAGCAATAGTAGGTTCCGATGACATAATATTCTGTAAAATTTATTGATTACAGTATATCCCAGACTACCTTTCGGCATTGTTGCGTTCACTTTATTTACACTTCATTTGGACAACCTTTCTCAAAACAGCTGTTAATACTCCTGGGTGGAGAGTGGCACTGTGCATGTGACAGTTATAAGTGCAAGTGTCCTACCCAGGAACACAGACAATAGAATTGACCTTGGCTAGGCTTGAACTCGGACTGCTTGATCAGGGGTCCAATGCACCATGGGTTTAGTAACAGCAATCCAGACTGTCCTTAATTAACTTTTCTCACATCTATTTTTCACTTCTATTGATTCATACAATGTACTACTGTACATGTATAGGTGAAAGAACTATTGGATTATTATACACCTATTCCATAAATGGCCGCCCAGCAATTTTTTGTCTAACAAGGTTTTCAAGGATATTGATGATATCACATTACCAAGCACTGCAAAATATGTTATCCTGGGAAGTTTGAGCGTTTTTAGTTTAACGGCTGCAAAGTTATGGCTGTTTCAAATTTAAGACATTTGTATGGGAAATCAAAACCTGGCCTCACAAGCCTCGTTTTCATGTTTGTGAGAAAATTGAAATGCATACAACTTCTTCCAAAAATAGGAATATGGCCTTAAACGTACACATATTGACTCATTTTGACATGATCATTGTTGTTATTGAATTCTTTCTTCAGTCACAGGCATTTCAATTTTCAAAAAATTGTTGGGCGGCCATTTATGGAATAGGTGTATGTCATGGGAAAATTCTCAGTGGGTCTTGTTATCTTAAAATACAAACACCAAAGTAATATAAATAATGATATGATAGACATACATGTATGCTCAAAGTTAATTCTCTCTGTTGCTTTTTATCTGTGCCCTCTTATCTTCAGCTCCAGACTTCAAGACAGTTCAACTTGAAGTTTCAAAACTTCTGAAAGGGAAGATCCTTGTTGGGCATGCTTTGAAGAATGACCTTGAGGTGGGTCATTGTATTTTACTGTCAACTTTATAGTCCTTTTACATCAGTTGGTTTATGACTCACGGTGGGTCAGAAATAGAAACAAAAGCGGAGGGGTGTGGTTGTTGAAGGGGGGGGGGGGGGGGCAAAGGCTGTTCACTTATGGCAAGGGCAGCTCTCTTATGGGAGCCATATCCTCCCTTTGGGACTCCCATATGGGAACCAAATGGGAGTTATTATGGGAGCCAAAATATAGAAACAAGAGGTGAGGGGTGTGGTCGGTGTTGTTGTTATGGGGGGGGGGGGGGGGGGGGGTGCTCACTGAGTTACAGGAGCCATATGCTCACTTATGGGACTCCCTAACCCAATGGGAGCCATGAGGGGTGTGGTTATTGAGGGGGCTGCTGTTCACTTATGGCAGTAGCCTTGTCAGTGTCCTTGAAGAAGCATGAGCAGGAGCAACCTTATGTCATATGTTAGATAATTATCATAAGCTGTGTGTATTCGGCAACAAGATACAATGTATGCCACAAATGGCACATTTTAAAAAGTTGACCATTGTTTCTCATACATCTCAATCTTCCCCATTCTTAACCATCTTAGTTCCTTTTTGGTTTATTATTACATCTTTGGTAGTCTTTTATCTATACAGTCAAAGCTCCTGTAAGCGGACACCTTTGGGAAGCAGAGTGTCCACTCAGAGAGCTTTGGCTGTATATGGTAAACTATTATTTGGGTTTTCTTTGATTTGAAGGTAATTATGTATCTTACCATTAGATAGCTCTTTTAAGACTAGCTTGGTTGGGTTTGATATTGTAAAACTATGTAAAACTTTATTTTGTAGGTATTACTTCTTGATCATCCTCGTAAAAATATTCGTGACACTGCCAAGTATAAACCATTCCAAGAAATGGTAAAGGTGAGGAATTTTTGAGATTGCAGTTTGAGTAAGATCCTGTACCAAACTGTTAATGTATGAAATAATGCATATAATTTATTGTGGTGATGAACATATGAATGAAATCATATAATTATGTAACTGCGGAAATGAAATTAAATCAATAAGTGATCGTCACAGTTATATATGTGCAAAAAGAACTGCCAGTAAAGTGATCATCGCAGTTATGAATGCAATTTTTGCAAAAATTCAGGCTTCAATGGATTTGAACCCATGAACTTACCCTGGGTTCCAGAGGCTTGTCTTGCGCGGTTTCTGGTTTCAAGTCTCTATTGTGACCCGCGAGAAAAACAATAGAGACTTGAAACCAGAAACCATGCAAGAAAAGCCTCTGGAACCCAGGGTACAAAAAACGTGGCTGTCAAAAATGATGAAAAATACCCATTTTTAATAAACGCTTGGTCCCGAATAAACGCCGAAGGTCGAGTTTTAATAAATGCCCCGGCGTTTAGTCGAGAAAATATGGTACCTGTGATGGAGTAGCATCCCATCCAGGGGGAGTAGCGATATTCCTAGTCACTTCATGCTATGGAAACCAGAGTTAAGTGCCGGCCTGATAAGTCACTAGACTTGTAGACAGACTAACCTTTTATTATTGTTAATCTGTAGAGTAAGATGCCAGCATTACGAATCTTGCCAAACAACTGCTCAACATAACCATCCAAGAAGGGGAACATTCCTCTGTGAGTGTTATTTACAATATTTCTTATAACAATAATATTGATCACTGTATCAGTGCAAATTGACTGTTACTAAAGGTCGAGAAAAAGGATAACAGGGACCTTACGAAAACCAACGGCAACGAGAACGTCGCTTAACAAAATATTTAACACGTGCACGTGCGTTATACGTCTTGGTACATTTCTTAGCCGTCCTCTGCAAAACAACAACGGGAAATGGCCAAATTCTACGTCATGCAGAGAACGTGAACCACACGGCGAATTTTCAAGTTGATCTGTTTAGAATTGAGCGCGATCTTTACATATTCAGCCAAGGATAGCTCTGGCACCGATAGACAAATTGAATCAGCATCAAGATTACTTGATCGCGTTATTTAAATCGACTTCACCTCGCCGTCGCCGTCATGGTTGCGTAAGGTCCCTGGTATTAATCAAAACTCCTGAAATCCATTTTTGTGGCTTTCTATTGATAGATCGATCAAATTTATGTTAAAAAGGGCCATTTCTGAGAAAACAACGTTCTTCCTGGGCTTTTCCAAAAAACGGCAATCTAAATCACAGATGCCGATTTCTGGCGGTTATCGCGACCTTTTACTGCCCAACTGTCTAAAACTTAGTCTGCAACAAAGAAACTAACATCACCTTCTACTTAGAAGCAATGAACTCAATATTTTCCTTGGGCATGCGCAGAAATCAAAATTTGGACATCCTCTTGCGTGAATAGTGATGACGTTACAAGTGGTACAAGTCCGTGGTCTCGACTTGGCCGGTTGTGGCCGTTTAGGTGTCAATGTGTTAAAACTGAATGTCCGAATGTTGATCAACTGGTGCCGCGTTGTTATTGTTGCTTTGGCCCATCAGAGCAATAAACCACAACAGAACAAGATGTTACTGTCATAGACTAAAAATTAAACCTTTGTGATTAACCTGCCAGTTTCAACTGTACGTCACATTGTTTTAACAGCATTTCAATTACATGTACAAAAAGCAAACAATATTACGTTGTATTACGAACATAGCGACTTGTGCCACACGTTACCATTGAGTTGATGCTTAATTACCAAATTCTCAAAATTAACAGTGCAAATAATTAATGTTTTGATCTACATCTGATCTGCTAAAGGTTTAATTATTTACTCACACTTAATAAATTGTCTACGGTGTTCACAGGTGCAGGATGCACAAGTTGCCATGAAGCTCTACACATTGCACAGGAAACAGTGGGAAAAACAGTTCAAGGAAGCAAAATTCAAGTATTCGAAGAAAGAGCTTTCAAATAAACAAGTGCATGGCACAAATCACGATAGATAACAGCAAAGTGCCACAGGGTTGCTCAACTTGTGTATGCCACAGGTATACCATACATGGATACCTGAACTGTAGCCTGTTCCAGGCTCCACAGCGGTCAACGCTGATCATCTATGATAAAGAATTTAAAATATCACAATATGCAGATGACACCACAGTCTTTGTTTCTGATACAAATTCTGCACAGAATCTGTTTAAACTACTCGACGCCTTTAAAAAATGCTCAGGCCTTGAGGTAAACAAAAGCAAAACAGAAGGTATGTGGCTTGGTGCAAACAAAAACAACACGGTAGAACATCTGAACATTTCTTGGCCCAAAGAATCTATATGTGCACTCGGTATACATTTTTCTTACAATGAAGAGGTTAACGTTAAGAAAAATTTTGAACAAAAACTGTCTTCAATGAATTCCTTACTAAATATGTGGTATCAAAGAGACCTAACACTATACGGTCGCATTGTCATTCTAAAAACTTTGGCTCTTTCAAAACTCGTCTATAATACGTCTGTGCTCACTCTCCCGCCGGCCTTCGCTAAAACAGTGAATCAAGTTATCAAGAATTTTGTGTGGCGCAAGAAAATACCAAAAGTAAAGCAAAAAACGATGATAGGACTAAAAGAAAAAGGTGGTTTAGGTATGCCTGACTTCGATATCATTAATAATGCACTTAAAGCAACTTGGATAAGAAGACTCAATGATAGTACTGGTTCCGCGAGCTGGAGTCACATTCCTGTCGCCTTTCTGACACATGTAGGTGGCCTGTTTCTCCTTAAGTGTAATTTCGATCTAAAGTTCATTAAATTAAACATGCCTATTACTTTCTATAAAGAAGCTTTAGATGCTTGGCAAACTATTAATTCCATAACTCCATGCTCTAAAAAGAAATACTTGAAGAGATTCTATGGAATAATCGCTTCATCAAAATTAATGGTTATTCTGTTTACTATAAGATGTGGCATAATGCGGGTGTCATTAAAATCAAAGATATCATCTGTTGTGACTCTTTCCTTTCGTTTAATGACTTTTGTAGCAAGTATAACCTCAAAACAAATTTCTTAATGTATTACGGTCTATGCAACGCAATTCCCCCAAACTGGATAAAAGTTATAAAAGGTAAGCTGCAGGCGCCTTTGAAGGAACCTTCAGATTCTGATACAATATCGCTTGATAAGTTATCTTGTAAACTTGCTACAAATTATTTTGTTACACAAAAGTTTATTCCTCCTACTGCTGAGAAATGGTTCAAAAAATCTTATATAAACGATAAGGAGATACAGCAAATTTATAAGTTACCATTCAGTGTAACGAAGGACATCAAACTGTCTATGTTTCAATTTAAGATTACACACAACTTTCTGCCTACTAATGCGACTCTCTTTCGAGATGGTTTCAAAGACCATGATCTTTGCCAGCTGTGTAACGACAGGCAAACGCTTACTCATCTATTCGTTACCTGCCCCAACGTTCAGATCTTTTGGGCCAGCTTTATCCACTGGTGGAATAATAAGAACGGCAACCTAGTCACCCTTGATAAAGACAAAATTTTATACGGTTTTATTGACGCCATTCCTCAGAAACTTGGTTTAAACCTCTGCATGATGATCGCTAAATACTACATTTATAACGCTTCAAGAAATGAGGAGGATTACTTTTGGGATGCCTTTTCGGTTTTTCTCAAACAAAAATTAAATATAGAGACACATAAAGCAAAGCAGGAAGTAAAACTAAATTAATAATGTTTGACGTTTCCAGGATTTATACGTATTATATACCGTAATATTTGTAAGTGGAAAAAACAACAACTCGTGTAAGCATTGTATTCTAAATATCGTATTGTAAGTAGGGTAAGTAGCGCATTGTAATTAGTGTAAGTATCGTATTGCAAGTAATGTAAGAATTGTATTGTAAGTACGTATTCGTATTGTAAGTAGTACCTTTGTGTTGCAATTAAAAAAAAAAAAAAAAAAAAAAAAAAGTTCCCGCCAAAACTACCGCTTACAAATGTCAGGAGCCCATCACTAGGAGCGAGCAACTCCGACACTACGCCTATGTCACAGCGTTTTTTACAGACCGGTTTATTTTTAGATTCTTTTTTCCCGGGAAAATGTGTTTCTGGTCCCATGTGTAATATGAAATGAAATAAAAGACAATTAAAAAGATGGCGACCTAATTGCGGCCTTTGTTACGCGGTAAACGCCAATTAATGATTACAAAGGAAAAACGTTTGATTGTCTGGCGGGAATACGAATTCGCGGGAAAAGCGAATCTAAAAATAACCTGGTCTGTAAAAAACGCTGTGACACGAACCCAGTCCAGTTGCTCGCTCCTAGTGATGGGCTCCTGCAAATGTCTTATAATTGGTCGAAGTCCTCCACTTTAAAGCCAAAAGTTAAGAAAATTTACTGAAAAGTTAAGCCTTGTACGCCGCATATGCATAGATAATTTAATCATTGTTATCGACCAAGTTTATCAGCTCGTATTTTGGTTTGCCACTGCACTTTTAGTAACGTTTCCTTACAAAACTTCGCGCCCATTTACGCGTCAAACTCTTGGAAAACTGTCAAGGCAGCGAAAACCGGAAGTGACGTTATTTTTTGCGTATGACCGCTGTGAAGTTCCAGGCGCGTCCGAGAACTGACTGAGCCCGCAGTTTTCTGCAGGGAAGTTGCTGAGTAACGTCAAGCTGACGTCACACCTCTCGGACTGCTATTTCTGATTAAGTGGACAATAAGTGTTGGAACGTCAACAAGGTTTTGTTGAGAACGACATTTGTTCCTCTGAGTGGAATATTTTGAGTTTACTGAAGAGTAAAGTAAGTAAGTAAGCCTTCAGTTTTTACAATTAAAACTGTTATCAATAGAGGCCCTGAGAAGAGAAACTACATCTATTTACAAATGAAACTAATAGTTGTCAGATACTGTAAGCCCACGCGCGACCGGCTCATTCTCGCGACTTTCACCGGTCACGCGTGGGACCCAAACGTGAGCCTGCTCGCAGGCTATTACAGTGCGACTACTCGAAGCGGGCCAGTTTGAAGAAAAGTAACCAATCAAAACGAGAGGTCCGCACTTTGTTGGTGTCAAATTTTGTTGTAGAACTATTGTCTGTATGCTTCAACGCGATTGGTCAGTTTACGAAAAAGGTCGCCATCCTTTATTCTCAATTACGTTTTGATTGGTTACTTTTCTTCAAACTGGCCCGCGTCGAGTAGTCGCACTGTAAGAAACAGACAATTTATTTAGTGATTAGAAACAGATAATGTCTCAAGGAATCACTCCCTCGACTAGCCTGTTCCAGGCGTTCGGATATTGGGGGAGCGACGCGAAAAGACGCGCGAAGAGCGGCCAGGAAAAAAAAGGCGAGGGGATTGGGCTCTTCGCGCTTTGCGCGTCTTTTCGCGTCGCTCTCCCACTATCCGAACGCCTGGAACAGGCTATCCCTCGACGCGTTATATTCGTCATTTTTGTAAGCGTATTATTTTAAATTTTGCTAGCAGAATGGCATGAAAAGAATGTGACAAAAATATATCTGCAATCGGCTGTATTTATTGCTTTCAGTCAAGTCCAATAAAAATATTTTTAAAAATATAATTAACAAATAAAGAAGCCAAAACCATGTATTATACTGTCATAAAACACTCCGGGAATTTGAGAACACGAGAGAAATTTAGAAAACACGAGCCGCAGGCGAGTGTTTTCTAAATTTCTCAAGTGTTCTCAAATTCCCGGAGTGTTTTATGACAGTATAATACATGGTTTTGGCTTCTTTATGTGCTTTAAAATATAGATTTACGCGCGCGAAACGATAAAACACGCTTTTCTATGTTTTATACTCTGATAAAAACATGGTTTTTAACCAATCAGAGCGCACGAAATTTTCAGTTTATATTTTAATTAGCAAATAAAGAAGCCAAAACCATGTATTATACTGTCATAAAACACGACGGGAATTTGAGAACACGAGAGAAATTTAGAAAACTCGAGCCGCAGGCGAGTGTTTTCTATATTTCTCAAGTGTTCTCAAATTCACGGAGTGTTTTATGACAGTATAATACATGGTTTTGGCTTCTTTATGTGCTTTAAAATATAGATTTACGGCGCGCGAAACGATAAAACACGCTTTTCTATGTTTTATACTCTGATAAAACATGGTTTTTAACCAATCAGAGCGCGCGAAATTTTCAGTTTATATTTTAATGATATATATGTGATAATGAATATATGAATGAAGTCATATATGTGAACTGCGGAAATGAAATGAATAAGTGATCACTTATTCATTTAATGTCTTTAATGATATATATATGTCGGAAAATATTTTTACGGAGAAAGCAGCTTGATGTGTTTCGTACATTTACATTGGATTAGCAGAGATGGGGTTTTACCCAAGATAAATTATGCACTGTAACACCTGTTTGCAGTCGCGTCACTTGCTTAATCATCCATAACCTAGGACTGCTATTACGGACCTTCAGATTGGGGTACGAGTACGAGAACGAGTACGAGTACGACTTTTTAAACCTATTGCGCATCCTCAAGATCATCACGTGTCACGCCAATCTCCGGCCAGAACCTACACTTCTACTGGTCAGTCACAGGGAAGAGCGAAGGCTCTGGGAACGATATTGTTTTGAAAGTAGAAAGTCGTACTCGTACTCGTTCTCGTACCCCAATCTGAAGGTCCGTATTTCTAATTCAGTGGGACAATAAAGGCCCCGTCCACACTGATGCCCCTCCCGCTTTTTTCCCGCTCTTTTCGCTTTCGCGCGCCTCCCACGCTCTCGGAAAGGAAACGACTGCTACGCAGGCTAATTGACAAATGGTTTACTCAAACTTAATTTTTTATATATTCGGGAATATCATTCCACTATTTCAGAATTATACTTCCTTCAAACAATTCTCAATGAAAAGAATAATTTATCAAGCTTATCATATTCCCAAGACCAACACGTTTCATATTGATCAGCAAAAAGCAAACGCTCTAAGTTCGTTCATGAGCACTAAGATAGAGAACCATCCTCTTAATCTGTAATTACTATTAGTAATATGTAATTTGGTACCACCGGGTGTTTATAAGGTGACTCCCTAGAGTATTTACAAATGACCTATACTAACTGACATGAGTTAGAAAGGAAACCCCAGTTATTTTGCCTTTGATGTTTCGTTCCCGATATTTACCAGTGAGGAAACTGATATAATTACAGTTATTTAGAGGTTGTTACTATTTTCGTAGAGGCCGTTACCATGGCAACATAGCATCTAAAGAATGGCACATTTTTGCTATATTCTATCTTTATTCCTTATTTTTTTAGTTTCCTTCGGTGAAATTTCTTTAAATTTTGCCATCGTATGAAACTGAGTTTGCCTGGCATTTTGGAGGGGAAAAACCTTGTGGTTTTTCAGACGATTTTGCCAATATTACCTCATTTGTTATTTTAAAACAATAAAACTTACTTGCTCTGACAAATTTCTTCAAGAAACGGTCATGTGATAGGTAGCGTTTCTGTCCTGAATTGTGCGAATTTTCAAAAAAATTTACCGAACGAAATGCTAGAAAATCCACGGTTAATTATGACTTTTTTGGCCATGTTGACGTCATAAAAAATCAGAAAAACACGCGCGGTTCGAGGATTTTCCTTTGAGCGCGCGCAGATTACTAAAGCTTTCGTCAATAGCGCGCGCTCGGTCATAAAACTATAGGGAGTCACCTTAAGCCTAAAATGATCACGACCGTTAAAGTTATTCCGGTACCTTTTAGGGTATTAAGCTGGTAAAATATATGACTGGAACTAGTTTTGTTGTACCCCTTTAAGCCCTTGTTGAGAGCTGATGATGAGGCCGTTTGACACCCCCTTTGTCTCAACATCTTCTCAACATTTCTTTTGTTCTCGAAATACTGTATGACTCAACAAATGTTGAGAGAATGTTGAGACCGTTAATAGGGGTGAAAATGAATTCGAGCCATACCCACAAAAAAAAGATTCTGGTACCCAGTCTAGGGCTAACTTTAAAAATTTACGACGATCACCTCCGTCACTTTTACCTCATTGTAATTTCATCCGGATCCGAATCAAAGGATTCTCAAAGGAAGACAAATTAAGGGAAACTAGTTAGGTTTCAGCATCTCATCGGTGCAGACTTGAACTTTAAACAACACAATAACACGCCTTCGCCATCTTTATTGTTCATTTAGAGGATAAATGAATACAATATAAATTAAATATATGTTGCGTACAAACACTCGTGCTTGTCACTCCCTTCTCCGTTCGATAACCATAAGTTCAAAAAACCGTTTGTAACACATATTCCATGCTTTGATACATCAAACGCTCGAATCGTGTTTTAGTTGGCTTTATAACTTTAACCTTATCAGTGGGCCGATTATTTAAACAGAGTCCAATTTAGACCTGGTTTATGGCTGCTGAATTGGTGTTCACACGGGACTGACTCTCTCATAACGACTAGGCGAGGATACACACGTGGATAAATCACAGTTGACATAGACTGAGTTTAGACGTGGTGTAACTAGTGAAACTATTGGTTTAAATCCCGTTTAGACCACGGTTTTCTAAACGCTGTCTAAACTTCGTTTATCGGCCCATATTACTGTAGTTTTTATATAAAATTTCCAGACTTGTTGACATTCCTTGGCAATCCTCGCGCTCCGCGCTCGTCTCAAAACACGATCGTGCGAATCCCAAAACAAGAGAGCTTGCTCGCAGGCTAGTTGAGCTAATAGTTTGAAATGCAGGAAATGGTGCCACTGAATTACCACCACGAATTTAATGTGTCATTGTCCTCGTGCTGTAGGAATTGATAAAGAATATTAATAGCAAACTTTTGTTACGACCATGCTAATGACGTAGCACAACACTAGAGAGCGAACACTTTTTCGTTACGTCGGCTTTCTTTTCAGTCTCATTAGTCACGCGCTGCCTTCCTAGCCCGCCCTGTTCTGTGCCACCACTTTCTCCAGCTCGTTCACCCTGCCCAAGTCGTCTTTGGTCTTCCTCTTGCCCTTCGACCGGCCTGCTGGCGTCCACCCTGGTGCGGTCATGCAGTTGTTCTCGCCCTCTCTCCTGAGTACGTGTTCTAACCAATTCCACGTTCTACGTCTAACCTTGCTGAACTTTATATGTCGGCGTTGCTGACAAACTTATAGGGGCGAATATTTTGGCAAGGTTTAGACAGGGTTTAACAAAACCGCGGCCTAACTCGAATTTAAACTGGCCAACCACAATGTGTAACGTCATTTACAGTACACACTGTTTAGAAGGTGTATAACACAGACTACAAAAAGAATTAGCTACTAAGACTGACCTGCTTATAGGTAGATTAAGAACTCATTTAAAAATTCCCTTAACGGCCTAACTTAGACTTCGTTTTAAATAATCCGCTCATATATTTTATAAATTGATATAGCGGGCGACCGTGCCATTTAGTAAATGTAGCAAATATGAGAGCAATATGTTAAATATTGAACCGATAATATGTCCTTTTGAAAACCATCACATTTACACACGTGGCTGTGAAAGCATCGCAGTTTGAAGCAGATTGAATTAGAAACGTTTCATTCAAACCCGCCCTGTATTGAATGAAGCAGTAGCCCCACAAAAACATACCTCTCTCCTCCGCGTGAGATTCGAGACGAAAAAAATTCCACACTGATGACGTAACACTAACGAGATCCTTGTTTTTGATTGGTTGTTGTTTGGTTTTGGATATTTGTGCACACCAGGCGATCTGTGTAGAGTCATCCCAGCCTTAGTCCCTAGGCGTTCTCGGCTCAGGGGAGTCTGGACTCTATCGTGAGGCGGTGACGTCACCGGATAGCACTCGCCGAGAACGCTCCGCTCCCAGGCTTTGCGCGGTCATCGAAACAAGAGAGAACGCCTAGGGACTAGGCTGACGTCATCAGTATGGAATTTTTCGGTTCGAATCTCAAAACATCTCTTGAGCAGGTAACAAAGTAACGACCAATCAGAGACACTTCACGGATTCCTGAGGCTCTACGTCATTCGTATGGAATGTTTTCAGCTCGAATCTCGGACGTCTCTCTCTCTCTCTCGCAGGGATATATTAAAATAAGCTTGTAAGAGAAAAGTCTACTTTCTCATACTAGCCTACAGACTGTCAGGAAATCTTCTTATTCTCTCTCTCCATGGCGGCACTACTTGCAAAACAGGCTAGTGTACAAAACAGGATCCCCAAATTATGGACCTGGGAGGTGACAGTCTGGCAAACAGAGAAACGAGTGAAACAAGCAGCGAGTGGACCAATAATTAAAGTTACATGGCGTAGCGTAATGGCATCCTTGCTGTTACAAGGCGGGTTACCGCGGCTAGATGAATCTTGTTTGTAGCCATTTTTCCAACCGGTTGATCTATAGGTTTGGCCGACTGCCGGTATTGCCTTCCCAGGGTTGTTCGGGTCTCTTACATAACGAGTCGCGCTTTTAATCTGATTTGCAGGGATATTTCAGGTAGGCTATCCATTCGTGATCAGCGCAACACAGGTTCGCTTGTTTCTGATATCTGGGATCGTTCTTTTTGGTTCCCGCTTTCAGCAGGGACGTCTTCAATTCGTAAAAGTTATCGGTGGCGCGAATTGTGTACACGTAAATATGCGCCTTAGATGGATCCCTGTTTAGATGGATCTCTGCATATTGAACAGCAATAGCTTGCACTGCTGAAGTTGCCACAAAAGCACTGGTCGCCTCTTTGTAGTTACAAGAGTCCCCCTTGTAGTGAGCAAGCAGGTCTGTGTTTTTTCCTGAGCTTGCCATTCCATTCTTGAATATATCCGCTTCGGGCTCACGGAAATCTGCCCTGTATACAACGTGCGGTGGCCATGGATCCCCTGGTTTTTTTCCTAAAACAAGACAACAAAGAGCCTAAAAAAGAATCGGAACTACTGAAATGCACGAGCAACAACAGCAAAAAATATAACGAGGACTCTCATTTTCGTCGTGTTCACTAAATGAAAACCTTTGGCAAATTCTTCTTATTCTTGACGTGTTCTTGTAAAATTCGTGGCATTACATAAGACTAAAGAAATTCAACACAAGATAAATTATGCATTACGGGTGCTCTTGCGTGGCTATCAACTGTCTGTCTGTCTGTCTGTCAATCTACTAATTTTTAACTTCATTAATTCTAATTTTAAAACAACATTCCCTAAATTTTACAACTCCTTTGAGAAAAACTATTTCCTCCCAAACATACCCAAAAATCACCCCAAAATTTACAAAACACCCCATTATTTTAGATTTAAATCTAGTTTAAAGTGAGAAACCAAACTAATTCGGAAATAATGCTAATTTACCACATGGGATATGCATGTCACGAGTATCGCATAATTTCAAGACGTCTGGGTCAACAGCACACTTGCACGATGTCGTCATTTGACTACAACTACCAGAATTCATTTCGTTTTTTCTTATTATTTAAATTTTTAAATCCATTGGGATTTAAATAACAATGGCTCTAATTAGCATGAGAAAAGAAAAACTGAAGGATTCTGGTAGTTGTAGTCAAATGACGCCATCACGCAAATCTCCTATTCCGTAACAAAGCGCTGAAGAGAAAACAAGATTTACGCCTCCCACATGGGAGGGAAAAGCCAAGAGGGCTCATATATATGGCAGTCTGTTTCGAGAAAGGTTGTCGGAAAAAGCGCACGCAACAATCCCGAAAGGTAATCTTGGCAATACCTTTCGGATTGTCGCGTGCGCTTTTTTCGACAGCCTTTCTCGAACTGAGCTGTATATGCAAATGAAACACAACGAGTGTTCAGGAGGCCCCATGCGGGAGGACCGGTATGGGTGGGGAACTCTGGCAGAGACTCAGGGGGCTCCGTTCTGAACGTATTTTCTTTTCGCATTTTTCTATGTTATAACTATAGTGAAATGAGTGCATTTTCACTTGTTTTGATTTCTTATGAATCGAGTTGGTTATTTATTTTAGATTAAATCTAGTATATTCTGATACAGTCATACACATGCCCTTAACATCATAATTTAAACCATTTTTTAACCCCAAACAGTAAAACGTTGGCCGGCTAACTTCAAATTCTAAACTATTCTGTTGATTTAAAACCTGAAACAATATTTAGTCGCTTAAAAAAATACAAAATGTAAATGGCCGCCATCTTGAAGTGGGCGTAAAAAAAATTTCGCCCGGGTCCTCCCACCCCAGTCCTCCCATCCCGTTCCTCCCACCCCGGGTCCCCTGGGACGTGCAGTAGCTCACGACCGCTGTCTTCAGAAAACGTGGGCTCTTGGCGAGGTGGCAGGAAGTCAGCAGTAAACAAACAGAGCAGGCCCAGACTAGCTTCCGTGAAAACTTTGTTATGGAGTGAACTATATTTAATATGGAGTGAGAATGGTGTCTTTACGCTCTATTTTCTCCTATAAAGCTTGTTCGTAGCGCCAGGCAACCATGTGGATTAAACCAGAAGAAGTTCTCCTAGCCAATGCTCTTTGGTATAACTGATCGACCAGAATTTGAACCTTTTTTACAAAATTAATAAGCTTACAATTGGTGTTTTCTTTGTGTAGGGCGACCGAACGAGCGAACCCTTACTTTGTTCTTCAGCGAAGAAAGGCCACGGCGGAGGTGGATTGACTTCTTTACTGATCGGAACGTTAGATAATGTTTTAGATACCAAGGTAGGTGTAATTATATCGATAGAGATCACGAAGATCACAATGCTTGCGCGCGCGTGCATCAAACATAAGCTTACAGCTTTGATCATTTGTACTTGTTTGAAGCTGATTTTGAGTTTGTTTTTCCTGTTTAGCCCGCACCATTTCGCATACTTTTACAACTGCCTAGTTCTGATATAAGTTACGGTGAGTACCTGTTTTGGTTTAGACTGATAAATGATAATTAAGCTTACTGTTGGAAATTATTTATTTATGTGTAGGTTTATTAAGGCGGGACTTAACCTAAATGCCATTTTTCCGCGACTTAACATGGGTTAAATAGAAATATCTCGTTCACGTTTCAAGCAATCCAAAAACTCTATGCTCATCCCATGAATCTATGTTATGGAGTGTTTTGTAAATTTTTTGGTGATTTTTGGGTATATTTGGGAGGATATAGTTTTTTCTCAAAGGAGTTGTAAAATTTAGGAAAATGAGAAATATTGAAGATTTGATGTAGTTTTAAAAATTAGAATTTGAAGTTAAAAATTAGTAGATTGACAATTGACGACAGTTGATAACCACGCTGCGTTCATTTACATATATATATGTCCCGTCTTAGAATTTCCCTCCCATGTGGGAGGCGTAAAGTACGCTACGCGTACTTTAGCCTCGTTTTGGCGTAAATCTTGTTTTCTCTTTAGAGCTTTGCAAAATTACAGAATTGACCCAGATTTCTTGAAATTATGCGATACTTGTGAAATGCATGTGGAAAGTTAGCACTATTTCTGAATTATTTTGGTTTATCACTTTAAAAGCCGCTTAACCTAATGACAGAACCAGTTTGATCATAAACTATAGTTGATGGAGAAACAACTGATAAGTGATTTGAAAAGTACATGTAAAGGCAAAATTACTGAATGGTGATTGGTTAACGCAGAGGTCATTTTTTGTTAATTGAGGGCATGATTATTTGAACCTGATTGGACGAGTGGCAAAATCACTCTTGGCCGAGCGCTCGCACTGCACTTTAGTTGGCTTCTTGAAACAGTGGGATCCTTTTATTTACACATACGTGTTCCTGTGTTATTCTGTAGTGATTTCAAATGCCGCATCATTCCATGACATAGAGATGGACTGGAACTGGTTAGCAAAATATTTGTTGGAGACATTAGGTAAGTTAGACATAGATTGGTTTGACTATTTAATTTATTATCACTATGTTGATATCAACTTGTATGGACCTGTTGAAACTCTGCTGGAGATTCACTAAAAACACATATTAAATATATTGCAACGAATCAAAGAAAATTTTATCTGCCACTAAAGTGGCCTTCCAAGGGGTAAAAGCGACATGCGACACGGCCCTGTGAATACTGGCGATATGGGAATTTCTCAACAGCGACAAAAAACAACGGCGACATCAGAAAATTGTGCATTTACCAATAATAGTTAAAACTGGCTAGTAAATATACGATAAATATAGCATGAAAGTGACTCAGAATGCAGGAAATGGCATTTCTGAGAGCTCAGAAAAATTTCCGGGGAAGCATGCCCTCAGATGCCCTTAGCAGCATACGCCTTCGCCGCTTAAAAGTTTTGCCTACTGAAGTGCTGCAACAAAACAGTTTCTCACACAAAATAAGCGATGGCGACATTTACGTACACTACGAAAAACGACAGCAACATTTACAGCTGTTGGTTAGGCGACATTGGTCCTCAGAAGCATGCGACATGCATATGGCTACCCCCCTTGGAAGGCCTCACTAAAGTGTGCTAATTTATTTGCTTTGAGAATTCCACAACCTACCAGGGGATGTTGGTAAAAACTTGTAGTCCCCCGGAGATAGGATCCCCCAGATGGGATGCAGGGAACTTGGCAGGTCTGTGCATCCCTTTAGGGGTTGCACATTTTGACGTCAGTTTTGCAAAATAAACTGTATATTGAAGGAAACTTCATTTAAGGACGTTCGCGCCCATTGCTAGTGTGCATCCTTACTGCGCACGCTATTCATGCTGCACACGCGCGCCACGTCATGCATCGAGCGCACGCACTGAGAATTTAACTGGACAAACATAGTGCTGGAGGCCGCTTCAATAACTTGGCGAGGATTTTACTCTCTTGGATGCACGGTGACCCTGTTTTTCTTTTTCATAGATCACTTCCTTTTAATTACTAATTCTCTCTGTTTTAACAAAAAACAAAACAATTCTGAACGTGAGAAGTTTTGATTATTTCGCTTTTTCTACTCATTTGCGATCAAATTTGTCTACGAATGCGGGTGTGCATGACTTACAAGTATCCTTCTGTAAGGCTAATTTTACCTAAAGGAATTACATCAGCTGCAAAAATTTACTTAATAGGCCTATTTGCATTGAAATGAACACATCGATCTTATCTAGAGTTCTCCATTTTACTTCTTTTTTTGCTAAATTATAGCAATGAAGCCGATATCGCTTCACATGACCAAAGACTCTAGAAATACTACGGTCTTCAATGCGCTTTTACTCCGAAACGAGCACGGTGACCCCCCAATTTTTTTGCCTTTCTGGCATGAGTTTGTCATTATCTAACTACAGCCAAAGTTTAAAAAAATCTGAACGTGGGAAGAATTGGGCGCGAACGTCCTTAACAAGATGTTTCTTAATATATAATATTTTGTGTTTGTTTGCACTGCAGTCACAATTGAAAGTGAAGAGGATATCAGAGAGTTTGTGAAAGCAAAGATTGAGAGTCTTGTGGCTAACGTGGTCGCAGATCAAGATGTTGTGGCGGAAACAGAAACCAATAGATTCAAGTCAGCGGCAACAAGATTTCACAGGATCTTTAACACTCCAGTAGAGGAAAAACTTGTTAACTGTAAGCTCCTCTACTTTTTGTTAGCCTGCACCTTTCAATAAAATGCAAACTCTGAAGTTCAAAACCCAATTCACGATTGCATTTTGAATGATAATAAATAATTATTATTATGACGACAACCAACAGACACTGACAAAAAAAACATAATGGATCGAAATCTGCCGATCACAACCCTTGGATGCGACCTTTGTACCCATTGAAGTGAACTCTGTTTCCTAAGATGTCCACTAAGTGATTGACAGGAGCAAAAAATGCCACTGTTGATTGAGCAGAGTAACACTTCATTGAAAGGCGCAGTTTAAGTGCTAGTTGAGAAATGTGTACTTTTGTTTGTGTGTCAGAGCTTTAGATAAAATTTAACTCATTATTCAACATCTTCCAGAATGATGTAGATGTTGTAAAATAAAATTATGTTTCATGGACGAAAGTTTAATTGATGTTTTATTTGCTTCTCAACCAGATTATTCCTGTAGTTACTGGAAAGGCAGAGTCCCTCGTCAAGGCTGGCTGTATTTATCAGTTAACTACATGTGTTTCTATTCATTTTTGATGGGGAAAGAGGCACGGCTTGTCATCAGATGGCTTGATGTAGTGGTATGAACAAAAATTCTCCTTTACTGCCTTCTGCTTAATTTTGCTTTGTTCTGTTATAAAACATGCAAGGAGGTAAAGAACCACCTTGTACAGCATAATAAACAGTACCACATGACAGCTAGACTAGTACTGCTCAATAGCTTTCATTTGAATGGTCACACACTAGGGTTTCATCCACAGACTAAAAGTTAGAACCACATTGTACAGCATAATAAACAGTACCACATGAAAATACTGCTCAATAGCTATATCATTTGAATGGTCACACACTTTTCCGATGCTTTCTTCTGGGAGTGAAAGGGTTTAATAAACAAACATGACTGTTTAATATTATAAAAATTATAAAAATTGTCTTTTTGCTTTTTTAATGACAATCATTTTAATAAAGCAGTGAATGTTTAGTCTCTAGATAGAAGCAGTAGTGTCCTGTTTACAGATGGAGTCAAGGTTACAACAAGGGAAGGAGAGGTGAGCGGATCTGTTTTACTTTGAACTCTTTGTTAACAATGCAGGTTCTACTAAAAGTACATGACTTGTACATTTTCATAATACTCGACTGATGGTCCACTGGCAAGATTGCTCACCTACAGATGCACAAGAGCTACAACCTGCATCACAAAATTGTTGGGATGCTTCCTCCGCTCCCTCCTTCATTGTTGATGTATGAACAACTTGACAAAGTGTTTCACTCAACGTTGAGGGAGGGAGAGATGCAAAGTTAACATGGATGCATGTATTCTGACCTGAAGTGAAGTGCCCCAACTAATTGTGACATGGGTTGTAGCATAGTTACAGTCAAACTACTGTAACCGGGGCCACCCAGACAAAGTTAACCATCACAGGGCAGAACGGGAACAATACATTCCAACATTTTTTAATTGAGCCAATCCGATGTCGAGTACAGAACAATGAAATTGCAACTTGTTCGTTCGTGATGGATACAGATGAATGAAATTTTGTGTGGTTTTACGGCGTGGATTTTCGATTCCAACCCTTTTTTCTTTGACTAGTTTTAGCAGTACGATTTGGAACAAAAATATATGCGAGTCAATAAAAGAGAAACTCCAAACTGCGTGAAAACTGGGAATGCGACGGTTGTACAGTATGTTTCCTCGAATAAAAGTGCGTGGCGGATTTGAAATAATTTTGTTCGCTCTTGACAAATTCAAGATTTCTCTACGGCGTCGATCACAGTGTTCAACCGGCTGAATAACTACGCATGTCGGGGTTTTGGCAGTACCATTTGGAAAATAAATACACTTGATGCCAGCAAGGGAAGACTTTATATTCCAAACTGCATAAAGTCAGTGAACGTGACGGCCAATGGTCGGGGTTTTGTCAGTACAATTTGGCTGAAATAAAAATAATAAGTAAAAGAGAAATTCAAAATTGCTTAAAAAGAGTGTCGGCCGTATATTTGAAGTTTCGTTGTCGCGAGAAAGAACTCAACCGCCGGAGTAGGATATTTTGCCGGCAGAGTTTTGAATCACGTTTCGTAGGCGGCGAATTATTTCAGTATTACAGTTATTTCTGATCGCATGAGAGAAAGAAGCCAACTCAGTGCTAGCAGATCAGACATAGAGTCGCTTCAATCTTTCCCAGAAAATTCGGGACTTTTCCCTAGAACAGTCAGGACTTTTCTCGGAAAGATCGAAGCAATTTTACTAGCGATTTTACTGGTGTCGTATACAGTAATCTGTTTAAATTGTATCCATGGGAGATAGAATAGTTGTAATTATTGGTTTGTGTCTTGTTTTTTTATTTCAGTTCAGCTTTTCTCTGTTGCTCCACATAACAGAAACCTTTGGTCTAATGGAGCAGCTTGCTAACCTGGCCATGCGACAGTGAGAATCCACTTTATATTATTAGCTTTTATTAATACTTACATGCGGTACATGTATAGTGACCCACTCGGGATCAGTTTGTTGTAAATTTTAACCATTATGTTTTCTCTGGGAAATAATTATTTTCAATCTTCTTTAACTCAATGTGAGCTCCAAGTCTTTTCATTCATTGATGAAATCTTATCTCTAGAGATACTGTAGCATTAAAACAAAATGTTCCTTTGTACATGCAAAAATGAACATTGTATTTTAATTTTTTTTGGTCTTATTATTTTTTGTTTCATAGACTACTTTCAGAAGACGGTTATGAAGAAGACAAACGCTGCCTTTGCTGACAAAGTTAGTAAAGTCTTCTGTTGCTCGCAGTATGTACATGTATAGGGGTACAATTTGGTACTGGTAAATTGTTAGCCGGGAAACATGACTACAGTGACAGCTTGGAGTAAGTAACCTGTGATGGACTAGCGTGGCATCCAGTGAGACCTCTCTGCAGGGCTAAAAATTAACGGTCGCCAGGTCGCCAGTGGCGATTTAAAACTGACCAGGGCGACTAAAAGTTGAGGTTTGATCGCCCGAAGGGCGACTACGATATAAGCTTAGAAAAGTTGCAAAGTACGAAGTTAAAATAAAAATAAAATATGTACCGGTAGTTTAAATTGGACTACCTTTCCTTTCTTTTCCTCAACTCTAAGTTCATTGACTTTAGTGGATTTTTAGTTCTTAATGAGCCGATTTAACAGTTTCACGAGTATTTAGATCGATCCGCAAATATATCTGGACGCCATTTTGATTTGTTATTGCCACGTGACTCCAGTCCTTACCCAAAGTTCTATGCGGCACGTTTTCGAGTCTCGCATGTTTATCATCAACATACTTCTCGCCAGGTTTTGGCATAGAAATTCTGATGTAAAACCCACAGAATGTGGAGATTTCTCCAAGGATGTGAGCCGCTGCCGTCCAAAAAAACCTAAAACCAAGGAAGATGCCGTAGAAAGTAGCAAAAACTACGAAAAGACGAAAAGGAAACAGGAATTTCAGAAAAGCTGGACTCAGGGGAGGCCGTGGTTTGTTGTCCAAGATAACGCGTTTTGCTCCCTTTGTAAAGAGGCGGCAGTATTAAACCGTTTATTCAAGTAAATATGTTTTTTAAATCAACTTGAGGAAAATAAGGGCCACTTTATTTTGGCCTGGGCCACTAAGAATTCAAGGAAACTGGCCCGACTGGCCACCAAGCACTGGAGTTAATTTTTAGCCCTGTCTCTGTGTGTATTTTTGACGAAATTGAAGTCATGACGATTGCCAATAA
The DNA here is from genome assembly GCA_029204205.1 of Desmophyllum pertusum. Taxonomy (NCBI): domain Eukaryota; kingdom Metazoa; phylum Cnidaria; class Anthozoa; order Scleractinia; family Caryophylliidae; genus Desmophyllum; species Desmophyllum pertusum. The sequence continues at coordinate 127,954 of MU825402.1, forward strand.
TAAAATGATGATCTCAGAGATTGAAGCGACAGTTAACAAATAATCATGATATTAAATGCGTGAAATGTTGTATTATTTGTTATTATTTGTTTACCAATAACATTGTCAGACACTGAAAAAATTACCAACACACAAATGATGATTTTGTTTAAAAAAAAGCTCAACAAAATCAATTAAAAGTTTGCAGTTTCCCATATACTAATAAAAAATACAAAAAAATTGAAACTTACTGACAGAAGAAATACTCCTAATCACTTTACAGTACGGAAAGTTATTGGAGATAAGCACTGCAGCGATTTGTCTAATGACCTGTCATATAACTTTACTCTGAATTCATCTGACTTACCTTTATATCATTATATACAATGTACTGACAATAATTTTTAAATACAGCAGACATGTTTCGGCAGAAACTTCTGCCTTCTTCAGTGCAAATGTTACAGGAGATGCGAGTTTGAATATAAATAGGTAGTACATGCTAATTAGTACGTAAAAAATGTGTGATAATTACAAAGATAGGCTTAAATTGACGTGTTTAACTTGCTGATTGAGTGAGGGGTTTTCCTACAGGATATGCAAATCTTCTTTGATCTTGAGCTGATAGGTAGTGCCAGCTTGATGTACTAAAATAACGTAATCAACAAAGACAACAGACTCATCGTCAACAACAGTATCTAAATTAATAGGTGTAATTTAAGTACAATATACTGTGACTTACTATATATTAATTTATTTAATAATGTATTGTATTTTTCTACTTTAAATCATTAGAAACAGAGGCAAGCAAGTGAAAAAGATGCCATCATTAAAGAGAGACTTGGACGCTAGAGCGCAGAGTGAATTCTACAGGTAAAAAAAACAACTTGTAAATTTATATTTTACACATCCTATTTACACACTAGATTGTTACAAAATGGGGTTGAAACTTAGTGTCATGAACACCCAAGCCAACCAGTGTCTTGGCTGAAAGGGCAAGGATTCCTAAATGTTCTGAACAAATTATATGGCAAGTATCTCACTCATAAGAGGATGAAAATAATCTGACTTACACTTGAAATCCAGAAGTTAATAATAATAATTTATTATTGGAACCTGTCCAAAAACAAAAATTGTACGGAATGAGATTTTGTGCACCATTCAATGTTATTTCCTATATTGTCTCCTTGTTAATCAGAGTGCTTGTTTTACCTTTAGAAACTTGTTTCGCCTGCCTGTAGAAGAGAAACTTGATGGTCATTGTGAATGTACCTTATGGAGTCCTCACGAAAAAGCCCATGAATGGGGAACGCTGTACTGTTCTCCAAACTACCTTTGTTTTAGCAGCAAGGTGACCAGTCTTTTATCATTGACAGCATGTCAAATATTACCTGTCATACAGTGTATATTCTGTAGGGAGAAGCGGTGGCCTAATGGTTAGTGCGATGCACTCCGGATCGAGTATTCCAGATTTAGAAGAAAAAAAAAGATTTGAGGAATGGCCAGGGTGACTGTGTTGTGTTCTTGGGCAAGACACTTTACTCTCACAGTGCCTCTCTCCACCAGGAGTATAAATGGGTACCGGCGACAGAATGCTGGGGGGTAACCTGCGATGGGGTTGCATCCTATATCCAGTAAGAGAATTGTTAAGTTTATTGTTAAGTATATAATGTTTATGGTTAGCTTGTTTGAACTTCTCACTGTTTTGTTAGGTAAGACAGCTGCTTTCAGTGGTGATTCCAATGCGGGAAATTACTCTTGTAGAAAAAGTGGAAACTTCAGCTATTATTCCAAATGCAGTTCATATCACTACCAAATCAAAGGTGGGTTTTTTTATTGCATGCATGGATTTATCAATACAATGTCCACAAGGTTTTTAGGTTTTCAAGTGTATTTCTCTGTTAACACAAGGCCATACTCCAGTTGTAACTTACAAGCTTTGTATGCAACTTCAAAGCCCTTGATGTTAAATTTGGTGAGTCCTTTGAATATTAATTTTGGCTCTCAAGTCCTGGCCAAACAGAGACACAAGTAGACGCAAGTTGTGAATTATGAACTTGTATACAGACTTGCGTTGGATGGCCAAACAGAATCGCAAGCTAGTTTGCTTGCAAGTGCACACAAGTTGTCAAAAAAGCCATTTTCATGCTCCTGTGCACACTGGAATTCAGGACTCGAAGTAAACAAAAAAACTTGCATTGACTTGCATTGGGTGGCCAAACGGTGAAAAGCTTGCGTCTACTTGTGATGTAAATACTTGGCATTAATTTTTGTAGTGTATAACTGACAGCACATTTTTTTATGACTCTTCTTCACAAATTAGAATGAATGTCTTGGAAACTCCTTCCACTTTAGGTCTAAAAAGGGTAGTGTCAAGTGAGAGTCATAATTATTGCATGTTGTTGTTATTGTTTTCTATTTTTAGGCCAACTTTCTGTTTGCCTCTCTACGTGACCGCGACTACTTGACGAGACTGATATCTGACTTCCTGGCAAAAACTCCTGAACCCAAGTGAGTTTAACTGGAGCTTTTAAATTTTTCAACTTTGTCCCAGAAATGGTGAAAATTATTTCCGTCTAGATATTTGCAAAAACAAAACTAAGTTGAACTGTACTTAAGAAGTGTTTTGGACTTAGATCATGTGTTTCTTGTTGGAATTTCACTCAGATCCATTGATAACGGAGAATGGTTATTCAGCACCAGTCCCAATAAGAAGAAGATGACATTCCAGCCGCCCCTTACCACTGTGTTCACCAGCACTCCCTCTGATCATGTGAATGCTAAGGAGACTGTTAAAGAACATTTGTGGAGACTGCATTTTTCAGAATATGGATGGTAAGACTGACTCACTGGGGTATACTTTTTAATGAATCTACATACATGTACACTAACAGTCAACTCTCTCTTAACGGACACTTCTATAAGACGGACACCTCTGTAAGATGGACACTTGGTGTTGGTCTCTGTGCGCCATTTTTCAGTCATGTTACTGTATCTAAACTCTCTATAAGCGGACACCTCTCTTAATATTAAAGACGGACAGTTTGTGCCAGTCCCGATGGCGTCTTAGAGAGAGTTCACTGTATACCCAACAGTGCTGATGGATGTTGAAAGCAATTGGAGCAGAGAAGGTAGTTAAGTCTGTTCCAACGCATGGGATCGGAGAAGGCAGATGGCTTGTCAGTGCGGGTACAATTAATTTTCTCTTTACTTGCATCTTGTAGGGGTGTTTGTATGTATCGCACTGTCAAGACTCATGATCTGTTACTCAAAGGAGTTCCTGATGGTCTGAGAGCAGAAGTGTGGCTCATATTCTCTGGTGCTATCAATCAGGTAACTTACAATACAGATCATGAAGACAAAACATGAAAAAACCTAGTAAATATTTAATTTTGCTTACAAGTTCTCTTACTTTGCCTTGGCTACATAGGCAAAATTAATTTAAAAAATTAATTAAAGAACGCATTTGACAACCTCAGTTCCAAAGTCTTTGTACCCTGATAAAGATTACAGCACACTGTAGGGTTCTCAATAACTTTATCATCAATCACATTACATTTCATTAATATACACGCGTAACAAGGGTGATACATGGCCAACTGGCCTTCTTTACTTTGCGCTACAGCACTTATTGCACAGCCGCAACACTTACTAGTGACACCCCTAGTGACAACCGAGAACACTGGTGCATCATTTCATGTTAGCTGGGAGCATGTTCTTAATATACATGAATTGTTCACCATCAACATTTTAGTGACATCTTGATTTTTATCTGGGCAGATTCAGACCCATCCTGGTTACTATGCAACACTGGTTGATCAGTGTGAAGGAAAAATCACGTTAGCAACAGAGGAAATTGAAAGAGACCTTCACAGGTTGGTATTTAGTTATATGGCCTAAGCTCCCACAAGTCTCCTGTAGCTCGGTGGTAGAGCGTCCGACCGGTGTGCGGAGGTCATAGGTTTGACTCCTGTTGGGAGACTCGGAAACTTTTTCCTAGTAGCTTGTGTCACTGACTGATTAACATCTTTTTCACAGGTGGGTATTACAGTACGAATAATGGACCATAATAATATTATTTGCTCGATTAAATGCTGTGTGCGTTTATTTAAAATTTGACCTGATTGACCGACATTTATTTGGAGACCAGCATTGAATGGAGAATCTACATATACCTCACTGCTTTGCACCTCTTCTGCCATGTGCCGTGAACCTGTGTTAAATAGAATAACCTTACTGATTACTCACAGCTAGTAGTTTCTTGTCATGGAAAGGGTTAGGTCTAATAGTAAATGATTTTTTTTACAGCGTGATTATTCTGTTGTTACAGGTCTCTTCCTGAGCATCCTGCTTTTCAATCTGAAGTAGGAATAGCAGCGCTGAGAAGAGTTCTGACATCTTACGCCTGGAGGAACCCCAGCATAGGTTGGTACATATACAGATGTCACGCACATGGTGGAGAAACTCCCATATAAGAGTGACTGGGACTGGGTAATCATCGGAAATTTTGAAAGGAACCCCTAACTCCCCCTCCTCCCCTCCCACGACCCCACTTGGTGTGTGTGGCTGATATAGGTATTGGCCTTATATAAACCATTGCAGGTCTAACCATGCACATGTAAAGAGGATGATCCTCAATAGTGAGGTATTGCCAATGATAACATACGTTAAAGGCTGCAGACTGGTAGCCGAAAGCTCACTATTTTACAATTTTTTTAGCTAGAGAACGTTTTTAAGATATTCAAAAGATGAAATTGTAAATCCATATTTGCTTGGAGCTTGATTTGCAATACTACAGTAACTTTAGCCAACTTTATCTAAACTGTAGACCTCTGGCCTTTATGAGGTCTCTTATTCAGCAACCACTGTATTGGACCCTGATGGTGATTGCTTATTAATGGAATGATCCTATTTTTCGTAGTAAAACTAGTATCTTGCGTGTCTCATATTTGCCAGGGTATTGCCAAGCTATGAACATTGTTGCATCAGTACTGCTGTTATACTGCACAGAAGAGGAAGCATTCTGGTTGTTAGTGGCTGTCTGTGAACGTCTCTTACCAGACTACTACAATACAAGAGTGGTTGGAGCTCTTGTTGATCAAGGTGAGCAAGAACTTCCGGTATAGACTGCAAAACAGTCTCTCTTTTTCTCGAGATATTGACGCGCGAATTGAGAGGCACGAAGCACCGACAATCTACGCGCGAGCCTCTCTCCCCAATCCCACTCGTAATTTCACACTCGTTCCAGATCCTTCGGGCCACTTTCAGCCCGACACTCTCGCGCTAAAATACGGACTGTTTTTGGCAGTCTCGGTATAAAAGGGCCTGGCCTGTCCTATTCTCACGCCTAGTGAAATCAATATTCACGTTAATCCTGAATAAGCTTAAACCTTTGAACAACCAGGCCCTTTTGTTGACTTGTTGTTGTTGTTGTTGTTGTTGTTGTTGTTGTTGTTGTAAACAATGTAATATTTTTATCAGGTGTGTTTGAGGATCTTACCCATGATCACTTGCCAGAGTTGTATGGCCATCTGATGGAACTTGGAATACTAAACATGATATCACTTTCATGGTTTCTAACACTTTTCCTCAGGTAACTCCACGTACCTTAAAATTCTGATAAGAAGCCCTGAGCTTATATTTGTCCAAAATACTTTTTTGGTGTACTTATTTCATTATCAGGGGGAAGAATTTTTATGAAAATTGATGACATTTTTTTATGGAGAATTTTGTGTGTTAAATCACAGCTTCATTCCTGAAGGGGGAAGAAATTTTGCATTTCAAAAACTGTTTGGGCTTATATTTACAAGGGATTTTGCCTCTGAACAACTTTAGGTGCATACATGATTGTACAGAAATACTGCATGATAAGACCCTCTAAACATAATGTTATGAAAACACAAAACACATTTTACAGGTAATTGAACACCACAGGTCTCTGAGCATACTGTAATGACATAAAATACAAAACAAGTTCTACAATAGGAGGCTTTTATAATAAATTGGAAGAAGATAAACCTTTCATTAGGAGCTAAATCTAAATATACGCCCATGGAAGTTTGTTTGGTATTAATTTTGCAAATAAATTTATTTGGACGTTGTGAGTGATCTGTTTATATTAGGTTGAATTTTATTTCTGTATCTTATTGCCAGTGATTAACAGCACTTTCTTTTTCCCTTCATTTCAGTGTCATGCCATTTTCTAGTGCCGTTAGCATCATAGACTGCTTTTTTCTACGATGGTGCAAAGGTATATCCATGTCTTCAGTTATTATGACACACACGTTAGGTTTCTACATGTATCACTGAAATTATTGTACGAGACTGCAGACAAAAAACACTGCTTTCATGAGGCATGCATGTGTTTGTCTTTAAAACAACTACCTGTAGGTAAAAAATGCATTCATTAATTGCCCTTATCAATGTTACAGCAAGGATCCCAAAAGTGTAACTACCTTTGATTAATTTTACATTATTTCGTGCATGCAGACTATCCAATCAGAAGATGAGGATAGCTTTTCCAGGGCTTCTGATTGGATATTATGCACGCATGAACGGATTTGAATTAATTAATAGTGGTCGTGAATACTTTTGGGCGCCTTGCTGTATTGCATCATAGAAATTGCATTATTGAAATTGAGAATGAAAAATAGACAGTTTTTCTTGCATCCTGGCCGTAAAGTAATTCAATGTTTGCTCTGAGCTGTGGATTTTAATCGTTAAATCCACCGACAATCTTTTCATATCAGGTGCTGTTTCAGATTTCCTTGGCTACACTCGATGCCAACAGAAACAAACTTTTATCTGTTCAAGATGATGGTGAGGCAATGACCATATTAGGGAACTACCTGGAGCACGTGACCAACAGAGACTCGACCATGCCAACCAATAACCACGGAGCTAATAACAGGAGCCTTGGAGTGCCTTCCACAGGGTAAGATGTATTTTGTGAGGGGTGGGGTGGGTGGTGGTAATGTCAGTTTTGTTGTTGATAGGTCGCAGTGGTGGATTGTGGGAATAATGTGGAAAGGCCTCTGCTTAAGCAGACAGGTGATGAGAATACAGAAAATCATCAACTAGGAGATATTGTCTTGATTAATGTCACAGCAAATTCTCACAATATTATTATTCTTCCCCTGCAACCGCTGTGGCAAAACCTGCCTGAAGAATTCTGTCTTTCAAATCCTGAAAAGTCCAGGTATTTTGTTTTGACATTTTTCTGGATTGGAAAAATCTTGGAAAATGACTGTTTTTTTTTTTGGCAGATCCTGAAAGGTCCCAGTCGTTTTGTGAGTCCGGTTTGCATCCTCCTCCCAACGAACACAGGCTCACAAAACGGCTGGAAATCGAGCCTAAAAAGGTCCTGGAAATCTGGAAATTCATGCTAAACTTAAATGCCGCAAAAAATTTGATATTCGGACGAAAATCGTTTGCATTATTTTTGCACAATACTGTAGGTTGCTTACCAAGCCGGAGCTTAACTACGGTTTCCGTAGCATGATTGAAGTGACTAAGGCCCAGTTCAGACGCCGTACTTCACATGAGCCGAATCGAATTCGATGAATTAAGTTCATGTGAAGTACGGCGTCTGAATCAATTCGGAACGGCTGAATGAATTCGGATCGGCTCAGCCGTTCTTCCCGCCTGGCTCAGCCGGGAATAACGGCTGTGGACCGGCTTTGATTCAGACGCCGAACTTCACATGAGCCGAAACAAATGCGTGAATTATTATAATGTATTTTTCAATGTAACAGCAATTTTCCCCTATTAAATTAAGTTCGGCTGAATTAAGCTCGGCGTGTGAATCAATTCAGTCGGTCTAAATTAATGTGGGTCGGCCTAATTCGAATTCGATTCGGCTCATGTGAAGTATGGCGTCTGGACTGGGCCTAAGAGTATCGCTACTCCGCTGAATTTGATGCTATATAGTCCATCGCAAAAGCCAAGAGAGAGAAGCAACAAACTCTCACAATATAGGAAAGGAGGAGGAGAATTAACGTTTTGATTACTTGTCTTGATTTTAGTACCAGAGCACAGTTGATGTGGCGAACCTTATCCTGGAATCTTACCAGAAATTTGGCTTCATCACAGCAGAGACTATTGACTCCATGCGAAATGCACAGAGACTCAAAGTTGTACAGGTATGGAACCCCCCCCCCCCCCCCGGGGGACTCCCATAATATAAAGGTGACGGGGGTGATCGTCATGTACCTTTTATGGCTGAACCTTGTAGTTTGGTACCGCCTTAGTGTGTCTAAATCTAAAGCTAAATCTGAACACAGTTAGAGTTATTCCGTACCTTTTTAAGGGTATTGGGAAGGAAAAAATATGACAACAACTTGCTTGTCGTTTTAGAAATTGTACCTTCTTTTTTTTTTTTTTTTTTTTTTGGGGGGGGGGGGGGGGGGGGGAATCCATGGAGATGAATTTGAGTTATGCCAACAAAACGAGATTCTGGTACCTTTTAGGGATTATTTTAAAACTTTTAGATGATTTCCCTGTCACTAAGTTTATATGGGAGTCCCCCCCCCCCCCCCCCCCCGCCTTCATTAAAGAATCTTGACAAGACTTAAGTAAGACTGCAAGAAGTGACAAAAGCAAGCAGGAAGATTGACTGTGGTAAAATTAGCACGGGACAATGTTGGGGACTGCTCGGTAGTATATCTTCCGTGAAGTAACTTTAACATCGTTTGAAGGAAGTTGTGTAACATTGCTGTAATGTATGAGCGTAAGTGAAAGACAACTGTTTCATCCATGTTCGTTTGTACTGACCAGGGACTTGAGGACAGCATGAGGAGAAATGCTGTGAGATCCATAGGAGTAGAAGCATGTCTTTTTGATCAAAAAGAACTGGAGCAGTTGTATGCTGTTTTCAAGGTAAGTCCTTGTATAAAACCTTGTTGTTCATACAGTGTTGATAGTATGGAATGAAGAAATGATCGCCGTAATTGTGCTTCTTAGCAATTCACTCTACCCGCAGTTCATATTTGATTTCATTCATATACATGTACATTACTTGCCTGGGAAAATTATGATAGTTTTATGAGAAAGATGTTTATCAGTAAGTGAAACAAGCTACTCGGAAAAGAATTTCCGAGTTCTCCCAACTGAGGAGTCGAACCTATGACCTTCCGCTAACTGGTTGGTGTGTTCATTAACAAAGAAGACTTTTCATTGGCGGTTTTCTGCTCTGTTACATCTTTGGTACAAATTTAACGTGTCGCTGTTGACTACCGCTTGGTCGTGAATACATTAAATGTTTTGTTTTGAGCTTTGCTTTGTTGTAAAGACATGTTTGAGTCACCATCCCACAGATGCTGTTGTTAATCTTCATTTCATCTTGTACTGTTTTGTTTTTTATTATTTTATTTTATTTTTCTCTCAAATTTTAGTACCATTGTAAATAATTACCATTTTACCACTGTAAATAGTTATTATTTAGTGGGCAACTTCTATAATTCTTGACACTTTATTATTGTTGTTGTTCACCAGGCTGGACACCTTCTGACTCGTAACCATGGCAACCCAGACGCCAAGGATACTCCCCCCCAGTTTCCTCTTGTACAGAACCAGTGTATTGATTGCGAGAGATTCAAGCCTCTCTTTGAATGCCTCACCAACTGGGGGACTGGGGAGATTGGTCTCACTCTGGCGCAGAGGGCATTCAAGGTCAGTTCCTGTCGGTCAACTCAGGTCTGCTGGAAAACAACCTTACGAGCTGATGTGAACAGCTTTAAATATATGTACTCAGTTATTAGCCTGAGTAAATATATCTTATATTAGACAGTTAAGTGTGTAGTATCGCTATTTATATATTTTGCTGTGTAAAACTCACGCCGTGATTGGTTTAGAACTGTCATCTATTAGTAAAAATCTACTAGTATACTAATGCAAATGAGACAATCTGATTGGCTGAGCTACTCGTACACTATCAGCCATTAGTGTGCAGTGGCTGGAGGTCGTCTACAAAATTGCGGTTTCTTCTCGTTTCTCCGAAGTTTCGGAAGAAGATTTAGAGTTAATACTAGAAAATGTTTATGAGTTTTACTAAAACAATTAGAGTACAGACGGACGAATGACGTCACGAATGGCGGGAAAACACGCGCGGGCGCCCTGCTCCAACAAATCCTTCGCATCGCCGTCTCAAAACAGAGAAAACTTTTCATTTTACTAGTTGTGCTGCATTTTTCATAGGGCCTTTCCGACAAAATAACTAAGGGTAATTTTCCACTGGCTGAGTGGAACGAAATAAGTGGAAAATGTTTTTCTCACACACCGCTGGGACCAGGATAAGGTCACGAGACACGAAAGGCGGGCAGCTTTTCTTGTCGCTGTCCACAATTGTCTGACCTTCCTACCCACCCACCCTTACAATTTCAGTAGTTTTTGTATGTTCCTCGATGGGTTCCTGTTGGATTCTTGATTTATAGTGATGCAGTGTTTTTTTTGTATTTTGACTTCTACACTGTGTAAGAATTTGTTTGTGACGTTGTTATTGTGAGAATAAAGGTCAGGCTTGCGGCGGTCGGCTTGACATGGCTACCAGTGGTGTGTGAGAAGTATTCTTTGCAATTTGAGAAAATCTTCCACTGTGTTTACTCTGTAATAAAAGTCACTCATTAGAATGTTGTGTAATACGTCTGATTTTTCTCATTTTCGTACCTTTTTGTTTCACTCAGGTCATCGACGAAGATGAAGATGGCCTGATAAGCTTTCGTGAGTTCGCGCGAGGCCTGGGCATCATCTGCAAGGGTGAACTCCAAGATCGGATGCAGTTCATGTACCGCATGCACGTGCCTCCAGCCCTGTGTGACGACACTGAAGATCTCAGCGATGAAGAATCTGTGGACAGCTGTACGGAGGTGACAGAGAGTGGAAGCTCAGAGGTCTTGGCGTCACAGTCATGTGATGAGGGACAGTCACGTGATCAGGAACAGTCACACGATCAGCGTGACACGGGTCGTTTTACTACGCAGGAGGTACCGGTGAGAATTTTTATCCAAAACAACTGAACGAGATGAGAGGAGAACAGATGAAGACAGCGTCAAGAGAGTCACAGAAATTCCACCGATGAGTCAGGTAAATTAGAGAAGAGATTCGCATAAATTAGATTGGCTAGTAGAGTGGGTTTATTAGACAATATTCGTATTCTCACGGTTGGAATGGAACTAGCTTGCAATCGAGGCTCGTGCGGGAAATATCATTAAAAATATTTGCATTTGAAAAGATTCCCCGCATGAGCCTCGATTGCAAGCTAGTGTCGAAAGTAATTCTGAATTACTTTTGTTTTGATTTACTATACGGTTTGTGATTCGTTTAAAAAACTCGCGCCACCTACTCAACCAATCAGATGCAAAACCAACCGCGTCTTGGTCACACGTGTTTTCCCGCGCTTGGCGCCGGTTACGTGTACAGTATTTGCTTCGAATTCTCATTGGTTCATTGTGTTGTTTACGTTTGTAGTAATTGCTTTGGTTTTGGTTGTATGTCACTCGATTAAAAACCGCTCTATTTTGCACGCGTGTCTAAATAATGTATCATTTTCTTTCTAGGGACATTTCATTCAGTTGTGGAAGACAATGTACTCCCTGTTCCGCGAGCTGCCAAATGAACAAGAGATGTACCAGGCCATTGCGTCAGTGGGAAACATGCTTCTAAAGCTGGGCGAATTTGGAGGAGAGTTGGACACTAGTGTAGAAAAAAACTACCGGTCAGCGGTCAAAGAGCGACGACTTGGACCAGTTCATGGACCCACTTCATGTAGCAGAACTCGAATCGTCTACAGCTAATACTATAGATCTGTTAGCTGGGCCTGGCGAAATAACTGTCACGTCTGAACTGGAATCGTCGACTTTAATGAAGGAAGCGTTGCTGGACGCAGCCAGGAGCAGTGAATCGTCTCTCAGTAGTCCCGTGAGGAGCTCAACTGGAGACGATTTTGTTCTCGTGGGGAGTGATGAGGGGTTTAGTACGCCTGAACCGGTAGTGTGTGAGAATGACACACAGGATACCTTAGATGAGGTTTATAATAAACTGAGTCTTGGTAATCCCGTGGGTGATATCGCTGCTGAATGTAGAATTTCCAATCAAAAGGACTACAATTCACGTTTACTTGTTGTCAAACAAGGCCACCAACCCACAGAAGGTGGCGGTGGCTTTAATAAACGCAACGAGAGTCCTTCATCCGGGACATTACATACAAACCAATCTTGCCACAGACATTCATCCGGGACATCAGATATGGACCAATCAAATGACAGACCTTCGTCATTGGCGTTAGATACCGACCAATCAAACGAAAGCCCTTCATCTGGTGCTTTAGATCTTGATTGGTCGATTTGTTTTGAACAATTTCTGGCGTCCATGTCTACTGAACCGTACCTTGTTCACTACTTTGAAGAAACTGTTGACGTCATTCAGCGGCTTAAGAAAATGAAAACAGAAGGTATTGGAAGCTTCAGAAATGCGTCCAGGACGAATCTGAATTCTGTGGAGTAGCCTTGTAAAATGAACCACGCTAAAAGTGATCATTATATCACGAGAATATTCCATAAAAAATACGGGCAGGAAGTAACCCGAATTAAGACGTAGTCTGCTAGGGGAAATTTGTTGATATTATATCAAATTCTCGCAACTTATGTTGTAAAAAATGTACTGAAACCATTAGGGAGAATTGAGATACTGACATCGAGGTTTGAAGAATGGATTCAGCGCCTGGTTGCTGAAATAGTAGATACCGTTATTCATTAGATACGTCGCTATCCAGTGGATCAAATGTTGCATTGTACAGCCGGTCGAACTTATACAATAGAAGTAATTACATATATAGCTGATTGTTTTTCAAAACGTGGTTCATTGAAATTACAGCATTTTTACTGCAACTACGCTAAAACCCGAGTTTTATCATTCCGATAAGCCTTGAAATCACGCAAAAAGGAGAATGAAGACGGAGTGGAAGAGATAAAGAGACTGGCTGGCTTTTATAAATGTAGAAGAAGAAAAAAAGCGTAGCAAGTTACAGTGAAAATAGTGAAATTTTCATGAACCACGTTTTGAACAAATCAGCTATGATAGGGAATTATGCTGGATCAGGATAAAGCTATCTGCTCTTTCAACAACTCGGGCCAGTTGTATAGAAAAGCTGTATTGGTGGGTTTCAATTTAGGACATGGGTAATGGGACTCAAAACAGATTTGCTTTTGTTCATGGTTTATATGCCTTGTATTGTGAGAGTAGCAGTTGCCAGGTTATCCACACTTGTCCCATCTTGTCTTATTCACTCAGACGTCTTTCAAAATACTATATTGCCAGCTTACTGACAAGGTTTATTGCCAACCTCGTTCCCAGGGTCTCTCTTCTTCCCGCCAAAAGCGATTCACAGAGACCCTGGGGACGAGGTTGGTTTATTACATTCTTTAAAGGAGCTATGTCGCGATATATTCAGTCATTTTTCGATGGAAAAAAAATGCTCTCTTTCAAAGAAAACCTCGAAATAATAATTTACTAAGGTAGAAAAAACACTAAAGCGGTGCTAATAAACCAAACAAGAACAAGGATGGCTAATATTAGGGAAGATTGAGACAGATTACGAACGACGAACTTCAAGTTGTAGGCTAGATTTTTCATTCAAGACGCGTTATTCGTGACAATACCTTCACTCAAACTGAAGATGGGACTAGCACAAGTTCAACTTTTAGGGCCGAATATTTAAACGAAGTCTAAGTTAGGCCGTGGTTTACAGTGCGACTTTATATATGCTGTATAAACGGGGCCACTTAGACAATGAAAAACAGACACATATTGCAGAGTAGAATCGAGAATTTCATCGTAATTCCAGGTTGAAACATTGTATACTAAAAACTGATTGACTCAAACAACTGAATTTGGAATTCTTTGCTTTCATTCTGCAAGGTGATTTAGTTTTATTTGTCTAAGTGGCCCCGGTTATAGTAGTCGCGCTGTAAGAGAATTTAATGAGGTCTAAATCGACTTATAAGCAGGTCAGTCTATTATCTGTCTAAACCTTGTTTAAATACTCGGCCCTTTATAGTCAATTGGAAAAAGAGTGAATTTAATTGTTATATATAGAGAGAAATTGTTACAAAATATATTGTTATTATAGAATGTTGAGATATCAGCCAGTAAAATGAAATGGAAAAGTAAACTGGGAACAAAATAGTCTTGAGATTACATTCGATAAGTTGAATAATCACTGTTTTCAGCGGCATTTAATTTTCCACTCATGGTTGTTTATTTTATTTTTTTTAATAGACGGGTTGGTTTACTAGGTTCAAGCTAAATTTATTTATCCGTAATTGAAAAATAAAAGGTACATGCTTTGGATTATTTTGTACTTGAAATTGAATTATGTACATTTCGAGTCGACGCCCAATACGTGGCTGCGTGCTGACATGCAGTGAATGGCTGTTTACAGCTGTTTCGAGAAACGTTGTCGGAAAAAAAGCGCACGCGACAATCCGGAAAGGTAATCTGGGATATGATCAGCCAGGTACGTTCCTGACGCTGTAGCTGTCGAACCTACTTTTGTTGCTTTCTTTCAGCACTCGCAAACATACTTCCATGGCGTCTCGTATCATTTTCTGAGATTTCTTTGAAATGCTGAAGTCAAGGAACCGTAAACTTAAAACTACCCACAATACCTTTCGGGATTGTCGCGTGCGCTTTTTCCGACAACCTTTCTCGAAACAGCTGTATGTCTGTGAGCTGACGCACTTTTCAGCCTAAGCTACCGTGTAGCTAGGCAAAACTCTTCTGCTAAATCTCTACGTTGTACAAATTCATGACATAGTGCGGTATGTAAAAACCTCGTAAGTTGCTCCAGAGCCGTTTTTTTCTTTCCACCGAAACAACATACTCAATGCTTTTTTATCGTATTCCTCGTTGTTCTTATGAAATCCAACCATTTCTGCTTTCTGGAATCCCAAGCGACGTCCTAGCTTCTTCCAAGAGGTTGCAAGTCTTAGTGAAAGCGTTTCCAACTCATTCTGTGATGGTGTCCCTTCAACTGAATGAAATAAGAAATCAAAACGTAAACTTATCTATGATGACAAATTATATATAATGTGTCCATGCATGTGTCCAAAATCCATGCAGTAAAATTCAAGGAAGGCTAACAACACGAGATATTATAAAATGTTGATCATTCAGAGAATTCGGACCTTCCCCTGCGATTCGGGTTTACTGTAAACACGCGTGCCACAGTCTTAATCCTAGCTAGCCTGTTCCAGGCGTTCGGATAGTGAGGAGCGCGCGCGAATTGAAACGCGGAGCGCGAAGGGCGGTGGGGGGGGGGGGGGGGGGGGGGGGGGGTTTGGGGAGAGGGGGCGAATGAACGTTCTTTCGCACCCACTCTTCGCGCTTCGCGCTTCAATTCGCGCGCGCTCCCCACTATCCGAACGCCTGGAACAGGCTAAATCCTAGCCTACACATGAACTTGCAGCGGTTGTTAAATGTTCATACACTGTTAGTACGTGTTTTATTATTAATCCTACTCGACTCAGGTGGTTGCCGGCCACGTGCCTGCTCATACCTTTTAAGGAATGCTACCATCTCTTCTTTCAGTTTGTGACATTGCATTACAAACTGAATGAAAATATTCGTCAAGCAATTACTGGATGAGGTAGAGCGAAATAATAAGAACTGATCAAGGTCATCAAGGCCAATGTTTGTGTTTTCGGCCTAAACTGAAGGCTGCGGTGAATAACAAAAAACTGATACATTTAATACTCTAAATCATCATTTCGGGATTAACTTTGTAGCGTTACTAGCGTTGCTTTGTAGCTTTTTCCTTCGCGTATTGAGAAATATTTCAATTCTTTTCGCGTGTATGACGTCATTCTACAAGCATAAAGCCTATTGTCTGTAGATATGACCCGCATAATTACATGCATAAATCCTATTGTCTGTAGATATGACGAGTAGTGACATGCATCATCCTATTGTCTGTAAATACTACAGCATTACTACTACAACTCGGAAAATTTGTAAAAACTTTGAAAATACAAGTGAAATTAATCCCTAATTGCACGAGGGACCTAGCCTGTTCCAGGCGTTCGGATAGTGGGGGAGCGACGCGAAAAGACGCGCGAAGCGCGAAGAGTGGCGAGTGAATAATAGGCGTAGGGGGATTGGGGACCCTCTCCTCGCGCTTCGCGCGTCTTTTCGCGTCTCTCCTCCAGTACTATCCGAACGCCTGAAACAGGCTACGAGGGACCATGCCATTACTTATACATGTCTAGTTGTTTTGCGGCTGCGCTATTGTCAGTAACAGTGGTTGTGAGCGCGAAAATATATTTTTTTCTGATCTCGGGTGCCATGACTTGTTAAATAAGTCTTTGAAAAGCTTGATTAATTAACGGACTATTTTCAACTATGAATACTATTTCAAGCAAGTATTGAATAAATTAAAACGCTCTTAGCTTGCTCTTTTTGGATGCTATTTGTTATACTATATGATCTGGCTGCCCGCAATCTGCCTCCTCCACAGGTACTTCGTTTTATGTAAAATACGAAATACAAGGAAGGAGGACTGTAGCAGTTATGAAAGAAGGTTATATATTTGAAAGTTAAAACATGCATTATTTACCATTTAACAATTAGATTATGAGCTCGAGATTTCTATGATGTGATAGTTGATGAGGCCGTAGGCCGAATCAACTATCACATCATAGAAATTGAGAGCGAATAATCTAATTGTTTTAGTAAAAATCATAACAATTGTCTAGTATTAACTCTAAATCTTCTTCCGAAACTTCGGAGAAAAGAGAAGAAACCGCAATTTAGTAGACGACCTCCAGCCTCTGCACACTAATGGCTGATAGTGTACGAGTAGCTCAGCCAATCAGATTGTCTCATTTGCATTAGTATACTAGTAGAGTTTTAATAATAAGAAATAGAAAACGGTCGCTTCTTGTTTACGCAGCCTCGAGTACTTTTGTGAATCCTCGCCGCAACCATTCAGAGCGCGCGCTATGTGATCAAAATTTGATAACAGATGATACTGACCGAAAATAACTAAATAAATTTTACCTGCAGGTTCCGCAGTCAATTTGGCTCGTTTGTGATCCGGCTCTGCGTATGCTGCTGCAGCATCTGTAAAGTAAAGAAACAACCACCTCTTACTATTTATATTACACTGCGACTGCTATAACCGCTGAACTATTTTGTTGGAGCTTTACATAGAATATGAAGACATGCGCACTGGGCAGGTGTAAAAGTTGTAAAAGTGTAAAAGTTGTAAAACGCATTATTCAATATTTTGAACGATAAAATACAAAACAGTGTCTCTAGTTTGTGAAAGTTACTATTCTCCTCTTTAGCTTGATTCTGAGCAGATTTAAATTTCTTCCCAAAATAATAATTAATTACTAGCAAAGGAATGAAACACCCATGAACTTTGTCCATCCTGTGCGGTTGACCTTAGCAAGATGCAGAACAGCTCCTATCGTTACTTTACTAACTGTCAAAAATGCGACATTACCTGAAGCAATCGGTTCACAACTTCGTTTGGTTGCTCTAGGTGGCTCTGCATACTCTCCTACAAGGAAACAACAACCATACATTTTAGTTACCGGGAACTAACGAATCATGCATGGGTCAGTGGTGTGTGTGGAGGGTAGGGGGGAGGGGGGGGATGGGTTCGCACCTCTGAGAGCGGAAACAGCTACAGCTAGTCACTGTATCATAGAACAGCAACCTCTGAAAATAGAGTAGTTAAAGTTCAGCGGTGTAAAGTGCATCCAAGGAGCGTATTTCCCTGCCATCATATTTAATTATTGTAATCCTATGAATGTAATATCGAAGAGAAGGATAAGAAAGCGAAAACATATTCAAGTTGCAGGAGAATGGAAAGGAATAAACATTGAGAAGAAGCAGCAGGTCGAGAAAAGTTTTGTGCGCTAAAAATTGTGACAGAGAAACTTATGTGAGAAGCTGGCTGAGGTGTATACTCACTTCCATACGGAGGCCAATTTCGGAAAACATTGCAATCAAGTAGAATATGAGCAACAATTGAAGCTGCCATAAAACTGGCGAAAGGTCTCCAAGAATTCGTTTCAGTTTTATCCCCATCTGCAAAATCTGAAACGCCTTTGATGATAATCCATGGAATTTCCAAATCATGGGCTGCTGCATAAAGTCCTGAAAAAAATAATTTTTTTTTTCCAGAAGTGAATTTTTTCAGTGAATTGGTTAACGAGGAAATATGGACAGTGGTTACTCCTAGAGATGATTACACAAGGAGCATGGGCCTACAATTAATAATAACAATAATTATAACCTAACTTTAACCTAACTAAAATCACGTATTGGAAACGGTTTCTTTTTTCACTTGTAGCAAATTTTATAACTGACTACTGAACTCTTCAATGTGGTATCAACAAATAAATGAGCTTCATAATAGAGGCGCGAGGCATGACCGTAAAACTGAACCTGCACAGCTAGCTATCAGGGGTTTTCAATAAAACAAATGTTATGACAGAAAAGAGGAAAATTACTACTCGATCTATTAGTTGCACCTGACCAAGCATGCCTCGTAAAGCTGATTGCCAAAGTCTTACCTTCGCCTTCCATTTCAATAGCAATTGCGTCAGGGAATCGTTTGACAAGTTCATTACGCCGTTCTTTGTTATCAACCAGCTCTGGGCCGCTCAGAAACACGCCATCGCGGTGTACAGTCACCTTTAGTTTTTCTGGGTCTTTTAAAGGTGCCTCCCAGCCCTCAGCAACATGTTTGATGAGATTCAAAATACGCTCTTTCAGAGGAACACGAACGCCGAGTTCTTGAATGCCATCCTCCAGGACTTTGGTGGGAGCATACGTTATTAACTTTGCCGAAACTACTACGTCTCCTAGCTGAACTTTTTGTCTGTTTAGGCCAGCACAGAAACCCACGCAAAAGACAGCTTTAGGCCTTAACACTTCAACTGCATTTTTTACAGCAACTGTAGAACCCCCAGGAACACTGGAACCCTTATTGCATTTAATCACAGCAATTTTCAGCTTCATCTTTTCGTCACCCATAGCACCAATGTAGACGTAGCCAAGTTTGTCGTGATAATATCTAGAGAAGCTGTTTAGAATGAAAAGACAACTCAAAAATTCGCAGTCCTTCACCGTCACCAACACAATGTCGATCAGATAATGGACATCTGCCCAAGGTTCCGACGTTTTAGGAAGATCTTTATTAATTATCGGAGAGCCGTCAGTTTCTGGTGGGCCTATGTTGCTCGTCATTCCGGTAAGCAATTGACACGACTCAGTTCCTAGTAAAAATAAATTTATAATTAAATGAACGAACGAACGAACGAACGAACGAACGAACGAAACGAACGAACGAACGAACGAACGAACGAACGAACGAACGAACGAACGAGAACGAACGAACGAACGAACGAATGAATGAATCGGCATCCATCCATCCATCCGTCCGTCCGTCAGTTGGTCCATCAATTAATCAAACAATCAATCAATCAATCAATCAATATATCAATCCTTCAATTAATCAATTATTCTATCAATCGATCAACTGATGAATGAATTACAGTAATAAATTAATCGATCGATCGAGCACGAGCGCACGAGCAGTAGCGCGAGCGCAAGGCACGAGCACGTGGACGAGCGAAAACACGTGGACTAGGAAGAGCACGAGCACGTACACGAGAATAATAATCTCATTATGTATGTATTTATTTAAAGAGTTTGCACGAACCGTGACGACTGATGCCGACCGTACGCGAAATATTCATGAGAAGGTGTTTTTATAACGTTATTTATAATCGATTCAAAAAAATTTGTTTTCGACGTATTGGTAATTAGAAAGTTTAATATTGTTCTTAGTTTTGCGCCACGTGCAATTCAATGTCCCGGCCACGCCGCCTCCAATCATTAACAAAGTTAAAACAACTTACTTCTCAGGGCCGTAGCTAGAATTGTTTGAATGGGGGGGCAATGAAGCGAGTGCCGAAGGCGCGAACCGCTAGGGGGGTCTGGGGGCATGCCCCCCTCAGAAAATTTTGAAATCTAGAGGTGCGGAAATGCTATTTTGAGCATTTTCCATGAGATATTTTGTCAAAAAATCAATCTCGATTCAGTGTAAAATGACAGGTATTTTTAGTGCTTACAGCAATATTTCCGAGGTTTTGTTACCTTGATACATACCGTATATCGGCCTGAGTACACTAAACATTTTATTAGTCTATTTCGTGTGTAAAAGATGTCTCCAGTTGGATTTACGCTCCAAAATATATTTCTCAATCCATCGTAAATGTTCAAATTAGTATGGTACCGGGCAGTCAAAATATAACTACTTACTTAGTTACCTAAGAAGTAAGAACAGTTCTCGCCTCTTCGTTCCCCATCATCTTGATTAATATGCCGAGCAAAATCTGGGGAGATGGAGTACCAAGCCTTTGAAATGTTCAATCTTGTTTTTGAAAGACCCTCGGCATATATTTTTATCAAGAAGGCGGCTGTTTGAACGCGAAAAAAACATACGCAGTTTTCGTTTTTCAGAAAGCATTACCCATTCTTGGGGGGGCAACTGCCCCCCTTGCCCCCCCGCTAGCTACGGCCCTGCTTCTGTGGCGAGATTTCTTTAACCTTAGTGTTCTAGCTGTTCAGCCGTAAACGTGTAATCTTAAACCGTATTACTTAAAACTGAAACTAAACTAACTTATTAAAGCGAGCAAACATGCTTTCATGTGGTTTCCGTTTAGGCGTGCCTGGTTTCCCGCAAAAGCGTATTTTACGTTCTTGAAATATTTAATTAACTGCAACAACGAATGAAATGATAAACAACCAAATTGTCTAACATAATATTAGTATAAATATAAATGAGTTTGCTAAAATGGAAACAAATTGCAAATGAAAAGGAAGAAGTAGAAACTCAAATTAAAAACACTAATAACCAGATAATCACTTCAAAATTGCAAGATGAATTAGGACAAATAGGATAACAAAACGATTAGATACACATATTGATATGAAGAAAAAGGTTGATGATTATGTTGATAAATTAAACAAAAAAACAGCAGATAAAAAGTCCCTCCAATAACCATGGTTACATCGGATAAAAATGATGATGATGTAATGTCTGAATTTCCATCGATTTGAGAAGATTATCCTCTTCCGAATTCCAGAATATCCAACCGAAATTGAAACCGAAATTGAAATTGAAATTGAGACCTCTACAAGGTATCTCAAAAAATGAACGAACGAAAATAACAATATTTGACTGCAATACACCATACGTCGATATATATTATATCTGGGACGCTCTATAAACGAGATCAACTAATCGCGACGTCATGTCATGTCACGTCATGAGTGTTTACCATTTACATGGAAAAACCGGTTGGTCCACGGTTTGTGTAAATGGTAAGCAAAACTCCCGAATGGGAAATTCCGTTCGAGATTGGCGTTTACCATTTGCGCAATTTATTCCAGAGACCTATTTCAATGTTGAGTCCTTCATTAAAGCGGTCAGCCATAATACTAGATAATGAAGAGTGAACTGAAATATCGAATTCCAACTATAAACTTGGATGTTTATAAGCATGAATGTCGAAAGGAAAGTTGAATTTTGGCGGGAACACGATACAGAGAACGCTAAACACATCGACCATAGTTTTCTTGACAGTCTATTCTTACAAATTTAACACCTTTGCAATGTTAAGTCAATCGTTAGTACTTACCACAACGGTGATTCAAGAGCACCTGTAAATCGTAGGTTATAATATGACAGATTGAACACTCGTAAGCAGCCATGGTGGACGCCATGTTTACCGCCAGAAACAAGTTTAGTAGCCACGCTCACGGATCAAAACTGGCGCAGGGCCTGGAACTGGTAGATAAGAGCAAATGGTAAACACATTTTCCGTTCGGAAATTCCGGTTGGAAATTTTGGAGTACCTCTGAAGACGTTCCATTTATTTCGGAAATTTTCCGGTCGGGCAAACCAAAATAACCTTACCATTTACATTCCAACCGAAATTTCCGGATTTTTTGGGTAAATGGTAAACACTCCATGTCACGTCATGTCACGGGTAAAATTGTATTTCAAACCTGAGAAGATTGAATCATATAAACTACAGGACACAAAAGCTGAATATTAGGCCCAGTTCAGACGCCGTACTTCACATGAGCCGAATCGAATTCGATGAATTAAGTTCATGTGAGGTACGGCGCCTGAATCAATTCGGAACGGCTGAATGAATTCGGATCGGCTCAGCCGTTCTTCCCGCCTGGCTCAGCCGGGAATAGGGACTTTAAGCACCGACAACGGGGACGGCAACGGCGACGGGAAAACCGAAAATGGACTGGGACGAGAACGGCGTTTTATCGGGAATATTGAAAACATTAAGCACTGCACGGACCGGAACGGCGACCGAGCAGTTGGAATTGTTGTTTCCTTTAGTTTTAGATTTTCTTTGGTATACTCCCTTAAAAGAGGTTCGTGATTTATTGCTTGTCAGTCATTATAACGGAATATTCAATAAGTCAAACAACCTCGATCTTCAGTATACAGTCTTACGAAAGATTTGACTTGGATGATCGGGAGGAAGATGTCCCGAAACCATCTCCTTTAATATTTTTAATACACAAACAAAATAGTTAAATTAACTGAAATTAAATTCAAGGCGAAACGAAACATTTATTTCAGTCAAAGAAATAAAGAAAAGCATTACAATTACAAGCGGCTACAACCAAAAGAGGATCAGTGCAAACTAGAGTATGTTTCTGTTGTGATCGCTATTTTTTGCCATCAATATAAATCTTGCTCTCTCGCGGCTTCCTTTTTGTTCTTGAACTATTCGGACCTCACGGACCAGATGTACGTCCAAAACATTAGAGAGCTCCTGTGGAAAAACGGCAGTGAAAAGTGGCATTATAGCTACGACTAATTTAATCTTGTCGGTCAAATTAAAAACACCGACTGATAAAGAAGCTTCTCTGGCATCAATGAAACCGAACAACAATTTCACTAAAATTAATACTAAACTTAACTTTAACTATAGTGCTGGTTTAGGAAAAGGAAAATGTCTGAAGTAGGGAAAGGAAAATGTCTGAAGGAAAATGTATTTAGGAAAATGTCTGAAGCAAGAGTCTCAATGCGGATATAAATACTAGTCGGTTTCGAATTTCAGCACGTCGAAATTCTAAGGTACACAGAACCCTTTTACGGCTGGTAGAATCGATAGAATTCTTTGAGCCCCTTCTCAGTCTGCCACATAAAAGCGGGGGAAATTAAACTGTTAATTAATCGGATTGATTTCCCCGAATAAAGTAAACTCCGCGACCGGGAATTGTATAATTCGGCAGACTAAAATCAAAACAAACCAAGAAACACATAAATACTGAATTTCATTGTTCAAGACCGGTTCCCGATAGCCGTTTAACGAAAGAAAAGGCAGATGACATGGATATGAAGCAGTGTTCGAATATATTTTAAACTGAACAAGCGGGGAAATAAATAAAAGTTCGTGTTCAGTTGTACTCACATGTTCTTGTAGCTTCTTGTCGGCCATGAATGAAATCGTGCTCCACGATGCCTGCAGCCGATGCAATAAAAACTGACCAAGTTTGCTCCGATAAATGTCAAAGAAAACAGTATATGCCTCGAAACAGTGTATACTTTGATTCTAGGATACAATTAAACCGTTTTAAAGCCATAAAACCTGATTAATAAGAAGTAAAGTACTCGCGTTTTCAGGCAACGCCAACTCAAGCTTTCTCACGTCGGGCCCCGACGTAGAACGCAATCTCGTCCCCAGAGCCAGCGCGTTTCGGTCAGCGGTGACCGAACGCCCAACGGCTCTGGGCGATTCAAAAACCGGAACCAAGGATCCTTGGTTCCGGTCTGCTTGTGCGCGTGCGCGATCTCATTCCCAGCGGCCGCGATCCTTTTGGTCAGCATGAATAAATGTGTTCTGAATATGCGTAGAGAGAGTAACCGCTGTAACTGATTGTGGCTCACTTGTTTATAATGGCGGCAGCTTCTGCAGTTGATGTTACATCGATCGGGTATTTAGACCTCAAATCTTTGTCAAGAATCCTTTGTTACGGATTGAGAACTATTAAGACAACAACACGTTACGTCTACCAAAGCTCGATGAGGTATTCAATTTTCTAATTGACAAGAATATGCTGTTTTTGCTGTCTTTATACTCGATACAGATCAATTCAATGAATGATGCGTTCGTGTTTGATTTTTCCATACCGAATGCGAGCCAGCAGAAAGTTCTGGAATACATCGTGAAAGTTACCAGCCTGAAGGATACCCACGATTTTAGGCGAAAATTAAGTAGATGGGCTTTTAGTTTTGGTTAAATAATTTTCGTCGTGAGTAGCCAAGGCTACCTCTGCTTGTTTGTGAAGAGTAAAGAGTTGCATGTATGTAGTACATGTAAAATTATTTAGAAATCTAAAAGGCAAAACTTCTATTAATTGCATTTTTACTGTAATTCTTCGTCAGATATAGTTTATAATTTATTTTATTTTATTTATTTTCATTTAATTTTGTAAGTTCATTTGTGTATTGTCACTGCTAAGCATGAAGAAATCATGAAAGATTTGATACGAATTCTAGCCAGTAAATGTGCTAGCAAAATAATTGTTGTTGTTAAACCAAAACTTATTACAAATATATATAATAATTAGTCTTGCCTGACAATAAATATATTTCATTTGAGTCATCAAGTGTGAACTATGTCAGTTTGTATATGCAACATGAGTACACAATGTATGTTGTCATATGAAAATCGTTCGATGAAATCAGAAGTTGACAGCCAAATGGCCGAGTCAAATCAGGTAGTTGCAGAAAAAATTTCAATTCACTTGAAGCATGGTTTCTATTTGAACAGATAATTGTGACAGGAGGAAGATAAAATGGACGAAATCTGTGTGTACAGAATGTCGCCTGTTTTATCTTCCTCCTGCCCCAATTATTTGCCCTGGTTTCCAAACTAGGGTTGTCATTGGTAGATCCAGGCTTGCATGCACATATACATCTATATACCATCTTCCTTTCTTTATTACATTTACTTAGTTGAGTTGCAAATCCTATAAAGGACAGTCCACAAGTCGATATACTTAGGTTATAGTATATGCTTGGGTATACAAGGTGGATGCACAGACTTTAAAATTATTTGACTGAAACACTGGTAGAGATAGGCACGTTTGTGACCAAGAACACAACACAAGGACACTTGCCAGACTTGAATCTGGATGTTTTGGATCCAAAGATCAAAACATTTATCATTAGGCACGACTGTGCCTAGCCTTCTGCCATAAAATTATCCATAGTAGATGAAATTCTTGAGAATAATACATGTATCAGTAGCCTCTCTGGCTATAGACCCTCAGGGCTGAGCAGAGAGATATGCTGGGAAAACAGGGTGATTGAATGTAATTTTTGTCTGAGATTGTTCCATGAAATCATTTCAATAATAGTCTTGCTGTATTTTAGTGAGGTGTAGGGTGAGACAAATTACAAAAATATGTCAAGTAAAAATGTACAGCAATTCTACAAACTAAAAGAGATTTATTATCCAACATTTTTCAGTTTTTCTTTCTTGAAAACCAGACTTTGAACTGTGTTTTGCATTGTGCAGTCAGGACTACAACCAACCTGTTTATAATATTGGTTTTCCACAATAAAAATCTTTTTTGGGATATTTAACTTGTTTTGTGTAGGGACAGGCTCCCATATAAGAGTGACAGGCCAGGGATACTTGTTGTCAGAAATTTTGGGAAATACCCCTGAAAGGTACCATAATCCGTTTGTGGGGCTCAAGTTTATTTTTACCCCTAAAAGCCAATTTAGACTGTTTTATTGATGAGTGATACAGTCCAACCAAGGGCCACATGCCAGGAAAAAAAATATATAATAAAATTAATTAATTAAATTAATAATAATAATAATTTTCAAGTTCTGTTATTTGGGGTTTTACTTTGAAAACACATCCTAAGATAATATCATAATATGTAACAAAACATGATTTTCAACCCCAGGGTATAAATTTCAATATTATTTTTTTCTAGATATAAAAACAGTGGTCAGCAATAATTTCTGGTCAGTTTTCCAGCACATCAACATTTGCTCCTGAACCATATACAAGTAACAAGGTCTCTACGAATCTAGATCTAGACATCAGTGTTTCTTGACTATGCGGTGGGAGTCACAAATAAGTGATGGGGGTGATCGTCGGAAATTTCGAAAAGAACCCCCTAAAAGGTACCAAAATCTTGTTTTGTGGTTGTGACTCAAATTCAATTTCACCCCTAAGAGGTGCCATTTCTAAGACAAAAATAGTTTTTGTCATATTTTTTTCCCCGGCTTAACCCTAAAAGGTACCGGAGTAACTATAACGGTAGTAATTTTAGATTTCAACACCCCTAAGTGGTATCAAACCACAAATTTTAACCCCTAAAAGATACAGCGATCACCTCCGTCACTTTTATATGATTAACAATTTATATTTCTCATGTAAATTTAGACAGGTAAAAAATCATTTTATCATACATGTTCAAATCATATTTGGTATAACTCAAATTATTTGCATAAGACAATTCTCCATGGATGTAAAGCTTATTAAACATGCAACTAGAGGCGTAAACAAAAGAAAAGACCACCAGAATAAATAGTTTGTAATTTAATTATCCACTCACTTTAACCCACGTACTGCTGTATAAACTCTGTATAAGGGAAATTCACGTGTAAACTGAAGGGTATTTAAAATACAATCGCAACCACGTATTTCATACGAAAACGCCGTCCAACATTCATCTACATACTGCTAGCTAGTGTGTACATGTACAGTCCTTTCGATATAGCCTGCAGTTTCCGAGTAAATAATCCCGGCGGAACTGCGATCACCAACTGAGATGATTCAGCTGTCGGCAGTACAAGTGTTTACCACAAGCTGTTGACTTGTTTTCTCTTTGTTACTTGATAATTTACAAAGGTGAGTTTTTGTGTGATCGACTCACCGGCCGACTCGCCACTGAAAGAGGTCACGGACGTGATTTTCACACCGGTAACCTTCTTCAAATCTGCAACGGTATATTCTCCAACTGATTTTCCAACCAAAACATCCATCGGATGGTTTTGGATTTCCACATTCTCCTTGTAAATTCCAGAGACGACTACTGCCTACGTCCGCCATCTTTGATTTTGGGTTCACTTCCGATTCAAATCCATTGTGTTTCAACAGCCAATCAAAAAAATTCAAATAAATTCAAGCGCCCAGAATATTCCAGAGTTCGTGATTCCTTGGTGCTGACCAAAAGGATCGCGGCCTCTGGGAACGAGATTGCGTAGAACGTCAAGATATTTCCCGCCGTACATGCGCAGTAGATAATTTGGGTTTTCCCTGACATTCTCACGTCGCGGTTGCCGTCCGCGTTGTCGGTGCTTAAAGTCCCTAATAACGGCCATGGACCGGCTTTGATTCAGACGCCGAACTTCCATTAATTATTATAATGTATTTTTCAATATAACAGCAATGTTCCCCTATTAAATTAAGTTCGGCTGAATTAAGCTCGGCGTCTGAATCAATTCAGCCGGTCTAAATTAATTTGGGTCGGCCTAAATTCGAATTTGATTCGGCTCATGTGAAGTACGGCGTCTGAACTGGGCCTACACGCTTTGAAAGACGCCAAAATAAAACGAAATCGATGGGGTCTTAGTTTTGTAGAAATGGCCGGCTCAAACTACAAAACGAAGACCCTCGCTAAAAAGCTTTACCAGACGCCAAGGACAAGAATTCGATGGGGTCTTCGCTTCAGTGTAGAAAAGGCCGGCTCAAACTACAAAACGAAGACCCTCGCTAAAAAGCTTTACCAGAAGCCAAGGACAAGAATTCGATGGGGTCTTCGCTTTGTAGAAACGGCCGGCTCAAACTACAAAACGAAGACCCTCGCTAAAAAGCTTTGTCAGACGCGAAGAGACAAGAATTCGATGGGGTCTGCGCTTTGTAGAATAGGCCGGCTCAAACTACAAAACGAAGACCCTCGCTAAAAAGCTTTACCAGAAGCCAAGGACAAGAATTCGATGGACAGTTTGATAATGACGAAATAAGCCATTATTTTGGTCTATATATATCAGCCATTTTGAGGCCGTTGTCTTCGTCGGTGATTATAATCTCTCTATATATACAGAACCAAACGAGGCCGTTATCCCATGACTTAACGGCCTCGTTTCCTTCGGTGTATGAAGAGTTTCCAAACGAGGCCGTTATCCCATGACTTAACGGCCTCGTTTCGGTCTGAATAGAAAGAGTTTCCAAACGAGGCCGTTATCCCATGACTTAACGGCCTCGTTTCCTTCGGTATATGAAGAGTTTTCCAAACGAGGCCGTTATCCCACGACTTAACGGCCTCGTTTCAGTCTGTATAGAAAGAGTTTCCAAACGAGGCCGTTATCCCATGACTTAACGGCCTCGTTTCGGTCTGAATAGAAAGAGTTTCCAAACGAGGCCGTTATCCCATGACTTAACGGCCTCGTTTCCTTCGGTATACGAAGAGTTTCCAAACGAGGCCGTTATCCCACGACTTAACGGCCTCGTTTCAGTCTGTATAGAAAGAGTTTCCAAACGAGGCCGTTATCCCACGACTTAACGGCCTCGTTTTGGTCTGTATAGAAAGAGTTTCCAAACGAGGCCGTTATCCCAAGACCTCGTTTTGGTCTGTATAGAAAGAGTTTCCAAACGAGGCCGTTATCCCACGACTTAACGGCCTCGTTTTGGTCTGTATAGAAAGAGTTTCCAAACGAGGCCGTTATCCCACGACTTAACGGCCTCGTTTTGGTCTGTATAGAAAGAGTTTCCAAACGAGGCCGTTATCCCAAGACTTAACGGCCTCGTTTTGGTCTGTATAGAAAGAGTTTCCAAACGAGGCCGTTATCCCATGACTTAACGGTTTCGTGAGAAAACTATAACCGGAGTGCTATTTTAAAAGCTAACCATATAGTTATTTAGGCTGGTTAGCACTTTGTCGAGACCTGAGAAGCTAGAGATGCACCTGTAACCACTAAAAATAGCGCACCACTTAAGTTTCTGAGATGCTATTTTTAGCTTAAGGCGGGACTTAAGAGTTTTAAAGAAACGATAGAAAAAAAAAAGAATTTTTGGAACACCAACAGACACTTGATACCCACGCAAGTGCTCTTGCGTGGGTATCAAGTGTCGTCCGTGTCCATATACTAATTTTTAACTCCAAATTTTAATTTTCAAACTTAATTAAATATTCAATATTTCTTATCAGTCCCTAAATTTTACAACTCCTTTGAGAAAAATTTACAAAACACCCCATAACATCGATTTATGAGATGAGCATAGAGTTTTTGGATTGCTTGAAACGTGAACGAGATATTTGTATTAAACCCATGTTAAGTGGCGAAAAAATTGCATTAGGTTAAGTCCCGCCTTAAATCGAACACGTAACACAATATGATAGTGTTGATCCGCGGAGACGCACTATCAGGCGACAGTGCCCGTCGGGCAAAAAAAAAACAATCAATATTGCCCGCATGAGCGAAAAACATCCATTTCGTGCAGTTTTGAGCTAACAGTGGAGTCATGGGATAACGGCCTCGTTTGGAAACCCTTTCTATACAGACTGAAACGAGGCCGTTAAGTCATGGGATAACGGCCTCGTTTGGAAACTCTTTCTATACAGACCAAAACGAGGCCGTTAAGTCGTGGGATAACGGCCTCGTTTGGAAACTCTTCATATACCGAAGGAAACGAGGCCGTTAAGTCATGGGATAACGGCCTCGTTTGGAAACTCTTTCTATTCAGACCGAAACGAGGCCGTTAAGTCATGGGATAACGGCCTCGTTTGGAAACTCTTTCTATACAGACTGAAACGAGGCCGTTAAGTCGTGGGATAACGGCCTCGTTTGGAAACTCTTCATATACCGAAGGAAACGAGGCCGTTAAGTCATGGGATAACGGCCTCGTTTGGAAACTCTTTCTATTCAGACCGAAACGAGGCCGTTAAGTCATGGGATAACGGCCTCGTTTGGAAACTCTTCATACACCGAAGGAAACGAGGCCGTTAAGTCATGGGATAACGGCCTCGTTTGGTTCTGTATATATAGAGAGATTATAATCACCGACGAAGACAACGGCCTCAAAATGGCTGATATATATAGACCAAAATAATGGCTTATTTCGTCATTATCAAACTGTCCATCGAATTCTTGTCCTTGGCTTCTGGTAAAGCTTTTTAGCGAGGGTCTTCGTTTTGTAGTTTGAGCCGGCCTATTCTACAAAGCGCAGACCCCATCGAATTCTTGTCTCTTCGCGTCTGACAAAGCTTTTTAGCGAGGGTCTTCGTTTTGTAGTTTGAGCCGGCCGTTTCTACAAAGCGAAGACCCCATCGAATTCTTGTCTTTGGCTTCTGACAAAGCTTTTTAGCGAGGGTCTTCGTTTTGTAGTTTGAGCCGCCCTTTTCTACAAAGCGAAGACCCCATCGAATTCTTGTCTTTGGCGTCTGACAAAGCTTTTTAGCGAGGGTCTTCGTTTTGTAGTTTGAGCCGGCCTTTTCTACAAAGCGAAGACCCCATCGAATTCTTGTCTTTGGCGTCTGACAAAGCTTTTTAGCGAGGGTCTTCGTTTTGTAGTTTGAGCCGGCCTTTTCTACAAAGCGAAGACCCCATCGAATTCTTGTCTCTTGGCGTCTGACACCCGGGTCTGACAAAGCTTTTTAGCGAGGGTCTTCGTTTTGTAGTTTGAGCCGGCCTTTTCTACAAAGCGAAGACCCCATCGATGTCGTTTTATTTTGGCGTCTTTCAAAGCGTGTAAGCCAGGCTCATCCGCCTGTAATTTGACAGGTCTAAAAGTGATGAGGTCTTCGTTTTCGGTCTTCGGTCTTCGGTTTTAGGTCTTCGATCTTCGGTCTTCGATCTTCGTTTTGGAGACAACCGTCGTTTGGCCGGTGTATTTCTGTTGTGACTTATAACGTCGATGGATTTCTGTGGTGACCTGTGGTAGTCCGTCCTTGGACTTCTGTTGCTCGGTAATATAAGTTAAATTATTTTGAGAGAATTGTGTACTACTTCTGCAGCATATCAACAGCAAGTCGAACGACCCGGTGGTCATTGAGCCATGGAGACCTTGATCATATTTATATTGTTGTTCTGTTTTTTTTGTGTGCAAAATTGTCGTGATTCAAGGAAGATCGTCCGTCAGCGGATTTCCAGTGGATTTCTGTTGTGATTAGGTGAAATGAATAAAATGCAACGTTGTTTGACAAGTTTGTACGTACGATTGATCAAACCCCGAGAGAAGTGTGTACTGTCAGGAGCATATTGTAACTTGTAAAGATTCCGGCCCCTTAAAGGCGTTACGGGTAGCCTTTACACATAAACTACAATAGGTTTGAAACACGGAGAACTCTAATTAATCAGTATAATAATAAGTAAAGTTCATGGTGTTGCAATGTCCATTATACTAATTGAACTTATCTAATCCTTGCTTGACATCTCTGCAGCCTCGAGCAGAACAATCTTGTCCACAGGTCGCACTAACACTGACATCCTTGTCTTGACTTTAGTTGAGCGTACAAGCCCATCCTCAGTTGCGATTGCTGTAAACTTCCAGCACTCGTCCTAATGGCCAGAAGCTACGGGGCGTGTTCTCGTCGAGAAGCAGCACGATATCATTCACGGCGAGGTTACTCTGTGGCTTGTTCCACTTTTGGCGTTGCTGTAGTGACGGCAGGTACTCTCTGGTCCAGCGTGACCAGAATACGTTACTCAGATATTGCACTTGGCGCCATCTGCGGCAGCTGTAGTTATCCTCCTTGGAAAATACACCGGGCGGGACTGCTGTTCCCGCTCGAAGTAGCAATTGATGATTAGGCGTTAATGCATTGATATCCCTTGGATCATCAGACACCTTGGTGATTGGTCTGCCATTAACGATTGATTCCACTTCACACATCAGTGTGTTTAGACTTTCATCATCAAGAACTTGTTCCTTGAGTAACGCTTTCATGACTTTCCTTACTGTTCTTATACATCTCTCCCACACTCCTCCGTGATGGGATGCAGCAGGTGGATTGAATGTCCACTTGATGTCATGTTGCAGCAGGTACTGGTGAATTTGAGCTTGATTCCATGTACGCAGGGCTTCTCGAAGCTCCTTTTCTCCTTTTACGAAGTTACCTCCGTTGTCTGACCTGATTTCTTCTGGGCGTCCTCTCCTTGCAATAAATCGGCGAAGGGCGTTGATGAAGGACTCGGTGCCCATAGAATGAACGACTTCAATGTGGACTGCACGGATGGTAAGACACGTGAACAATACGCCATATCTTTTAGCTGTAGCCCGTCCGCGACGTACTACGAAAGGACCAAAACAATCTAGCCCTACGTATGTGAATGGTGGCTTTGAAGGCGTTATTCGATTCACTGGTAGACTTGCCATCTTCTGTTGCATAACGGGTGCTTGACGTCGCCGACAGTCGAAGCACGTGTTGACTATGTTGCGTACACTTGAACGCGCGCCGATTATCCAATAATGTTGCCTGATTAACGATAGCGTATACTCCACTCCAGAGTGCCCAGAAGCTCGGTGATAGTAGTTAATGATTAGATTAACAACTTGATGTTTCCTTGGAAGTATGATAGGGTGCTTAGCGTCATTCTCGATCGGTGCGTAGTGTAGACGTCCTCCTACTCGTACGAGGTCGTTTTCTAAAACTGGATCAAGCTTGTAGATACTGCTGCACTTCTTTACTGCACACTTGTTTTTCTTTTCTTGTGTTTCTTTAGCGATGTGACTTAGAATTTGCATTTCTTCTGCAAAGCTTTGTTTCTGCACGTATTTGATAATCTCCTTTTCCGCTTTCTTTATCTCGGAGACGCTCAAGGGGGTGATCGCATCTGTGTTTGATTGATAGCTGATTATCTCGTTTGCTTTGCGTCGTTGGCTCTGTCTGCGCAACGTGCTCTTGTAGCGTAAAATCCATGCCAGGATTTTCTTCAGGCGGGTCCATGAAGAGAACATTTCTAGCACCTTTCCGATGTAATCTTCAGTTGGCTTGTCTGCTTTGTTAGCAAATACTGCAGTGGTTTTCTTCACCTCTGGATCGTCGCTGGAGATCTCACCCAAGTCATCCCTCTGGATGCTTCGTCAGCGGGGTTGAGTGAAGTATCAACATACCTCCACTGTGTTGCGGTAGACTGATCTAAAATGGCGGAGATTCGATTGGCGACGAAAGTCTGGAATCTCTTGCCCTTGTTTTCTATGTAGCGGAGAACGCAGGTGCTGTCAGTCCAAAACGTAGAACTATCAATAGGCATGGTGACTTCTTGCTTGATCATTCGATCTAGTCGTGTTGCTAGAACTGCTGCGGATAATTCCATCCTCGGAATTGTCACTGTTTTCAGAGGAGCTAGCCTTGACTTCGCCATGACCAGAGAACAATAGACCCTTCCATTGGCATCAGTTTGACGGAGATAGGATACGGCTCCGTATCCATGGCTGGAGGCGTCTGAGAAGTGGTGTAGCTCATGACGTTGCACAACTACGAATTCTGTTGGCTTGAAGCATCGCGGTATTTCAAATTGCTCCAGTTTAGGGAGGTCACTAAGCCATGCCTTCCATTGTTGTCGATTAGATTAAGGGATCTGGTCATCCCAGCCGAGGCCCTTGAGACACAGGTCTTGTTGAATTGCTTTAGCCAGCAGAATACATGGAGATACGAACCCCAATGGATCGTATACTGAACAGATTATTGACAGAATTCCTCTTCGTGTAGCGGGCTTTTCTCTTTTTGCGATTTTGAAACTAAACGTATCCGCGTGAACATTCCATTGGACGCCTAGTGCTCTTTCTGTTAGCACTGCATTCTGGTTGAAGTTGAGATCCTTTACTGATGGCGCTCTTTCTGATTCAGGAACGGAGTCAATCACCGTCTTTGAGTTGGATACCCACTTAATGAGGCGAAATCCTCCTTTTGATAGCAACTCACGAAGTTGGCCTACCAAGCGAACGGCTTCGGTATCTCCTGGCACTGATCGAAGACAGTCATCGACGTAGAAGTTTCGCTTGACGGTCTCGATTGTTACTGCGTCATCATAATCTTCTTTGTTGTCGTCAGCGGTTTTCTTTAGGGCGTAGTTTGCGCAACTTGGGGATGAAGCACCGCCGAACAGATGTACTGACATCTTATATTCTTCTGGATCTTTATCCAAATCGCCGTCTGGCCACCAAAGGAATCGCAAGTAGTCACAGTCACGTGGCCGAACTCGAACTTGGTAAAACATTGCTTCGATATCCGACATGAATGCAACTGGTTCCTGTTGGAATCGCGTTAGAACACCAACTAGCGTGTTGGTTAGATCCGGCCCCTGTAACAGCTGGTCGTTAAGAGAAGTGCCTCGATACTTTGCTGAACAGTCAAATACAACTCGGACCTTATCTGGTTTCTGTGGGTGAAACACTGGATGGTGCGGCAGGTACCACGTGTCCTTCTGCGACAAGTCTGCACTGGTCACCTTTGTAGCATAGTTCTTGTGTAGCAGGTCGTCCATGAAATCTTGGTATTTCTTTCGTATAATTGCATCCCTTTGTAAGCGTTTCTTCAGCGGCTGAAGTCTGTTTTCTGCTTGGGACTTGTTGCTCTCTAAACATGGCGGCTCATTTTTCCATGGTAGACCGATTTCATAATGACCATTTGAAAGCTTCACTGTGTTTTCCATCATTTCTAATGCACGTCGATCGTTTTGTGACATTGACATCTTGGGCTCGTAGCTCGAGTCGTTGAACTCTAGATTGCAGAAATCTTCAAATTGCTTGCTGAGGTTAGCGTTAGCGTCAATAAAGTTAGCGATTGGGACTTTAATCCCTGTCCGTCCAAGGGGTCCGTTTAGCACCCATCCAAGAACGGTACGTGTTGCGAAGGGACCGCCATTTTTACTTTCCCTCACTTCTTTTGGTTGCAGAACTTGTGGCACATCGCTGCCTATCAAAAGACCAATTTCTGCTTCAATGCTTGGTATTGTGATACCGTTTAGGTGTGGCCAGCGGTTTACGTCTTCTTGTGTGCCAATAGTGTTGCTTGATACGGGGAGACTGGGCCTAGAGTAAACCATCGGTAGCTCGATTAAGTTATGGTCGCTGAGATCGGAGACTTCTAGATCTACGAGAGAGCATACGATTGGTTCCTTTGACGTTTGCATCGTAGTGAGCGAGAGGGTGGTCTTTTCTCCCGTGACATCAAGTTTCCGAAGTAGATCCTCAGTGCAGAATGAGGTGTTTGATCCAGAGTCCAGAAACGCGTACGTTAGTACTTTCTTGTCTTGGCCCTTTGCCTTGACCTTCACAAGCACGATTGATAATCCAACGACTGACGAACTGTTGGATGCTTGAAATGCTTGGGCGTAGCCGTTGGTCGCTGGCTTTGCGGTTGCGGCTGGCTTGTTGCTGAGATCCTGGTTACCAGCACTTGCACCATCGCTTGGTTTCGATGGCGTCACTTGATTTTGCTCCTTCTCGTGTAGGAAGGTAGAATGCTTCCTCGTACAGCCTGGAACACGACAGAAGCTTCGCTTTGGACACTCTTGAACAAAATGTCCTGGTATTAAACAGTTTAGACACAGTCTCTTGCCACGAACGAAATTGTATCTGTCGCTTAAACGCAATTTCTTGAACTCATCGCATTGTGAGAGCCAATGATTTCCGTCACAGGAGGGACACCAGGGGCGGATCCAGGATTTCAAAAGGGGGGGTGGATGGCAGACCCGCGGGTCGACCCGCCATCTTGGAAATTACCCACAAGACCCTGGGAACGAGGTTGCCATCAACCTGAGCATCGACTGAGGCACATGGGTTGGTAAGCGCGAACGTTTCCCTGCAAATTTCGCAATAATGAGCCAATCAGAATCTTACTTCGCCTCACTAGTTGTCAAATGGCTTCCTTGCGAACTTTTGCGCGAAAAGTGGCGGGCAGACGACGAAACGTGGCGTAACAACAACCAGACATGAGCGAGAGCTAATTTTTCTTTCTTTATTTATTTTCTATTTCAAATAAAGTGACATTTCGAATTTTTTTTTACTGAAAAATGCGGGGGATGGAATATGCACCCTATCCACCCCCCCTGTATCCGCCCCTGGACACTTCAATTGCTTTCTCTCTTCTGAGATACTTGGTTGCTTGGGTTGGTTGTACTCTCCTTCCACAGCGAATGACTTTGCTTCTTTTCTTTGTTTGTCGCTGTATCTTGGGTTGTTTTGCTTCAGTTCGCCTTGACTTTTGCCGAAAATGGGATGGTTGGTCACTCTTGATCTTGCTTCAACGAAGTCTGTGATGTCCTTTACGTTTGGATCTCTTGCTTGTCTCTGGG
This sequence comes from Desmophyllum pertusum, assembly GCA_029204205.1. NCBI lineage: Eukaryota > Metazoa > Cnidaria > Anthozoa > Scleractinia > Caryophylliidae > Desmophyllum > Desmophyllum pertusum. The sequence goes on from MU825402.1 coordinate 164,303, forward strand.
TAATGGAGTCGACCAGTTAGCGCCATTTCAGCCTAAGCGGGTAAGGTAGCCGGCAGACTATCAGGATTTTCAAGGCGGTTTAAATAGCCGATCTCTTTCAGTGTGTTGCTACAGCTGGTGAGCAAAATAGAGAACCTTTGCAGCGCAGGACCATCTTCAGCGCGGATTGGCTGGCCGTTGATAACGCGGTCGACGTATGCAGTAGCGATTTTGTATGACTGCCCATACCTCTCTGCCAGTGGCTTTCTTGCTTCATCGTAGCCTTTGTTTTCTTTCATGGCTAGACAACTTCGCACGAGGTCTTGCACCTGTCCGCTTGTGTACTGCAGAAGATAATACAGTCTTGAGCTCGGACTGCTAGTTTTCGCTTCGATGAGGTTCTCGAAGGCTCGAGTAAAGTCGCAGTACTCCACGGGATCGCCATTAAAAATAGGAACGTTGGGTTGGGGTAAAGTCAATGCCATGATAGCCTCTTGCTGTTGTCGCAGGAGTAGCTGTATATCACTATTAGCGGCGGGAACGAGGGTGGCCTGTGGCGTGCCATTGGTGACTGCTTCGAAGGTTGAATATTGTGGAGCCTTGTTCCGCCATTCTGGAACTTCTGGATTTAAGGGAAGATGTTTAATCTGCTGTGGGGTCTCTGCCATGATACTAGGTTGACTGGATTCACGTTCTGTTGCTAATCCATGGCTGGTTGCTCTGAGCGCATCTGGTTTTGTTTCCAATGCGGCTGGGTCACTGGCTTTTAACCGAACTTGCGGAAGGTTTTCTGCATTTGGGGTTGCTTGGGGTGGCGGGACATGAAGACCTTTCTTATCTTGTTTATCTCCTGGAAGTAAGCTCGCGGCCATCTCTCTCTCTGCTTGAGCATAAGCTATTTCTTCGGCCTCTGCCTTTGCCATTTCGGTTTCAAGTTTGAGCTGGTTTTTGCGTTGACGCAATTTCAGTTCTTCTTCTTCGATCTGGTGTAGCCTTTTAAGTGTAGCGACTTCAGCTTCTAAAATGGCTTTCCTGGCAGCGGCTCTCGCTCTGGCGCTAGCAGAAGAACTACGCGACGTGCGTGACGAGCGTGACGTGCGCGACGTGACAGACCTGGAACCGATGTTTGACACGCTATCTTCTGGATTAACGTCAAAAGATTTTGCTAGCCTCGAGCCTCGACTCCAGCTAGCCAAAGGTCAATGTTTTCTTGTAGCTGTTTTACTTGGTCGAGAAACTAACTCGTAATAATTTCCAGATTCTTCGATCGCCTCTAGTTCTTCCAATTGACTATGAATTTCTTCATGTGCTTCTTGAAATTTCTTAAAGGCTTCTTCTAGTTCGGCTGATTTTCTTATTACTTCATTGACATTTGGTTTCATCAGTCATTAGACCGGAAATTTCTTTGATCTTTTTAGTCACGATTCCCTTTGCGCTGCTGTGTGCCTTCTTTGTTTCCATGGTGTCTCAATTGCGGTAATTATTAAAGGCGGTGAAAGTTTTGTGACCACAGGTAAACAAAACTCACATCCGGTTGTCAAACATTACGATAGTTGCGGGCGATGGCTCTAATCCGGATATCGGATAACGATTGCGTGGTCGGCTCCTTTGACGTAGCCTGATTCTTCGAATTCCTTCACAATTCGTTGCTGCTTTGGACGATTCGAATACGGTTCGACGTCCAAATTCGAACTAATGTAACTTGTAAAGATTCTAGAGGTTGCTTCTTACTCAAATCTTAAACAATTACAGGGTAGCGCGGTGCGAGATAAGTGATTCGAACTCCACTTGATAGATTTAGACAATTAAGGTTCACAGTTTCATACAGGTTCACAGTCGGTAGCAAGAACAATCGCTTAGCGAGATCATAGCGTGAAACTAACAGACGCGATAATTGATACTTGAAACTAATAGACTAAGATAATAACAATTTATACGTAGATAACACTATAAGATATCAACAGCAATCTCGCATTGAATAGAAATGAACTAAATTTAGCGTGAAAGAATCACAATTTGACAATAGCTTGACAATAATAAATCTCGTAGAATTGATTCCAACAAACTTGAATTGACTAAATGAAACGTTCTCGTAGTATGAAGAAAAGACTAATAATTGCGCGACTTAACTAATAACTATGAAAATAAAGACTTACGTACTTTGGTTGACGACTCGCACCAAAAGTAGCACAGCAAATACACTTGCGATAGCGGTAACTTGGATCCTATGATCGTAGCATGGGTGCGGAATAACTTCTGACTAACTGTTGTTGCGCGTCGTCTTTTATTGGCTATACTACGTGAAAATGTTAGGGCGTTGTAAGAAATGTAGCGCCCACAATGAAGACTATTTCCTTGCGGCGAATTCTAGAACTATTAGATAAGTGTGAAAACTACAAATTTATCGAAGCTTTCGCTTAAATCACGTACTTGACATGAATAACAACTAATTATAAATCGGTAGGAAGTTTCATAGGAAATTAATCCATTAGCGGTGTTTCAAAACTAACACATATCACCCTGGAGCTTCCATCTCCCTTTAATATTGGGCCTATGACACGGACCTTGAGCTATTTTTAGAATTACTTTTTCCGCGAAAATCACCCGTTGCAAGCACGAGGACGAGGTTGTCATTCATGTTTCAGATTTAAAATAAAACCAGGAATGGACGAGAGTACAAAGATTTGGCGTATTAACTTCCCCTCCTATCACTCATATTTATTTTACGAACTCATTGTTAACTACAAATGCTCCAGGCTCATTTAATTTGCAATCTTTCTTTACCATGTTTACACTAAATTGTTTTTTAGAGAACCTGTTTTTTTTTTACATGCATGTTGCGCTGAAATCTTGCCAGACGGCCCGACACGTGTAACACAATTTATCGTACGTGTTTAACAAAATATCATATTTCCGGTTCTATAGTTATTGGAGTGATGTAATCAAACTTTAGTCACGTTCCAATAAACTTTACTACAAATATTATTTTATTAATTCCCAATCCAAAATATGAAAAGCAGCTACGAAGGCTTTGATTTAGGACACTGGGTAGCCATCGTGGCTTTAACTTCAAGTTGACAGATAATGCAAAATTGACCAGCGTGATGACATGTATTCGTCGGCGTTCGTTCCAAAAATATATTTCCGGTTCTAGTTCTATAAACTACATTTACGTACATGTAGTCACGTTGGCTTTGATTTAGGAATCCAGTGCTGTGGATAGCGTTATCCACCCTTTGACTGACAACCGGGCGCAGTCCTGCATGTGACACGTAGTATTAAACATTTGCACCCAAGAAAAGATTATATTTCCGTATCAAACATATTTCCACCCTTACTGTAACAAACAAAAATTATCTTTCCCGTTCTAGTTATGTAATCAAACTTATCTAAAATCATCTACATGTCAGTAGTCACGTTTGTCACACGTGATGCACTTCTCTTGATACAGAGTTCACATTCCAATCATACCAGTTGGAAGACGAAAGGAATGTTCATATCTTCCTTCAATTCCCCGTTTAAGAACGTGCCGCTGCCCGCTCTCAAGATTAGTCTGCGGGCTCGCTTTTGCTCGCCCGCAATAAGAATTAGAACGGCGAAATATCACTATTGTCCGCGGAAGTACATGGAAATATTTTCGCGGGAGAACGATTCTAAAAATAGCCCAAGGTGTAACTACGCTGTTGTTATAATCAGTACAGATAGAGGCTCCGGGGTGATATGCTCCTGGTACTGTTCATCGTTGTCATTAAAGTTTGATCTCGTATTTGATAATCGGTGATCCTGCTTCTTTCCCAGGTGCTGTTGCATTTCGGGAAACCTCACCACTCCCTCCGCGCCAACCCGCCAGCCGCTAGCCTCGAACATAGGCACTTGAAGGAAATATTGCATGACTGGAGAAATCTCTCCCACGTAATGAACAAGCTAGGACTACAATTCCTTACTATTGCCTTGATGCATGAACAAATTCTCTGAACTGACCTGAGGAGAGCTTGGAACAGTTATGGATAAATTCGGATTTTTCCCAGAAAATTTCTTAATAAATTTATTGGACAAAAGCAAACAACGTACTGCCAACAAGTATCACTAGAAAATTTATCACGTTTGATTCTTTTTTGTTTTTCTTGTTTCTTAAAAACAAATTTTGATTCCAACGTTTATACTTTGATTTCCAAAATTTTTCACTTTGATTTATTTTGTGTAATTTTTGATTACTCGAATGTGTTTTTGATTTCAAATATTTTATTGTTGATTTCTCAAACAAAGTTTTGATTTCTGAAATGTTTTGCTTTGATTTATTTCGTGTTATTTTTTATTTCCAAAATTTTCCGCTTTGATTTCTGAAATGAGATTTTGATTTCCAACATTTTCACTTTGATTTCTGAAATGAGATTTTGATTTCCAAAATTTTTCGCTTTGATTTCTGAAATGAGATTTTGATTTCCAATTTTTCGCTTTGATTTCTGAAATGAGATTTTGATTTCCAACATTTTCTTGTTTGAGATTCGGCTCGATTACCAGCCGCTGTTCAGGAAATGAGCCCACCCTCCTTCTCGGACTCGAGCCTAAAATTCCTCCATTGCGTGACGAGCCCAAAGAAAGTCTGCGAGGTCCAAACTTTGTGTTGCTTTCTCTTATCAATTGAAATTACAATGGCTCCACGTTATTTTCACCGAAAGGCACTTTACGTAATCCATTCGTGAATCAGTAGACTGTTCACAGTCCCTCTATTTTTTGCTTTGTCCTCTCCCCAGATTTAGCTCGCCAAATAATCCAAGATGGCGGCTCCACGATCGATCGTGACAGCGCGACGATTTCAGCGCAAAAAATAGAGGGACTGTGAACAGTCTAGTGAATCAGTGGCAAGTTGACCTTTTACTACAGGTCAAAAACAATAAAAACAGCTCACTGAGTTGCGAAAGGGTGACCTCGTAGAGGTCAGGACTATTTTCGGGACTTCCATCAGTGACAAATACAGGTATAACACTTGTTTTACGTAATTACGTAATTCTGTAATTCGAGTGGCATTTGTATTACATGTCCGTATGATAAATCACTCGACACCTAACCAACAGAGTAGTGGTCGGTGAAACACATTAGATCCTTTATCATTTCCGGCGGGTAGCCTGCGTCTTTTGACATTTCCGGCTGCAACGCAGGTCGCAGGCTACCGGCGGGGAGGGTGCTGTATATATGGCACTGACGGGGATGCTCGTCGTGACCGTCGTACCTTTAGGGGATTAGAAATCGTGTTTTGATATCACTTGGGGTGTTACATTTCATATTTTCAGACTACCTGGTTGCCGAGAAATGAAATTTATAGAAATAATTGAATTCCGGATAGGGGTAAAAATGAAATGGAACCACGCCCCTAAAAACGAATTTTTGTACCTAGGCTATCTTCACTTTCATGTGAGAGAACCCCACGGATTTGATGGAACTTCTAGCTACAAATGTTAGCATGGTTTATAGCTAATGTTTTTTTTTCCGTCTCCTCTGAATTCTCTCAAGGAATGCGCTGGAAATCTGAACTATCCACTATCGGTATAAACCTGTGTGAATGATGCGTACCAATGCTTTTGCAATTGATATTTGCAACAATTAATCTAGCTGAATGCAAACGCGTTTGTGGTATTTCACATGGATTACTGAGCCACAGGAGACCCCAGCTTATTTCACAATGTTCAAAATAATTGCGAATGGGTTGAGAAACCTGGTTATGGCTATTTACAATAAAAACCAGTTGAAATTGTACGGAGACTCCAGTTGATACAACCGCTTGAAGACGCGACTGAAGAAAGGCGCATTCAGTTGTCCTGGACAAGGGAATAAATTTGGACATACACGTACATCATAAAACAATGGTAAGTGTGATTTTGTCGATATCATGCCCCGTGCATCGTATGCCTTGTCATTTCATTGCTTATTTTTCTCACAATTCAGTGAATACTGATTACTTAAAAGTATATAAGTACATTCGAAGACGACTTTGAAATATATACTTCGACATATACATGTTTGAATAACACATGTGGGTCACATGTGGTGATGATGAAACTTCTGGGTCCAGGGTATAGATGAACATCGAGTATTCGTGTCCCGGGCTTCGTGTGTTTTAAACATTTTGACAACTATAAATTTCTTAGGCAGGACAAGCTGTAATTGTCAGTCACATTCCTGTAAATTTCTTATTATACTTCCCCGGTACTCTCCAATATACTTCATGGACTAGCTAGCGAAGAGCTAGAGTTTTCCTCGAGCTACGAAGGGGCGAAAATACAGTGCGGCACGCGACACATGCGTGTACAACTGGCTTCGGTGATCGTATAATAATGTTTTTTTTTATGACAGAAAAATGAAAGAATAGATTGTATAACGCACTGTAAATTGCCTTCGAGACTCGTGGCATTTCGCGAAAAGCTTTCATCGACGAGAAAAAAAAAACTCTCGAAAAAAGGTGTTAGGGTACAGTTTTATTTGAATATTTTCTCTTTAGGTGGAAAAGCGAAGACTGTTTGAAATTACCTGCATCAATCGATGACGTCAAGACGAGAGACGCCGCCATCAGCCATCGCTGGCTTCCAAAACCATTGCAACGTTCACACGAAATCGACCTGGCATCTTTCCACGGAGAGAAACCCAGTTTGAAACTAATGCCAAAGTACGAGAAATTCTCAACTGTTTGTCATTTAACCAGTTGTAAAAAGGCAAAAAGAATAATCGAAGACGGCGGTCTTGCTCAAGAAAAAAGAAGATTTTATTCACCCCTTGCCAACAAGTCGTGCGAGGTCAATGGTGTTGATTTCGTGGCAAATACGGAGAACAACCTTGAAGAGCTGAAGTCGACCCGTGACGAGAACGAAGGTCTGCAGGTTAAATGGATGATTGGTCTTCTCGGAGATTCTGGTGAGTTATTATTATCTTGTTAAATTGTGGGAGGGGAGGGAGGGCTTCCCCCAGCTCTCCCACACCCCAGAGAAACTCCAGAAAACATCTCTCAAACCAGGGCCCAGTGTATTTCACTTAGCAAGCCTTTTCTAACAGCTTTCAAAATGTAAGAAATAGGAAGAGCAGTAATAGTCCCCTGATCCTCAGGACCCGGGAACTGTCATTACCCTCCCCCTTGTCCTTTATACCCATGTGTTGTCCAACAATTGAATGGAGGGTGAGTTCCCATGCGAGACTTGCAGCAATTTACCTATTCCCTTCCCCTCCGAAACATCCAACTCTAAATTTCAATCGTCATTTTGCCGGAATGTCGTTTTGAAGTCACCTACCTCCAAATACAAAAAAGTTAAGCTTAAATGTTCTTGTTATTGCACAAATTTCATGTCGCAGCTAATATTATTGGAAACAAACCAGTTCGCTCGAAACGCATGAAAAAAATGGTCGTTATTTTGATTTACAATTATTAAACTAGCCTGTTCCAGGCTCTCGGATAGTGGGGACGAAACGAAAAAAGCGAACGGCCGCGCGAAGGTAGTCTGTTAGAGAGTTTAGAAAGACTACCTTCGCGCGGCCGTAACTTCGCTTTTTCGCTTCGTCCCCACTATCCGAAAGCCTGGAACAGGCTAACAATTAACAAGCTAAGGGGGCCGTTACAGGTGAATTTTTATGAAGAAGGAATAAAATAGGAAATAAATGTACACACCAGCTAGCGTACTTTAGCCTCGTTACAGCGTACATCTAGTTTCCTTAATAAATCTAGCACTGTAAGCTAACTTTTAAAGGGAAGCTAAGGGAGAAACGAAAATAATTCTGAAAATCACGCTAACATATCATATACAATTTCGAGAAATTTGGGTCAATTCAATGATTAGCAAAGCTATAATGAATAGTTTTGAGCTTATGGTCACTTTTCGCTCTCAAAACAGGCATTGTAAACAGGAAACCTTCACCGCGCTATCGCATTAGTGACGATGACGTCAACAGGTGGCATCACTACATCCTGGACATCACAGACTACGCCAGGACATCAGTGTGTCGCATCCTCGTCACTCCACGCGTCTACCACCACTTGATTCCTTATGATCCCACAAAACTGGGCGGACCGTGGTACTGGGACCTGGCGAATGACGACCATTACTGCTTGCAAAGAGTGTTGGGATACGATGGTGAAGAGCGCGCTTTGGTGACAGAGTTTTGGCGGGAATCTGACTTCGTTGGTTTGTCGGCCCCAGGCCCTGACTGGAGCGTGATACGCGATATCGGTAAGCTATGTCGAATGTTTGCTGAGCAAAACATGTCGTGTAGTGTGTCTTGGAAAATTAGAGTAAATACTACTGTTTTCTTTTCGTTAACCAGTCGGGAACAAATCTAAAACCAATTCTAATTTGGCTCACGCGCGTTTTTCCCGCGCTTTGTACCTGTTACATATTATGCTGTGAGTTCTGATTGGTTTATTGGCTCACGCGCGTTTTCCCGCGCTTTGTACCTGTTGTCGGACGCTCCACCACATAACCTAGCTCTCGCGAGTCCCCTGTAGCTCGCTCAGTGGGAGAGCGTCCCGGCAACCTGTGTACCTAAGGCCATAGGTTCGACTCCTGTTGCGAGAACTCGGAATTACTTTCTCGGAGTAGCTTGTGTCCGACTCGGTGAATAATATATTCTTCTATCAAGCTTAAAATTTACCAAGATCCTTGTCTAACAAATACTGGGTATTTTTCCTTTTCAGAGTTCATCCACCCAATGACCTCTCGTGCCACTAATGGAGACATTGATGACACGGAGCTGCTTGTTCTGTCCTGGATTCACAGTCAATCAGAGAAATTCATCAAAAGCTTGGATGGTGTCAACGGATTAGGAAAGACTCGCCTACAGCTTGCTCTGCGAGACGCGCTGAAAGAGCTGCCTTCGATTGCAAAGAAATTCAATCAAACCTCCGAGACAAACACTATTTATATACACAATGATGCGGTGGCTTCGCTCGCACACTCACCCCCTCGGGATAGTCTTTGTAATGAGGTGCAGGCTTCCAGCAGTTTAGTATCTGTGAAGGCGTGTCTGGGTTTACTGTGCCAAAGCCAGAATTTGAATGACTTGAGAGAATATCTGGTTGGGAACCCTGTGAGTCTCCAAGCTTTATTTCAGTGGTCAATGGATTAAGCCAATTATTGACTTTTCTATTGATTGGATACTTTGTCATGTAATCTTGTTAATATACATTGACACAAGGGCATTAATTCCAAGTCCGGTTATCTCATAAGTCAATAGCCTGCGTAGCTGGCGGTCTTGTTGGCGCGCGATGCAAAATTCGTAAGCGGCGAAGCCGCGACAGCGAGCGGCAAAGCCGCGAGAGTTGGACAGGGTCGACCCTCTCCGCCCCAGACTCTCGCGGCTTTGCCGCTCGCTGTCGCGGCTTCGCCGCTTACGAATTTTGCATCGCGCGCCAACAAGACCGCCAGCTACGCAGGCTAATAAGTCAATTTTCTTCATTATTCAGCACCAGAAGTTGTTGTGGAAAATGTGTACATGTGTGAGGCTTTTACGGCCCTACACTTCCGACAAGTTCGATTTAATTTATTTACAAGAACGATGGCTATGTAACTTATTAAAAGACATCGAATACAATAAATGTTTCTGTTGAAAATTGTGGAGGTCTTTACATTTTACTCGGGGAGGGGAGGCAGAGGAGCGTTCTGCGCAAGTTATCGCTTCCGCGCGCTTCAGTCTTTTCGACCGCCGCCTTAATGTTTAATTCGTTTTCCCCACCAAAATAGCTCGTGTAAAGCTCTGTACTCTTTGAATGTTGTCGATATATCTGGTCATCTCTCCAAGCATCCAAATTCGTGCCCAGTTCTGCCCTTTTCCCAGCCGTCTGTGGTTTATTGCATTCAGTATTGATTGAAGAGAGCAGAACAATTTTCTATTAACCCTATGTCCTTTCAAAGAGTGCATCCGCTTTTATTTTTGACGGATTGAGTGCATGAAAACGACTCTTTATAGTTTCAGTTTTTTTCTATAAGGTGATATTGATTTTGAGAACAAAAACTAATCTGGTTTCTCAGTATCACTATACAACCACACTGATGGACATTAGCGAGAACACTGAGCAGCGCAAACCCTGATGAAGCCAAATCATCGATCAGGCTAATTGTTACCAAAATCCTACATTGTAAAATAAAGTTGAGTCCCGTATGCGTGTGGAAACGAAAGGTTGAGCGTTAATTTAAGTATTCAGTTATGAAATAAAGTCTGTCCGGGAGTTTTTCTTTTGATATCGGAAACATTCAATATCCGTGTATGTTTTTGCGAGGGACGTTATAGAGGCGTGGCAGTTTTCATGCATATTCCCGGTTCAATCAAAGTTTCGTCAGTGCTTTATATTACTTGCATGTTATGTGATTCAGTTCGCGTATTCTTGGCTAAAACAAAGTGCAGTAACCAGCAAATGAATGTAGCATGATGGCTGATTTTCATGACTTCATTTTGATCAATTTTCAGAGTTTTCTTTTTCTGATATTTTATTGAGAGCGGGCAGTTCTAGATATTGAGTGGCAATTGATAATAGTTGAATAATTGCACCTCAATTGATCATTTTGCACTATTTTCTCAAAATATTTCTTCAAGTCATAAATGGTAAGATTCGCGTGCAAGATAAATTGATGCGTAGATCGACAATTTCTGTTTAAAAAATAAAGGAGATTTAGTGGAAAATAAATCGGGCAGAAAACGGAAAAACATTTATAATTACAAGAGAAAGAAACAGAAAGATTCCTTATCGTAAAATTAATGAGTTGTTTTATTGCGATCTCGTGAAATATCTGAAATATTGGCCCGGCATTCATTTCCAATGGATCCTGTTAACATAAACTGAAGTGGTCGCAGACCTGATGAACCAATTCATACACATTCATTTGCTGGCAAAAATGACTATTAAACATACATTACAGGTGATAATATTTATCGCTTTGGTCATCACGGTATAGTAAGAATATAGTGAAGTTTTAACACAAAAAAAATGGCGACTCGTTATATTGCAAATGAAACCAAACCGGAAAATTTATCATTTCAAATGCACAATCAATACTTCTTGCGGTTGATTTAGCAAACTAATTTGATGACGATAATTTGACTAAATTAAGGCCGGAGAGTCATTAATTATTAGAAAATAGCAAAGCTTATTGCTAAGTGGTATGTCCAAATTCATTTCAATGGAATTGTCATAGCGTAAAGTATTTCCGTAAGGCCTGAATGTCCCCTTTATCTTTCGTTAAGTACCTTTACATTGTATAAAAACACCTTCGATTAACATCGAGTCCGTTCGTTTACGCGGAATCGAACGACATGGCGGTGTTTATCTGGGTCATGTTGTTTCTCCACATTGCTTTAGAACTTAAATTTGCTGATTCCGCTGGAAGTGCACGACACTCTAAAGGTAAGATTTCTTTTGTAATTCTGCAAGGATTTATTTTTACGACCTGGCTTAATTGCAGTCGTGAATATTTTTTATTGTTGGCAAAAATGTTTTGTTGACGCGGGTGCGAAAAAGCACAATCAATTTAACAACAAAAGGGGCTTGCAGGAGAAAAAGGGCAAAAATAAACACGGTTTTAATCCTTAATATTTCTTTTACATAGCATACTTTTATCTCAGTTTAAAGAATACTTTGACCTGGTTTTGAAGAGCTGTATATGTTTCGCTCACGAAGGAGGGAGAAAAATAAACGGTTTAGGGAGGAGTAGAGGAGGATCGAGGGAGAGACGACGTGAAGGGAGGAAGTAACGGCCGCAAAAACTACTGAGAGAGGAGGGAGAAAAATGAGTTTAACAAATAGGGAGATGCATGGAAAGGATTTTAAGATGCAACGTGTTATGATATTGAAATATTACTACTACTAAATGCCTCAAAATATAATATCGATAAAATTCCCGTTTGCATAATGAGTTTTTAACATCTGAAGAAACAACGACGGGAAACTCGGAACTCCGATGAGGAATTCTTTCCACACGTTGTATTGTAAGAAGAGTAATAGTCATTAAACTTTCTCTTCATAATCTACATGGCTCTATTTTGGTTTCAAAAAGCCACTTGAACATCTATAAAAGACCATAAAAGTCCAATTACTACAGCTTTTACGTCAATATCTTCGCTCAAGAGGAATGGCAATTACTAGAGGGAGTATTTTTCTTCAATATTGTTGATTCGTAGCAGAAAGCCAAAGCTGCACTCTTCCCCGTGTTCAAGGGATCTACCAAAAAGGTTTTTATGCCCAATATTGAACAATCATGAAATGATTCAGAACCATTTTTTTTTTCTTAACCTAAAATTGATACTTGCACCAAGCTGAACCATGCACACCAGTTTAGCACTCGAATATAGTTAATTTCACTTTCCGATTACTGTTCCAATGCTTCAAAAACACACCGCAAGCCCTCGTGGCTAATCCGCCGGCCGATATGGATGACAATCAACCTCGTCCCCATGGTCGAAGAGAGGATCTTGGAAACGAGGTTGGGAGACGATCCGATCAGATTACGTCATATTGCTAAGTAACATTTCTCGGCGGCATGACACGACATCCGCCTGCGTTAGTAGGCTATAGTTGTTATCGCGCGCTCATGTCGTAAGGCAAAGGCAATGTTCCTATAGTCTATGCTGCGCTAAGTAACCGATTAGAGGATTCTTTCTGTTTTATTGATCATTTCGTCACCAAATAATCAGGGTAAAGAATCCCGTTGGTCGCTTACGGTTTTGTCACCGATAAAGCTATCTCAGTCAGGGGAAGAAGTTAAGGGCGAAATCCGAAATTTCGGGCTCAGTCCGTCTCGGAGATGGCCCCATCTCCGAGACGGACTGAGCCCGAAATTTTCGTCCCAAAGTTGCTAAGCAACATGACTTTTCTTATGATTGCGCTATGTGCATAAAAATATGCTAACGTGACAACAACTTTCAGAGCACTCGTGAGTGCTCGCGCTGCTTTTTGATTGGATAATAATAATAATCCGAAGCTTTGTCAAAAACGGCACTTGTTTCGCCGACTAAAATAATAGATTAACTTTTAGTTCCACATTTTACAGTCTGTTCCCAGGCATTGGGAATGGAGAGTCATCAGATCCCTGACACAGCATTAACAGCTTCCTCTGAGCGAATTTATTACCTGCGAGCCTCCCAAGGTAGGCTGCGCATGCGCTCCTTCTACCCGTGGCTGCCAGCAGGCTGGTCAGCGGCTGTCTCTAACAAAAAGCAGTGGTTTGAGATCAACCTGACAGTGAAGACAAAAGTGACAAGGATTGCCACACAAGGGCTTAACAGCAGGTGGTCACCTGACCAGTGGGTTACTAGTTACCAGGTCTCTTATAAAGGCGATGGTCGCAGTCAATGGGTCTTTTACAAGCAATCGCGACAAGTGAAGGTATTTGACGCATCTTAGTTAAATATTGGTGGATTTGCGGTAAATAAGTCGACGCAGGAACATATCACCCTGATGCTCCTGGTCTACGGGCACTCTCTTTTCGGATCGGAGGAAGGGAACTAAATGAGTTAAATGATTTCATCATTCTTTGGCATTATAAATCTTCGGCATAAATTTTAATTGGCCGGCGTCGTGCAGCGCATCGGATCGATCGGACCTAGTCCCTAGACGTCCTCTCTTTGGCGAATACTAAACGCAAGCAAGGTCCTGGGTATGAGTTGGTCTATTGAGACACCCTGTGACGTCAATCGTCGCAAAAAAATCATGAAATCATGAATCATGAGCCCAGAATTTTCAGAGCCCGCGGTTTTTGGCAGCGGTCGTACGGCAAGAACATAGCATAACCCGAAGGTGACAAACTCGTGTCATTTCTAAATAGACAAGAACAATCGGAAACAGCTTAGTTTTAGAGATCGTCTTAGCATTACCAAATTTTAATCCGATATTGTAATTTTTAGCTGTAATTTTTATCATTGCCCAATTTTAATCTGATATTGTAATTTTTAGCTGTATTTCATTATTCTTGTCCATAATTTAGGTATATTGATTGTATTTGTATTTATAGTTTTAGGACTGAGGGCCACTAGCTCGTCAGTTGAATTACTGTTATGTGTCACCCTCCCCAATAAAGTTGATTGATTGATTGATTGAATGCTCCTCAGAATTAAATAATCGCAAATACCAGGAATACTGGATAGCCTTTTCAGATTGAGCCCAAGAACACAATGACCCCGTCCAGCGATTTGCCTAATTTGCTAAAAAAGTACTTGAGATTAAGGCAGCTTTTTTCACTCACAACTACTATGTGTCAGCCGTCTCCTCGCCCTAGCCCCCGAGGGCGCAAGCGATCGACTGCACCCACGGGGGTACCGTAGGGCGGGGAGATGAATAACCCACCAGCAAAGCATCGTAAAATGTTTTTTATTTTTTTGTGTGTATTCAGGTGTTCCTTGGCAACACGAATGCAAACGGTGTGGTTATGAATCAGGTTGATCCTGCTTTTGAAGCTGTTCACGTCAGACTTCATCCTTGCACGTGGCATCAATGGATCTCCATGAGAGTGGAACTCTTTGGCTGCCCAGGTAAGTGCGCTTAAGGGAATGTGTAAATACAGAGTTCAGTGTATAAGAGTACAAACTGGGTTTTTGTCAAGGCGCGCGGCCGTAAGTAGAGCTGTCCGCTTGCGAGAATGTCCGCTCAAAGATCTTCGACTGTAACTGAAATAAAATCGTCTTTTATTTCTCAATGGTGAGAACGTTTCTTTGCAGCAAACATAAAAAACTTTTATTTCTCTCAATCTTCAAGCTGCCTCTTCCTCCGTCTCTTCGTATTTTCTGGCAGTCGGTCTGGAAGACAGACGGATTCCTGACGTGGCTTTCTCGTCCTCGTCAATTCTAACCAGAGCTCATTCTCCATCACGTGCTCGACTCCATATTCAAGTTAGAAACCGTCAAGCAGCAGGCTGGGCACCAGGACTCGGCGACAGGACACCATGGTTACAGGTGGATCTGGGAACTAGGATGATCATAGCTGGAATTGGTACCCAGGGTGGGCGCTACTTTTGGTGGTGGTCTATGGGAGGCTGGGTTCGAAAGTTCAAGGTATCTTTTCAGACCGGTGAGAAAGGATGGCAGATTTATGGAAAGAACACTTCAGAGGAGGTAGGTGATGTAAAGTTAATAATAGTGTTACAGAAAAAACACGCTAAACTGTTACAGCTGGATAAACTAAGTCTGATCCTTGTTTATGTCCGGGATTTCTGGTTCCTCGGCCAATAAAAACCTAAGTTAGAAGCCACATGTCAATAAAATAGCACGTGTGAATGCTTGCTCTCTGATTGGTTGAGAAGTCAGTGTGGAAAACCAACAGAAAGATGTAAACGGGGAGCGATATGATACTTGTTATTGTAAACGTTCGTTAACCTTTTCCCTTCTATATTCAAGTTTAAAAAAATTGTACCCGGGTTGCTGGAACACGATTAACCTGTTTAACCAGTCATTTACTTTTGATAATACAGGAATTGCTTGGTAACAATAATGTTAACTCGGTGGTGATCAACGAGTTCTCTCCGCCGTTCGTAGCTCGCTTGGTACGCGTTCATCCCATCTTACAGACAAACTTTGAGTATTTAAGACTGGAATTTTACGGCTGTCCAGGTAACTAAAATTTTTTTAATGTTAGCAAAGTAAATTAACCACCGTCAAATATTTCGGTCGTCAGTCCTTCGGCAGAGCGGCGAACAGTCGAACGAAACGTCAGTGGAGCGGTTTTCAGAATTACTTTGGTTTTGCTTTACTGCGCGTTGTGATTGGCTTAAAAAAAACTTGCGCCACCTACTCCACCAATCAGATGCAAAACCAAAACTAATCGCGACTTGGTCGCAGCGTTTTTCCCGCGCTTGGCGCTGGTTAAGTGTATTTGCTTCGAATTCTCATTGGTTCATTGGTGTTGTTTACGTTCATTGCAATTGCTTTGGTTTTGGTTTTACGACACGCAGTTGAAAACCAGTCTATCTGGCAAAGTTGGTAAAACCAATTGTTTCACTTGCTCGTAGCATGCGTGACAGCAACAAGAACAATTTATTGAACGTTGCTTTGTTATCGAGAAGAACAGACACAGGGATGACCTGCAACAACCCGCCCTACTCCCTAAAAAAATGAGCTCCGTTTCCCATCTCGCCCCGGCACTATTTCCCCACACGATAAGCGCGTCGATTGTTCAAGTCCGCCGGCGCCCCACAATTAACTGACTTTCTAAATTCGCTTACTGTTTGAACTATGTGGATATTCTACTGCAAATTTCTTTTTTATTATTTTTTTGAAGCTTAATAATTCAATTTATGTATCTATTTATTATTAATGCAGATAAAGATGAGTGTTCCAGTTCTCCATGTAAGAACAATGCCACATGCACAGATCACGTGAACAGTTATAGCTGCGTATGTCCCGCTGGATTTACTGGAATGACTTGTGAAACAGGTTTGGAACTGCCTTCCCAAATTTTGAATTCAGTAGGACCTTCACTAACGGACATTTACTTTACTATGATAGGCGCGATTGCCTGATAGTCAGCAGTCTCTTAAAGCGAGAAGGAAAAAAATTGGCCGCGCGAAATCTGGGGGAGAGACGCGCATCTCACCCCCAGACTTCGCGCGGCCCCTGGCGCGGCCATTTATCCCTTCTCATTTTATTTCCTTCAAGCTCGATGAACTGAGGTCCAGGAAAGTCTAGTGGCCTGATGGTTACTGGTCTTAGCGCGTTGGAGTTAGTACGTCATTTTTTTTTCTCCATTGGTACAGTGTTAAGAGCAACTTGACAAAATGCTGGGGGGAGGGGTAGCTTGCGATGGACTAGCATCCCATCCAAGGGGAGTAGCAATAATCCTAGTTGTTTCAAGTTGAGCCATATGGTTCCTCCTCTCCCCTGGATTGGCACGGACTATATCTTTACCTTTACCTTATTTATTATGCAGACAAAGATGAGTGTTCCAGTTCTCCATGTAAGAACAATGCCACATGCCGAGATCTCGTGAACAGTTATAGCTGCGTATGTCCCGCTGGATTTACTGGAATAACTTGTGAAACAGGTTTGGAAACAAATTTATATTCCGAGTAGCTTGTGTCACTGACTGAATAATAACTTAATTTGGCACTGTGTTTCTCTAACTCCCACAAGTCTCCTGTAGCTCAGTGGTAGAGCGTCCTCCTCATAGGTTTGACTCCTGTTGGGAGAACTCGGAATTCTTTTTCCGAGTAGCTTGTGTCACTTACTGAAATCTTTGTGTTTCTACCTACCATCATTTCTTTCCAAATTATTCTAATATTTATTTTCCGATAGAAATTGATGAATGTTCAAGCTCACCTTGTCAAAACGACGGGACATGTCTGGACCTCGTCAATGGATACAGCTGTTTATGTCGCCCTGGTTTTACAGGGAGTAACTGCGAATCAGGTTTGTTATATAGAGGCGTGCTTGCAAATAAAAATAACTATGGGCGCTTTTACTCGATTACAACCTAAACAAAGGAAAGGGAAATCAAATGGAACTGAAAGTTTCGGTGACAATATATGAGAATACCTTTACCGAGAAGTTGTTTACTCTTTCAAAAATTTCTGGCCGGAGTAACCGAAAATGTCCTCCCGTTTCGTTCGTTCGTTTCAAAATTTGGGTGGAATGGACAGAGACGCATTCATTACGTTATGGCTCTAATTGTGAGATTATTTCTCCGTTGGTAGATATCGATGAATGTTCCAGTTCTCCTTGCCAGAACAGTGGATCATGTGTTGATCACGTGAATGGCTTCAGTTGTGTGTGCTCCCCGGGATTCACGGGAATGAATTGTGAAACAGGTTAGCGACTGGTTATGAGAACTTACGGATGGAAGTGACGGAATGCCGGGAAATTTAGAATGAGACTAAATAATGCTTTTCCTTGACTCGCAATTAGATTTTTGTTTAGATTGAAAGGATTTGCTTACTTCTGAAGGCACCGCGCCAAACCTTACTGACTTACAGCAGAAACTTGAAATAAGGAAGTAAATATTGATCTCTTTAGCTAGACATCTACATCTAAATCAAACTGGTGTTAAAATGCCTACTTTTACCCCAGACATACAGTATTTAGAAGATCTTAGAAGGGTATCGGTATAATTAGCACTTGAGGTGGAAAAATTAAAACCTCAAAATAATGAAGATAGGATAAAAAAGAAACATGATTTATAGACCAAAAATGAACTCCTGACGAACTCTGGAACCACAAGGTTAAAAGAAGTTCCCAGTTAGAAGTAATAAGAAAATTTGAAACACGTTAAAATGTTTTTTGTTGTTGTCATTACAGTACTAAAAGCAACCTGTAGTTGTGGCCAACGCACCACAAGACGTATAGTGGGAGGTCAGAGGGCGTTACCAGGCGAGTGGCCCTGGCAGGCCGGTCTTATGGTCAAAAACACAACACAGATATACTGTGGGGGAGCTTTAATCAACAAGGAATGGATTGTAACGGGGGCACACTGCGTGACATATCGAACCGCCTCGACTTTGCTGGTGGTGCTCGGAGAATACGATGTCACGAGAAACGAAGGGATCGAACTTTTCCGAGAGGTTGACAGTTTTCACATGCATCCTAACTACCATTTACTTACCGCGGACTTTGACATCGCCCTCGTTCGTTTCAAACCAGCTTTAAACCGGTTCAGCAGGTTTATATCTCCTGTTTGTCTGCCAACCGCTAATGACAGTTTCCCGCCAGGAACCAACTGTACCGTGACCGGTTTTGGTCGGCTGGCTGAAGCTGGTCGCCTAGCAACAACGCTGCAACAGGCGGTTGTGCCAATCGTACCACGTGATACATGCCAAGCTGCATACCCGGATTATAACATAACGCCAAGAATGATGTGTGCGGGGTACGTGACAGGAGGCATTGATGCCTGTCAGGGGGATAGTGGGGGACCAATGGTTTGTCGCAAGGATAGGACACACTGGTACCTGGCCGGGGTTATTAGCTGGGGTTTAGGATGCGCTAGGCCGAGGTCTTATGGGATTTACGCTAATGTAACAGTGTTAACATCATGGGTGCAAACCACATTGATTAATTCCACCATTTGCACGCCTGGAGTGTGATATAAGCTCATTGTAGTGCTGTTTATATTTGTGATTACCCAGTCTAATAAAAGACAAAATCCTAAGGGCTAATCATGAAAGCCAACAGAAGATTACTTTAACCAACCGTTAATATATTCTCCCAGGGGGGTGGGGGGTGGCTCCCATATAAAAGTGATGGGGTGATCATCAGAAATTTTGACAGGAGCCTCTGAAAGGTACCAGAATCTTGCTTTGTGGGCGTCGCACACATTCATTTTCACCCCTAAGAGGAACCATCTCTAACAGCAAGTCGGTTCCTGTCGTATCTTTTTTTCTGGCTAAATACCCTGAAAGGTATACCGGATAACTCTAACTGTGGTCATTTTTTATTTAAACACCCTTAGTGGTACCAAGTCATGAATTTTAACCCCTAAAAGGTACGATGATCACCCGTCACTTTTGTGTGGTTAAGTCCCCCCAGAGTTTAATCTATTGGTCTAGTCAGGAGCCCATTATATTACTAGGATACTGAGCTATATTTAGAAGAGATCCAGTGGGAGGTTTTAAGCCGTCACTTTTGAACATGCAATCAAAACACAGTTAGGACAACGCATTACTAACAGAAACACAAGTCGTTCTCAATAACTAAATAGTGCCAAATGCACTATTCACTAGCATGGTATCTATGTACTAAAAAGTATATACATACATGTATATCTAAGAATATTTACCGGTACACATTTTAGTAATATTGCTGTATATTTGTATGAGTCGTGCAGTATTTTGGTGAGGCTCTGCGGCTGTGGGGTAAAACAGTACAGTGATACTACTCACTAAAATGTCTAATAAAAGAATTACATTACATGTATTATCCAACATTTTCTTTCCTGAAATCCTGACTTTGAACCATTCTTGGCACCCTTGCGCGGTGAGAAGGATAGGAGGAATATAGATAACATGTTAAAGGAGCAGTATGTCACAATAAAATTATTGTAAGTCATTTTGCGAAGTGCAAAATTAAATTGAAGAAATCCTCAAAATAATAGGTAGAATTAAAGTGGAAAGGGAGCTCAAGGAGAAAGGATTAGGAACTTGGGCCGAGGCAGCATCAGCTGCAGAGGACAGAACAGCCTGGAAGCAGAGAGCTTGCAGCCCAAATCTCCATTAGGAGAACGGACTGATGATGAAGGTAGAATTAAACACCAAAGATGTGATAATAAACCAAACAGGAACAAGGATGGTTGAGGATGGAGAAGATTAAGACGGATTGCGAATGGCGACGACCACCACTGAGTATAGAGTATATGTATAGTATAGTATATAATTATGTACTCTAGAGTATAGTAATAGCTCTTTCGAAATCACCACGGCGAAATCACCACACCACACCTTTTTAGGATAAAAAGTTGACCCTACCATTGCTGACTACCAGAGAAAATCCTAATCCCAACCAACGAACCAACCAGCCAGTACATACACAATATACTATAGTGTAGTACAGCTCCTATCCAGGGAGTACCCTTGGGGATTGCTAGCGGTCTCTTACAGAGACACTACATCACCCCGGTAAGTGCTAAAGCCAACACACTAATGCAGGCTAAAGTAGCCCTTGTCAAAGCTATGTTCACTTTTATCCTTTCTTTAGATAAATATCAATTACTGTCTCATGACATTCTCGTAGGTTGAAGTCGCAAAATCCAATGCAAAATTTCCCTGGAGGGGGCTTGAAGTAATCAAGTCCTCTGCCAATTTTGATGATCCAACCATTGTTAAATCTAATTTCGCGGTCATGAAGTGTCGCAGAGTACCCAATTTCAAGATTGATGTTGTGTTTCTTTAAACTGTTTTTGAGTCCTTGGAGTCTCTTGGCCTGATTGTTTTGGCTTTCTGGATCTTCATCTTGAGCTAAGGAAATAAAATGGTTGAAATTTAATGTACAATTAAATAATTATTGTTCCTCAAACTGGGGTTGGTTGTGAAGGATTTTATTAAGCTGCTCTACATGTAAATAGTCTATCCTATTGTTTAGTGATGCCAAGGTGAATAATGGTAATCAATGAGGCCTCCTCCATCAGTTGTGAGATAACGATTGTGGTTGCAATGCGAAAATTCACAAGTCATATGGAAATCATGGTGGTGGTGGGGAAGGGGCTTATTATTTTTATCCTTGAAAGGGGGGGGGGGGGGGGTTATTAAAAGGGGGCAAAATAGAGGAAATAATGGTATGCAAGCTGTAAATAAAAAAGTTTAAAAGAGGAATGTTCACAGGTGATGGTAGAGAAATGGAGAAATACATAGAAAGTTCAGACACTTTGCACTTACTCCTGTTCATACAGCAAGATTAATGGATTGGGGACCCCCACAAAAATAAAATTCCTCCTCCCCCCTTCCGGGCATTTCTACATCCCCACCCGTATGGGAATAGTCACGTTCATATTTATTACACCCTACTTACTGGTAACAAGTTTGATGTCTCGTACTGTTCCCTTGCTGACAAGAAGCTCGCAAAATCGAAGAAAATTATAAATTTGGTGAATGTTTCGAATGTAGGGATCTTCCACGACAACCTCCTTTAGATTTCCCTCCAAATATTTTTCAAACACTCGCCGATAGCTGTATCCAATTGATCCTTCCTTTATATTGACTTTTTCGTGAAAAGTCCCCGCCTCTTTCTGCTCATTGACCAGAGTTTTCAGCTTTTCCGCGCGCTCAATGTAGGACTCCATCTTTCCTCGGTAGTGCACCCTTGTTGAGTCATCTTTTGTGTCCTTTAGTACGTTCATTAACAAAGCGAGACCTTCCTGATAACAAACCAAGGCTTCAGAGTAGCTTTGCGAGTGATCGAGCTCTACAGCCCGCGTTAAAACGCTCACTGCAGCGTCCAAACTCATTTTGAATCTCGTTCAGTGTCCTCAGTCGCTCTTCCCTGTTGGCGTCACGCAACCGTTGCGTGACAGAGGAACGCTTCCGGGCCAGGGATGCACAAATTTGTTTCCCGTGTGAGCCCCTTTGGCGACAAAAACGCACCACTTGAAAACGCACCTTGAAGGGCCAGAGGCCTGGGCCAGGTGCAGTTTTGGTTGATGATGACAAGATGGCGGATTCTTCGAGGGAAAGGAAAAAGTCGAAAAAGCCAGCAAGTAAGCATTTCTGTGTTCTCTATTTTCGCTTAGATAGAGACATAATTTACCAGTGATATTTACTGCTGCTTTTCTGTAGATACCAACTTTAAACAGCAAAGATTAAAAGCATGGCAACCGATTCTGACAGCGTCCACAGCTCTGCCTTTGTTTTTCATAATCGGGATTGTATTTATACCTATTGGAGCCGTTCTCTTGGTCGCATCCGATAAAGTAAGTATGGTTACTTATTTGAAGTTTATTTTTCCGAACCAGAACTGCGTCGGTAACACGAAGAATGGAAAAATCTTCAACCTATTCCAGTATTGATCGGAGGAACTTGTGTACAAGTCGTAGTGTGCAAAAGCTTGAATTTAATTGAGCTAATATTATGGAAATTCCGATTCGAAAAACCAATTCCTTTAAGTCGTTTAAGCTTGTATCAAAAATGTTAAAATACTGTGGTGATTGATAAATTATTGTTTCAATTGTGTTTATTCGTTTTGATGTTCTTTGAGCTTATCAAGGCAGATCTCTTTCTACAAGAATTAAAGAATAGAGTACGCCTCGATCGATATTTGCAAAATATTAAAATTTTCATGATTATTTTGGTTTCGTATTTTGTGAGGCTTCAAATTCAGTCACATTCTTACAGAACAACGCAATTCGTTGGAAGAAACTTGTATTGTTTGCCAGTTATGGAGATAAGCTTAATCTTATCTGACTAATCTATTTATCATCAGTTGTTTGGAGTAAAGGCACTGTTCAGCTTACATTGGGCAATTTATTGTGCAACTTCTATTGCAACTTTTTTTGTGACTCAGGTTCAAGAAAAATTACCTTGTGTAACGAAGCATGAAATGAACATGTTTCACCAAGCGTTGCATGACAAACATGCAGCATCAAGTTCTACTTTTTGCAATGACTGCGACAATGCTGCTACAGTTTTTATGCATTGCCTTGAGGTGTTGTACACTAAAGCAACATTTCATGCAACTTGTTTCACAACGTTGCAAAATTGCGAGATTAAAGTTGCACAAAACATTGCCCAGTGTGACAGTGCCTTACTGAATGTGCACATTTATCAACTTCAGTTTCAAATTAAAATTTTGTTTGCTATTCAGATAGTCTAGGGCTAAAAATTAACGGTCGCCAGGTCGCCAGTGGCGATTTAAAACTGACCAGGGCGACTAAAAGTTGAGGTTTGATCGCCCGAAGGGCGACTACAGTACGATATAAGCTTAGAAAAGTTGCAAAGTACGAAGTTAAAATAAAAATAAAATATGTACCGGTAGTTAAATTGGACTACCTTTCCTTTCTTTTCCTCAACTCTAAGTTCATTGACTTTAGTGGATTTTTAGTTCTTAACGAGCCGATTTAACAGTTTCACGAGTATTTAGATCGATCCGCAAATATATCTGGACGCCATTTTGATTTGTTATTGCCACGTGACTCCAGTCTTACCCAGAGTTCTATGCGGCACGTTTTCGAGTCTCACATGTTTATCGTCAACATACTTCTCGCCAGGTTTTGGCATAGAAATTCTGATGTAAAACCCACAGAATGTGGAGATTTCTCCAAGGATGTGAGCCGCTGCCGTCCAAAAAAACCTAAAACCAAGGAAGATGCCGTAGAAAGTAGCAAAAACTACGAAAAGACGAAAAGGAAACAGGAATTTCAGAAAAGCTGGACTCAGGGGAGGCCGTGGTTTGTTGTCCAAGATAATGCGTTTTGCTCCCTTTGTAAAGAGGCGGTAGTATTAAACCGTTTATTCAAGTAAATATGTTTTTTTTAATCAACTTGAGGAAAATAAGGGCCACTTTAATTTGGCCTGGGCCACTAAGAATTCAAGGAAACTGGCCCGACTGGCCACCAAGCACTGGAGTTAATTTTTAGCCCTGAGATACATGTAGGTAAATCTTCAGAGTGTAAAACTAAAGTTTGGATTGGATTTGTTTTGACAAGTCAAGAAAACAGGCTTTTTTGTTTACGTAGCTGGTTAATTATTAACAATGCAGGCCAAACTTCCATTGAGGGGACACTTCTCCTTGTCCCGAGGTTCCACTGTATTCCAAAATTGTCGGTTCAGTGATTCTTGCAAGAAACAAGATGCGTCTCGAGGGAAGTGAGACGCATCTCGTTGGAAACAAGACGAAAGGTGGTAACTTACTTTTAAGCAGTACTGTAAACTGTGTGATAAACATTTTCTGATGTGGTTGTTAGGTACAAGAAAAGACTGTGGAATATACAACCTGTGAAGCTTCTAATGGTGAACAATGTGACAAGTTTCTTAACGACACCAATACTGGGAAGACTTGTGCCTGTATAGTCAAGTTTAATTTATCTCAGGAATTCAAAGGCGATGTGTACATGTACTATGGGCTTTCAAATTTCTATCAGGTATGTAGATAATTTTTTCATAAATAATTGAAGATATTTTGTGTTTTCTGATTGGTACAGGACTGGTATATCCTGCACGATAGGTGCTCAGGATTGCCCGTGATTTTCCCACTACATTTTATATATTTTTTTATTCATGGCTTTTAATTGGCTATGTTGTGGTTCAAATTTTTTTTGGTTTAAAATTTTTCAAACCAGTTTGATTTGTATTTTCCTTTGTCTAATATTCATTACCATAATCTGAAACAAAGGAAAATAAAAATCAAACTGGTTTGAAAAATTTTAAACCAAAATAAATTTAAACCACAACAGCTACAAACAAAAAATTATGTACATAATTTGTAAATATATCCTTTGTTGACCAATATTTATTGCAAACTTGTTCGGTCAAGATGGGAGGATGTTCAGCTTTGTTATTTTCTTTTTTGCTTGTTTATGGACCTCAACTTTGTTTTGGTCCATAAACACACAAAAACAAAATTATATCCCACCATCTGGACCAATAACCTACATCAGCGCTCCAAGCTGCGACCATTTTGGTCACCATGGTGAGTGAAAATAAATTTTGGCGACTACATTTTCCAAACAGGTCGCCAAATTGGCAACTAGGGTTGGCTGGACATTGAACAATTATTTTTAGTATAATCGCTTAGCCAAAGAAAATACAACCACAAGTACCACAACTATTTAATCTGCTTGTCTTGCTCATCTGTTTGCATTTTAGTAAAAATCATGGCTTAGACTTAGCTGTTCGTTGTGCTGTTCGTAGCCACCATCTTGAAAAACACGATTGCGTTCTTATTTACCATACCGTATAACTGCATGTTTACAGCTAACTTGCTTTTTTGCATTTTCTATCTTCCTTGCATTCTTTTATCTACTTTCCTGGGCAGTAATTAAGACAGTTCAACAAACAACTCTTGAATGTAAACAACAACAACGGCACAAAACGTCGATCGAACGAAACATCGAACAATTTCAATTGGGCTCATGATGGTCAGCGGTATTACTTCATGTAATGAGACACAATGTGTCCTCCATTAAAAACACTTGATTTTGGTGACCAAAATTTTCCAGTGGCGACCATTTTACAAAAGAAGGTCGCCAAAAGGCAACTTGTGGAAAAATTGAGCTTGGAGCGCTGTACATGTATATTTGTTCACCGATTTGTTTCATACTGTTCTATGATACATGTATGTACAGCATGAATGGTTATGGT
Organism: Desmophyllum pertusum; assembly: GCA_029204205.1. Classification (NCBI taxonomy): domain Eukaryota; kingdom Metazoa; phylum Cnidaria; class Anthozoa; order Scleractinia; family Caryophylliidae; genus Desmophyllum; species Desmophyllum pertusum. The sequence goes on from MU825402.1 coordinate 190,012, forward strand.
TCAATAGTAAATTTTCTTCTGTTCCAATATTGGATAAATCATGTACACTGTAGTCATCTGAGGACTGTGAGGAAGCAAATATTTAAATCAAATCAAATTAAAATAAATGGTAATTTCAGTGGAAATCCGCAGAGTGGCTCTTCAAATCAAATTGAAAAAAGATTCTACATGTACATGTAGGTACATATGTACAAAATGTAGGATAAATTATAAACATCATGTACTGTACGTGTATCTATACTTAAAAGAACTTTCAAGGGTTCAAGAATCATTGTAATATAGACTGGATTATGTGCGATGCTCTGATTGGTTAAAAAACATGTGTACATGTGTATAAATTAACATAGAAAAGCCAACTGGTGGCAGTTAATGATTACAGCTTTGAATGTACAACTGTACATGTACTTAGCAAAAAGCAAACAGCTGATGTTTGTGTTTTTGTTGTACAGAACCACCGTCGCTATGTAAGGTCAAGAGATGACCTTCAACTACATGGACAACTGGATGGAAAAGTGTCATCTGGCTGTGACCCGTTTGGAAAGGTCAATGGTACCCCTGTTGCTCCTTGTGGAGCTATTGCAAACAGCCTTTTCAATGGTAGGTTTTATGTCACCACTTAAGTGCTAGTGTTCATGTATTATTGCAAGCAGTTACATGTAGTCAACTCATTCAAATTGAATTGCGGTTGTTTCGGCTACGAGTCGTTTCGCTAACGTCCAGTTCACTAATGTCTAAAGCCAGTTCGCTAACGTCTTAGGTTAGTTCTGTCTGTTGGTTGGTCAGTCGGTCGGTCGGTCAGTCAGTGCATCCGTCCGTCCGTCCGTCAGTCAGTCACACAATAAGTCTACTCAGTCAATTGTTGAAAATCATCAAACTGGAACCCAGCATTGATTTTACGTGAAAACATTGTAGTTACCAGATGCTGTATAACAGCAAACTGTAAACTGTAAAAGTAATACTGTAAACTGCTGTACACAAATTACAAGCTAGTGGATAGTGCAGGAAAGAATGAAATGTATGTTTGTATTATGAACTGTTTCATTTTATACCTTCCCTTACAGACACCTTTAAATTGACCTGGCTCAAGAGTGATAAAGAGCAGATCAGTGTCAGTTTGACGTATGAAAATATTGCTTGGAAATCAGACCGCGAGGTGAAGTTTAAGAATCCTTCTGGGAACCTCAAGGAGGGTTTCAAGGATTACACAAAACCACCCAACTGGCCGAGACCTGTGTACGAGTTAGATTCTAACCACTCTGACAACAATGGCTTCCAGAATCAGGACTTCATTGTCTGGATGAGGACTGCGGCATTTTCAACCTTCCGCAAGCTCTACCGAAAAATTGTCCACACAGGAGAGTTTAAGAATGGTCTGCCTAAAGGCGAATACCAACTTGAAATCAACTACAGTATCCTCTGTTAAATAATTTTAAAGATTATTTTGAAATTCTGTGCATGAAACTAAAAAAACCAGACAGTATAGGTTATTTATTTCTCTGTAACACTGGATGGTCTTCCCATTCACAAGACCCTGAATAAATAACCCTGCATCATTTACATGTACTGTAACAGTTGTTCTCTTTACACTATAATAGCCTTTCATTAATTTTTGTTTGTGGAATATTGATCTGGGGAATGCATGCAAGTCAGTAATTAAGGGAATGTACGTTTTTTAAGTTTTGGCTGTCGCCTGTCACAGATTTGACGAGTGTCCTGTATCTCAGTCGTACGCATCCGACCCGTGTGTGGAAGGTCATACTGTTATGTAGGTTCGACTCTTGTTTGGAGAGCCAAGAATTATTTTTCCGAGTAGCACCCGGGCCAAAGTGGCTGATCCCACTACCAGAGCTTATTCCAGTACCCCTTGCATTTTGCATCTCTCTAATGTCTGTGGACAAATGTCTGCTTGTGACACTTACTGAATAATATCTTTCTCAGATTGAATATTCTTTGTATAGTTATTTCTTTGACACTTATGTGCACAGATTTTCCTGTGACTAAATTTGATGGTGAGAAAAGAGTGATTTTAAGTACCACGTCGTGGATCGGTGGTAAGAATCCATTCCTTGGCATTGCTTACATCACTGTTGGGGTTCTCTGCCTTGTTCTGGGAGTCTCTTTCCTGGTAATTCACCTCAAGTTTGGAAAAAGGTAAGTTGTTCATTTGACGGTAAAGTAATAATAAAAATATGAAATTATTGGTGTCCGAGTGATAGTACAGGTGTAATGTGAAAGATGAATATAAATTAGTGAAAAAAATAATTGACATTTTGACAACTTAAAATTTGAATAGTTCGCAACTTTGATCAAGCAATCAGACTCTATCCGCGCTAAGTAATATCTACATAACTTAACTAAGACTCCAAAAAATGTCAATTATTTTTTCACATATTCCTACTATCACTCTTCGCTTGATTATGATGTTAGAAACATCGAAACGTCGGACAGCAATTATAATTTTTCATGTAGCAAACCTTTAGTCAAAGTAATAATAAAATTATTACTTTGACTGACTATAAAGGTATTTGGATCAGTTAAAAAAGATAACGCCACCCCAAACACTTACATGTACATGTATAAATGTTTAAGTTTTGCATGGGAGTTAGTACAATGTGTTCGGGTCTATAATTTTATGTAAGCATAAGTCTGTTTTGGGTCTCGAGACTGTGTCAAACATTTGTTTATTTCCATCAGTGTACATTTACGTACATGAACATGTACATTGCCAAATAAAATAAAATAAAATTACGTCCTCTATCTTTCTAAAATGTATTCATACAATTTGTATACATGTTTATAATATGATTAATTTGAAAGAAACTGTTCTCAACAGTAACATCACATGGTTTGAAAGCAAACCAAGCTAAAGAGGTCTGTTGGTGATTGAAATGAAGCACAGAAGAAATGTCTTTAAATTAAGTGATCACCAATACATTTTTTTTCTAGATTTATATAGTTTTCAACAGTTTGGAGTGTGAAAAAGTTACTAATGTCAAGAACTTTCAACCTCTCAGGGTTCTCATCAGGACATAATGAATATTATATTAGTTACTACGTTAAAAATGCTGGACAAGTAAAAAATAAAACGTGAACATTGATTCCCTAAGGTGCTGTCTAAATTGTCTTATTGTTTGAGTTTCTTAGGATAATAGTATTTAATTAGGATATGTACACAGTTCTATTCTTACGCTCTGGTGATTCGTCTTTGTGTATTTGTGTATATATACAAGATATAAAATAATAACGTTTTGATGCTTGGCAAATCGTGCCAGTCTGTCACTCCGGTCTCAAAAATAACTTTGTTGCTCCGCAACTCATTGTGCTGCTCCTCGTTGGATTCATATAATACATATAAATTCAAAACTAAGTAGTGCTAAGTAATTTAAATTTTCTTTCAATTAAATATAAATTATTAAAAATTTGTGACTTCTTAAGCAGCTGCATTCTATTGATTGTGCATGGCAATTTGGTAAATTTACAATAATTATTGCAGTTTAACCAAAGCCCTTTTAATTAATCCGACCACAATAGGCCACCCAAACCTGATTGTATTAATGGGGTGGTCGTATTTTAAAAACATGCAAGTTATAGAGCTCTACATGTAGAAATACTGTACTTCTCTTGTTACATGTACCCTTTCCAGTCAAAGACTGTTAGTTTCTTTGCAGTGATTTTGATGTAGCAGGGGCATGAAAGGATTTTTAGACTACAGTAGGGGGCTATTGATTTAAACATTGGCCATTCAGTAACCATTGAGCTTCACGGTCCTTACAGAACTTTGCCAAATTTAAATTTAACTCTATGAAGAACACAGTTGCACATTAGCTTGCACAAAGTACTTATTATGACAGTTTCTCTTTTCTTTTGAATTTGTCTTGAGTGAAATAAAGGATGAGCAACCAGGATAAGACATTGTAAAAATTTAACAAATCGTTCTCTGGTTAAAAATTTAAAAATATGAGCTTTCTGTTGCCAGTCTGCAACCTTTGACCTTTATTCGTCAAAGGTTGCAGACTGGCAACCGAAAGCTCATATTTTTAAATTTTTAACCAGAGAACGATTTTTTAAATTTTTACAATGAAATAAAGGAATTCCATTACAACAATAGTTTTGCAAAATTTCCAGGAAATCTGAACAAAACTTGAAAATGTAAGACTTGCATTTTCAGGTTTGTTCATGTTGTATCCATTTCCATCCTCACCATTATAAGTCCTCTTCTTGGCTTTCATTACTTTAGTGATCCACATGTGGACTGTATTTGAGATAAGATGATGATGACCTTAACGATAATTATTAATAATAACAATATTAATATACTAACCCAAAAACTAACCCTGACTCTAAGCTAACCCTAAAACTAACCTAAACCAAACCCAACACTTTGCCTAACCCTTAGTAAATCTGCCGTTAGACTGAACATAAAATGACATACCTCTCTGTGTGGAACACTAAGAATGAAAGCCCTTTCCTCTCCGTAAGGGCCAATTTTTGCGTAGGACATTACATGACTTAATTGGGATCTTGACACAATAATTTGTAAACACGTACAGCTGTAGGTTTGATTGTGATGAAACAATTATTTGTGTCATAAACATGTCGTATGCGTCAGTCGTAAGCAAAAATTGTACTGTCTAAATAGATAGGCCCTAATGAGTTCCTGTCATTTGTAGAGTATTGTTCTACAAATTCAAACTTTTGTTGGGTTTTCTAGGATTGTGCTTTTTTCCTTTCTTAAAATCGTGCTAAAATTGTTGAAAGTGCTCCTTTAACATGCTGAAACATTTGTTTAAACAAGGCGTTATTTTTCATTCACAGGGAATATACCAATACTGATCATGGAATGCAGCTGCGAGAGATGGGAAATTAAACTTTCATTGAGTAACTTAACTTTCATTTAAATTATTTGCATGGTTACACAAAAGTCATTGAATTTCAAGTTAACTCTTAAAAATCCTGAGTTGTAAAAATCTGTGAGAACATTCATTCTTATGGTACATTGTAATACTCTTACTTTAGACATAAAATAATGTAACATTTAATCACTGTAAGTTGTACACAGCAGTAACTTTGTTTTGCTTGTTATTTTTTAATATTGCTTTTTTTTCTTCTGAAGTTTACCTCTAAGTAAAATTCTTTGTTTTTGGTAAGGTAACTGTAGATGAATTTCTTGTGAGATTAAAAAAACAGTTGACCAACACTTTTTTTAAAAATCAGGTTATTTAACTCTTTCACTCCCAGAGTCAAACCATGTGTCCATTAATCAGGTTCTTACATGCACTTTTAACTCTTTGGATGAAACCCTAATGTACAGGTACAAGGAGAAGCTACTGAGTTTGTTAAATTTCAGTTTTATATTATTCTTTCCTCAAGGGTGTTGAAGAACAATTTTTTTTTAACTTTGTAAGTCATGAATAATTTTGTCATGTACAATGTATGTACAATTATATTTCATTTAAATCTTGTTAATTACTAACAGTATCTATACAACTTTACTGCGTCTTTCAATAACACGCAAACTCTGAAGTTTAAAACCCAACTAACGATTGCGTTTTCCACTGCTGTCAATCATAATAATAATTATTATGACGACAACCAACTGAGAAAAAAGAAACAAATATAATGGATCGAAATCTACCAATCTATCACAACCCATGGATGTGACCTTTTGAACTTGTTGAAATGAACTGCAGCAACCCTGAGACATCCGCTAAAATGATTGACGGCAGCGAAAAACACAACCGTTAATTGAGCAGAGTTCGCACGAAAGGCACAGTAAAGTGGTTGTTGTAAATGTACATGTATTGTTTCAATTTTCCAGTAGATATAAATTAAACTTGTAATCAACTGTTTTCATATATATAGTGTATTCAGCAGTAATTATAATTTGTATTTGTAATACATGTACCAGTGCTGTCTACTTCATTACCTAGGAGTTTATTTATTTGATGAACAGCAAATCTTGACAATGTAACAATTTCAACTTTGAGTTGTTCAAAACCTTTTTGTAGCGTCACAGCTATGATAGATTGCCATGCATGCATGTAAGTTTAAATTTATTTAAATTCCAACATAAAATAAATTAAGGTACATGTAAAATGGACCAGACCTTTATAAGGTTTTGCTTGAACAAATATAATTCAGCTATCATTGTCACAGTGCTAACTAATTTAGTCACCCGGTTTTTTAAAAACTGCTAATTTGGTCATTGAATGAACGATCCCCTACTTTTTAGGTTAATTGTTCATTAAAAATGTTTGCTTTTAATGTTTTCGATTACTCTTAAAAGGACTTAAATATTATTGATCTCAATGTTTATAATAATTATTTAATAGCATGCATTGCATAACACTAATAAAAGCATGTAATCACTGTTATTTAAGATGGTTGTATAATTATTATTATTGTTGTTGTCATTTAACAACACATGTACATGTAAATTAAAATGTCAAATACGGCAGCAACAGCTAAGTAACACAGATTATACATGTAGAAAATGTGATCATGTTAGACCGTGTGAAGATTTTTCACTTACCTAGGTGGTCTGTTGTGGAGAGTGTTTTGAAATCAAAGTGGAATTCATGTAATTGAAATAATATGTCAAACACGAGAGACAGTGTTTCATCCGATTTCCAAACACCGAGAAGAGAGTTGAAATTATGATGCGTAGCGGGGTATTTTTGACGAAATTCGAGATGTTTGGAAATCGGATGAAACACTTTCCCGAGTGTTTGATACGGTATCTTCTCAATCGAAACAAAAACTAAGGAGTAAACGGAGGAATAACATTGTGAAAATGTATGGAAATTTTAAAAGACCAGGGGTATCCAAACCTTGAGAAGAATAATGCCATACAAATTGTATTTTGCAAACTAGCTTTTAGTGACGTGTTTAGAATGCATTGCTTTGTACAGTTTATTGTGGTGGCAGGTTTTTAAGTATGGGAATAAACTGTTTCACGTTGATCTGTTACTTTTATGTGTTTTTCTATGGGATTTAAACAATATGCAGTGGAACTGCATAAATCTAACCACCAACTGACCACCAATATCTGTTGTATAATTTAATGACCCGAGGGGGAACTCCCATATAAAAGTGACGGGGATGATCATCGGATGTTTCGATAAGAACCCCTAAAAGGTGTCAGAATCTCGTTTTGCGGGTGTGGCTCAAATTCATTTTCACCCCTAAGAGGTGCACATATATTGTATCAATTCTAAAACAAAGCTAGTTCCTGTCATATTTTTCTAAGGCATCATACCCTAAAATGTACTAGGATAACTCTAACTGTGGTCATTTTAGATTTTAACACCCTAGGCGGTGCCAAACCATGAATTTTAACCCCCAAAAGGTACGACGATCACCCCCGTCACAGTCCGTCACTTTTATATGGGTTTTCTCCTCCCCCCCCCCCCCCCCCCCTCTTCTCCCCACCCCCGGAGGAAATGACTTGCTGAGATATTCTTCAGGACAAAAGATAGTGGCTTTAATTGCAAGGTTCTACATGTACATGTATCGCAGGAGGAACACCCGAATTACATTTAACTTCATTCTGTCGCATTGGGATAGAATGGTCTTCTTCATTATGGGGTGGTTATCAATAATTTGGGCTGCCTGTGTTACAACAAATACATTTGTCGTTTGTTGAACATTAAACCAGATTCTGCTCCATCTTGTACCACATTATGAACCCTGAACCAAACTTTGAGGTCTGTCGCATGGCGTCAGCAGTTGAGAAACAAGACTTGATACAAGATTGGAGCCTAGTCCCTAGGTGTTCTCTTTCTCGAGCGAGCGAGCGGGCTGAAGTACCGTAAGGACCTGGGAACGGGTTTGCGTTCCGGCGTCAGACCGGCGAGAGTCTGTGTCATTTGGGTGACGTCATGAAATTTCGCGCCAAATCAATAAGCGGGAATAGAAAGCCTGGGTACTAGGCTGACAAGATTGGATTTCGCTCAAACTATAAAGCCTGTAGACGCAGACATCTATGTTCACAGGCTATTGTAGAGTGTAGCTCAAACTAAACACAAAGCAAATCATCACAACCCCTTATTTACGAGTGAAAGTGAACCTGTTATGGCTTACCCCTATAAATCAACATGTAATGGAGTGTTTATTCCATAACACTGTCTTGCTAATCTATTTCAGACCCAGGACCGTTCAGAGCTTCAGAAGGTGAAAAGTGAGATCAGTTGCTGATAATCTCCAACCGAACATGTCAAATCCTTACTAACTAACTTCGTGAAATAAATGTAGAAAAAAAATGTGACTATAGCAGGGCCGAATAGGGCTTCAGAATTCCCAATGTTAATCACACTACACTTCTCATCAATAGAGATGGATAACCCTAAAAACAATACCCGATTACAGACCAAAATGGCGCAAACCCATACCCTCTGGCGCCACACATTATAACGGAGTACCCACCTCCACCCCCCCCCCCCCCCCGATTGATATCCTGTTTATTATGTTAAAATCAGGGCATTATCACCTTTTCATCTCCCTCTGAGCTCTGCTAGCTCTGCTCTACAAAATGGTTCTTCTGTTATGTAAATACACTCTATAGCAAATTAGTTGCAATTAAGTTTAATTATATTTTAAAAATAGAAGGTACGAAATAGAAATATTAAATCGAGGTTACACATTTGATATTTAGTGAATGTTGAAAGATTTTCAAAGCTGAATTTTGTTAGTTTTAAAGAAAAGTGTACAAGAAATGAAATTAATAAAACTCTGTTTCAATTTAATTTTTCTTTGTGGCTTTTTTTTACTTGATTCAACCCAATCACGGCCACGGATTCAATCGCGCACAGGGTGTTTATATAGGTGAAAGTTATAGTGCGACTACTTGAACCGGGCCACTTCGAAGAAAATTGACCAATCACAATGATAGATACAATATGAGCGGCAGATACAGATCTGGCGCTCTCTCCTCCGCAGAGGCTCACGGGGGATTTCGACTAGCATTGCAGTGAAAATCATTCATGATGTCTACATGTATATCTGACTAGATCAAGCGCCCATCGTGACTACCTTATTCGTACTTAATTTCGCGCGTACTTAATTTCGCGAAATCGACAGATCCGTATTTCGCGATTTAAGAGAAAAAAAGGCCCAAAGGCTTAAAATTTAGCGAAAATACCGTCTTAATTTTTTTCAAATCGCGAAAATTAAGACGCGCGAAAATGAGTACGAATAAGGTAGTTACATGCATCGCAGAGGGGAGCAATAGTCGAAATTGGGCTGGACTAGGCTTTATAGATTGAATCGAGCGAGGTATAGTGGGGACAAAGGATTTTAAACACCGAATAGCGCCAATACTCGCACAAGCTTTCTTACATTTTCTTCAGTATGATCTTTCCAGGCGAGTTTTTTTTTATCAATTTCAACACCTTGGCATTTCTGCGAAGTTACACGAGTGTTTTTGCCAGGTGTATAGCCGTGGACAAATCGTTTGTTTTTTGTCATTGAAAAGTGTCTTGTCTTGTTTGTGTTTTTCTTCTCGCAAACATGTTAGGTTCAACTGTATGTTTTTTAAGCTTAAAATCGTGTTACAATAGATGAAAGTACTGTCCCCCGAAAGGGCGATAGACAATAGGCCATTTCGAGTTGCCTTTAGCCTCTGTTTCAAAACGAGTCCTGGTGACGTGTTTGATCTCAGGTTTGCACGAATTAATGAACATGTGAGTAAAACGAATTTCCGTTATGAAAGGTCGTGCACCAGGACTCGTTTTGACCCATGATGTCTGACAAAAACGTTGCAATTTCTTTCCAAAAACGTTCTCCAATCGTTCATCAATGTTTTGTTTATATTTTTTATTACAGTCAGTTTATTTAACATCTATACTCTTTGGAGGATAAATTGAATATTCGGGGAGCATCTACGTTCTATGAGCCGATCCAGAATAATTCACAAAATAAAACTGCTCAGTGCCTTATTCCTCAGTTATGTACAAAAAATGTTTTGCTACTGAAAATAGTTTTCATTGTGTAGAGTACTCTAAAAATATTTTAATACACATCTTTGCAAACTAATGATGATTATTCTGTCAACTATTAGAGTTTGTTTTGGACAAGTCCACTTCAAACTTTAATATTAAAACGCGAAATCTTTGTACAAGGTTTTGGGGAGCTAGTGCAGGTCCATAAACAGACACTATCGGAAGGGTCCATTGCTAATGGTCCGATCAAGGACTGACATTTAATCTCAGCGCACAGCAAGTGTATTTGTATCTCCGCTGACCGCGAGCATTGCTTTCTTCGAGGCTAAAACCTTGCAAGAATTCCATTCTGTCACAGTGCACTTCAGGGTAGTCACTGAACCAGTCACTCCTGTTGATCCAACTTGTGTACCGCGGCAGACAAACCAGACCAGCAAAGTCCCCCGGAGGTCCCACTTCACCTTTTATCCCTGGGGGACCTACATTACCCTTGTGTCCTCTTGAGCCTTTATTCCCTCGGGGCCCGGGGCCACCGGGTGCCCCGCGCCTCCCAGTCTCCCCCTTGGTTCCTTGGAGGCCCTGTTTACCAGGCAAGCAATAGACCGTAGGGGCAGTGGTGTTTGATGATGATGATTGCGTCACACAGCTCCCTGGTAATCCGGGGGGCCCTGATGAACCAGTTGGCCCTCGAGGTCCCTAAAAGAAATGGGATCCGGCGGTAAGTTCATTCAAACAATGAGACGATTTCACGATCACGGCCGCTATATTGAAAGTATGGCGCGAAAATTTGGCGCGAAAACGTGGCGCGAAAATTTGGCGCGAAAACGGGGTGAAGAAATATAGTAATTATATAATGATAATAATAACATTAAAGGGAAGATTCCATACTTGTTCTCCTTTTATTCCTGTCGTGCCACGTAATCCAGCAGAGCCTTTTAATCCTGGCTTTCCTATTGTCCCAATCTTTGAAGAAAATAACAAAAAAAGAAAATAAGAAAATAGCGGCGAGAAGTCAAAAACTTTTCAACGTACGTTAAAAATATGAATTTACTCACCGGTCCCTTAGGCCCTTGGAATCCATTCCGTCCATCTCGTCCATCTTCTCCCTGAAGTAGAGAAAATACATATGGGTTATTGGCCAAGCGTGAGGTCAAGATGGCGGGATATTGGCCAAGTTCTTTTTTTGCTTAAATTGCTTACACACTGATCATTTCATTTTGAATCCACAGTTCATACTATGTGGCTCATATATTCATGACGTCATTACTAGTTGTACTCACCGGGGGTCCCCTCGGTCCTTTTGTGCCTGGTTGTCCTTTCGATCCCGACTTTCCCCGCGCGCCTCTCGAACCTCGCTTCCCGCGGCAGTCGCTGCTACACTGTTAATAAAACACAAGTAATCTGATCAATGAACGTCAGGTTACTAAGTTAAGTTAGCCACATAGTTAGTTTATAGGAAACTTCAATGTTAATGCGTCAGTTAATCCGGGCCCTTTTGATTACCATGGTTACCGATTCGAAGACTTACTTATCATACAGGGCCCGGTGGTACGAAAGCCGATTAGCGCTAATCCAGGATATCAAAAAATAACCAAGGTTTTTATTTCTCATACTCTTAAAAAGCGCGAATTAAACTCGCTTTCAGCCAAAAATGAACTGATAAAAAGTATTTACAGAAATCCTTATGGAAAAGTTACAAAACTGCAGCTTATCCAGGATTTTGAACAACTGGGACCAGATATTAAAGTCACGCGATCCTCTTGCGTAAGGTAGTATTTAGATCGAAAGAAAGAGCTCAAAATAAAAGTTTGAAATTAATAATAGAGGATTCATAAGAAGAATACTCGAATACTGAGGTAACTTGATGTGTGCGCACACAAAAATTCTCTCGATCAGATCTAGATTCATTTATCATTCTCTAGAAGCGAATACACTGTACAAGCATCCCATGCGCCCACTGTAGTTTTCACTAGCGACGCAAGCTCAAGAGCCCTTACATTCGCTGTGAAGACGGGCTTGACGCAAGCATAAGCGCAAGCTCAGGCACAAGGAAAAAGCAGTGATTTTGATATTATTTTGAAGGAATTTTTGAACAAAACAAATTTTAGTTCAGAAAATCATCTTCCGACAGTTATTTATGAGTTATTGTGCTTACTTTGCCTGCCTTGATTCTTAAATTTTGCTATAGTTGCAAAACGTTGTTGCCATGAAAATTGTTCGTGTCACTTTCAAGCAAAAATCAAATTATTTGACCCTCGATAATCCGAACTCTTTTGAACTCTCGATAACTCGAACCTCTCGGTAACTCGAACCTTTTTCAATTTTTAGGTCATTTTCTTACTAATTTTATACTCGGTAACTCGAATCTAGTGACTGACAGTATATTGTACTTTAAGAAACAAGTTTAAGTACTGTAACTAAAACGATCTTACATTAGCACATAAAAAACTTGATTAAAACATTTGTGTTTTATGTATTAAAACTGATTTAGAAGTTTTTTAATTATTTTGAACTGATGGGGAAGGGGAAGTATCACGGAGATTTTGACCTTTTTGGGTAAAAACTGTGCTACAATACCTTTACTTATTTACAAAATAATTCTAGAACACCAAGATAAAGAAATCAACCGAATTCGTGACAGAGGAACAAATCATGTTCTATTCTGGCGCATTTTGGAAACGAAATTACGAGAACTTGAAAAAAATTAGCCCATTTTTTTTTCAAGTTGAAATCCATTTTGGCCAGTCTATATCTATGGCCAGAGACACTCATCCACTATTTTTAGGTTTGCTGTTAATACAAAAACCTTTTTTAGTTTTTTGAAATGACACTAAATCCCCGTGATACTTCCCCTTTAAGCGTTAGACCCTCTTCAAAGCAAGTGAGAGCTGTAATGAAGCATGTCTGTAAAGAAATACTGCTTTATCCCCAAGTTTCCGGTAATTTGATGCCATTTCACGATAACTCGAACTCCCGATAACTCAAACCTTTATCGATTTCCCTTGAAGGTTCGAGTTATCGGGATTCAACTGCAGATCAGAATAGCAAAACTTTACATGTCCTATACTAGAGTATCGTAAAACCAAAGCCAAAGCAATTACAATGGCCAATCACAACAAACGTAAACAACAAAAAGAACCAATGAGAACTCGAAGCAAATACACGTAACCAGCGCCAAGCGCGGGAAAACTCGTATGACCAAGTCACGATTGGTTTGGCATCTGATGATCCGATTGGTTCAAATATATAAGTGGCGCGAGTTTTTGTGAGAAAAAAAAAAACAACCTTAAATCATTTAAGGTTGTTTTTTTGTGTGATAGGTAAACCTATCCGTAAGTTACACCAGTTCGTGACTTTACGCTTTTGCATGCAAATCTAATTTGGCACTAAACAGTTTTCTGTAACTAATTATAGATTAGTCACGGAAAACTGTTTAGTGCCAAATAATTATAGATTAGTTACGTACTATTTATACTTTTTCTAGAATAAATTGGATTACATTCTTGGCATATTTCAGTTCTAACTGCAAAAATACATATCTTGGTCTATATTTTGCGAGTGGATTAATCCAAAAGCTAACCTCTTAATTCCCGATGATCTGCCTTATATTACCATATCATGAATACACTGTTAAGCAGACAGATTGATGGCGAGAATAAAGCTGGGGAATAGCGACTAGGAGACCTGATTGTCTTGATGTGTGTGGTATCAGCGTCTCACTGCACAGCTAATAGGGAATTTAAAGGAGCTATGTCACAATATTTTAAGTCAGTTGTGCGAAGTGCAAAATCGCCTTCAACTTGAAGAAAGCTTCAAAATAATAGTTTACTAAGGTGGAAAAACACCAAAGAGGTGATAATAAACCAAACAGTAACACGGATGGTTGAGGATGGAGAAGATTAAGACGGATTGCGGATGACGAACTAGAAAGAATTGGCCAATTTTTTCAAGATTCGCCATCTGTGACGTAGCTGTGGTGGTGGTGAAAAAAAGTTTAATACTTCCAGGAGTTAATATAATTACAATTAACGTAAGTGTCTCAACGCCGGGGTTTATTCAGGATTGTAGCATGGTCAGATAATTCTTATTAGAGAGGTAGTAAACCAAAACCAAAGTATTCACTTTGGCCAATCACAACAGACGAAAACAACACAAGAAACCAATCAGAACTCGAAACAAATACATGTAACCGGCGCCAAGCGCGGGAACACGCGTGTGACCAGGTTACGATTGGGTCTTGGCATCTGATCATGATTGGTTAAGAAAACGGCGCGAGTTTTTTTTTAAACCAATCAAGGAGCGCAGTGAAGCACAACCAAAGCAAACACATATAGCCTGCGTAGTAAGCGTTCCTGCTCTCGCCCCAATTTTCGCGCGGCCAAAATGCAAAAAAAGCTCTTCGATCGCGGAAAAAAGCTCTTCGTTCGTACAGGAAACGCTTGCTACGCAGGCTAAAACGCATATTACTTTCGACACTCGACTGAAAACCACTCTATTCAGTTGCAAACGATTATTTGAAAGGGAATGAGATTGTCGCAGTTATATATCAATTCATTCCGTCAAAAAGAAAGCCTGAAACAAATCCATGAGGCTCCAACTAAAAACTTATTGTAACATGCTTCTTTTATTTATACGATGTTCATCTTGCGATGAAAACGAAGTATTAACTAATTGTCGTCATTTGATTAAGGCGGGACTTAACCTGAATGCCATTTTTCCGCGACTTAACATGGGTTAAATGGAAATATCTCGTTCACGTTTCAAGCGTGGGTATCAACTGTCTGTTCAATTTCATTGAAATTTAGGTTAAGTCCCGCCTTAAAATCACACGCACACCTTTGCAATTGTGGCGTCCTGAACATACTAGAGACTTTTCTTGTGCCAGTGACTCTGTTAGAGAGAACATTCACTGAACGTTCGTTGTGTTTTCAACTTGGTGTCTTCTTCTTTTTGTGAAACAATAATTTCTTGATGGTTGTTAATATAGAACCTCGCTATGACATTTTTCTTTTACTGTTATGGTTTGAAAAATCGGCCGGGATTAAAACGAGCGACTCCAACCTCTTTAACAAATCAACAGTGTTAAATACTTGCTGAGCAAACAAATGCACATATTTGGACCTAATAAAACAACAGATTTATTTTACTCTTTTGCGACGGGGGTAAGTTTATCACTGAGCACGCTCGGTCAAAAAACCTCCAAAGACCGGCAGAATTCCGAAGAAAGAGGAAAACATATGTTCCCAACTAGGCGCGTTACCTTGAGAAATTTTATACCTGTGAGAACCGGCATGGAGTCGGCGGTAAACAAATAATACTTTTCGACGGTACTGTTACGTTAGCGCAAGAAGTAACAGTACATGTTGTTAAACCATCAAAGACCTTGATACTGCTGCGTTTGAAAAACTTGCCAAGAATTCCTAGAACGAGCCAAGATCAGTTTAAAATGGTTTACAACCGGTGGAGAGCGACAATGAAGGATTTCTTCGGCAACAGACGTATCAAAATCACTGAGCCGATGAGAGAGGTTTTTACGGGTCTTTGTTTAAAAACGAAGAAACCCGGCGGGAATTTCGAAAATGCAATAGATTTTGCGCGCGTGGCGATGACACATGTGGTTTATACGCCGCGAGCCCTCGGGATGGTATAAAAATATGAAATTCGTCTGTTGTTTTATATTTAGAAGGCAACTCTTTTCAGTAGGAAGTTACCATAACCAAGAATAAGCACACAAGTAAAAAGTTAAAAAAACATGCTTTCATATCAGCAAAGCTATCGTCGAGTAATATACGTCGGCGGTAAACTATAATCCACTTTAATTAATTAATTAGTGAAACGAGGTATCCCTACAGCACCCGCTGAGTATGGCGCCTTATGAAAATCAAAACCAGAGCAACGCAAGTCTAGAAAAGTCAAATGAAAGAAATTGAATTAAGTTTAAACGAAGGCTAACTATTGTTTTTAATCCTTTGAAGTTAGCAATACGGACCACCTTTATAGTAAAAAATAATAATAATAATTTATTTTCAAGCCTTCCGTGACTGTGTATTTTTTAGGGACATGTTGAAAGATGTGTTCTTACAACAAGGATATGAGGAATAAGACAAGATGTCCTTAAAGCGCTGTGCTATGATACGGGTTTTTATTCTCAACACCCTAACAATAATGAAGAGCCTGTGAACAGGGCAGGAGATTCTCCCCGATGAGCGATGTGCCAGATAAAACACGACTTTTCATAACATCATTCAATCTCTTTTCTAAAACCTGGTTTCCATATGATCGCAACGATCGCAGCGAGATCGCAGCGATCGTTGCGATCATATGTTGCGATCATATGTTGCATAAAATAATATTCTGGAAAATGTTCAAGAGGCCAAAACAAGATAAGATGAAACGTTGTCTAACTCAAAACAAGGAAAATGTCAGAAATGTTTCGACAGACAAGCTGAAACTTGTCGGCGCTTAAATTCAGTTTTCCTTGAAATTTAAAATAGTGTGGTTTAGTTCTTCCTCTTTGAAAAAAGACACCAAACCAAGTAATATCCTAGTGGGTTCTAAATAAAAACTTTGCGTTTTAAATACTTGCGTGACAAAGTTTTAAACAAAAATAATATGTCATCGTTATCTGCCTGTCCATTGATGACAATGCAGTAGGTGTATTATTAAGAAAAGAAAAACATGGTCACTGCTCTACTGCAGAACGAGCTTCTTTTATCCAGAACAATAGATAATTAACAGATAAAATCAGACGGAAGGCAGACGTTTGAGCCAAAGTGGGTAATGTTCTTCGTCAGCTCGAAGACAACAATGAACATGACAGCAAGTTCGTTTCGATTCAGTATTCGCGTGCGACTGCAATTGTGGCTTGCAATGTTTCACCGTTTTTTGCATCTTAAACATAAGCTGCAGTTGGAATCCCAGAGAGCGCTCAAACCCTTCTAAAAACGTAATTTTATTTCAACTTACCTGACTGGTCGGGCGTTTTCTGTTTTCCCCGGAGCCTTTCCTGTTTTTTGTTTTTCCTTTTTCTCCGCCCGAACCACACTGCACAAAATAATTTTTATCTTCGTCTTGGAGAACTTTGCACTTCGTCTCCTGTAACCAAAATAATTAAAAAGAATTCTCAGGCGCCGGTATGTAGTGAGTAAAGTACATATTTATCACTTTTTGACCTCCACGCGAGGACTTCATTTCTCCTTTATATTCTGTCCTTCAATTTTTGTTTTGATAAACGCGACTCACTATCTTGTTAAAAAATAATTATTAGTTCAATAGACTTATCGTTTTCGTCCATTACCTCCGGCTCACATCTGGTTTTGTTCTGGTCCTAATGTCTTCCAGTTGCAGTTGCAACATTTCTTTCAGTACATACCGAAACAACTAACTGAACACGAGTGACGGCCGGAAGAATCAGTTTTACGAAGTTTCTTTTTCAGGAAATAAGAAGACGGATACAAAAGTGTTTTATGGCCGGTATCAAAATTGGTCAACGAACGGATCTAAAATACAGACTGGTCAAATTGTAAATATTTTTCTTTTTTTACCACATCCGTTCGAGTCGATTAAAACTAGGTTTTGGTTTGAATTTATTTAGATTTGGAAGTGTTAACCAATAAATGCATAAACAGAGATGAGTGCATGCATAATCAGACACATTTTAAAAGCTAATGGCATTTCTGGCAGGTTTGTTCTTTGGTAGGTTTGCTATGCAATATTGTTATTGATAAACTCTGGGTAGAAGAACTTGGGTGGCTATCTGTATAACCCATCTGGCGAACCTTGAAATTTCATTGATCACATGCATTGACAGCAATGAAGCTACACGGCCTACATGTATATATACCTCCCGATCTGTGGTTTATAAAAGTTTGTGTCGAAATGTAACGATCTTTCTAGCGATTGTATATCTGCCACAATAAATAAAACCCACTTCATTGAGTAAATAACTCCTGGTTTTCGTTTTGATGATAGATAAAGCGCATAAACGTGCGATCACTCAAGCGAGTTTTCACGCCATAACAACTCGTGGCTGTGCCCTCTCGTGTTTGTTTCATACAAGACTGGAGCGATGCGAAGCCCCGGTGCGAAGCTAGTTGTTGAATTGAAGTGCTGTACAATCGCATTAAGGATGCACACTTACCTTTTCCTTAGTCGATTTCGAGCTTTTCGCAGCTCCTTTCGACGTCTCCCGAGCTGACTCCGTTTCGTCCACCAGACACACCACAGTAATCGCAAAGGCAATTAAAATAATCGTTAGGAAACCCTGTAATCTCGCCAAGTACTCGCGATTTGCACGATGCGCCATGTTGAATGAAGCATCCGTTAATAAATGGACTACTCTGGCTGAATGACAGCTCCTATGGACGTTCCTCTTTTCGTGATTAAAAGAAACAAGCTCAAAATTTCTATACCCTGATCGACTTTATGTTGCCCCTCGGTCGATGAGAGCCAATAAAATCCCGGCATCTCACTTTGTGGTCTGCCATCAGTCAACACTTTCATTGGGTTTTTTTCAATTGTAACACGAATTCCACTTATCTTTCAGGTATTCGCCGTTTGAGATGAAAAGTTATCTTTCCCATGGCGAGCTTGGGCACGAAATGAATAGAGGCTCTCTGCAGTCATTTCCCAGGAATTTACTTTGATGTAGATGTTTCGGCTGGATCTCGCCGCGGTGTATTAAAGAGTTTTGGATTCTTTCATGTCGACTTTACATCGGTTTCTTTTTTGCGATGAACCCCAGCAGATTAACGGGTTATGTACAGGTGAACTTCCCGGGATTACAAGCCACAGGGTAAAAACCACGGAAATGCAAGGAATTAGAAGTAGATTTTCACCGTTGCTGCTAATTTGGTCGTAAATCCTTTCAGGAAAACTTTAATGTCATTTGTTAGCATAGCACGCCAATTTGGCAAAAGAAACAAGATTAATACCACGAATCCGGAAAGACAGCAAGGAAGTGAACAGGAAGGTTTTTCCTTTCCAAACCGTAAAATTGTATTTCCCATGCCTGATTAAAGGCTTCCTTAAAAAAATAAAACCTTAAATCCTAATTATGAAGGAACAACATAGGTTTACCAATCTTCTATAACAAGATTGTGACAAAATTAAACTTTTCGCAAATTTATCTATTAATATCTTCGTCAGAGTTTAACAATTCTGAAAATTCCAAAACTTTTGAGACTCGCTTAAAATAAGGGGAGTTGGCAGATATTCTATTTTCGCTCATAGGTCAAGTTTGCAATGTTTCCTTTCGTTTACCTTCTCTCGTTAGTCACGAACATAACGCAGCTGTTTTTGAGAGAAGTTGAATGTAAATAAATGCTTGCTAGCGCCATTCCGCGGCTGGATCGTGTCATGGATGACCAAGGATCATACCGTAATCCATTTCCATCTTCGCCATCGTTAGCCATCCTCACGTCGTAATGGGCTCCTGTCGTTTGCCGAGAACTGTTCTGCAAAATCAAACTATTATGTTGGCTATCCTGAGATTTCTAAAGGTGTGTTTTTGAGGTTCTCGAAGCCATGCTAAAAATACTGTAGTATATAAAACTGACCCTTACAGGCCCTTGCAAGTTATGCTTGCAAAACATGAAGATAAATTAATGAAATATGTAAGTTTCAAATCAGAGATGTGGGGCATTCGGTCACAGCATTGAGTCACTAAAACTTTCAACACTAATTATAGAACAAACAGACCCAATTTTAGAAAAACAAAATTAACATCAGTTCATTTATATTGGAGTAGGGCAATTGAAGTTGCATTAACATACTTGGTGTTACTTTTCGGCTATTACTGCTGTTTGTTTCTCCCAGACGAAAGGGCTGGGCAGTTTTCACCAAGACAAAAAAAAAAACGAAAAACACGTGAATACAGAAATGAACACCGACTTTCTTTCCCACATATTCTGCGAGTTACAGTGCATGGATGTAAACTAAACTCACGACAATTTGTAGAGTTCACAAAAACGACTCGCGGACATTTCGAGTTTCCGTTTATGGAGGCATTTAGTCAAAGCTTAGTCATCTGTGTTTATGGTATTTTAAAAAGCTATATACGACTTACAAGGGCAATTTCTTCAGTGATCAGCAATAGATAAGCGACTTAAAATAAAAGTATAAATTTCAAAAGGTCATTCTCAAGGCCGGTATACTATCCTACTACCGATTTAAACATTAAAACGAAATATTCATTCATAGATATGCACTGGATATGTCAGTACATGTGTCCAGTCGTTAACCGGACCGTTTATCTTTGAAGACCCTATTTTAACTGATTATGAAACTTGTCGTTAAAATAGTACTTGTGAACTGGTTTATATGGAAAGCTCATCTGAAAATGAGAGCAAAAACATAACAGACCAGTTTTAAGATTTTTATTTGACTTTGGACACAGAAATTACCGACGCTGCTGGAAATAGCTTTTTTAAATGAGTAGAATTCCTACAGAATAGAACTGAGCCAAAGATTCTGAGGAAGGTGAATTCCTAGAGGACCCTAGAGGCGATCTATCAGATCTCACACGGTTTGGTCAAAATATTTGTGGTTTTACAGATTAAAGACTAAAACAACAGATAACATATCATTCTCTTTTCGCCCGTGGAAGCCGTGGGTCTCTCAGTTAATAGGACATCCCTGGGGGCCTTCGTAAATAAAACAGAAGTCATAGTAAATAAGACATCTCTGGGTGTATCCGTAAATAAGACACCCCTTCGGAGTCTCGGTAAATAAAACTTCCCTATGTCTCAGTAAGTACAGTGAGTCTCAGTAAATAAGACACCCCTGGGTGTCTCAGTAAATAGGACGTCCCTGGGAGTCTCAGTAAACAAAACACCCCTGGGAGTCTCAGCAAATAAAACACCCCTGGGAGTCTCAGTAAATAAAACACCCCTGGGAGTCTCAGTAAATAAAACACCCCTGGGAGTCTCAGTAAATAAAATACCCCTGGGAGTCTCAGTAAATAAAACACCCCTGGGAGTCTCAGTAAATGAAACTCTACAGTGAATACGGTCCCACGTGTTATGATCAGCCATTCGAAATCGTCCAACTACATTTAACATGGAGTATTCATCAACTGTCAAGCCGAGTTCAATTACATTTTGTCCCATTTTGTTCTCGGTACAAATTAGCTTTCTATCCCAATTTAAATTTCTGAATAGTTCGGGTCTACATTTATCGGCATGCCTTGCCACAGTTCTATCGGGAAAACGTTTTCAATCTAACTTACGTGTTTAATAGTTGCGTTAAAACGGTGCCAAACCGCGGCAAGCTGCGATCAGCTAAACCAAAGGATTCGTAACTAAAAAAGTCAGTGTCCACAAAGCATTAATTCTTGCTCTCCGCTTCTTTTCATTCATCTATCTAATAAAATACGATTTTTAGAAGCATTCATGCACGAAGATTATTGAAGTCTACAATATATCAATCACAAAAGAAATATGTAATCACGTCAAATATCGTTCTCGTTACAACTTGTCCCTTTGCCTTGAAAAAGACCGATCCCTTCAAATTACATAATAAAAACAAGATGTTTTAACGAATGTATAAATAAATTGCGGTCAATCTTAATGGCAAACACATTGCAAAGTATCTTTTTTTCAGTCGGTAAATGATTAGATCGCATGCTGTTCAATTTTCTCCAATTATTATTTAATTTAGCGAAGCGCCGGCGAAACTAGACAAAAACGAGCCGGTCATGTGCACATGATTATCAGTAAACAGCATGGGCAGGGCTGTAATAAACACGAAAACGACTTGTAATCAAATTATATCCTAGAACAAGTTCTGTGCACGACATGGTTGGTTTATTATTCAGCTGAACCCTCAAGAAAACGAAAAATGTAAACATTTTTGATAAAAAAACTTACAACTTGCCACGGTTTTTAAAATCCTCTCGTAAGAGCGTTCATTTCTATTTGGACCATTGTATTTCTAGCAAATTCCTTTCCTTTTTCAAACATTTGCCGCGCTATATCGTTCACAAACCACAACAATTATTATCATGTACAATTTAATAAGGATGATTGTTCATTTTGTGTTCGTAAAGTCTACTGAAGTGTTTCGAGTGGTTTACCCCCGGGGGGGAGGGGGCTCCCATATAAAAGTGACGCAGATGAGATCTCGTCGTTTTCAGGGGTTAAAATTCGTGGTTTGGTACCGCTTAGGGGGTTTAAATCTAACCCATGCCGCCATTAGAGGTATCCTGGTATATTTTAGGGTATCAAGCCTGTAAAAAGAACAAGATAGGAACTACAGTTTTGTTTTCGAATTAGTTCCTCTTAGGGGTGACAATTAATTCGAGCCACGCCCACAAAACGAGATTCTGGTACCTTTTAGAGGTTCCTTTCAAAATCTCCGACGATCACCCCCGTCATCCCGCAGTGTTTACTCGCGTAATTACTTCAAAAGTGTTTCAGTTTTTTTTGTGTCGACTGCTACCTTTGGCCCCGGTTTAACTAATACCATTGCAATTTAAGAAGTATCAATCCATCGATATGCTTGTGATGCGAACCGCCGCAATAATCAAAGTCTTGCGACTCGACTGAAAATGATTAATTATATATAATACACAGCCGGTCGGCTCGCCTGCCCCGCCACGAGCTTGATGGAAGAGATAAATTTGTTAAGTAAATTGTAAACAGACCACCTCTGCACAGTTTTACAAGCTGTTTTGGGAGAAACGTTTGGTAAATTGTTTTGCCGCCATACTTTTTTAAAGCTACAGCTGTGATTGAAATTCTCTTGTCGGAGGCAATTGCAATTTTCCCAAACTGGCAGCCAAATCGAAGTCAAAACGCTTCCGTTCCTGTATAAAGCAGTATTTATCGCAAGCCGACAACAAGCCTAAACATACTTAAAATTAACGCGTGATATAGAAATCTGGTGAAGCAATTTGGGCACGTTAATTTGTTTGGATTTATCTCCAAATCACTGCATGATTATCAATGTAACGGAATGAAACAAGGCGATCAAAGTGATTAACGCAATCAGAAACCAGGAAAGTATTAAACAGAGACAAAGGTAAATGGAAAGAGGAGCCTGAAAACAAAAACAAACGAGAAAAAATATGGAAGGAGACACAAAGACGGACTTGGTTGGGAAGCGCCTGCAGACGAGACTACGTGAAATTTATGAAGAGGAATATCTCCGCCGACAAACCCAACAAAATGCTTGCACCAGCTGTTGGATTTCCTATATGACTGACAGACTGTTGACCAATCACAATGCAACAATGCCTTCCCTTCCACGCACTTCAAAATCCTTTCAGCGGCCTTGTTTTTTCATGGCATCATGGGAAGGGAGGAAATTTATATTCCCCAGACTTCGCTCCTTCCCTTGAAATGAGGCTGCAAACGAACTACGTGCCTTTTATTTTCGCAAGGGCAATTTTTGCAAAATCAACTTGTCTCGCAATCTTGCAACCACAGTCGAACCACAGATCATCAACACATGTGGCATCTGTTCTTTTTTAAACCTGCCTTGAGAATGCAATGCATTCGCACGTCGTCTAGCCATATTTATCTAGACTCTTGTTTCTATAGCAAGCTGGTATTATTTATACTCCGCCCGTTATTTCCACCACCTTTTACAAACTAAAAAATAAAAGATACCAGTGCTTCATTGAAAACAATGATTTATAACACTACATTGGGAAAAAGACTTAGGGCCGAATATTTAAACAAGGTTACATGTAACAAAACCGTGGCCTAACTCGACTTTAAACTGGCCAACCTAAATGTGTTAACGTCATTTACAGAAAACCCTGTTTAGAAGGTGTATCATAACACAGACTAAAAAAAAACAATTAGCTACTTTGACTGACCTGCTTATAATTAACAATTAGACGGCAAGCTCGAGGTCTCTATCGGCTGATGGTTGGCGAGGGGCGAAGCCCCGAGCCAACTATCAAAGTCGATAGACACCGAGAGCGAGCCGTCTAATTGTTTTAGCATAACCCAGTGGCTGATCTATCAAATATAGAATATCTATAAAAACTGATTTATTGTTTATTAAAATATAAACTGAAAATTTCGCGCGCTCTCATTGGTTAAAAACCATGTTTTTATCAGAGTATAAAACATAGAAAAGCGTGTTTTATCGTTTCGCGCGCGTAAATCTATATTTTAAAGCACATAAAGAAGCCAAAACCATGTATTATACTGTCATAAAACACTCCGGGAATTTGAGAACACTCGAGAAATTTAGAAAACACTCGCCTGCGGCTCGTGTTTTCTAAATTTCTCTCGTGTTCTCAAATTCCCGTCGTGTTTTATGACAGTATAATACATGGTTTTGGCTTCTTTATTTGTTAAATATTTTTTGGCTGCAATGCACGAAAAACTGTGCGCGCGCTCCGAGAGCCGTCTATCGATCGATAGTAGGTGCCTGTGTAGCCAATCAGATTGCGAGTTTGCCAATAGTCAGCCGCTAACCTCCGCGGACTAACTTATTAGACTTCGTTTAAATATTCGGCACTATTATTTATAGCTAACCTTTGGTACTACAGTATTTTAAAATTTTATCAAAACAAATTCGGGCTACTGTTCATGAACAAAGCGAAAATCAGCTGCTAGTCCGATTAAACGAAATAAAACAATCGTGTTATGAGCCACTTGGTGCCTGAACAAAACAAAAATTAAAAATAAAATGAGCAGAACAGTATAACACGTGTGATCCGATTGAAAACTAAAAGCATATTTTCGGACACGAAACTTTGTCTTGGAAACACAAGAGTCCCTCAAGAAAAATCTACAGTTAAATACTGTAAAAGTATCGATAGAATATCAAAGAAAAGTGGCCACAAAGAAACAAGGACCATTAATCGACAATGTAGTGACCAAGAAACCGCGATTGAATAGAAAAAAGTCGGGATTTTTAGTGATATGGTATTCATTGATGCAAACGTTTAATAGTCCGGCTCTCTGGAAGTATGACGGAAAGCCATGCAATATCAGTGATAGAGAAACAATTAAAATGCTTGCAATCAAAGCGGTTTAAAAGCTTCGGGTAGAATGTACGAAGCAATTTCGTAAAGACAGAGACATTGTTCGCCTGCGAATACAGTGTATTCGCAGGCTAAAACATTGTCAAACGCTTGATTGTACCCATGTACGCTTTTCGATCGTAACGAGTTTTTTAATACCGTCTAAATGTTGAAATATTATAACAACTGTTTGCATTAATAGAAAACTTCGCTTTTTGCGAGTTGAGCGTTTGGCAAAATTAGAAAAAAATAGTTATCGTGTAATTATATCAAAATGTGACATTTTAAATTCAATTTTTCCAAGCGAAAAATATATTTAAAAAGTCGGTAATGTGTTTCAAATTGGCCCTGAACTGATTTACTACAAGAGCAAGCAAATCATTTCTGTAATCTGCAACTCCATACGGCTGATTTTAATTGTTTCTTTCGAATTTTGTTAATTATTATAAATGAACAATTCTGAATGATAAAAAAGTTTGAAACGGTTTTCTCTTTGGACAAAAGTTTTACAAAATGTTCAACACCGTAGCGACTAATTGCTCAGCCTCGCGCGATCATTAATCAAGGCATATACATTTTGGATTGTCAGATTAAAGGAAAATATAATTTGCGTGTGTTTCCTGGTACCAAAACAAACTAAAGAAATTAAAAACATGATTTATGTTATCATCCGATCATTAAAATGACTAAAATATCAAATTGATCTTTCAGTTTTACAAACGATTTGTCGATTCGTGAAAGTGACCCGGCTGTCGTTTTTCATCGACGTTTGAATGGCCTTCGTGCATCAATCTACTCAATATCTGTCGTATTAAATTACGGAGAATAAAAAGCCTTGATTCGTATTGTTAACTTTGCTAACCCTCTTTATATCAGCTAAAGAAACGACACATTGGTTTAGTAAAAGCTAACGGACAATAGAAATCCGAGTTCCATTGTGGTCGAGCAAGAAGCTTTGTCTTCCCTTATGAAAAAGAAACACAGAGATACGTGTTCAATGAGGGTTTTGTTTACAAAGCATGCATGCAATAAGAGACGCGCTCGTTTTAAAGCTCACACTGTCGAGAAAATTTAACTTTAGTCATATACCAAGTTACTTCAATTCGGTGCCACTAGCTAGGAGTTGAATGTCAACTTAATGATTCTTTTCAAACTTTCTCCAATGTTTTCTTATGCGCACACACGCGTGAACTGAATGAGTGATCCGCGCGCGTGTATGACTCGCGAGAAAAACCCACGCGCCAGCTGAATTAGTGATTTCGCGCGTGCGTATCGAGAAAAAACCGTTTTAGTGTGGCGTGGAAAGAAGATACATCTTCCTAATTTTGATATATCCTCGTAACATCGTTTAGCTAAAATTCAGTTGGCGAATTAAAGGCTCCATCACATGAGCCATTTTTTTCTTGCAACTTAAAACGCACGAGAAAAGTTGCCAGATTACACACAGAAAATGATCGCGCAGCGTTGAGATTTCTCCCTGTGACTCGCCCGCCTCGTAAAAGAAAAGTTTTAAAGAATATTACAATATTAAAATTCAACTGCAACCAGGAGCCCTCCTGCTGCAATTAACTATCTCGCTAGCTATGGAATTGTATGCAATTTTAAGCAGTGAGCAGGGGTCACACGCACGCTGAACAGCACTTCCCCACAATATGACCAGCTCCCAGTTGACTTGATAGCTCAGTTGGTAGAGCACTGCACAGGTATCACAGAGATCATGGGTTCGAATCCCGTTCAAGCCTGATTTTTTTTCAGGCTTTCTTTTCGCAACTGCTTAAGTTGTGTACATAACTGCGATGGTCTTTCATATATTAAATATTTCACTCGCAGTTCAAATAAGATATTTCATATAGTCACTTTCCCACGGCTTGCGCGTGTCTCTCGAGGAACAAAAAGAACCCTAAAAAAAGCTCCGAAGTGATATAGAATTATATTTCAAATTTATTGTTGTAATTTGGGGGCATTTTCAAGTCCAAACGGTCCAGTATCTAGAGAGCGGATAATTATACAAAGGAGAGATCTGGAGACGCGAAGGCAAATTATAACTGCTAAATATAAGCCCCCACCAGGAGGGGGGGTGGGGGAAACCTGGAACCGGGAGTACAAGTACAAGCCTTGTCCCCCCTACCCACCCTCTACCTGAGAGTCTGAAAGGCGGTACACGATTCTCCATATGATATGCAAGACGTACCCCCCCCCCCCCCCCCCCCCCCCCCCCCTCACCACACGCGGTTCTTTACGGAAGGTGACAACAATAACAGACGCTTGTTTTTGGAGAACATTACAGTCTTTGCCAAGAATATAAAGAAATCGGAGAACCTGGCAACAACATATCTGGAAAAAAATTGGCATCATCGTACACAATTCTGAAAAAATTCCAGCGGGCTAATGCAACTCTCGGGACAATATTCTCGCTG
This sequence comes from Desmophyllum pertusum, assembly GCA_029204205.1. Classification (NCBI taxonomy): domain Eukaryota; kingdom Metazoa; phylum Cnidaria; class Anthozoa; order Scleractinia; family Caryophylliidae; genus Desmophyllum; species Desmophyllum pertusum. The sequence goes on from MU825402.1 coordinate 217,350, forward strand.
TTACATGATGCTCCGCCTAAAACAGCATTTATTAGAGCTGTTACCCCCCTCCCACCCCCCATGTTCTTTATCTTCAAAACGCGCACAAAACACGACACGCGCGCGAATACAAACAACACGTGCGAAATGGTCAAAACGTTCAAACTGCGCGCGTGTTTGGGTGATCCCCTCTGTGGTCCTTTTTGCACTGTTTTCGCGGCATGGTTTGAGCATTACCAATTTTCGTGGGTACTGAATCATTTAATTTACGAGCCTGTGGCATTTGGAATAACGCAACTATTACGAAACCTTTCAAGAGATGGATATTAAAACGAAGCGGGAAAAAACGCAGTTGTGCTAGCATGGACTCTATCTGCATGCACAATCATGTATGCACGGTCAGTGATTTTTTTTAACTGAAGTAAAAAGCGAGCAAGCGTCGTCAATTCAATCTCCCTTCTCAAACGCACATCAGTATTGGTTTTTCAACATCCGATCGCTGTTTAGAAGATTTAATCGAACGAAAGTTGTTTCTAATGGCAAAATGTGCTGATGTTTATGTCTAATAGGCACCAGCTGGAAAAATCGGCTTATTTACAATCCATAAATGGCAGTTTCACATTCAGATCTTCCGTAAAAAGAAAAACACTTTAGCAAATTTACATACGATGTCAAATTTGAATTAAAGAAAATAATTCTAAGTGAAATTGAGCGGGAAAGAGCTTTGTTTGTTACGTATTAATAAAAAGTCGACGAAATACGGAAATAAATAATCTTGCTTCAGAGATATAAGCCGATTTAAACGTATTGAAATGCGCAGGAAAATACTTCAATGAAGCGTTTACCGGCGCTTTAAAGAAATTCAAATATGCCGTAAATTGACAGAGCCAACGTATGCTTGTCCTTTTAAACGCAAGCTATAAGTGAAGCTGACACAAAATATCGAAATATTAAAACTCCCAACGACAGTCGTGAAGAAAATATACCTCACGAAACAGCGCCACATTGTTACTGACAAAAACACTTGTTTGATACAATTCTCCCGCAGTTCCTTTCATAAACAAAGTCGTAATTTCCATTCTCATTGGCTGCAGTTCTAATCTGTGTGTTATTTCATATCAACCCGCCGTGCAGACAGGCTATTTAGCACCACATAAAGCAACACAACTCAATTTAATCGTCACATTAATTTCACGCGCGAATTATATACGTGGTTTAAAACGAACACCGAATTTCTAGCCTCTCGAGATTCTGAGAAACAAGGCTTGAGGGAAATGGGGGAAGCTGTCATTAAACTCTACTTTGTTGTTTAGGGGCTTTTTTAAATATAAAGTGTTCTCTCTTTATCAAGATAAAAAATGTCATTATTCGGCAAAAAGGCAAACTGCAACATTGGCGCTTAACAAGAAAACGCTATTTAATTGAATTATACGGGTGAAAATAAAATACTAGTGAGAAAGTAGAAAATGACCTATTAAATAAAATTGCCGCATAATAAGTCAAACACTGCTATTTTAAAAGAAGGAATCGGAAAAAAAAGTCGCTGAAATTGATTTTATTTAAGAGCTTTTTAACAACAGACCTTTGGCCGTTTTGGCCAACCGAATACGGCCACCAGACCGGGCAAGAAAACTGGTTCTTTCTTGTTACAAGCTGAGCAGGCATTTAAATGCAGCTGGAAACAAAACCACGTGTTTCAAACACTGTAGCAAAATAAAAGTACCATCTTTAAAAGAAAATGCGCCGGATTTTTTCGAAAAAAAGAAGAGAAAAATAGGAGCTAATAGGGATACAAGAAGCGCGCAAGCAACATGCGCTCGGCATTATTAATATATTTTCAACTGGTTTTCACTGCGTTTTCACCACGGACTAAGCGATTGAAAATAACATACAACAGCTGTAGTGACAGTGTATGTAGATCTTCGACCACGGACTGAAAAGGGAGCTTATGAAAGTTTAATTTTAGCAAGCAATTTGCTCTGGTTATTCCTATGTTAATAGGATTTTTTTTTTCTTGAAGGAATTGAAAGCGAAAAATCTAGCTATGGAAACGAGACGTCGCCCATCTCAATGCGTTGAATACAATAAAAACTAGAAATGTTTTTTCTGGCTCTAGGTAACGTTGGACTGCTGAATGGAATCTGAACACAGCCACCACATTTCTCTTTCAATTCTCTTCAACGATCTTATCTCGTCATAAACCCACACAAAAGCTATCGACTTTTTAAAGTAACGCAATGGTTTCGCGATGGAAAACCATGTCAAACTTACGCTTCATTTCTGCGAAGCGTTTCTTAAACTCGAAACAGAGAAAAAAAGCGCCAAGAAACGAAAAAAATTTACACTAAACTTCATTAACTGCCGTACCAGTAGTTCGGTAGTCCGATGTACTCGAAGCTGATTGGCTAGCACGCAGAGACATTTAATTGTTAACCGGGCGAGCTCGCGCGCTGATTGGCTAAAGACAGTTGTGTTTATGATCCATTGTCTTACCGGCCGTTACAGGTGAATTGTGCTATTGTAATGTTGGTAATTTATAGTTAGCGCCAGAAAGGAAGGCCTTTCACTCATTCGCTTGTGAGTGTAACAACGGCCGCGCGACAAGTACACTACGGACCTTGAGAACATCGCCGACGAAATTCTAGAGGTACATATCTACTTTATTTGTGACATTCTCTGCGTGAACAATTCATTTTCCAAGCGTGAACGCGAATAATAGCTCTTGAATTCTCGGTTAGCCGGTCTAGCTGATTTATACGTTTGCTTATTTCCTAGCACTACGGTCCTGCAGTTTTAGTAAAATGTTCAGCAGCGAGACTAGCGGCGAGAAAGAACTCCAGGACTCAAGAAGTCGTGAAATTAGAAAGTGTGTTCGAAACTACAAGAAGCAGATGAAATCACTGGAATATTCGCGGCTCAGGTCGCTGGTTCCATCCACAGCATCACGGCCGCGTGTTTCTAAGGTACGAAACTTTTAAAGCAAGCCACTGATTGTCGGCGGTAGGACTTAGAAAAATTCCAAAAGGTAAATGTCCGGGTTCTTTGTATCTTACAGATCGAAGTCATTGAGGAGGCGATAAAATATATCGCATATCTGCAAGCCACTCTCAGTTCGCGTTTGGACGAACCCAATGAAAGTAAGTTTGAAATTGAAAAATTGCCGGAACTTCAGCGTACTGAATTGAGCGCACATTTTAAACTTGAGTAATTTTTTTTTTCTCGCAGACACTAACAGCGGCGAAGGAACAGTGGAGAGGACAGACGGCGAAAGACGGCCGAAAGTTCTCAGGCAAAAAAGACAACGTTTAGCTTCATATATGATTAAAACCCAGAGACACACTCTTCCAGCGAGGCGAAAATTTTCAAGTAAGTCTGCAGAAATCTGTGTTTTTCTTTTCGTTGTTTGAGAAGTTGAAACCTGGATGGTTTGCGCATGGTTATATCGACTCGGGGCCGCGGGTTTGCGTGTTAGAAAGTGAAAATTCGCGGAGAAAATTTGCTTGATTCGCTTTCTTCATCCGGTAGTTGGGTTGGAAAATGCAGCTGCACTTTAAAAAACAACATATGTCTCTTTGAGGCTAGCAGCACCTGGCATTTGGTGCAAAATAAAGTTCTCTTGCGTTCGAGATAAAACACCATCTAAATACTCCGAAATGGCTCCAAGCTTAAAAACTAGCTTAAAATTCCCACTTTGAAAACTTTTCAAGCAATTTCTTTGAAATCCGAAGAACATTTAGCCATGTCCATGCCCGTCTCTAAGTAACCATTTCTGGCTAAGGACGTATTTCGACCCTCGAACATAGAAATAAATATTCCAATATTATAACCTTTCAGCTTATTAAAATAAAATCTACAATTTACATATCCCTCCTCGAGAAAATTAAGGGTTGTTTTAAAATCTGTTCTAATGCAGTTGTAGTTTTAGAATTTTTTTAAAGAAATTATTTCTATCTATACACGTGAGAGCTTCTTCAAGGGTTATCAAGTTTACCAATGAAAATAAAAGCGGTATAATACAATTACACATTCAAATAGCACCCTGGGAAAATTTAGAGAGTACCACATATTAATACTCTCATTTATTACACATTATCTCGTATGAAGGGTAAACAATTCCTCGCTATTAAAACGCGACATTAGAAAGTTTTTATCTTGCTTCATAATTTCTCTTTCTTTTCCTATCTGCAGGAAGAAAGAATACAGAGACGGAACAGCCGAGATAGAAGTGAAATTCGCGCGTGGACACACACCGAAGAATCGCAGGGAAAACTAGAAAAGGAACGAACTTTTAAATTAACCTGCACGTTTGAGATCGACTAATGTTCAAGCTCAGTCGTTCACTATGACGCTGTTGTCCTGATTGATTTAAAGTTTAATTTTAGAGTTTACAATTCAAATATATCTAAGTAGCAAAACGAGAGTGCGTGCTTAAGTGTGAGAGAGAGAAAAAAGAAATATTTTGTTCAAGCTAATGCCAGTTGCAAGAGAGCAACAAAGTTTTGTAAATATCCTGAAACTGCTATCAGCTTCTTTAAAACTTCCTTTTCAGATCGCAAGCCGGCAAAAGCTCGGTTTCGCTTTAGGTTGGGTTTATTCAGATCGCTTTAGGAAGTGAAATGTACAACAGACGAAACTGAAACATACAAGCACGTGAAAAGAAAAAAAGCGAGCGCTTATTTAATCAAGGTACCGGTACTTGACTGAGTGACAAACTGATTTAGTTAGAGACAGCTAAAGATTTCATTAACAAAATTTTCAATTTTGCTTTGTGAAAGGTTGGGCTTGAGACAGTTTTCGCAGTCGGCCACTAGCACTTCCTTCAGCGAGAGCTGAAATCTGGCGTCTCATTTCAATTCCGCAATCGGTGAAAATCGCTCGCCCTTTTTCTTTCCAAAAGGAAGTTTTAAGCAAGCGGCACATCGATGCGTGAAATCGAAAATTAGCTGGATGATTTTCCGGTCATAATTACTCGAAAGAAGGAAGAGGGAGGAATAATCGAACGCTTTTTAACAAAGCAGTTAGGAAATAAACAATAAATCTTGAGATGGAAGTTCAGCGCCGTTTTTTTTTTTTTTTAACTTCAAGCGAAGCGGAACAAAAAACGCTGCAACGGAAGAGAAATGTATTTGCATTTAATATAAAAGGCAAATAAACTTACAAAATAGAGACAATAGTCCATGAGTGTTCAATATAAACTAGCATACGATACTTCCACTTTAACGGATCATGTATATGTTTTTATCAGTCGATTCATTCTTTTTTCTACTATTATTTCTTCCCATTGCCTCCGTTTTCGTTTATTACATTTTCCCGATGGTCCCCTCCTAGTCCAAATTTCCTCCAATCAGCGAGAGTCTTTTATTCAAGTTATTTAAACTTTTCATCACTGACTCCCAAGCGTAGCCAAGTTAAAAATTGAAAAATTAATTCCAAACTGTAGAAAAACTAACAGCACCACATGAAAGTGCGACTCAACAGCTTTTATTTGAATGGTCACAGACTAGAATTTCATCCACAGACTTAAGAGTTAGAACCACCTTGTACAGCATAATAAACAGTAACACATGAAAGTACTGCTCGATAGCTTTCATTTGAATGGTCACACTCACGATCAAGGGTTTTATCAACAGATTTAAAAGTTAAGAACCGGCCTTGTACCGCATAATAAACAGTACCATACATGTATGAAAGTACTGCTCAATAGCTTTCATTTGAATGGTCACACACTAGGGTTATATCCACAGATTTAAAAGTTAGAACCCCCTTGTACAGCATAATAAACAGTACCACATGAAAGTACTGCTCAATAGCGTTCATTTGAATGGTCACACACTAGGGTTATATCCACAGATTTAAAGTTAGAACCCCTTGTACAGCATAATAAACAGTACCACATGAAAGTACTGCTCAATAGCGTTCATTTGAATGGTCACACACTAGGGTTTATCCACAGATTTAAAAGTTAGAACCCCCTTGTACAGCATAATAAACAGTACCACATGAAAGGGGCAGTGTCACCAAGATTTAGTACTACTTAAACATCCTAGCAAAAGTGTTTCCACTAATAGTGGCCTGGTCTTGCTAAAAGTTACTATACTAGTACAGAAAAAACTGTTAAAAAATGTATTTGACTAAGGACGGGTGAAGAAGGAAGTGGAATGAAACTTGAAAAAGTCGGGTCGACGTTTTCAAGTTTTACGGTGTTCTTGGTAAAAATAGCTCAAAATCAATGATTCTGGTTTGTTCCCATCTCAGGAGAATGAATTGATGTATTTCTCTTGATGTTCAGGAGCCATTTTGTGCATCAGCGAGTGTACCTTCATAATTCAAGCGAAGTTTACACAAAAACTTGGGAGAATTTTCGTGATACTGCCCCTTTAAAGTACTGCTCGGGTTTATCCAGTTACCTGACTTGAGGTTCAAGGGTTCAGTTCCACACACAAATACACGCACAGACGAAACGAATCGCACACTTGCAAAGACACACATACACGATAGCAACACGAACGCGGAATACTTACGCACGAGACACGATGCTGCTGAAAAACGCAAACAGTACGCGTTTTGCACGCGTTTAAACAAATACTCACAAATAAAACGTTGTTGTAGAAAAGACCTTTGTTTGTTTACACAACTTGTATTCTAATACATGGAAAGCTATATTTCTGAGTGATAATAAATAAAGAGCTGAAACTATGTTGCGTGTGAAGAACAAAATAACATATAGTTCGCGCACAGATCACACATAACTGAAGAATAGTTTTTTGACGAAAATTTTATTCCATAGTTGATACTTTCGCAGAAGCGCTTCTCACAGAAGCTTATACTATTTGTTTATAATACCTGGGCAGGCAATTAAAAGTCAATAACGTCATAAAGCCCATCGAATGCAGTCCAGGAGTTCGACTCCGTTCTCTACAACCAATAAGAAGACTGAATTTACAATCAGACTCACGTGTCTGCCCAATCACGTGCCTTGCATGTGTTCTTTGGTTCAGTACCAGACGTCCTCGGCCACCACCACCAACTAGGCCCCAGTTTTCACTCACTTAAACCGCTGAACAATCACCGCGTTTAAAAGGTTTGCTTCCGACAGTTTCTGGGTGTCGTCCGTTAGCTCTTTGTTAGGAAATGTTGTCAAAAGAACAAAGTTCATTCCCGCCATTTGTGGCCTTGAGCTGTATGTTCAACATGATTAGTTAAGGGAAAGAAGTATGCACCGCAAGATAACTAACTGATAGGACTTCGAGGGAAGTTACTAAGAATTGTTATGAAATTGGAAAAACACGCCAGATAGACTATCGTAAAATTCCCGGTTATAAGCTCCCTTCCCCCGCTTATTGGCCCACTCCCCGCTAACAAAAAATATTTCCGTTATAATCTCTCTATTTTGTATTGACGTAACACCAAATTCTCAGTACTAACATGTAAAGAAACGTATGACGATCAGTAAGGAGAGTCAGTGTTTTGATCTTGGGTCTCAAAGGATGGTAACTTAATTGTTTGGTCAAAGGATACGCACAGATAAATCGTCGAATATCTCCAACTGTGTTTGAGTGGTTGAATTTTGAAACCATACTGCAAAACAAACAAACATGTAGGCTGCTTAACACACGCATTGGCGAATTAGCGAATGAACGTAGTGCAAATATATAGATGTTATTGAACTAACGTGAGCTAGCGTGAGGTCCGTATTGGGGAAATATTGGTCGAGTTCTTTTTTGCAAGTTTCGGCTCGGTCCATAAACTTGCAAAAAAAGAACGGGACCAATATTCCCCAATACGGACCGAACAAGCTAGTTTAATAAAGTTTTTAGTATAATGGACTTTTTAAAACTTTGCTGATAAATTGGAAAGGGCTTTTAGAAAGTCTAGCCAAAGTTAAGCATATTTATGCATTTTTCAGGCCACTTAGCGAAAAGTTTAACCAAAATTGTAATCCAGACATAAGGAAAAATGTTTCTACTTAATAGAAAACAGTTTTCTTTTGTTCAATGTTTCATAAAAGGAATTCGGTGAAATGAGTTCGTGAGCGGTCCATCTTAGCGGTCCGTATTGCAAAATTCGGACCGTTCAGGGAACCAATCAGATTGCTCCTTTTCATCGTGGACCAGTTTTCATATAATAAGAGAACGTATTACACTCGTCTTAGTCCCCCTGACCGCGCGATACGGAAAACACTGTTGAAAGCCTATATTTTAGGAAAGAATTATGTCGTATGATAGACAATTTATTCAGCGGAAATTTGTGTAATACGACTGGGTATTTTACGATAAGGCTCGAAAAAATAAAAACTAAAAATACCCAGTCGTATTACACAAATTTCCGTTGAAAAAACCTCTTTCTATTAATTGAGTAAAAAACGTAAACGAGGAAATATTGTTGCGGAAACATTATTACTCGTAATGTTTCTTGGATGAGCAAACGAGCGGAAAGCAAAACAAATGTTTTGCTTCCTTGTTGCGCAAACCAAGAAACATTTCACAGGAAACAAATGCAGCGAACACGCGATATAATGCGCGCGCAATGCAAAACAAGCCTTGGAATCTAGTCAACATTGTTTCCTCCGCGAGCAAACGGGGAAACATTTGTTGCGGAAGCAAAATGTTTCTGAAAAAAATCAGAAACATTTTTTGCGTCTCGATCGCAACAAATGTTGTGTGCGCAAACAAGGAGACATTTTAGGAAACATTGAAATTCACAAATGTTTCCACAAAAATGTTTCTTCGTTTGTTAAGGCCGTGGCAAACGAGGAAACATTGTTGCGGAAACATTGTTGCAGACACAAATGTTTCCCCGTTTTCCCGCGCACAATTTTGCGTCCCAGACGCAAAAAATGTTTCTGAATTCTTTCAGAAACATTTTGCGTCCGCAACAAATGTTTCCCCGTTTGCTCGCGGAGGAAACAATGTTGACTAGATTCCAAGGCTTGTTTTGCATTGCGCGCGCATAATATCGCGTGTTCGCAGCATTTGTTTCCCGTAAAATGTTTCTTCGTTTGCGCAGCAAGGAACAACAATGTTTCCGCAACAATGTTTCTTCGTTTACCACGGCCTTTACACCCATAAGTTAAATCACGAGTGGCGGGAAACAAGTGGAAGCCGTCGCGTCACGACCACTGCGCACATTGGCGGGAAAACACCGTTTTCATACCAGCCTTCTGATTTATAGCTGTATATTCCAAGGCATGAGATACTACCGTAAAGTTCCGAAAGTAACGACCCTCGTTACTTTCGGAATTAGCAGCCTTTGGGGCTCGCTACTTTCGGGGGGTCGTTCCTTTCGAGGAACAAAAATCGTGAAATAAAATTATACGGGTTTTGTTTTTACACCGCGCAACATGAAAGAACATTAATTCTTTGTGGCATAATCGATAGCTTCCCTTGTTGTAAAGTGCCTTACTGTGATCACTGTACGAAGATTATTACTTATAGATTTGACTATTGTGAATATATTGTCATTGTTCATGACATTTCGAACATTTTGTGAGTCGCTGTAACAAATTCTGACATACCGTGTACCATCAGCCAGTCGAATCTGTATATTGGTGACGGGCTGTGATTCGTCCAAAGGAGTCGACGCTGCAGCTTTCTGACTGGCGGCTGCAGATGAAGCTTGTTGTTCTGTTGAATGGCTAAACTTCACTTGAGGAGCTGGACTAAAGAATACAACAAAATAAATATTCATTAGTGTCAAAATTCTTTAGCTGTTCAACAAATTGGTTTCTGAGTGCACACCGCCTGAACGAAAAAAACAAACAAAGTAAGAAACGAACCAACGAACCAACCAACCAACAAACCAACGAAGGATGGAAGGAAGGAAGGAAGGAACGAACGAACGAACGAACGGACGGACGGACGGACGGACGGACGGACGGACGGACGGACGGACGGACGGACGGACGGACGGACGGACGAATATAGCGCTACATGTATTCCTAATTTTCTGAATGTCGAGGATGAGAGCGATCGTCAGCTAATTAAAGGCGTCTCAGGTCTCATTTGGGAATTTTCAAGCCAAAAAACCTCAATAAGCTACGTTTAAGCACAAATCAAAAAATCCCAGACGATCGGGAATCCTGTTTTTCCCAACCGTCCCAGATTGAAATGTCTATAACTTCTCCTCAAAATGGGAATATGGCCTTAAACATATTGACTCATTTTAACATGATCTTGTTATTGAATTCTTTCTTCAGTTTAATATAGACATTTCAATGTTTACACAAACATGAAAACGAGGCTTGTGAGGCCAGGTTTTGATTTCCCATACAAATGTCTTAAATTTGAAACAGCCATAACTTTGCAGCCGTTTAACCAAAAACGCTCAAACTTCCCAAGATAACATATTTTGCAGTGCTTGGTAATGTAATAGCATCAATTTCTTTGAAAACCTTGCCAGACAAAAAATTGCTGGGCAGCCATTTATGAATATGGTGTTATAGCAAAAAACATTACAGACGTCCCAGACAGTCGTAATTATATAATTTATGTTTCCATAAGTTGGGAATGATCACCGACCATTGCAGAAATCCGGGACGCGTAGGTAAAATAGAAACATTTTCTATTTTCCCGATTTATCCCCGGCTATCCCAGACGATCGGGGACATGTACTGTACCTCATCGTGTTCGATGGTCTGGGACTTTCTCTACATATGAAAACCAGGCTTTACTAATAATAAACTCAACTGGTTACAAGAAACCAACCTTCCTAATTTATGCCCAGCACCAGTGAAGGCCTGTATTTTTGGTTTGGGTGGAGGGATATAGTCTTCATGTCGATGATCCTCCATATTGACATGGACCTCTCCTCTTCGTGATAGTCTTAATAACTCTTGTGGAATTTCTCTACAGAGGAGAAAAGTAAACAGTGTCATTTCATTTAGAAGTATTATCTCGGAGGGGAGGGGGGGGGGGGGGGATAGTGGGATTAATGCGGTTGTCAGAGAGCACAACTTAACCTTAACAATAAGATTTGAAGATTTCCTACCCTCGTTTGACGGAATTCAGGAATTGCTCATTTGCAGGATCATCAAAAGACCTCAAAGGACCATCATCTACAGAAAAGCCATTGGACCAGAACTTCAAAGCAACTTCTGTCTGGCAAACAAGATGCAAACACAAACAAGTGTAATGTTGATGATGCATCATTTTATTATAAATTTATGCCCCACAAACTCATTCAACTTTCTTGCTGAATACTGTGGAATGCTAGCTACAAATTAAATTAGTAGTCACAGGAATACATGTAGCTGGTGTTTTAAGAAATTCTTGTAGGCCAAAGATTGTCAAGTAATTTCAGAAGTTGTAAAAATGTCAGCTTGTGGCTAAAAGAGGCAAATCTCTCACACAAATTGCCAGCAGGATGGATTCTCACATGCACGATTGCAACTGAAAAGGGCACCTGATATATACCCAGGGATATTTGATACCCTAAGGGTACTTGATATCCCAGGGACACTTGATAATTTAGGAATCAAACCTCTGTTCCACAAAAATCATTGGGGCCATATATATCTTGATGTCAAGCGTATTCTTATACATACCAACATAGTGGTCAATACACTTGGCAAATCAGCTATAGTTGACTGCAGGTACACAATAAACAAACAAACAAACAAATTCAACAGGTGATTATCTAGCTATCTTACTGTTTGTTGACTGTCGCTAAGTCTGTTTGATAATGTTTCTGGAAGAGGCTTCGACCCTTCATCCTTTGACCCTTCGTCCTCAGTATCACCAAGACGATATCCTGCAAAGAGAATAAAGTCAACAGATCATATCAGGGAAATTGAAATTCTTAACCATTCAAATTGGTATTTCAGCAGAGAAATGGATAGACTAGAGTATATTAAAGATCAGCTAATAGACCATTTTACAGTTCTGTGAAATGTAACCAAGCCTCTGTATGAAATCGAGGTTAGGGGTGACCATGAGATGATAGAGATCATAAACTAGTTTACATAATAACAGAATAATTTACATTTGAAAAGAAGGAAGGTTTGTATCACAACAAAGTCACCTCCAGCCTCACTTCTGTTCAAAGGCCTGGATTCTAAGCACACAACTGTAAAATGGCCTATTGGTAAAGTGAGTAACAGTTATAAAATAATGAAGGGAAATGGACCAGGAAAAGATCACAAATGTACTGTACATCATGAGCCAAATATGGCACTGAGAGGCACTGTGGCTTTATGGTTGGTACATGTACATGTATGTTCCATGTGATTAAACAGAGATTGGTAGTTGGACAGCTAAGCTACATGTATGGGAGTTTATACATGTTGTTTACATTTCCTGGTAAAAATTTCACTGATAGAGTGCTACATGTATGTAACCTCCTCAGTTCATGATTTTACTCAGTGTGTATCATCCGTAGCACATCACTAAGCTCTTCTCATGACTTTCTCCTGTGAGCAAGAGAACACTGGCCAAATGGTTAGGGCATTAGATTCTGAGCTGAGACGTCTGGGTTAGAGCTCTGGTTGGGGTCATTGTGTTGTGTTCTTGGGCAAGACACTTTACTCTCATAGTGCCTCCCCTTGCCCAGGCAATTGTTAGGAAACAATACTTAGGATACATCTTGGTTTAGGAGAGCTTCGTGAATCCGGCCCTGGAGTACAGTATATAAATGAGTTGTTAGGGCAACCTAGCATAATGCTGGGGGAAAACCTGCGATTGACTGGCATCCCATCCAGGGGGAGTTGCAATACTCCAAAACATGTGATGCTGCAGAAACTGGAATTAAGCGCTGGTACTTATGAGCCATCATGCTTGGAACTTACATGTACTTACAAACATAATTATAGGTTAAAGGTTAAAATCTATTCCAGTCCTAGAGATTGGAAAAGCTTGGTTGCTCATCAGTAGTACATGTAATTTTATCTCACCTGCACCCTTAAAAGCCGGCTGGTGATGTGCTGATGGTCCAGCAATGTCTTCATCAGCGACAACTTCAGCACCATGCCTACAAAGAAAATACAGTACTGTCTTTGAACTCTTAAATTCTTAGTGGCCACTTGGCCACTTAAAGGGCAGTGTCACGGGGATTTGATGTCATTTCAAAAACCAAAAAACGTTTTTGTATTTACAGAAAACTAAAAATAATGGTCAAATTTTGTTATAAATTACCATCCTAGTGTACTAAAACTGTCAATAAGTGTCTCTGGCCATAGAAACTGGGTCGGAATGGATCACAATTTGAAAACATGTTAGGCTAACAGTTTTTCAATTTCTCGCATTTTCGTTTCCAAAATGCATTAGAACAGACCATAATTTGTTCCTCTTTCAAGAATTTGGTTGATTTCTTTTTCTTGGTGTTTTAGAATTATTTTGTAAATAAAAAGGTACTGAAGCACAGTTTTGACCAAAAAGGTCAAAATCCTGTGACACTACTCCTTTAATAGGGGTAAAAGCAATAGAAGAACCCTCATTGGGACCGCCAAAAGGCGGCAATGGCCGCGTTAATAGAGGTGGCTGCTTAATAGGGGTTTTATTTACAATAGTTTTGGGACTTTGATAACTGGTCACTTAAGGCGGGAGTTAACCTGAATGCCCTTTTTCCGCCACTTAACACAGGTTTAATGGAAATATCTCGTTCACATTTCAAGCAATCCAAAACTCTCTGCTTAAAACATGGATCTATGTTATGGGGTGTTTTGTAAAATTTTGGTGATTTTTTGTTTTTGGGGGAGAAATAGTAAATTTCTCAAAGGAGTTGTAAAATTTAGGGAAATAAGAAATATTGAGATTTGATGTAGTTTTAAAATTAGAATTTGAAGTTAAAAATTAGTAGATTGACAATAATTTATTGACAGACAGTTGATAACCATGCAAGAGCACCCGCGTGGGTATCAGCTGTCTGTTGGTGTTCCAAAAATTATTTTTTTCCTTCTATCCCTTCTTTAAACCTCTTAAAATTTCATTGAAATTCACGTGTACTCCCAGGGTTTGACTATATATATAAACTGCAGATAGAGAGTGCTTCTTTGCTTAAATTACAAACACAAAGTCTGTGATGAATGAATGAAAATGAATGAAACTTGATTATAAATTATTAATGAGTTTGAGAAGTCTTGAGAAAGGGTGGCAATGTATAAACAGATTTTGTTGTACGTTGTTCCCTGGCTGTTACTTTAAGATTGCTTCCAGGAAATTCACCTTTTTGCCTCGTCAAATATGCTCTGTGTGACGTCATCTGATGTTTGTTTCTTTCTTGGTGGACCAAGGATTTGCTGTCCACTACAAAGTGAAAACAGTGTACAAAAAAATTAAAGTTGACTCCCGATAACTCGAACCCTCGATATCTCGGACCTCCCGCTAACTCAAAGTAAATATGTTTTCCCTTCAGGTCATTTTCTTACTAATTTTACCCTCGATAACTCAAACTCGCGATAACTTGAATGTTTTTCAATTTTCAATAAACCACTTTTGATATACAATTAAAATTCTAACTTGGCTCTGAGGCTTAGAGGAATAAAACAAAAGAAATCGAAAATAAATCACATCGAGGTTGAGGGATGAATAAATAATTTATTTTGTTTTATTCCCCTAAGCCTTGGAGCCAAGTTAGAATTTTAGTATATAGAAATTGGCCTATTCTACCTCCTCTCTGAGCCACCAGCATAAAAAGCCTGCCCTTCCTCCTCATCACTGTGATTATCCTCTGCCGCTTGCATGCTTGCTAGAGATGCAATGTTCCGTCTAAAATAGAAGTTCAAATCATCAAGCTACTGTACCATATTGTTTGCTCCATGAAATGCCAGGCCCAAAATCAATAAACACAGGGTCTACAAGATTGAGTTTAAATAAATGTACCGGCATTTAATCGAGAAACCACGCCGGGCTGGCAGGCATCCAAAATCCGCCACCACAGCGTGGGACAAAATATCTTTTTCACTTTTTATCCAATTGGCCTCAAATTTTTGCACCATAATAGATCGCCTCATTACACAGGTATCTATGGTTTTCGTTTTACAAATTTGGAGATTTTTGGCGGTAATATTACATCACCAAATTGGCGCCAAAATTTTGATTTAAAAATATGGCATATTTGATCACAGATTCAACATAACATGGCGATTTCAAAACTGAAAACATATCTGAAATATGTTGAACCAATCAAAAGTTATGTTTAATTGAATTTTGAATTTCCCGCTATTATTTTGTTACTAAAAATAGCACAAATTTAAAATTTGAAACGTCATAATAGCTTTCGATTGGTTCAAAATACTTCAGATATTAAACAATGGTAATAAATAAATAAATAATATAAATAATAATAAATAGTTTGAAGTGTTGGAGCTTGAATACAGATTTTTTTTTAACTTTTTCAAAAAATTGAGTCTGTGGGGTGGTGGGAAACTCTACATATTATTGTCTCTACTTACTGAAAAGGCTCATTGGGGGTGTTAATAAAGTTTGTATTTATACCTAATCGTACCTTTTTGGTACGCTTCGGCGGCATATCAGGCGAGTTTGGTCGAGCCATGGTTTGTATTTTGGCAAGACGTAGTCGAGCCAAAATACCCATGGCGAGACCAAACGAGACTGATATGCCGCCGAAGCGTACCAGAAAGGTACGCTTAGGTATTTACCGTACCCAAATTCGGTTTATTCTTTACGCGAAGAGACGCAACTGGATGACTTTCATCGAGTAAAAATGTGTCAGGCATTCCGATCGTCGATGTGTGATTGTTTTTGGTCTTTATGGTTTGAAAATGAACTGAAAATGAACTGTTTACGGTCAGAATTTCCATCATCTTACCATGTCCTCTTTCCTTTCTCCTGTGGCGAATTTGCCGAAAAAAATCGTCCAATGTTAGCGTTTTTGAATTGTTTTGAAGACGAGTTTTGAGACAATCGCGATCGATCGAGTAGGAGACGCAACACATTTAGTGCAGCAGCCGCATTTTTGGCGCAAAATTTAGCTTAGTTTTTCTTCGCAAATTTCCCTCAAATTACTCACTTCGTCAACATTTTCCTGTTTTAAGTTTGACTGTAATTTTGCAAAGGTTTGCTTTGGAAAATTCAGCTCTAATCTGCAGAATTTTATTACTTGACTTCAAAGTGACCATGATATATAAACAATAGCCTCCATTTGGTGAGGAAATATGCTCGGATATTTGTCCGCGGACATTATCTGTTCCGAAAAGCGAACAGTTTTCCGAGAGCAAAGCTCGAGGAAAACTGTGAGCTTCGAGGAACAGATAATGTCCAAGGACAAATATCCGAGCATATTTTTGAAGCCAAATGGAGGCTATTGTAGTTATTATCCTTCAAATATTTTTTCACAAGGCCGTTCTGTTTGCTGTGGAAGATCTCGGTCGGCCAAGCTGTTAAACATCAAAATAATTCTGTTGGCGTTCAAAAATATTTCTAGTCTGTTCAAAACAATCAGTTTTATTTAATTTAGCAATTTATTTGAGACGAAAACTGAACCTGCGAACGTGCAATGCAAATTTTAAAAACTGGGGAATATCACTTGGGAATATCACCCGGATATTCCCCAGTTTTGGCTGCGTCACGTGACGTTTTTAGACCATATTTGATGGATTATAATGGTGGATATCAGGTCAGTGACTTGATATCATAGGATATCAGGTCAGTAGACAGAGCTTCTGATTGGCTAATTCCGAATTTGGGTACGGTAATGTATTGTAGTGTACTTACCCTGTGTGACTTTGAACATTTTGTCTTGGTCTGTTACTTGGCTGCTGTTTATGAAGGCAACATGAACATTTTACCAAATGTGTTGTTCCAGAAAATATCTATATCCCCCACAGATGGTTTCTTGGTTTGAACCCCCCCCCCCCCCCCCCACCACACCCTCTCGGAATTTCCAGTGACCTTCCTTGGGGTGGGTATGGATATTTTCTGGAACCGCACAATGAATAATTTATAATACATTTCATACTCTGTTCTAATCTTTGGAGTGTTTGGTCTTATTATATATATATATATATATATATATATATATATATATATATATATATATATATATATATATATATATATATATATATATATATATATATATACACCCGTTTTCAAAAACTCTGCTATTTTCAAAATATATATAAATATATATATACCTTTTGTCTACCCTTTGTTATGTGATGAGGAAACAAAAGGTATATATATATTTGTATATATATTGAAAATAGCAGAGTTTTTGAAAACGGGTGTATATATATATATATATATATATATAACTGGAATTGAAATCTTGCTTAGCGAAAGTGCTCAATGCTTTAGGGCAGAGCTTAATATTATGAGTCAAAGAGGATCCCCGCCCCAAGGCGTGAAACTCGGAGTAACAGAAATCTTGTGTGAAGATTGGCTTTCCAACAATGATGCCACTTGGAAGAAGGATCCAATGGATACTACACGCTTGCACTCAAATATTTTGCAAAGGATGGAATGGAACAAGCAACGAATTTAAAGTCAGATTTCGCAACCACAAATCGGCTATGAGTACAAAGAAAAACACTTGTGAGGTCGCGATACATTTTAACAAAGAAACTCATGTTTTGTCTGATTTTGATTTCGCTATCATTGAACAAGTTTTCAATTTCAGTGACAATAATAGCCTCGATCATCGCTTGTTAACAAGAGAAGCTTATTGGAGTGCACAACTTTGCACCCTTCAACCTTACGGTTTGAATAAAAGATCTGAGTTCAACTCCAAGAATAGAATAAGATATAATTAATACCACAAATTGCCGTTTAGTTTTTTCGAATACTTTTGTTTCTACTGACCCACAGGTGTTCTTCTTACGTAATCATGGTTAAATTCAAAGAATATAATTGTATAATCGTTCAAGGGCTTTATCAAGGAATTTGTTACAAGGCTGAGAGTATAGCCGCATACAATACCGGAGTTCAGGGGCTTAATTTTAGGATTTTGTTATCAATCATTCAAAGGCTTTTTATTCGGATCCTGTTACCCTGGAGTAATATTGTACACTAGAAAACGCTTTAGTTCAAGGACTTTGAGTTAAGAATTTGTTACGAACTATATTGTTTATTTATTTCCATTGTAATTTTCCTTGTAATTACGTAATACTCTAGTGGTCCGGTACCTTTTAATTAGCACTTTCTCTAGGCCATTCATTTTTATTCACCAGTAATTAATAATTTTATTGTTTGTAATTTTTAATATTTGTTTGAATTGTATTCTCGCTTATATAAGACCCAATTTTAAAAACATTTTTATTCCAAGTATTTTTAATCCGTTATATGTACTGAAGAAGCCCGAACGGGCGAAACGTTTGCATTAAAGTTTTGACATGGTAAGAAGTTCGCTGTTTGCTCCACTCCACACATACTATATATATTTTTTTTTCATGATATTTATATCTGGGTGTACATGTATGCATCTCTCACCATACCTCTGGGATAATCAGGGGGAATATTCTGGGAAAATGGAGGGAGCGAATGTAGTTTTCACTTGTTGTTAGGAGAACATCATAGAGTTTCAATGAAGGTCCAATCAGGGAAATCAGAGGGAAGGTGAACTTTTAAAATGTTTTTCCAATCATGTTCCTTGTGATATATACATTGTATATCACTGATCTGGGCAGCCAATGAATGTGCACTATTAATACATGCAAAGCCCCTGAAAGCCCCGTATATGCGAATCTATGCGCGTGGCCACCGGAGAGAGCCGCTGACCACCATTGACTCTAGACTCATCTTCTACACCCCTAGAGAGGCACAAAGGCCGCATTGGCTCGATTTTAACTTAGCCTAAATTTCATTTAGCCACATATAATCATTACATGCATTAACTATAAATCAATACTACCCATTTTATTTTTGTGAATGGCAGCCACAGTTATATGAGGGGGATTTCGGGATATTCTATTTGATCCAGAAGCCTTTGCCTTACAAGATCCCCCCCCCCCCCCCCCCTGGGGAAAACTCTCATCAAGTACTTCCTTATGTAGTTGGGAAGCTGCTGATCCTAATATGAAGTAGTCTGAGGGTAAACTTTAGTCATTCACAGTTCTGGATTTAGTAGATTTTATTGTAAATATAAAAGCCCATGATAATATAATTAATAAGCTTATGTCAAACAACATCTAACTAAATAAATACCTCCTGAGATTCTTGGGGAGTTCCATGCACTACGATGTCATCATCTCCCATTGTATCATAGAAACTACTAAGAGCAACCTTGAATAAAATAAATAACACTTCAACGCATGGCAGAAAGAAGGAAGTAGCATCAATCATCATGTTCTAGCTAAAATAGAAGTTTATTTAGCTTACAATTGTAATAAGAACGCTTTAAAAGATTCCAAAAATACGCCATATTACTCACATTCAGATTCCAGCCAGAAGATTCCAAATAAAACTGAGCCCGCTCCGTATCTACATCAGTAACTCCGGCAAATTCAGCGACAAGTCGACTTCTTTCCCTTCGTCCGCCATGTTGAATAGAAGATCACGTGTCAGATCGCGGCGGAGACTGGACACGAAAGAATGGAAACCCTTCCCGTCTACGCAAGCCCACCCTTTTAGAAAGCCGAGTGTTTCCTGTGTATTTCGAGCATTTGATTCCTTGATCGCAGTTTTTATCACGGCTGTTTTGATGCTACGGACCAAATAACATCACAACAGCGATATTTTACGTGGAGGAAAACGTACTTAGGATGATTGTGTCGCTAAGATGTGCCAGCTCGTGAACTAGTGGATTGCAATCGCTGTTTTACTTTGGAACGATTGAGATTCTGCGACGAACTCATATCAAACATGAGTCGCTCAAATCCCAATCAGCTCAGGTACACTATAAGATTTGATTGCCTTCGATCAGAGGTTTATCATTGTTTAATTCTGTTGTGTTTTTGTGTCGTTTCAGTTGCTATCTTGGACGCGTAAGTCGCCCGACTACCGAGAAGTACTTGCAAGGAAGGAGGCCTGGTACATATCTTATCCGAGACAGTTCGTCGATTCCAGGCGATTTTGTTCTAGCTGTAAGGTAAGATCAGCGTCTTTGGTGTAATAATAGTTCCGTTTCCTTGTTATGTTCAGTTAAAACGATTTGTAACTCTGATCGCAGAGCTCTTTCAATTCAATCGATGTCATTTCAGCGATCGGAAGATAATATACGCTTAGCTAAGCAAACTTCGTATGATCAGTGAAAGCTTGTACAGTAATTAGATCGAAAAATTCCGATACACAGTTGTATAAAACTCGTTTGTTTTTGGCATATGAGCAGCGTTGTCGGAGTTGTTTAAATCATTTAGTATGTATTTAAAAAAAAAAACATAAGTTAATATCTCTTAAAACTAAATCCTATAAACGACCTGTTTTTAGGCAACAGACGCGTTTTAGTTTTAGCTAAAACGAAATGGTCTCATTTGCAGTATAAATTACATTACTTGTGTTTGCCTTATTGTTATGTACTTGTTAAACTACCGGACAAATATATATTGTTCCGGAATGTTGTATTTATCATCCTGAAATCTTGGATCTGTAATTTTCTATTTATTTAGAGAGAAATATAATCGAACATTTTAATTTTCTATTTTTTTTGCGTGTGAAGTGAAATTTACAGTCGGATGAAAGTGCAAGTTTATAAGCTTATTTTGTCAGCACCGGCCGTCAGTTCCTTGTCGTTTTTATCGGTCATTCTTTTATACAAGCTGTCTACATATGGGAAAATCTTTGCTGACATAAGCTTATACATAATTTCATTCTGCATAAATGCCATGTCTGTCTGTCTGCCTTAAAGTAGAAATTATTTCAGGCATAAATTTAAACAGGAAGTAACCAATATGTATGGAAATAGGCCCTGGTAAGATCACATTGCTATGTGTTTTTGTAATATTTCTGAACAAAACTCTTGCGCTGTCTACAGGGTTTAACATCTCCACTAGCTACAGCCTGGTAGCTTGAGGGAAAGTAAAATAGCACTCATTCGATCTCTTGGGAATAGTTAGGAATTTTTGTGTTGTAGCTGGTACAGTGGAACCCAGATATAATGGACCCCTTTATAACAAAGTCCCTGGATAATATGACGAATCCCGGTACATAATAACAAAATCTCCGTTATAATGAACACAATCCAGAAGCCCAAACTTAATATCTACCCTAATACAATAAGTAAGTGTCAACATGTGCCTGAAGATGAATGTGAAACAGATAAACAGAGATGGAAATCCTGTCAACAGCTCATTATTATTATATCCGTGTTGGTGATTTAGGGCTTGTTTACATGGAGGGAGGGTGACCCTCCTAGAAGTGGCACCCTCTCAGAAGGGTCAAAAGATAGCCCCCTTTACATGCCAAGGTTTATCCCCAGGGCTATCTCACCAATTGAAGCCAGGGCAACTGTAACCATTTTGTTTTGGTAGCAATGTGACAGTAACCTGATCCACTAAACCTGACCCTCCTATGAGGGTGGTGACCCTACCTCGAGCTTTTACATGGCTTAAACAAACAAAAAGTTGGCCCTGCTAGGAGGGTTACCCTAGCAAGCAGATACATGTAGGGTTACCCTCCTCTTAGGGTAACCCTACCTCTCATGTAAACGAAACTGGGAAATACAATAATTATATAGAGAAGCATCAGCGTACGGGGCGGGGGGCTGCGCAGCCCCCCAGTCGGGCAAAAAATAGTATTATTCGGGCAAAACTGATCTACCATTCGGGCAAAGACACAGTAAAAATTATTTTACGATTTTATGTCTTGATTTATTTGTTTTGATCCCGCAATGCGCCTAATCTTCTAACTGAGCTCTGTTACCTCTGTACTACTTCATGGGATAGCTGTTATCACTCGGAGTAGGTATGGAACAACAAATTGATACATTGAGTTCTGCCGAGGGACTGGGAGCGATAATCAAGACCGCGCAGGGACTGGAACTGCGTATAAGAAGAAAGTGAGCCGATTTGGCGGCCATGTTGATTATTATGCCAGATTTGGAGTGCACGTGCAAGCCCTCAAATTACCTGTCATTTTACACTTGACCGAGAACGATGTTTTTGACGAAATATCTCGCGGAGAATACTGAAAATAGCATTTCCGAGCCTCTAGATTTCAAAATTTTAGTGGGGAGCATGCCCCCATACCCCCTAGAGGGTCACGCCTCCAACGCTCGCAAGCAGGTTTATTCGGGTAAATTTTGGTCAGCCCCCTACAAAATATTTCCCGTACGCCGATGTAGAGAAGGGTAACCCTTCTAAGAGGGTGTCCCGGCCCTTCTAGTAGGGTCAACCTCCCTCCATGTAAACAGGCCCTATTAGTGATCAGAAGTAGATTTACTGTACCTCTACTTGTATAGTCTGAAGTGTCATCCACCTCCTCGCTCCAACCCCCTGTGGGGCCAGGCGAGAAGGACGTCTGAAGGCCGGGCGTTATAATGTCGTCCGGTGACGTCACGCTCTAATTTATGACAATGTTGCATTAATTTCAATTTGGAAACAATTCGGCAAAAGTACACCCGACTGAGCATTTCTCTGTCGGCCAAGTTAAATTCAGTGCCAGCGCATTACACAAGATGTCGATCGCTCTTCATTCCCCACAAAACAATTTGTTGCTATGATCATTCCCGACAATAATGATAACAGTGGATTTCGTCTGGTGTGTTTGCGCGCTATAAACTATGCTGTTCTCCTGATGTGTACGGCCCACGACAGTACATCGAACTGAAGTATTTTCAAATCTGGAGCAATTCAATTCAAATTGGATAACATTTCTAGTTGGAAACAATGCTCATTTTCTATGACAACATGAAAACACGTTTGTATATACACACATCGCAGCTTGCCAGTTACAAATTCCCATACGCGATATGGTTTTATTCTCGTTCTTTCACCCGCAATCGTTCGATTTTGAATTAATTTTAGTTATCCGGTTTTTAAATGAGATATAATGCTTAGGAATCGTTCCATGAAACACGGAGTGAAATAAGAAGGGGAAATTATGAAGACATTACACGACTTACACATGATGACGGACAAACGCTAGATCAGATGCTATTGCAGATGATATTGCAGTTATTTGGCTTGCCTTGACCTTGAAATAGTTCGACATTGAGAAAATGTACATGTCATTCCTTTAGTGATATACATCAAGCTTGAGAAACCGAAGAAAAAATATTTTAACACATCGGGAAACCGGATACATTACTTCTGAGTTCGGCGTACGTGCTTATTACAATTTTTCCTCGCACCACGTTCACACCTCCCGCCGGCATACTTTGACAGCTTTTGCCTTTTTGTGACCAATAAGAAACGGTCATCTATATTATCGGGAACCAATTAGATAGATAACCAATCAAAATCTACCTACCATTTCCGCAAGAGTACGCGACGTCACCAGACG
Source organism: Desmophyllum pertusum (assembly GCA_029204205.1). Classification (NCBI taxonomy): domain Eukaryota; kingdom Metazoa; phylum Cnidaria; class Anthozoa; order Scleractinia; family Caryophylliidae; genus Desmophyllum; species Desmophyllum pertusum. The sequence continues at coordinate 240,659 of MU825402.1, forward strand.
ACATTATAACGCTCGGCCTTCAGACGTCCTTCTCGCCTGGCCCCACGGGGGGGTTGGAGCGAGGAGGCGGCTGACACTTCAGACTACTACTTGTACTTCATGGAAATAATCAAATTATGTTTACTTAGCTGCTGAAATTCTTATGTTTCAGTGAAAGTGGAAAAGTGAGTCATTATATCATCAATAGTAAAGGAAGTCATTATCAAATAGGAGAAAACACATTTCCTGACCTATCTAGTATTATAGACTTTTACAAGAAGCATTTCCTGGATTCTACAAGCTTAATAGAACCGGTAAGTGAAAATGACATGCTGTACGTTAAGAGATAAATTATTGTACATGACATTGTATGCTGTGCAAAGAAAATGCTCCCCTCCCTGACTCTTAACTCCCAGTTTAGACAGCATGAAGCGACTAAGAGTAATGTATTCTTGGTTTGCATCTGACGTCATCAAAATTCTAAAATCTAAACTGTTAATTCTACAAAGCTCTTCTTTTCACATATTCTACACATACAAACCATTAATCTCTATGCAAAGTTTGGTATCGATTCAGTGCTTCGTTTGAAAATAAAGCATTTTGAAATTTGCGGTGTCCGGATGAACGTGTTTTTGAACTGTCACAAAAACGGGTATTTTTAGTCATTTTTGAATGTTTATACGTGATAATAATTTAGAAGTGATATCTAAAGAGTTTTGAAGTGAAAGCTAATGATATTGATGGTAGAATCTACTCTACTTCTTGTACAGTTTTATGGCCGCCATATTGGTGTCCCAAAGAAGGGCACCAACATGGCGGCTGCATACTAAATACTGTAATTTTCTGAACATTATTTTCGTAATAACTCCCTTATGAAAAACGCTACAAAGCTATAATTTGGACAGAATGTTTCTTTCTGCCTGCTCTATAACTTGTTAATTTTCTGATATTGTCCATGGAAGGGAACAGTTTTGGTAACATTGATGCAAACCACCAATTGCCACTCCCCTATGATGGGATGGCTTGTCAGTAACTTGGCAGGTTACGCCACAGCATTTTGTCAGGTTTCCCTAACAGTTCACTCCAGCCTTTAGCCAGAAGGGCGTCCAGGTGTCCTGTGGATGCCCAATCCTGGGAGAAAATGATGAAAAATACACCAAAGCTTGAACAAATTTATCCATGGGGGAACATGCCTCCAGGATGCCCACTTTTCAAATTCTGACTAAAAGCCTGTTCACCAGTACCCATTCATACTCTAGGGTGGAGAGAGGCACTGTGAAAATAAAGTGTCTAGCCCAAGAACACAACACGGTTTGAATGCACAGACTTCTCCTGGCGGGCATTCGGAATTCAACGTACTAACCATTACCAGTAGGTCATCACACCTCCCTCTCTGGCCACAAATGATTTACTAGTTAAATTTCTACTTTGCCAGTATTCTTGCTGTTCACTGCTGATTAAGTGGTAACAAATTTATTACTCAAGACACGCACAGGGATACCGTTTTGTTGTTTGACACAGAAAATCTAAAATTTACAACGTATGTAAAACCTATCCTCCGTACATACATGAACAAGATCCCGGTTTAATCACATTCAGATGTACATGTACATGGATTTCCCAGGCCTCCTATGTTACATCCTGTTCTCATAAAAGCTTAAACAAGTTTAACGTTATTTAGTTAAACATTGTTTGTGATAAATGTTGCTTACTGCAGTTTATTGACTTGATTTCTTTTCTCTGATTGACAGCTGTTTAGAGTACAAGCTCAGTATCCATTCACAGCAAAGGTAACACACTTTACATTATTGTACATGTATACACAATTGTATATTATGTTACCCTGGTCCCAGAGATTTTCTTTCTTCTACTGAACTTGATCAAAGCGAGTCAAAGTGATGCATCAGAGAAGAAAACTTCTGGCCATGAATCTCACTTCCACGCTGAATGATGCTAACTGTCAAATTTTCAAAATAGTAATAATTAAAAACCAATGGCAATTAGGTTATGTGTTGATCGTAATATCTTTCTCCCGCAGTTCATTGTTGTTCAGTTTTAATACTCATTCTCAATGTATTTGTTAATTTACAGTATGGTATGCTCTAGCAGCCGACAGAGCAAAACATATGGACCCATCAGGGCCTATATGTATGTTTTTCCTTAGCTGAAGGCCTGTAATAACAATGTATATACTGCTATTTCAATTTCATACAGGATGCAGAGGACCTTAGCTTCAACAGAGGTGATACTTTAGTTATAGTGGAACAAAATGAAGAAAAATGGTGGACTGCAATGGATGAACAAGGCAACAAAGGACTCATACCAGAACCTTACGTGAAAAAGGTCTGTATTACTGTCACGTGTTTACTCTATAGACATGACTGAGGGATTTGTATGGGTGGTTTTCATCAATGTTACAAAAACTGTTTGCATGAACAACATCTGGAAATGAACAGGATAAAGAGCAGGTAGAAATCAAATCGGAGAAAAAATATGGGCATTGCTTTTTGAATAATTTAATCTACATGTAGAAGGCCACATGCCAAAAAATAGGCAAATGTGAGTAAAACAAAAATGACCTAAAAATCAACAATAATGCCCTCAGCTCTATGTACTGATTAGTCCATTTTTCACTTTCAGCTTGTCGACCTTCAACAGCAGACGGCCACTCCACCGCAGCCAATCGTCTCTCCACAGTCAGCAATTGACCAAAGAAGATCAATGCCTCCACCAGTAGCTACAGTTCAAGATAATAGCAACTCAAGAAGAACGTCTGTTCCTCCTAATATGAGACCAAACCAATCGGTACTCTTTGTTATTGTGTGCAAGCTTTTAGCCAGAAGGGCCTCTGGGTGTCCTGTGGACATAAATCCTGGGAGAAAGTGATGAAAAAATGCACTGGTCAAAGCTTTGCCAGGACACCCACTTTTCAAATTCTGGCTAAAAGCCTGATTGTGTGATTTTTCTTTGAGTCATTTCGTCATTGTCTGAATCATTAGTAGTCACACCATTGTTAAAGGGGCTAAGTCACGCTATTGGCATACCATTGTTAAAGGGGCTAAGTCACGCTTGTGTCACGCCATGTTAAAGGGGCTAAGCTAGTCACGCTATTGTCATGCCATGTTTCTAAATATATTTATCCTCAGAATCACAGAATAGGAAGATAGTAATTTGGTGATTCTACATTTTACAATATGAGATAAAGTGTCCACAATAATTAAATTATTAAAAGAGGTTTTCACCCTCGGCTGTCTCTCTCAAACAGTTACTAATAAAGTTCATTATCATCTGCTGTTCCATTCTAAAGCTACCATAGAATTCCAAAAGTAGCGACCCCTTTTAAAGGGACACTGTCCTGATTTTAGCATGATTTTGGGAAGCTCAGAAACATATCTAGATCATAGGAAGTTGATCAATAATGGTTTGATTCTGTAGAATAGCACTCAACAAATGACAGGAACCCATTAGGAAGTGAGGGTGACGAACGACAGCGAGGATGGAAATGGATTGCAATATGGATTTTTGAAAAAACGTCAGGATGTCAGTTTTTCAAAGTTTCAAATTTGGCTCGGAAATCTTTGAAATTTTGCAGAACTTTTGTTGCAGTATGGAATTTCTTGAAGAAATTGCTTTTTATCATTTAGTTAGAGTTTATTAAGTTCTTATTTCATAGATTTAGGGACCATTTCATGCATTTATAACAGTTTGAGCAAATACGCCAGGACAGTGTCCCTTTAAGTACATGTGTAACAACACCCTAACGACAAGCTCAGCAACCTTCTAGTAATTCTTGAAAGTAACAACCACTCCGAAAATAGTAATATATGCAGTAACTGGTTAATATACAGGGTTATCAGGAATGAATGTCATGGTTGTGACTCTTACCTGGAATGCATATTTTTTCTTCTTAGTATTATTTTTTGACTTACGACGCGGCATCTTTATTTACTAGCTCATACATTGTGTTTGTTTTTATTTACATCAGCCTGCTGACACGGGAGGAACATTGTATGTCCGTGCTACACGAAAACATCTGATGCCATATGACGACACAACACTTGCTTTCGAGGTGAATTTATTAACCCTTTAACATTTCGCGCAATAAATATCACAATGACTTTACTGTACATGCTCCTTACATGAAGAAATAAAGCTTTGCCAGGCAGCCAATAACAACGTTCGGTAGAAAATACATAAAGAAACTATTATATAATGTACTAAGTTTTAACACGATTTGCTAATGGTGACGTGATGCAAGCGATCAAGGTTTCATGCGTGTAGACCTAGGCAAGCTTGAGGTTTCTATCAGCTGGAAGCCCCTCGCCAACTGTCAAAGTCAATAGAAACCGAGAGTGAGCCATCTAATTTATGGTTTTAGTATAACCCACTGACCGATCTATCAAACAAAAAAATATTTTTATTTCATTAAGTTTGATACATTTGTGCAATGATGCATGCTAAATCGCACGCGCTCTGACAAACTGCCGTCTATCGATAATTATCAATAGACAATACATGTAGCATAACCCAGTGACCGACTATTAGGCAAACTCGCAATCTGATTGGCTATGCAAGGGTGTCGATAGATTGCCCTGGGAACGCACGCAAATAAAATTGCCAAAATCGCAAACCAAAACTAGAAGTAAACCACTTTCACTGAACTTTTTTGTTGAATAGATCGGTCTCTGGGTTATGCTAAAACAATTAGACGGCTCGCTCTCGATTTCTATCGACTTTTGATAGTTGGCTCGTGGCTTTTCCCCTTGCCAACTATCAGCCGATAGAAACTTTAAGCTTGCCATCTAATTGTTAATTAGATCATTGACAGCAACACTGATTCCTTAGTAATACTGAACACTGTTTTGCAGAAAGGAGATCTCATCAAAGTACTCAGAAAAAACGATAATGGCAAGTGGTTTGGTCAAAAAGACGACAGAACGGGATACTTCCAGTTTAACTATGTGGAGATTATACCAGCAAATGAATGTCCGGATTGAAAGAAATTGCACAGCAAAATGTAACTACTGTTGAAATTAGGATTAGGAGTACAGTATGTAACTAGACCTTCTCATTGTCAATCAACTGTCAATTATCTGGGAACTGCAATAGGCCCTGTTCAGAAAAAGCTGCAGCCCAAGTGATCGTCTTAGGTTGCTTTTCATTTATCAGTTCTGGCAAGAGTCTACAAGAGTTCAAACTAGCTGCTCAGATTTTCATGATAGCCGATGAGAGTTTTGTGCGTTTGACAGACAAATAGACCTTTCTCCAAAATGGCCACCGCAAATTCATATTTAGCTGAGCGTAAAATCAATACCAACGCCTAAAAGACCACCTCTTGTTTGGTAATCATACAAAGTTTTGTTAGGTTAGGTTCTACCTGAGTCGAGAAAACGGAAGTTGAAAACTGGAAAATTTAGACATTTGTATGACTGGGGGTATACACCATACAAATAGTCATACAAACATCTCTAAATTTTCCAGTTTTCAACTTCCGTTTTCTCGAATCAGTTAGAACCTACATGTAACCTAAGGAAACTTTGTACGATTACCAAACTAGAGTGGGTCTTTCAGGTGCTGGTATTGATTTTACGCTCTGTTTAATATTGATCATTTTGAATTTGTGGCGGCCATTTTGGAGGAAGGTCTATTATGTCAACTCTTACATACTCTCAGTTTGTTTGACCCGGCACTGATGAAAGTCAATGAGAAATGAAGAATGAACTGAAGATCCTGCAATTCTCATAGACTCTCATAACAATAATAGTATTATTGTTTGATCTGGCCGTTCTGCACCTTTCAATAATACACAAAAACTCTTGTATTTCGAAACGCAACTAACGGTTGTGTTTTTCACTGCTGTCGATCATTATTATTACAATGACAACCAACGTTTGCACACTGAAAAAAAGAAACAAACAAAATGCATCAATCTGCCAATCATCCTTTTGAACCCGTGGAAGTAAACTGTTTCCTGAGACTTCTGCTGAGATGATTGACAGCAGCAAAAATCGCAACTGTTGATTGTCAGAGCAGAGTTCGCATGTTATTGAAAAGTGCAGTAAGGTGTTAAACCCAGCTGTCAATTTTGAAACAACTGAAAAATTTGTCAGTTGTTATGGCAACAGTTGTTATGGCAACAGTTATTGGAAAATACCCATGATGCATCTGTTATAAACTGACCAATCTGTCATACAAGACCTGACATATGACAAGCATCCTTAGACTCACTTACCAAGAAAATTTGTCGGTGCCACTTACAATAGTAAATTTTAAGTGATCTCGAGAAATTTGAGTTGTGCAGTGTAAAAAGCAGCCACGATATGGCACATTCCAGTATTATTAATATTTGTGGGGAGAAAGACAGCTTATTCTAACATGCGTGAAGCTTTATTATGATCTTGAGAAATCTGACTATGTAAAAAAAAGTAACTATTTTTGTAGAGTCACACACCCTTTAAAATGTATTGTGCACCCAACTATAAATTTAATCCTTCTAAGTATTGTCAGAATATATTGCCAATACAGTGGAACCCTGTTCATTTGACCACCAACGGGCCACCACAATCTGGTCGTACTAACAGGGTGGTCGTATTACAGGGGTTCTTAAAATAAATAAGAAATGACTGACAGAACTTTAGTTTGGGACAAAAAAAGTGGTCGTAAAATGACTGACAGAACTTTAGTTTGGGACAAAAAAAGTGGTTGTAATTAATTTGGTGGTCGTAAGGCAGGGTTCCACTAGAACACTAGCAGTTATTGCTTTCTTATCTTTAGTCTTACATTAATTACAATTTTAAAAACATGAAGGCACACTTTAAACTGGGGCTTTCCAAGGTTACCAGGCTTTGAATTTATCAATCACTGGTCAGTGAGAACACATTAAATTAATTATTATTATTGAAGAATACAAATTTTAAAGGTTTTTTGAATAATTGTTTCCAGCCAAGCAGAATAAGGAAATTTGGCCATTTTGCTGCTTTATTAAATTATCTTTCTTTTCAAGTAGCAAGCAAAATGAGGGTAAATGCTGATGATACAAAATTATCACAGCATTTATAGCAAACCTCACTCAAGTTATTTATTTAACTTACATGTAAATTCCAAATACAGTCTAACCTCGATATAACGATACTCGATATAACGATGTTCCCGTATACACGATCAACATTTTACGGCCCGGCAAATGTTACAGTAAATGTATGGAGAAACGATATAACGATACTCGATATAACGATATTCCGATATAACGATCACAATCTGGCAGCCCAAACGTAAAATTTACCCCGATATAACGATAAAATCAATCATCGCGCGATGAAAAAAGGAGGCTTAACACTTGAACAGATATGACAATACTCCCGGGCAATACTTTTCCTTTATAATTTAGTTCTCATTGCATAAGGACTGTAACGTGTCTGTCAACAGCTTGTTACGATAGGGATTTATACAGTACATGACAAATCAATTATTAACTATACCCCGACATAACGATATTTTTGGCTCTTTTCCCGAAAAATCGTTATATCGGGAATTCGTTATTACGATCTCCCGATATAACGATCTAATTTGGTCAGTCCCTTGGCACATCGTTATATCGAGGTTCCACTGTACAGTCTAACCTCGTGGGCCTGGTTGTTGAAAGGGCGGTTGTTTTACAGAAGTCTGACTGTGTGGTGTAAATTCACATTTTCTGTTTTGAAAAAGGTTTGAGAAATTGTGTTTGGAGAAGCTTAGTTCCCTTTATAGTGTGCCTTGGTGTTTACATAGAAAGGTTGTGAAAAACAAGGTCTGGCCATCTTGATTTTTAAACTTGGTTCTCCTGACAGGAATTATAGAACAATGTATTCAAAGCGGTTTTTGACATAGAGACTTGATAGGTAGCAAAATTATCGAATAAGGGAAAATGAATGATTACAAACAAATTGTTTGGTTCAAAGATGGTGCTCTAAGAGATAGCGGGATCATGGACAGGACCTATGGATTCCAAAGGACAAGAACGTACATGTATCAATGCACATTTAATTTTATTAGGCCCATTCGGGGGTAAATTCTGCCGAGCATCAAAATGCTTGAATGGCAACAGGTGCGAGGCGTGTACAATTTACCACAAATCCTCTATTTAGCCCAGCAGTCGTGTCCGCAACACCTTGTAATACCCTGCCCGTCTGTCTTATATATACCATACCCTTCCCAACCCCATCAAACTCAGGATTACCATTTTTTTCCTTCCATAAAAAGGGCAGGGCATAACGGAGGATTTACAGCCTTGCAACAAGTAATATAACAATGCGTGGTTCCAGAAAATATCCATACGCACACCATGGAAGGTCATTGGAAATCCCGAGAGGGTGGGGGGGCTCAAAAGCCAAATTGTTAAAGGAAAGTAAGCCACACAAATGTAAACTGGAATTTCCAGGGGGTGGGGGGGGGGGGGGGGGGGGTCAAACCAAAAAACCTTCTGTGGGGGGTATGGATATTTTCTGGAGCCACACAATGTTACTTTTGTTGCAAAATTTAAGGTCTGAAAATTACATTTAGGGGGCTGCTTATGGCAAAAACAATTTTATTTGTACATGTATAATTAACAATTTTGTTGTAATAATTATTTGATCTGTGCATTTCCAATTTTGTCAAAATAGAAGCAACGGTAAAGTGATGGAATGAATGACAAGATACATGTAGCTCTCATAAGCATGTTTTATAGATGATTTTGTCACTTTTGCAATAATTTATAATATATGACGCGGCCAACCAGGCGCACAATTTTATGACCAATGTGTTAAACAATGATGTGCAGTATGAAATGAAATGGTGGTTCTCGTTTCCACAGCTTTCTAATCACTGGTAATAATTATTTTCATGGTACCATTCCAATAATTATTGTAAGGACAGTTAAATGAAATGACAAGTAAAAATGTCTGGGAAAGCTGTCTCACTTTAAACAAGACTAGTACAATGTACATTTTCTGGCAATCACATTTTGCTGAGCAAGGAAACTTACAATTTGCACTGCCGTAGAGCTGTTTTTAATTGAGTGTCAAAAGTAATCCAGAATTGCTTTAATTAGTTTTACTATACTACGCTCTCTGCAATTGGTTTACAAAACTTGTGCCATCTTCTCAACCAATCAGATGCACAAAAACCAATCGCGACTTGGTCAATCGCATTTCCCACCCTTGGTGCCGGTTACATGTATTTGCTTTGATTGGTTCATTGTGATTGGCTATTGTTATTGCTTTGGTTTTACGACACTCAATTGAAAACCTCTCTAATCTTGACAGAAACTAAACAACCTTTCAAAGTTCCCATTTTATTCTTCATCTCATTGCTTTAAAAGTTTTATCCCTGTGTTGTGTGGTTCGTTTGTCAATACTTAATTGATGTAATCATCTCATTTCCTTGAAATGTTTTGTGAAAGAATGCAAACCTTGCTTTTGCAATAGTTGCATTTGGTTTGATTTTGAAAGCCGTGTAGGGCACTAAATATTGTTTGTATAAAAGAAAGAAAAACGTTACTGAACTGACTATGCAGGAAGATGTTTGGTCTGTTGTCGAAGGATGTCTAGTGAACAGTTGTCAAAATAAACCAGCCCAATATTTTGTATTTGCCTTTGTTGTTTGCCATCGAAAGGGGGGGGGGGGGGGGGGGGGGGGGTTGATGGCAGGAATTCCCAAGGTGGTGGCAACCTGGGACAAAGGTTAAAAATTGCAACATGGAAATCACCTCCCGCGAGAAATATCTCGCCGCCTCGTGTCGCGTCTTCTCGTGGGAGGTTATTTCCATGCGTTTGCCCGCTCGATCCCTGAGAAAAATGAGGGACTACTCGTAGTCTAATAAAAGAGTGAGAGTTCAAGAGCCGTTGTGGCAGAGAAACGCCACCTGGTGGGGAGGGTCCCAAACTCTTCATACCAAGAACCATTTGAAGTTGAAGCCCCATTATGTTTTGAAATAAGCCCTAGCCTCCCCACCCCTACTCTAACAGCCCTGAAAAGAACTAATCCCCTCCCACCTCTCCTGGGGTAAAAGAGCTATTAACCCTTTCACTCCCTACGCGTTTCGTTTCGTCTGACTAACGTAGACTTTGCCTACCCAATTCCAGAGTATAAATTACCGATCTTTGTGCAAACTTCTGGGAAACTGATACCCTGTTCCAGACCAAAAAATGCCTTTTGGTATACCCTGTTCCAGGGCAAAATGCTCAAAAACCATACCCTATCCAGCGGCACGTACCTATATAGCGTATATAAGGGAGTGCCCCCCCCAGGGTGGCCATCATAATGGAAAAAATTGACAATACATATTCAGTTCATTACTTTTGTTGTTTATTGTTATTTTAACAGGAGGACTAAAAAACAATCATTATTTTTATGCTTGTTCAGTGTTTGTAAACAAATTGGACACCAAAGGTAATCCAGGAAAATGGCATTATTTTGTTTTATAACCAGGGAGAAAGAAAAACTGTTTTGAGCAAAGCTAGTTTTGAACATTATTTTAACAAAATGTGTGATGGTTATGACTAAGGACTACAATGGATGCACCAAAATAAGGTGTCTCCCTACTGCACTACATTGTTTTATTATTAGCCTTTTGGAACACATTTTGGAGTATCCATTCTATGCCCTGTGCGTTACTGTAACGTGACACTTGTTGTCCACACAAACATCCCCAGCTCTTCAAGCTCTTAGCAATCCTAACATTTGAGACGTTTCACCTACAAAAGCACCTTTGTACAAAGTTACACGTGGTTACAAACTGATAGTAGTTTTAGTTAAGCGAAATCTCCTCAATCAACGGTTTCGTTTTTCACTGCCGTCAATCATCTTAATAGACCTCTCAGGAAACAGAAGTTCACTTCACCTGGTTCAAAAAGGTCACATGTGGACTGTGGCAGACCCGGGGGGGGGGGGGGGGGAGACTCCCATATAAAAGTGACGGGGGTGATTGCAGTACCTTTTAGGGGTTAAAATTCGTGGTTTGGTGTTGTTGATCTGAGCCGGGTTGTTCGAAAGCCGATTAACACTAACTAGGGTGTTAAAATCTAAAAATGACTGCCGTTAGAGTTATTCTGGTACTTTTAGGGTATTAAGGGGGGATTGTACCTGAATTTCAATGAAATTTTAAGAGGTTTTAAGAAGGGATAGAAGGAAAAAAAAAGAAGTTTGGAACACCAACAGACAGTTGATACCCACGCGGGTGCTCTTGCGTGGTTATCAACTGTCGTCAATTGTCAATCTACTAATTTTTAACTTCAAATTATAATTTTAAAACTACATTAAATCTTCAATATTTCTTATTTCCCTAAATTTGTACAACTCCTTTGAGAAAAACTATTTCCTCCCCAAATTACCCAAAATCACCCAAAAATTTACAAAACACCCCATAACATAGATTCATGGGATGAGTGGAGAGTTTTTGGATTGCTTGAAACGCGAACGAGATATTTCCATTAAACCCATGTTAAGTGGCGGAAAAATGGCATTCAGGTAGAATCCCGCCTTAAGCTGGAAATAATATATAACAGGGACTAGTTTTGTCTTAGAATCTGTACCTCTTATGGGTGAAAATGAATTCGAGCCACACCTAATATTATGATTGACAGCAGTGGAAAATTCAATCGTGAATGGGGTTTTGAACTTCAGAGTTTACGTGTTATGGAAAGATGCAGTAATATGCCATCCCTCCAATATCAATTCTATGCAATATTCCATCCCTGACGGCATAACATGAAAACCATCATAACTATTCAGTAGCTCATATGTCAGTTAGCCCCTTGCAGACGTTCTTTTGCCTCGTCACGCAATCTCTCCTTGTGATGAGGCAAAAGAAAAGTCTGCAAGCAGGCTAAAAAAAAGTCAGTGACTGTAATATTCAGCCCTTAAAACAGAGTTCTACTCCAGAAATGCGATGAACAGGTTGACCACAAATGAAGGGCCAAGTGGAAAACTATGCTAAGTGAGCAAAGCACGTTTTGCTCACTTAGCATAGTTTTTCCACTTGGCCCTTCAATTATTAGTATCACAGCAACATTTCAACACATCAGGTGGAATATTGTGCAAATGGGACACTTTTTGAAAGCAAGTATACAGTCATGAAGCCGTATAAAGCTTTATCAACATTCAACCTTGTGCAGTCCATTTCTTCTAATCTATAACTTAGTTTTCTACTTACTGTTATTGATCTGAGCCGGGTTGTTCGAAAGCCGATTAACACGAATCCTGGATTAAAAGTCAATCAAGGTTGTAATTTCTCTTGTATAAAAGTATTTTTCACTGCTAAGATTGTAGAGTTTTCGATTACTTTAAGTCAAAACTGAAGGACAAAAAATATAACAGAAAACTTCACTGAAAAGTTACAACTGAAATTAAATCACGGAAATAAAGCATGAATAAGGTACATTATGAAAGAAGCTACATGGCAAAGCCATAGCAGCATTCGATCCTTTCATTTCCTCCCAAGATTTTCTACAAAAAACATAGACTCTCTCCTTAGGCTGACTTGAAATCAACAAATAATAATAATATTGTTCTTGTTGATTATTACCTTATTTGCTATCCAGCGTAGCAGGCGCTGGACTAATATAGTGTGAGCTGGAGGGGTGCACGAGGGAAGAGAGTCACGTTTCCTTTCACGCGTTCCCTCCCTTGTGTGTGTGTGCGCCCCTCCAACTTGTGCTCTATATTCCTCCAGCGCCTGCATGGACGCAGGCTAATTATTTGCTGCCAACTTGGAATATTCGCCCATCCTGCTGGACCAACTGTATACCCACTTTGATTTTAATTCAGGGGTGTATCTTGTTGCTGTTTGTTGCCACCAAAATTTCTCTGTCCCACAGACCCACTCACGAGATCTTTCCTTCTCTTATTATAATATTGTGAAGGACCTGTCTTCTCATGAGAATTCTCTCTCTCTTGGCCACCATAAGTTTGTTTTCTCATCAAGCCTGTTACCTCATTATGTCTGCTGGCCTTGGTACCTGAATATCTGCCTTGATGTTGCTGCCAGTTGTCTCTGCCACGTACTGATTCTTGGACTTGTCCATGTCTGTTAGTGTATTGTTGTTTAGTCTCCTGTAATTTGCCGTCCAGGTTTTTCCTTTCAGGGTTATAGTCTAATGGTGAATGCGGAAGAGGATCATTCACATCAATAATAGACAATTCACTGACTCTCGTCGTGTGCTGTTCAGTGAGATTTGCCAACCCCGATGTCATATTTTCTCCGTGAGTTCCTTCTGTCATTGCATTCGTTATATTATCTGTAGAAGGCTCTGCACCTTGTGATATTTCTCTAGCTCTGTTTTCGTCAAAACGAATGTTTGTACTGGAGTTGACTCTCTGTGAAGATTCTGCATTTACTTGCACTTTTAGCTTCTCTCCTGATGAGACTGCCTAGAACAAAACACACCATACTGAAACTCCTCCAAACTACAGTCGAAGTGCTCTGAGTTGACACTCTCGTAAGTGGACAGCTCTACTTACGACCGCCTTGACAAAACCCTGTTTGAACTCTCATACAAACTCTGTATTTATGTGCATTCCCATAAGTGGCCATAAGCAGCCACGGACACTTTCGAGGGTATGATTTTGATTTTTTCTGTTGTTTCTAAGCTCCCTTAAGCGAACACCCCAAAGGAACGATCCAATTAGTCTCAATCATAAGGCCTTACTAGCTACTGACCACCTGGCCAAAAATCCACAACATTGAGGGATGGCCATATTGGCAAATAAATAAAAATAATAAATAAATAAATACTATGACCCTGCTGATATTCATATCATCACTACATTTTGTGCAGTAAGACTATTAATAAAATATCTTCTTGAACAGCCTGAAGAAGACTATTCGAAACGTCGCTTTTTAAAAGACATTTTAACTTCACAAAATTCCATCACTGAAAGTCTACCTAATTTTTCATCAGTTTACCTTTAATACCCAGTGTGAAAAAAATTAAAGTGAATTGTTCTCCTTTGGAAAACTTAGGGAGAGATGGGAGAAAAAGTGATTAGTATTAGTGCACATGATGCAAGAAAGACTCATACCGCGGAACTCTGAAACATCTGCCGGTCTTGTTAAGGGATGCATTCCTGGAAATCCATTGGGAACTGGTCTTGAGCTGGGTTGTTCAGTTGAGGGTTCGCTGTTCAACATAAACAACAAAACAGTCATGAGTTGGATTAATAGCAAGTTTTGAAATAAACTTGCATCTACTTGTGACTGCATTTTTACCTACTCATACTGCTAAGCGCAGCCATGAAACTGACCTGCATCAATTGTTTTGACCACAAAACACTAGGATCATCAATCTTTGGCACATGGCTTGACGGTGATTTGCATTCAAATCCTGGAGGAGGACGAACTGTGGGGAAAAAAGAGAAAGAAACAGTTGAATCTATTTGACATCAGCAGGATTAAAATCAATCCTCGCATGTCGACATCTACAGTTGACTATGGCTAACTCAAAGTAAAATTGTTTTCCCTTCAGGTCATTTTCATACGAATTTTTCCCTCGATAACTCAAACTCCTGATAACTCAAACATTTTTCAATTTCCCTTGAAGGTTCGAGTTACTGAGAGTCAACTGTAATTTTGTCACTACCGTAAAGTTCCGAAAGTAATGACCCTCATTACTTTCGGATTAGCAGCCTTTGGGGCTCACTACTTTCGGGGGGTCGCTACTTTCGGGATTTATTAGCAGCCACAAAGTTTTGACATTACTTTTGGAGGCTCGCTACTATCGAGGGGTTGTTACTTTCGGAACTTTACAGTACTTGCATTACTCAGTGTGCCTTTCAATAACATGCTCAGAGATCCATGCAGTGTCTTGATGGAAGATGCTGGGGCAGAGACTACAAGCGAGCTAGCCACGCTAATGGAGGAGAGAGCTGTCTGGCGGGTCTGTCGCAAGGCCCACCTTAAGGGAGTGTTTCACGGTTCGGCGCATGTGCTGGCTTATCAACTTTATCCATTAAAAAAAACCCACTCACATGTGCTTCTTGATACTTCAGTAATCACATACTATAATAATATTAGTCCAAGCAAAACGACGAATGGCCAAAATTCACAACAAATTTCAATGGATTACACCAAGAATGTTGACATTTCAATATCAGAATAAAATTACCAGAATAAATCCTTCGGGCCAACACTTTATTCTGGTAATTTATTCAGGTATTCAATGTCGACATTCTCGGTGTAATACGTTGAAATTTTTTGCGAATTTGGTCATTCATTGTTTTGCTTGGACTAATAAAGTATGTGATTAACTCAAGTATCGAGAGTGGGGTTCAGTTTAAACAGATCAAGTTGATAAGCCTGAACATGCGCCGAACCATGAAACACGAGCCTTTAAGTAGGCGAAGGAGGATTACAGGTGTACATGTAACTGTAACCAATGGATCTCTGTAGAACTACGTACGTCATCAGAGTACAGGAAATACTGTCAAGTAAAATGAATACAAACCTTGGAATGAGCTCTGTGGTTGTTGTGACAAAAAAGACCAGTCAGAAGAAGTTTGTTCTGCTACAAGAGATGCTGATGGTGGCCAGGAATTTTGTTGTTGTGCTAGAAGAGAATCTTAAAAAAAATCAGAGTTGCGCCTTAAATATTGACTAAAAAAAAATCAGAGTTGCGCCTTAAATATCAGGGTTCAAAATAAAATCACAGCTTTTAGCTTGAATTTGTAGGCTTTTTTTGTCAAGGCTCATTTTTTCCGGCTGTCAATAATGAATGAGCACGTAGTAGTTGAACTTTTTTTCACTTTCCGCGATTTGCGTGTGTGTACTGCTACACTAATTAACGGGAATCTGCCAAGAACCCGTTGCCTAGCACGTGACCAAAATCTTCTGAATTGAAATTTCACTTTCTTCCTTGAGAAACCTTGAAATTATAAACTGATTTTAAAAACATTTCGCACATATTGCATACTTTGAACTGCTAAAATAATGTCAGCGTCAGAATCTTCATTTTAATTAACGTGTTTCATTCCAAACAAAGCATCGTGAACGGCTCTCTTTTTAGGTGTTTGTTCAAGCGTAAAATACCGTCACGCTCTTCACTCACAAACCTGTGAAATCCGTTCTGTCGAGCAATATGAATACAAAACTGACTTTAATTTGAACGAGTGAAAAGTCTTAACAACCGGCACTAAACAAGTTTTTTGTGCAAAATAAATATTGATTACATGTGGCAGAAACATAAAGTCGGTAACGCAACGGTTTGTCTAGACAAACTTGCATGTTTACGTTTCACGCTTGAACAAACGCGTAAAAGAGTTCGTCGTTCACGGTGAACAAGAATTCTCCATTTCAACTTTTGCAGCACGCTTCAAATTTCCAAACCTTTTTCTACTCTTTCTACTCATTTTAAAACGTTTCCAAAAAGCTTTTAAACATTTCTTGGCTGCTTTATTGTCTGATATGAAATGTTTACTATAACATCTACAGCGACTTTGATTTCAGTTGGCCGATCAAAGTCGATATTTTCTATTTCTTCGGTGAAAAGTCGCCGGCAAGTGTGGTAAAGTGCCGGCTGCCGCCGGCAGCCAGCTGCTATTTTGAACCTGAATATTGACTTTAACTAAAGAACTGAGATGTTAAAATTTGTGTCCTTTTGTAAAATAAATAATTCCTGGTTTGCCACTACTAACAGTACTGAAAAACATAGCTGTAATAAAAATTATACCATCATTTCTTTCCACACATTATCACTCATCAACAAAACTAGCTATATTTATCATTTGAACCTAGTTGTATATTGGTCAAAATCCCACGAGTCTCCTGTAGCTCAGTGGTAGAGCATCTGCCAGTGTGCTGAAAGTCATAGGTTCGACTCATGTTTAGGGGAGAACTCAGAAAAAATTTTCCAAATATTTTCTCAATTCAAACTATTATTTTTGAAAGTGCTTTATGACACTAGCCATCAGGTCACCATCATGCATGCCTCCCTCTGTACATGTATACACAAGGTGACTTTTATACTGGTAAGCCCAAGCGCAGCAGAAAATGGCCTTAATTGTTAGTACTATGTTGATTATCAACTCGGAGTTGATAAAGGTAAATTAACCACCGTAGCAAATTTCTGGAAGCTGATGTTTCGAGCATTAGCCCTTCGTCGGAGCAAAGTGGAGGATTGTGGGTTGTGTGTGTGTTTATATACTAGAGTATAAGGAGTTCCGTGATTGGAGGAAGCATGGTAACGGAGAATGTATGAATAAATTAGTTAATTAAACGAGAAGTACCTGAGAAACTTATGTTAATATTTGGTAGAAGTGCTCTGAGTCCTTCTTGCCAGTTTCTGATATCATCACCCTGTCAGAGAGAGAATCAATCCAAAATACACAGTCAGTATACACACACAGCAACAAGGACTTTTCTACGGTAGATTTGTTACAAGTTACTTGAGGTTACTGTATACCTACAGAGGCCAAAATTGTCTCAAGGGAATTTGTGCGATTTTCCGCAGGTCAGGGATATTGGATGTGTGGATGTGTTCCATATCATGAAAGGTGACTAATTTTCCTGTTTCCAAGGCAAATTCCCAGCTTGTGTTTGTAGCTGCATGTAAGCAGCCTCATGTAAACATCACGAGGGATTTGTCCCCAACTTGGCTTGAGCATCATGTGCACCACACAGGCTTTAAAACACCCGGCAAGAGTCAAGGGTTAACTCGCTTCTTAACAATGCTCAAAACGCAACACTCCCACTAACAATTGAGTAAAAATTAAAACACTTTAGGGAAATCATAACCGTGAAGATGGTTTCAATATCTGATGTCATTAGCATAATTTTTTTACGATTTTTACGATTTAATGAACATTGTACAACTGACGATGACAGAAGTTTCTGTCGAAACATGTATTGGTCAAAACTCAAAAGCGTTGTGTTTTTTCTTAAGATTTTATTTCTCCATTTAATCGTTAGTTTTTGTTTTGATTGAGAAGATATGAACACTTGAGGCGGGATTTCACCTCAAATTTCGTCAAAAATACTCCTCTACGCATCGTATTTTCAACTCGCTTCTCAGTGTTTGGAAATCAGATGAAAAACTGTCTCTTGTGTTTTCATTAGTATCTCAAGTAAGGTAAAGTCTTCATGAGCCAAGTGGCCCACAACTGCCGGAGCTTATCCCGGTTTCTGTAGCATGAAGTGACTAGGAGTATTGCTACTCCCCCTGGATGGGATGCTAGTCCATCGCAATCGCAGGTTACCCCCCCCCCCCCCCCCCTGGCAGCATTTTGTTGCCGATACCCAATTTATACAGTCTCCTGGGTGGAGAGAGGCACTGTGAGAGTAAAGTATCTTGCCCAAGAACACAACACAGCCAACCCGGTTGGACAGAGAGAAAAGAATCCTTGTCAAATACTCTGTTATCACTTACATCTCTTGGAAATGCTGAAAGAAAACTGTGTGTATGTGAAGCTGTGGAATTGTGCTGTGTCGAGCCAGGCTCTGTGGTTTTCTCTTCCTCTTGGAGAAGATCTGCTAAACCTTTACTACATTCATTCCAAGGATCAAACCCTAAAGAGCGACAACATTACAGATTGTCAGTAGAGTGGTCTGCTAATAGAAATGGAAAATAAAAAAAAATCACAAACAGAAATACATGTAATGCAATTTTCTGAGTTATTTAGTTTCAATTGTGTCGCTGACTGATGTCTTTCTCAAATTTCCATCAAGCTTAACAAGACATGCTATCATTTCTTTCCACACATTCTCTCTCACTCATCAACAAAACTAATGCAGTTGCTGGATATTTGTCGCATTTGAAGGTCAACCTACATGTAATTGTATGGCCTACAGAAGGTCATGCTGTTGGGAGAACTCACTAAACATAATTTTTTTCCGAGGACATCATGTGTCACTAACTGATAATAATATGTTTATCATAAATAGTACAATAGACCAACCTGCCTGTGACAGAAGATACGTAAATATAATTTAAATGTGGTTAAATGTCATTTAAGCAAGGTTAATCTCGGGAAAATGGGACTCGAGCCAGCAGTGAACACCTCCCCCCACCCCCTCATGGTGCATGCATGTAGTTATGAGTTTGCAGGGGCCAGGGGGCTAGCAGCAAGGCCTGGCACCTAGTATACATGATTGCACATTTAAGAAATTTGGCCGAGCGAGACTAAGCACTGGTTTGTTTAAAATAAACATGGCGGACGATGGCGGACATGACGTGCGTTTGTGTTCATTCAGAAATATTTTGGCGATTCCACATTCAAACATCTATGGGAACGATTCGGTCGCTGTTTAACTGAACTTTGGTCATTGTGGACACCATGGATGAAAATTCCACAGCAAACTCCCGTAGAGGTACGTTTCTCGAATGATTGACAGATTTCTTTACTTGTGCGATCATGTATAGCGGAAAAAGCGGCAAGATCAAAGGGCGCTGCCTGTCCCCCCTGGCAGGGGCACTTTGCATCTCACGTGTTTGGTTTTTTGGCCTTCACATTGCCGATCTTTGTGGGTCATTTGCTTGAGCCTTGATCATTGCGGATCATTGTTCCCACTCACTCCCACCCAATGTCGGGTAAGTAGGAGTATAGTAAATATTCTACTGATGGTTCCCTGCGGTTGGCCCTCGCAGGGTTCCCATGTTTACCTCTTCTGCTCTACTCGTTGCATGCTTTGGACCCCCCACCATCCTTAGGCACCTGTTCCCAAAGCTCATCTATTGCCGATGAGTTTAATGACTTCTTCTAAGTTACACATACCTAAATCATCCTCCCCATAAACTTTTAGATGCAGATTAGCCAGCCCCAAACCACTACAGAGATCAGCAGAGAAAAGGCTAGAGGTACTAAAAAGAGAGAAAAATAACAACAGTTACAACAGTGTGATATTTGGAGAACTCTAAGTTACCTCAAAACAAGAATTGTTTCGACACTGCGACTTAGCATCTTGGGAAGTGAGGGGAGCTTCATAGAGATAGGTACATGTACTTGAAAATCAAGATATGGGGCTTAAAAAAGAGGGGGCTTTTATCGTAATAGGGTAAACACTTCAACATCCATTGGAACTGAGCCTTTTCCAACTAACAATGCCACTTGTCTAATTAAATAAGAAACAAAATATTTCTTACTCTAAAACGCGTGTAGTGGTTTCTGTATTTCCCAGCCTGTAGAGGTGAACACAGATATATCAGTGTAATTAGTAATGCAATACAGTCTATACATTACATACATGAGCACAAAGCAAGCAAATGAACAATAAAATCAATAATTAATTATTGTGACACCATGTTTGTGTCTGGAAATCAGCGGCCGTTTCACAAGCATAGTGGCTTATCAAGCCGGCATTTATCCCGGTTTTCATAGCATGAAACGACTAGGAGTATCACTACTCCCTGGATGGGATGCTCATCCACTGCAGGTAACTGCTCAGTATTTTGTCAAGTTGCTCTTAACATCTTGCCTGTACCCATTATACTCCTGGGTGGAGAGAGATAATGTGAGAGTCAAATGTCTTGCCCAAGAACACAACACAATGACCCCGGCCAGGGTTCAGAGACTGAGTCCCAATGCGCTAACCATTAGACCACTGTGCCTCACACAGTCGTCAAAGTTCATTTAAGGTACTGCTGCGATGGTATTGAATAATAGACCTGGACTAAAGTTGAATAACCAATCCCAAGCCCTGAAATTCTTACTTGTGTTGGTATAAGCCGACGTCTGTGGAGGGTTTGTTGGTTGTTCTTGTTCTTGTGTTACGGAATCTGATGGGGTGTGGTCGGGCGTGGCAGCAGGAGGGGGAACCCAAGAATCCTCCCAGTCCTCCTGACATTGCGGACTTGAATTATCATCATTCTCTATAAGATGTTGATCTGTATTGTCTTCATCATCCTCACTTTTGCCAGCCCTTTAACAAACAATCAATAAATATTTAATATAATATAGGTAAAAGGGTACAGTCTTCATGAGCCTAGTGGCCCACAACTGCTGGAGCTTATCCCGGTTTCTGTAGCACGAGGCAACTAGGAGTATTGCTACTCCCCTGGATGGGATGCTAGTCCATCGCAGGTTACCCCCCAGCATTTTTGTTGCTGGTACCCATTTATACTCCTGGGAGGAGAGAGGACTGTGAGAGCAAAGTGTCTTGCCCAAGAACACAACACAATCACCCCGGCTAGGGCTCAAGCCCAGACCACTCGGTGGTGGACAAAATTAATGAACAGAACTATCTCACTCTCTTGATGTTTTTTTTTTACTTCATTTTTTTATGTGGAGAAAAAACTTAAGGGACTTTTTGGGGTCTAGTTTTAGCCTAACAGGGATCTTTTGTGTCTAAAAAATTAATGTTCAGTTGCCTTATTTATTTGCACCTCCCCATCACTAATATATCTGAGTACCACCCCCTCCCCTCCCCTCCCCCTGGATAATGCACTCGGGCACATTTACTATTCCCTTAGGAGATACTGCAGCCGTGATGAACATCTACCACCAAATTCTCACAAGGAACATTAAAAGAATGCCTGGAAATCAGTAAGGAGATTTGATATTTTCATCAGGCTGTGGCTGAAGATGTTAAACATGGCAAAACATTTTCCCATCCGTACCACGCTGCTCCAGAAGGTAGACCAGGTGACGCTGCGTTTTCACCGCTGCCATCATCTGGCCAATCCTCATTTGAATCCTTAAAATAAAAATTGAAAAAAAAATGAGAAAAATTTGCTTCATTGCCAGGCAGATATACATGTACAGTAAAATCCCGATTTTTAGAACCCTCAATTTCTCAAAAACCCTGATAATTCAAACAAAAAGTCGTTTCCCTTGGATTTGGTTTCATTTCCCTTGGAGGATCGAAAAATCGGGATTCCAACGTACATGTACAAGTTACAGACTCTGACACTGAACTCGGAAGAACTCTTTTGCCTTTGTGTAACAAGGTAAACTTACTTGTTACCCAAACTTTCTTTTTCTTTACTTACGTAAATTTTCTTAGAGAACAGCCCTACAAACTGTGTACATATTAAGTCCCAAACAATTACAATTTCTACATCTATTCTTGATGTTTTCTGAAAATAGAAATCTTGAGCTCATAATCTAATAATTTTGTATTGTTACATAGACCTACAACAGTACACATACACGTACCTTATCACTATTAAGACCCCTGCAAAAAATAGAAACAGTCTGTGTAATTGAGTTTGTTTATGATGATATCAGGACTGTTTTAATCCTCAAGAATAAAGGAAGCTCACAGCTCATCAGAAGACATCACAACATAAGGGTATAGCTTTTAATTTTAAAGTTAGTGGATCCATGATATTGAATTTTTTTTTTTCTTTCCGAGAGCACTTAAAAAGTTAGAAGGAAAAAAATAAAAACATTGTTTGCCGGCCTTGGTCGGTCCATATTGAGAAAAAACTGTGCCCTTGGTGTTGAGTGCTGCCTTGGCCTTGGGCAGCACTCAAGACCTCTGGCCAGACCTCCCGACTAGCACATAACATATTGAAAATAATATCAACAATATTGAAAACTCACATTTTCTTTGAATGAAAAGCAATTAACTGCTGTTCATATTCTTGATGTTTTTCTGAAAATGATAAAAAAGCACAAACTATTTTATTACAGCAAACACAAACATCATGGTAAATGGAACAAATAACCAGAGAGCGAGAAAAAATTGTGGAGAAGAGTGAGTGAGCAAGCAATTGAGCGAGTGGTTAGTGTATGAGTCAATGAAACAGTGAGCTGGCGAATGAGTGACTCACTCAGTCAGTGAGTGCACTAATCAGTCAATCAGTGAGCAAGTGAGTTTGCAAGTCATTTAGTGAGTGTGTGAGTCAGTGATTAGTGACCTTTAGATCGGAGTATGAGTATGAGATTGACTACGACTACGACTTTCGAATTTCATATCAGTCACGTTCCCACAGCCATCGCTCCTCCCTGTTGCTGACCAGTAGAGAAAGAGGCTCTAGGAACGAGATTGCGTTAGACGTGTTAATGTAAACCCTGCGCACTAGGTTTGAAAAGTCGTACTCGTACTCAGTCTAGTACTCATACTCTGATCTAAAGGTCGCTATCTAGTGAGTGAGTGAACTTTCAAATAAAAGTGTCTACTATGTTTAACAAGCAAAATCACGCTAATTGAAGAATGGAATACAACCCAGCCTGCATGTCATCTTTTGTAAAGCTTCCTGCACCATCGCCTAACTCGTGAAGATACATGCAATCCTGAGATAAATACATAAACAAACCATCAGAACAAGAAAACAACCTCAACACCAAATATCATATTATTTTATCTGTTACAGAATTCAGTTAAAATTATACTTTTTCAAACATGATCTGCATTGTGATAATTGGCCAAATGTGATTAGTACTTTAGAAAATCACTCTTATAATGATGTTCATGACCTGTATAAAAATCAAAATTATTTTTACTTACCGTTTTAGGACAAGGTATGTTTCTGAGGAAATAACTACAGTATTTTGTTGTTCCTAACGATGCCCTGAAATGCAAGAAAACATCCAAGGTTAAAATACTACTAAAAGTTCAATTGGAAATAGCCCATTCGAGTTAATTTGGTTTTTACTTAGTACGCATGTTTATTAAGGAGCTTTCTTTGCTGCATACTATTTTGTACACATGGATATTTTATTGTGTCACTGATGAAGTGCAAGGTCATAGTACCTATCCTGCAAAGTATAGAACAAGAAAAAGGTAAAGCCGCACTCGAGCCAAACTGGTCCACACTGCCAGAGCTTATTACGGATTCTGTAGCATGAAGCCGACTAGGAATATTACTAAGTCCCACTGGATGGTTACCCCAGCATTATGTTGCCAGTACCCATTTATACTCCTGGGTGGAGAGAGGCACTGTAAGAGTTAAATGTTTTGCCTAAGAACACAACACGATGACTCCGGCCAGCGCTCGAACCCAGACCGCTCAATTCGGAGTCCAACGCACAATCCATTAAACAAGAAGTAAATAAATCAGTTCTTACTTGAGCGTTCTACCATCAAGATGAGTATTACACACAGCTACTATTGCTTTAATTGCATCCTGTGAGTAGAAAAAAGAACATATAGACTTGTAATCCTTTCAGCGCGGTAACTTTGCATCTGGACCAAAGTGGCCAACACCACCAGTGCAGACAAGCTTATCCCAGCTGCTGTAGCATGAAGCCGACTAGGAGCATTGCTGCTCCTCTCTTGATGGGATCCTATTCCATCACAGTCTACACCCCAACATTTTGTCGAGTTGCCAAAGAGTCATGTGTCTTGCCCAAGAAATTACCAAAACCACACAAAAAAATATGTGTTGAAATGCATTTCAACGCACGCATGATCAATAATGATTCTCAAAGCATTAATTTTTTTTCAACGTTTCTCAACGCATTGTTGAAAATAATATTGAAAATGCCCTAAAATGTTCAAGAACATGTTAGTAATGTTTGAAATGTTTGAAATAAATTGACAACGCTTGTGGCAGTCAAACTCAAACAAGAAACTATCTGGTAAACAATTGACTAATTAACACTTGTCGGCAACAATTATTTACCTCTTCTCTAACATAAGTGATGTATGCGCTTGCACTTGGACCCTGAAACAAAGAAGCAGAATAAATAACAAGTATTGTAAGATATAGCAGTAAAGACATAATACTAATACAATGTAGTACTTAACAAAATTAAACAATTATTCTGCAGGCGATCTTTGCTGATGTTGACCATTACATCTTATTTTTAGGACATTCACCCGATTAAAAATAAAAGATATAATAATAATATTATTATAACTAGAACAACCATACTATCATGTTTTCAAACGATGCAATCAAAAGTCCCAAACATTTACCGATGTTTGTAAATTTGATGCTTTTCAAAAGGAAGTACACTGTATCTAATTCAACATTATTCCTTTCATATTTGCCACAGTTACAAAAAATCACCCTTTTGAATGAGGCATCATATCCTTCCAAATGTACATGTAGGGATAGGACCAAGTCCATTCTGTCTAGGGTTTTTTTTAGAAACAATGTCTTGCTGTCGCATGGTATTTTGAAATGGTTACAGATATGCCCAGAATGCAGGAAATACATGTACATTGTACATGAATGTACATGTAGCATCTTAGCGAACCAAGATTTTTTACTTTTTCCGGGGAGAATTCCCTGCACCCCTAGTTTGTCACACCCATGCTCTTGCCATAACTGCTATATGACCCCCTGTTTCTGACTTTCCTTGATGCACCCATGGAATATCAGTGTTCCCACTAGTTTTGGAAAACAGGAGTCCCAAGGACCCCCAGTTCCAGTAATTGGGGGTCCTTTCTATTTTTTAAGGGTCCCCTAAGGAGAAAGGCATTTTAAGTGATATACACATCATGTAATATTACATGAAGTATGACCGCTGACCATCAATGAGCCGAGAGTTGTTCGCTCGTTCGCGTGATTATCATTGTGATTCTTGCTTCGTTTTCAAGTTTGCAGCCAAATTTTCATAGTTTCCAGCTTGGAGAGGTAATGAAAAGGTAAAGGAAACTAGTGAAACTTTAACATTGTTTCTTATGTGTGTTTTGTATCTTGAAAAATCTTATTTATCTCAAGAGTAGACCAAACTATGAAAACACTCAAAATTTTGAGCGCTGATTTATGTGCGTCCCTGGGACGTACTGTGGCTAAAAACTGTGCGTCCTTTTTATTTTTTGTGCGTCAGATACGCACAGTTGTGCGTTAATGGGAACACTGAATATGCCTATCACCAAAACCTGTTCTCGATTTTGGTGTGTTACAAATGACTGCGTAAATTGAATGAAAATTAAATGAGCCTCACCTGGGGACCTGCATAGTTTGTACTGTTTATTCACAACTATTTTGTGTATTTTGCCAAACTTGCTAAAGTACTCTTGTCTCTTAAGAAGCTGCAAGAGAGAAGAGAGCGAGAGAGAGAAATTAAACAGCTGAGATCAATCAACCCTTTCACTTGGGCGCAATTTGTCGCCATGATATCGCAGAGGTTTCAAACATGTTTGAACCTCTGCGCGAACATGTTTGAACCTCTGCGATATCGTGGCGACAAATCGCACTGAAATCGCCAGTAGTTTACACTTGCGATTTTCATCACAAGCTCGAGCACGACAAAAGTTGCATCAAAAATTGCCTGTATCAAGGCTTGTGCTCTAAGAAAAATTGCAACCTTATAAGCTAGGGCAGTCAAAAGAAAATAAAACTAAAAAAAATAATTAATTAATTAATAATTGACTGATTGATTGATTAATTATTAATTAAAATAAATTAACCCACAAACAAAAATATATTTTTAAAATAAAAGAAAGAATAGAAAGGGGCGGTAAATTTTTTTGGGCTCCCTCCTTACAAATAGGTCCGGATAGGCCTTCAATTTGGTTCTTTGTAATACTTTGTCATAGTATATAGTATACCAAAGAAAGTTTTTTTAGTTATAAACTGATTGATATACATAGAAAAATGCTGTCTTTTTTTCCTTCTATCCTTTGGATAATTTATTCTTTAATTGGACTTTTCATGTATACTACATGAAGCATAAGAATTGAGAAGACTTTTTGTGGACACTACATGAAGTGTAAAGCACACGCATCGAAAAACGGGACGAAAACGATCGGACTCAACTATAATTATTTTGACTTCACCGATGGATTTAAACATTCTGAATTGAGCCATTTTGCCTTGTAAACTTCAATTATTATTTTAATAAGTTTCTATCGACATTCTATTGAATATTTATTTTTGTCAAGATTGTCAATAGCTTTCATTTGAATAGTCACACACAAGGCCCGTTTACAAGGCTGTGCTCTAACGGCGCCCGGTCGCCTGAGGCGACTAACATTTGCCTTCGGGCGACAAGAAAAACTTACCGAGTCGCCCTGCTGGGCAACCTCTTTTTTCAGTTTCAACTTAGCTATGAAAACGGTCCCACAATAAATTTCCTTTCTCTCTTTGTTTTCTTGTGTTGTATGACTATTTTATTGACCAGAATTCAATGTATAATACACCAGTCTTACCTCAGGATCTGCTAATCTTTGAGTTAGTCCAACTACAAATACCAAGTTTTTCTGTACAACTCTAAAGAAAAAGGAGAAAATCTTTGCATCAACAATAATACAATGTACATACCCAAATGCCTTTTATTTTCATGAGGAAAAAGGTTTTGTTACTTGCGAAAATTAAATTATTGTGCAAAATATTATTATTATTAACGGCCACCCCGTTATTACGGCCAGTTTTCTTTGGCCTGTAGGTGTCTGTATTACGGGGTTCCACTGTAAATGGAAAATTGTTAATCGAGGTCACGGTCACTATGTACAGTGTTTACTAAGTTTGTTTTAGACACACTCAGCTCTGATACTGCATCTGTTTAGTTGATGACATACCTCACATTTGCTAAGTGTTTTCTGTTTTCCGTTACTTTCTGTTTTCGTTGTACATCTTTCTGCTTCCTTTCTTTAAGAATTCTCTGTATTCTGATGAACGAGAAATTTGCTTTGATCAAAACAAAATAAATTATATGTTATAACTATATAAAGTAACTTAGTAATTAAAGCTTTTTTAGAGCCAAGCCATGAACTTAACTTAGTTGACTCTCATTTCTGAAATGTGAAGTAGCTAGTTCTAGTATTACTACTCTTCCTGGATAGAATGCTTGTCCATCCAAATACCGAGGTATTGGGAATACTTACTCATCTTGTGAGAGTGGAGTATAAACTGCAGGATCTTCACTGTATGGCTGTGAAAATAAACACAGAAATAACAATCAATCCAGGAAAAATATATGCCATCCATGCGAGAAAATGTCCATCTACCAATGTGCAGGTTTTTAGCCAGAATTTGAAAAGTGGGCGTCCTGGAGGCATATCCCCCAATAAATTTGTTAAAGCTTTGGTGCATTTTGCATCATTTTCTCCCAGAATTGGGTGTCCACAGGACACCTGGACGCCCTTCTGGCTAAAAGCTTGCCAATGTGTATGCACAATAAATGTGTAGACATTTCACACCTTTCTACATGCAGGGCACAATCCATTTTCATCTGTTCTGATCCGATGCCAGCAAAATCTGCAGATCTAAGAAAAATATGACAATCTTTTTATATGGCTAAATATAATTTAGCCTAAGTTAATGCAAGACAACGCTGGCCAGCAGTTCCCCGCACAGTCGCGGTGATGTGGGCGGCATGGTCGTTTTGCAGGGGCCCTTGTTGTCTTACAGCTCTCCTGTTGATGTCAGGTCATTTCACGCTTGTTGCTACCGTTGACAGCATTTCTAAGTGTTTGCTTATAAGTTACAACTCAAGGTTACAAAATAATAATTAATATTGTTTTCTGAAACCCGGAATACTTTTCATAGATCTACTACAATGATTGTTAATAAAAATAAAATTTTAAATCAAAGCACTTTACTTTTGGAATTAAAGGGGCACTGTCACAAGGACGCATGCGCCAGTCTCGCAAGTCGAACTTGAAAAGGTTAGGCTAACTTTTTCAAGTTTGAGTTGCCAAATCCAAAATGGCGTCGACTAGTGGCGGCGGCGGCACGGTGGAAAGCGTAGTAATTCTGGGAGAAAAAGAATATTCAATACCCCGACAAGAGCCAAGAGAGCGTGGACAAAACCCCATAAACGCATTTATCTTGAAGATAAAAGTTTCAAAACATGGCTTGAAGCGAAATTTGTTACAGGTTACAGTGATAAGATACTGTCTTTGCGACACATTTGTTGTTGAGGAGACGAGTGATCGAAACAGATGTGACCTCAGCTGTGACCTCTCACGCGAAAACGTACAACACGGCTTTCCGTTCGAAAGGCTAAAAGCCGTTCACTACCCGAACGGTTAGCAAGCTGAACGGCTGCTACTACCCGTTCAAAAAAAATGTTCGAACTGCTGCCGCTACCCGTTCGAAAAAAGTCTTCAGCCGTTCCAACGGCTGCTGCTACCCGTTCAGAAAAAAATCTTCACCCATTCGAAGCTAAGCCTGGTAATCCGTTGAGAAAAAATATTGAGCGGCCGTTCCAACGGCAACGGTTATCCGTTGAAAACTTCTGTACAAATGGATAAATCTAAGCTTGGCTGTCAATGAGTGCGTTGCGTTACGGCCGTTGCAAAAATATTTTGTATGCAAATCATGTTTCGGAAATACGTATGCGAACAGCGCACGCTGTTACAGTAATATTATGACTTTATCTGTTTTACATAATCGTGATTAGAAACAAAATACATGCAAATATTTTCACTAACCGTCATTATGGAATGGTGGCCAACAATTTATGGTCGACAGGAAGTGAGCAGTTTTCGCGCATGCGAATCTGTGACAGTGCCCCTTTAACTTGTGTTGATTGAAACTGCCGCAATTTGCATTTTTGTATTAGTGTTGTCGATGATTTTTACAACAAAATGAAACTTGGTACAAGCAGAAAATTGTCCATGTGCTCGGCAACAGGACAAAGTTCCACCAAAACAACATTATAATAGCAAATATTTAAATATGCTTTAGAGATGGAAAATAAACCATATCGACCAAATAAAATTACAGTGTATGTTTGACTTTTATTATGACAACGGACAACCATTTGAAGTTGAAGCATATGACACTGTTTAACACACAAACAGCCATCAAAAGCTTGACGCGTATTGGCATACGATCATAGTCTTTGGCACATACCAGCATGTAATGTTTGGCATAAGCTGGCAACAGACTTGGCTGCTTGGCATAGAATTGTGAAAATCTTGGCATATCTTCGGCGTGGGATGTACATGGAATGCACCCTGGACAAACAGTCGCCCACAGACGTATAAATCAACTTATATCTGGTAATTCAACACATAGTTTCACTGCCTCTGAAGACGAAGTAAATTGACTTTGAGCAAAAGTTTAGTTTCCCTGTCGTTATCAAATTTTTCCTTGACTTTTTGCCATCCATGGAAGATGTGCGAGTGTGTACATGTGTGTTTCCTATTTTCTTTTCACACTTGCTACCTGCACAATTAGCACAATCACCCAAAATATACAGGCTGACCCACATGCCCTTTGTATCTGAACACATTTTGTGTCTGGTTGCATAGTGCAGTCAAAAGGTACAGCTCACATATGAACTACATGCACAATAGATGACACTCGTTCTGCCTCCATTTAAAAAAATATAATTTCGTTATCATCATTTGGCAATTCAATTACTTGCAAAGGCCACGTTCTAAACGAAACAATATCATCAACAACACATCTAATATAAACTAGCAGTGTGAGTTTCTTTCCAGTCTGGGATACGAGCATATGGAAATGATGTGGGCGTTTATACATGTATGTATGGCCATGGTGTACAATAGAAACTACATGGACGCTAGCAAAGAGTTGCAAGAAATTGTAGAAATCTAAAATATTGCTAAGCCCTTCCCTCGTTAAGAATCGAGTTGACCTTAATTTTATGAATAGCAAATTAGAACAAAATTATTTGAATTGTGCAGTCACAAGATTGTTGTATTGTACAATACGCATCAAGTGTTCACTGAAGCATATTACCAAACACAACCAACTCCTCCTCCAAAACTGCTTCGGTATTTTATTTACCTGGTATCCGCAAGTACAAGGGAAGAAATTGACATCGTCGATTTCCAACTGTTCCATACACAAGGGACACTG
Source organism: Desmophyllum pertusum (assembly GCA_029204205.1). NCBI lineage: Eukaryota > Metazoa > Cnidaria > Anthozoa > Scleractinia > Caryophylliidae > Desmophyllum > Desmophyllum pertusum. The sequence goes on from MU825402.1 coordinate 271,255, forward strand.
CGCAGAAAAGAGAGAACAGACATTTGTTTAGAACTCCCGCCAACAAACGCAAGATCAACATACACACAAAAATCACTCATTTTACTAGCAGCACTACCTCTGCATCTGAAGCTTGCATGGTGATGACAAAACGCCGTGAAGTCAAACAGGTGAAGAAAGAAATGTTAACAAGTTTTGGAGATGCTTCTTGGCGGGTAAAGATGAACCGAGACAATTTTCCAAACGTAGTACCGGAAACAGAGAATGTTAGCGGAAATTACTAGTACGTTCGATGAACAGGGCTTCCTAGGTTTCGTTGGATTTTCCAAACAGCCGATAAATCCCCAAAGGAGAGGAGAAATGAAGCAAGCAACTCGTATTTCTCGTGTAAAAACCCCGCTCTCTTGCCCAACTTTCCTTCGTCTAGCTTGTCATATCATCACTATGTCATTTGGTACCAAGTGCGCATGAGTCACGCGCATGTGACTAGTTTGCAAAATTTGCAACCTTTCGGGATTGCAGGCTCGCGTCAGAAAGGAAGTAGGTCCGCAATGAGTTATGCACGTTTTTGTCTGCTCGTTGTCTTGAGCCTTTCACAGGCTTTACACGATTTCAATCAGTTGATGACACAGCAATCTGGAACAGCTTGTGCTGCCGCTCTGTGATGGCGTCTCGGTGGCGTGTCCATCATAAGGCCAAAGATGAGTTTATAGGAAAATCACCTCCTAGCAAATGCGTTTATACAAAACTTTTCTGATAATAGCAAAACCACGACAGCGACAAACCGATGAGGAGTGCCGCCTCTAAATTTTGTAGACCTGGATCAGTGAAATGCTTGAGATAATAAACCATATACGGCAAACTGATCCTAACGGCAAGGAAAATTTCAGAAACGAGATGATAAAATATACAGAAGTAAATGTAATAATAACACAAACCTTCTACGGGGGCTGAAAAAGGCCAAACGGAGACGCAAGAAGGCCAAGTTGTACTTGCGTACAGACAGACTTGCGTACAGACTCTCGAACGTTGCGTACCTAAATATAAACCGCTGCGAAGGAGATTTAGTACGGATGGGTGAGACGGTGATCATAAAGGTTCTGATCAGATAGGGTTGCCAGAGTTGCCTTTAATTGTAAACTGCTACATAAGCCTTTTAAAATTAAATTAGGCCAAAGTAGGCCCCAACCATTACTGCGCCTTTCAATAACACGCGAACTCTGAAGTTCAAAACTACCGTTTTTCACTACCGTCAATCAAAATTATGACGACAACCAACAAACACTGAAAAAAAAAAAAATGGATCGAAATCTACCAATCACAACCCAAGCTTCTGTTTCCTAAGACATCCGCTAAGATAATTGACAGCAGCGAAAAACGCAACCGTTTTGAAAAGCGCAGTAAGTTAGACTACGAGCAGTCCCTATTTTTCTCATAGTCGAGGGGGAGAGCACGCGAGCGCGCGCGCGCGAAAATCACCTCGAGAAAACACGACGCGTCTCCTAGATCGCGAAATGATTTTCGCGTGCTCTCCGGCGATCCCACCGGCCACTTGACCATCGCTGAGAAAAATGAGGGTTTGCTCGACTGTTCGTAGTCTAGCAGTAAGTTCACAAGACATCCAAACACAGTCTCTAATCAATAGCTTCAATTTTATTAACAATATATTTCTTGATTTCTCTGTCTACAAAATAAAACTTCATTTAGCCTAACCTCCGCGTATAACGTTAACAACAGTGTTTATAACCACAAACAACCATACATAAAATGTTCCAATATTTACAAAGTTCGCCTACATTATATTTCCTATTTTACAAAATGTGTATGAAATCGATGCATAGTAGTACCTTCTAATTAATTAAAATCATTTTTCATTTGGTTCTCTTCAAAATTAGTCTTTTTTAATACCTATTTTTAATTATCATCGTATGACAACTTAATGTACAACTATAATCAAAATCGACACATCGAAATAAGCATATTTGCGTATATTATACTACCTTTGAAGTATTTACTTGTAATGGTAACTATAACGGACCATATCATACTACGTACATGTAAAAATGCAAAATTCAAATCTGCATCAGATTAGAATGTTGTGTGGAGTATAATTCAGCGAGTATTTTATCTTATTTTATTTGAGATTGCGATCGCAGTTCCGGCTACGACTGTTTAATCATATTAATAATAAAATTTGAGGAAAACATGAGTATAATACGGGAAATTATTTGGTTGCAACATGGCGCGTTTCTTTTGCCAGTTTCAAAATAAGGAACCCATTCGAAAACACTGTCAGTTGTACAGATCAAAGCTCCATGGAAACGCAAGGAAGGTGTCTCTATGAGTTATTTTTTAAAGGACATCGATGTTTGTGTAGAGTTAGAGAATCACGTGAGAACGTTTGTGACCCAGGTTTGTGAGCACTTCAATACAGCTGTTTCGAGAAAGGCTGTCGGAAAAAGCGCACGCGACAATTAATCCCGAAAGGTATCGTGGGTAGTTTTAAGTTCACGGTTCCTTGACTTCAGCATTTCAGGGAAATCTGAGAAAATGGCACGAGACGCCATGGACGTATGTTTGCGAGTGCTAAAAGAAAGCAACAAAAGTAGGTTCGACAGCTACAGTGTCAGGAACGTACCTTGCAGATCATATCCCAGATTACCTTTCGGGATTGTCGCATGCGCTTTTTCTGACAACCTCAATTCCACACGATAGAGACGTCTGAGATTCCACCCAAAAAATTCCACAATGATGACGTAACACTAGAGATCCGTGCAGTGCCCTGATTGGTTGTTGTTGCGCGTGAAATTAAAGACGAGTAAGAACCAACCAATCAGAGAGACCGTACACGGGTCTCTGTAGAGCTACGTCATCAGTATGGAATGTTAGGCTCGAATCGCAGACGTCTTTGTCTTGAGCCAGATCTTCTCGCTCCACGAAGGACGAGAAGATCTGTGTACGAGATTAATGAGCCCGTCTGTCTCGGAAGAGAGGGATTCCGTATATCTTCGTCTATTGCGGCCTGTGTTCCACAGCATTTCTATAACTCTATAACGACACCATCTCATGCACAAACATGGAAAATGTCTTAGTATATATTCAGTCAATTATAAACAGAGGTAATTCATTTCTTCTAAACATAGAATTTCATCAGTAGATTGCGTAATTTCATTTTTTGTATAATTTTCTGCTATAATATAAGAAAAAAGCCATTCATTCGAGCTTTTTCAAATCTTACCAGCGCCGGAATTTAGAAGCTGTAAATGTTAAACAGGTCGCAAAAATATTTTCTGGATTTCTCTGTACATTTTTCTAAACAAAATACGTTCTCATATGCTATCTATATGGCTGCTTCTGTAAGAAGTGAATTTATGGAGGGAAGTATCCCGGTTCGTCTACGCAATCCATCTTCTCCAACTCACAGTCGCCATTGAAAAGCTTGTGAACAGTCATGTTGATATACTCATCATTTTCGTCCGCGTGGTCTCCCTCGTCCATCATACCCGCCGCCTCGGAGTAAACCATACTGCAGGCCATCATCGGAACCTCTGCACTTGTGCTAACGACGTGCTCAATGTGGTTGCGTGACGCAGGTTGCGTGACCTGCATATAGTAGCCTTGCGTTACGTGCTGGTAAGGTGTGTTCGCGGAGGTCATCATAGGGTGGTACGGTAAGGGACCTGAATGGGCCGTGCCATTTTGAACGTACTCCTGGTTGCGGTCGAAACCCTAAACAGGTCAACAAAAGCAGTTATATAATTAGTTCTTATCTGTCATCAGCTTTTTCAAAACAAGGCCAAACTACGTGTATTTTAAAAATCTTGTTGGCCGCTAAATAGGGGTAAAAACAATAGGAGAACCTTCATCGGGACGGCCAAAAGGTGGCAGCTCAGTAGGTAGCCGCTTAATAGGGGTTCGACAGTAAAGAAGGTGCGAAGTGTCCTTTTACTTACGTTATTCATGAAACAGCTCTCGTTAGCCGCTGGAGCCAGGTACCGAATTGGCGCCACGAACCCACCCAGTCCACAGCTATTGAAGTGTTGCGCAACTAAGCTGTCAATCGCCTCAGATGAAGGGTTTACATCGCCATTGATGGCGTATCCCCATGGCTGCTTCTTCTCGCCTAGAGCTGTGTACGTCACTTGAGAGAAGTTGCTGTTCCCCAAAGCGTTCCTAGGCAACCCTGTAGACACCACTGGCGACACAGGGGGCGTGAGCACGGGCGCTTGAGGCATTCCATTGTGACCAGGGAAGAAATTCTCCTTAGGCGACGGCATAATGAACGCGGACGACTCCAGCGGTGTGGGCGGGAATCCATTCATCGCGGGCGACATCGGTTCATTCATCATAGCGTATGCGCTCAGGCGATGCGTTGAGAGTTTCTTGGGCCTCGGTTTCAGGCCGTTTAACTGGTCACGTGACTTTGTTCGTTTGTTGCGATTGCACGGTTTCCCGGTGTATTCAGGCTCTATGACTTCCACTTTAGGGGGTAGTTTTCCGCCGTTTAGAATCACGCTATCGGGAACGGTGAACTTCGTTTTTGTGACAACGGTCTGCACTCGAAGAGGAGAGTTGTCCTTATCGACTCCTTCACCTTATGAAGAAAAATAACAAATAATCATTTTTTGACTATCATTACAATATTCATCACAATACTACCGCATCAATTCGCTTATTTTGGGCTATACCGCATTGTCAGAGATTTTAGCACGATTTCGAAGAAGTTCAAAACCATGTAGAACAGTGCTCGGCAAACAACAACCTCGTTCCGAGGGGAGACGAGAGACCCTGGGAACGAGGTTGGGCAAATAACAGCAACCAGGTTAGGAAGTGAGGATGACTAACAATAGCCTGCGTCGCAGACGAACTACCGGCGGTTGAGTTCGTCTGCGACACAGGCAAGACTAAGCCGGGTCACTGTGTTGTGTTCTTGGGCATAGCTCGAACCTGGACCACTCGATCCGGAGTTCAACGCGCTAACCATTAGGCCACCGTGTCTACCGCATTATATTCTATAAGGAAGGGTAAAATAATGGACGTCTCCAAACTCAGTATTTTGTCAGTCCAGAAACAGCGAAAAAAACCTACATGTGTGCCACTATGAGCTGACCTCACTGCTTACCCATTTTCAAATGTCTATCCAACATTTCTTGTAACTTCTCCTCCGTCTCGTTGTAGAATTTTGTTTCGATGACAAGTAAAATGTATTCGTCGAGAAGCATTCTGATGAGGTGAAATGAACCTGCAAATGATCGGGAAATGATAAGAAAAAGGACAGAAAAATGAGCCGATAGATGTAAGTAGACGTTCACAGTTTAATTGTTACGATTAAGAGAGCATGATCTAAGAGAAGGATTCCCCGTGCCCCATGATCATTTTTTGAAATCTATTAATAGTTTCACGCCATGCTGTGCAAGTTATTTTTATTTCCTTCTGATCGAGGCTCCGACATCACGTTACTCGAACTGACCAATAAGGTAGCGCTCTTAAAATAGCTCAACGATGGACGGAAGTTAAAAATATGTGGGCTGAGTTTCTTGTTGGTTCTCATCCTTGCTCCGAGTGTTTTTCTCCAGTTACGTGGTAATTTCCTTAAGATATTTCATTTTATAGTGGATAATAACAATGGGTAAAGTGTACTAACCAAAGTACGTTGAGGCATTGAGGGTCAAATTGTGCATTAGCCTCGCTCCCAAGAATGACCATTTTAAAAGGAATTCCTGGGCTCTGCTCTTGAAGTCGTCGCCAGTCCCTTCGCAAGGCTACAAAAGAATGCAAACTGGACAATTAGTGAAAATATAATTCTATAAGTTACTCATCTTATCGCACTTCTGACAAAAGTTTCTAAATTTAAGACCTGCAGGTTAACCGACTTTCGCCCCTAAAAATTGAAATGCTCTTTCCTTGGTATTGCTGCTTTCCCTCTGTGCTAACTTGTGTTAAGGCCGTGGCAAACGAGGAAACATTGTTGCGGAAACATTGTTGCGGACGCAAATGTTTCCCCGTTTGCCCGATCGGGCAGCAAAACAATGTTTTGCTTCCTTGCTGCGCAAACGAAGAAACATTTTACGGGAAACAAATGCTGCGAACACGCGATATTATGCGCGCGCAATGCAAAAGAAGCCTTGGAATCTAGTCAACATTGTTTCCTTCGCGAGCAAACGGGGACACATTTGTTGCGGACGCAAAATGTTTCTGAAAGAATTCAGAAACATTTTTTGCGTCTCGGACGCAAAATTTGCGTCCGCAACAAATGTTTCCTGCGCCGGCAAACGGGGAAACATTTGCGTCCGCAACAATGTTTCCTCGTTTGCCACGGCCTTAAGTGCATGACGTACATTTGACGTACGACTGACGTCATATCACGTGCATATCACGTGCATATCACGTTATAAGCACTCACCTGTATGATTTTCGTCTCGACCAGCCTGTCTAGCCATTCCACGTAGGACTCCAAAGATGCCTGTTCCCGCAACAGATCCACAAAATCTAGAAGAACTAAAATGATCGAAACAAGAGTTGGCATTGTGTTAAAAAGAAATTGTTGGAGCAAAAGTAGTCCGCTGATTCTCAGACGGTCCGAGGTCGCTCCCTCTCACTCAGGACCGTCTGGAATCAGGCTAGATAAGAGCAAAAGAGGCTCAGGTTTTAGCGTTTACTTACATTCGTTGTCAAATCCATCTTCGCAATCTTTTTCAGTCTTTGTACACGGTGGCTGTCTTCCCGTGCTTACGCTATCTAGTTTCTCGATATCTTTCACCATGTGATCAACTACCTCTTGATTCGCTAAAACGGGACGCGAAGTCTGGAAATTAAAGAAATAAAAGATATAATGTTAGTGAGAGACGCGGTGGATCAATGGTGAGCGCGTTGGACTCTGGATCGGGCGCGGTCCGGGTTTGGGCGCTGGCCAGGTTCACTGCGTGTTGTGTTCTTGGGTAAGACACTTAACTCTCATGCACAGTGCCTCTCTCCATCCAGCAATTTATCTGGGTACCGGTAGACTGCGAGCAGTCTCTATTTTTCGCTAAAGTCCGTGAGGCGAACGCGCGATTTACGCCCACGCAACTCGCGGCGCGCGCCACTCGTAAATCGCGCGTTCGCCTCACGGACTTTAGCGAAAAATAGAGACTGCTCGCAGTGAATTACCGGCGAATTGTCTGATGGAAACTGGAGTCACGCACCTGCCAGATAAACCACTTGACAGACCTTTACCCGTTATTTAGAACGGTAAATGGCCTAGCTCGCCACAACTCTCCCTGTAGCGCAGTGGTTAGGACATCCGACCGGTGTGCCCTACTAATTTAGTACGAGGAGGTGTAGGAGACAATGCCAGTGGCTTAACGACATATGCCCAATGACGGTAAATTTCAAAACTAAAACCTGAACATTGCTTCATACCTGTGCAAGATGCAGGAAGGATGTTTGCCTTCTCAGCGACTGAACAAAACGCCTCACAGCTAGAACAAGAAAAAGAGAAACAGGGTTCATTGGATGAGAAAGGAGGCACGAGGGTCGTGGGTGTGCTATCTCATAAGGGTCCAGAATATTTTTAAGGCTAAAACTCAACACACCTTGGATTTTCCCCATTTTAAGATAATCTGGCAGCTCTGATGTTGCAGCTAGTATCCAGGACTCCAGATGCCTCGCAAACGTCCTGATGTCAGCGAGAAGACTGGAATGAGAAATCGTACCCATTGATTAATTTTACAATGATTTAATTAAGAAGGGAAGACATTTAACTGAACACAGACCAGATCAGGTTTTGAGCCCTTACCCCTCTGGAACGTCTTGCATCGTCGATGGCACAAGAACATCCATTAAAACCTGAAAAGAATTCCAACAGTCAGTTACTTGTAGGTTGGCTAGCTGTAAATAAAAAACATCTCTTAACACAAAATTAGTTTTTACTAATCTGTGGCGCGTTGGCCATCCCCCGGGAGGAGACTCCATATGAAAGGGACGGGGATGCTCGTCGGAAATTTTGAATTAAACCCCTAAAGGAGACCAATCTGGGCGTGGTTCAAGCTTCATTTGACCCCTAAAAGATACCATTCTAAAAAGGTAACGAATCCACCAACACAGTATGAAGGTGTTTTGTTTTATTTCTTCGCGTGTAACCCTAAACGATACCTTGATGGCTAAAAATATCGGTGTTCCGTCCTGAACACCCTAAGTGATACCAAAATCCGTACTTTACACCCCTAAACGAGCATCCCCGTCACTTTCATATGGAGTCCCCCCCGGAAGGCCACCGTTAGTCTTAGTCGAGTATCTGTGAAATCTGATATTAACTGGCTTTGAAAGTAAATCCCATTTATTCCCCCCCCCCCCCCCTATTTTGCGAGGATTTATGCTTTCCTGTTTGCTGAAAGGAATCCTTGCTGATGTTTATTGATGCGACCAATACATTCATACAAGTACGCGTTTATTTCAGTACCTTGTAGAGAATTGAATCACACACACAAACGACATCGGGGACGACTTCCGTGTTCATAAGCGGTAAAAGATGATCCGGCATTCCTTGCCAAAAGTGAAGAAGAAAATTTTTTATCTGAAATATAAAGACGCAAATATCATTAAGTTTGTTTTTCAAAACCAGGAGCAAAAATGCGTCATCAAATATGGCTTACATGTATCCACCCGTCCTTTTCCCGCCAAAAGTGCATAACAAGTTCACCACCCGCATTGTTTCCCGCCAAAAATGACATGACATAACCAAGTAAACCAACCGTCTTTGGTCAATAGCCAATGTAGAGTTTCGGCCGAGAGCTAGGATGACTACCAGTTTTCGTGCATACTCGTATAAGTACACGAAGAGTTACGACCCTGACTGTTCAATAAGGGAAAGCTGAAAAATTAAAGGTCCCCTTCGCGCTTCCGTTCAATTTTCAAAGCTTCCCCCTACCCCAATCAACATGACTGATATTCTGTTAAATAAAAAGTTAAGTATCGGAGGCAGTTTCTCTGTTAATTAATATCACTAGCTAGTCTTTCAAAAGCGATTTTCTAATAACTGACGTAAACATGACAGGGCCAATCACAACAGCGGAAAAAAGTACAGTGAACCAATCAGAACTCGAAACAAAAACATGCAACCGGTGGAAAGCGCGGGAAAAGTGTAAGCCAAGTCTCGGTTGGCTTTAGTTTTACATCTGATTGGCTGTGCGAGCAGCGTCTTCAAATCTGATTGGCTAGCACGCACTTGCACGGCTTTTTTTTTAACCAATACACAGCTCAGCAAACGCATAACTATAAATTTCCACAGTCATTGGGCTTTAGAGGGCTAAGTCTTGGGTGGACAGTCTTACCTCGTCAAAATTAGCATTGATCGCAGTATCCAGTATACACTGGCAGTGAGTCTTGTACATGATCACGAACGTTTCAACCTGAAAAGAATCCAGTAAAAAATACTTACACTCTGCAACAGAAATGTAAGAAGAAATGTACTCTGCGACTCTCTGCGAGGCGAAGCTCAAGTTACCGCCGTCCACGACCACTGTGGACAAGAAACAGGTTTCTAACTGGTTTTGTTTTTACACGCTGCTCCTGTCCACGATATTTTACGTCATCGATTGTCATGGCAACCAGCACGCGTAATCCTTTCAGAAAATAGCTGTCCTTTACCGCGAAAACTTTTCGTCTCTGAGTAGCGCGAGTACTATCGCGTCACGTGATCAATTTAAGGCAATCAGATATCAGAGAAATTTAGTGGTGAATTACAAGTTCGGATATTCATTATTGTAGAGTTAGACGCTCACCTTTTCTAGTGAAATCTTTTCCGGTAACTCCAGTAATCTTGGGTTTGGGAAATCCGGTAATAACGTCCCTGTCTTGGAGCTGAGTGAATATTTCCGAATTGAAAATGAACCCTGTGCAATAAAAAGAGGTTATTCAGCGGAAAGTTGTGTAATACGGCTGGGTATTTTTACGAGTCAGTTTTTATTTTTTCTCGCATTAGCGCGCGGTCAGGGAGACTAAGACCCGTTGAATACGGTCTCATATTTGCTCTCGTCTTTGGGCGTATTCGTACCCTAAAGTGCTATGTCGTATAATAAAACCGTCATATTACAGTGCATGATAATAAAAAAAGAGAAATTGAACGTAAGCACAAGGTGAAATTAAGAGAGGATGATCTAAGAGAAGCATTCCCCCATACATGGGTCTCTTCCAATGATAATTTTTTGAAATCTATTTTAACAGTTTCAGTCCACACTGAGCTATTTTTAGAGCGCTACCTGATTGGTCAGTTCGAGTGACGTGATGTGAGAGCCTCGATCAGAAGCTAAGGATATAAAAATAACTTTCACAGCATGGCGAGACACTATTAATATATTTCAAGAAATTATCATGGGAAACGGGGAATCCTTCTTTCAGTTACAAGTAAAACTCGTGTTCAGCACAGAAACGTTAAAAAAACGTTTACATGCATCATAAAACTTTTCTAACAATAAGGCATATGTTTTGTATTTTTGTGATAACACGTCAGTTAATTTGGTTTATTTATTAGTTCCTTACCTCATTCTTGACTTTTGATCCAGAAAATCTGTTTGAAACAAGAAAATAAAAATATATATTTCGCAATAAGAAAAAGCACAAGGAGGCGGACTAAGGAACCGGCAGTAAAATGTATGCAGGAAGTTCAGATCCCCCCCCCCCCCCCCCCCCCCCCCCCCATGATGGTCGGAATTAAGAAACTTTGGTAAAACTGTGGCTTTAATGTTCAAAGAAAACCACAGACTTACCCACATCCTCTTAGTGGGTGGCGAAATTTATTGTACCTGCTATTAATTTAAAACATAAGACTTTCTAAAAGGTCTAATTAAAAAGCGGAATAAGTAAATAACTGTTTCCCTTTTATTTGTTCTATCGTGTTTCTTTTCGCGACTTCAGGGAGGGTTTTCAATTTGACAGTTTGCTTTAAAAAATAACCTAGTTAAAAAAAAGCCCCTACCCTTTAATACAAACAAAGAACGGTTACACTAACTGTGTGGAAAAACAGACAAGAAACCAAACAATTCTTGTAGTAAGCATTTGGTTTGGAAATCGAAAATAAAAAGCTCAAAACTAGATGATGCGATAGGGCATATTGAATAATGGTAGCTGTGAATTTCTTAACAAAGTGTAACACTCTAAAATGATTAACAAGAGTTTTAATTCCCGGCTTAAGAGAGCTTATAGGATATAGCGTACTTCGAGCCCAGCCATTAACTCTCTACTCTGACAATTTCACCTATCTATTCATCTATTCATCAAAAAGTAAAATATATGCGCAAGTTCGTATTTTATCTCCGAGTTTATATTTTACGCGCCGTTATTTCATTTGCCGCCAGCTAAATTTAGTGGTGTATTGTTCTTAAAATAATAATTGTCTTTGGTTTATGGTTTCCTTAATTTAAAATGTGTCAAAAGGAATAACTCAACTTAAATATATGTGAAAGATACCTTTTCTTTCACCTGAAGTATTTATGACACTTCTGAGTTTCCAGAATCGAAGGTGTTAATAGAACAAAGTCACCGGTCGTTTTCTTAACAAGACAGATTTATAGCATTCGCACTCCGAGATTTTCACTGTATGTACAGTTTACATTTCCAAACTTCCGTTTCTCATCCCTTACAAATTTTCAATAAGAAAGGACTGGCGTATCCTTTGTCTCTTCAATAAACAAATCCCATTCTTCTACGTAGGTCCATTTAATTACACAGCTCAAAATAAGCATCGAGATATGACTTAATATCCCATGGCAAGAAGGCAATACGGAAAATTATCTCCCTCACCTTGTTAAACCTTTTCCTGAGTACACCGAGTGGTAATAAGCGGACGATTCTTTGATTCCAATTCCGTAGTAGTGATATCTAAAGAGATGTAAAAGGATTAACTCGAGAGCGTCGAGGCGGTTGTATATTTAGTTAAGTGCTCGTTTAAATAAACGCAGTCTTAGAAATCATTAGTGATTCAAATAAGAAATAAGTTTATTTCTACCAAGCTTTGGCGGGAGTAATATACAGCGCGAGCTGGGTCGCACGCGAGGAAGAAATTAAACGCCCTTCCACTTTTTCTCGCCACGCGCGTCTCCTCCCACGCACGCGCCCCCTCCAACTCGCGTGTTACCTCCCTCGCGTGGGGCCCTCCAACTCGCGCACATAATTCTCCAGCGCCTGCTATGCAGGCTAAATAAGTTCAGTCGATGACATATCTTACTTTGAATGGCCGCGAGTCCCAAGTCTTCTTGTTGTCAGTTGAGGAAATTTAAGTCGTATCGTCTATAGACAAAAAATAACATTTATTCAAGAATTCTGTTATCGCGTGTTTCATAAATTTGACTAGTCTGAAGTGTCAGCCGTCTCCTCGCCCCAACCCCCCGTGGACTAAAATTTGACAGGATTTTTTAAAATTCAAGCATTTTTCAAAGAGACAATTCTAGGAAAAGACCAAACAGACTAAAGCCCTGGTCAAACGGCGCATGATAGTCGATAAGCTTCTGAAAGAATGCAATACACCAATCAAAACTCGAAGTAAAAAGTGTAACCGGTGGAAAGCGCGGGAAAAATCACGTGAGCCAAATCATCGTGTTGATTCAGAGCATCTGATTGGCCGAGAAGGCCACATGTATCTTCTGTGATTGGTTTTAACCAATTATAAATTAAAGTTCAAAATTGACAAACCAAATCCATTGGAAACCTCTAAGGAAAAGTGGATAACAGAAATTGATAATAGTTTATAATAGCAAATGCAAGTAAGGAAGATAACATGGCAAATATATTTAACAAATTCAATTACCTTTCCAAACGTGGCGGCACATGCGGCATCGACGTTGTGTCTTCGGCAGAAGTCCAGATAATGAGCGTACAGGATACACCGAGGGAGACAGACACCTTCACACATCACATAGTTTTCTTCAAGCCTATAGAAAAGGAGAAATGAGATAAGGATAAAAAATATATATATATTATACAGTTGTGGTAATGCACTTAAGCTCAAGGCACTCAAACAGACGAAAAAAATATTTCAAATAAACCTTAAATGGTTAAGAATCCCAACTGGCAGGAGGCAGACCAGTTGGCTATTTATGAAGCGCGGCCGAGGAGTTGAACTCGGGACTACCGAGAACAAACTCCAGCTAGTGGCAGGATACTAGAGGGCATAGTGGAGGGCATAGCCATGTACTTGCTTTAATTTTTCGTTCTCCGACTTCTATAACGGTTAGTGTAGACTGCGAGCAGTCGATCTTTTTTCCTCAGATCCTTGGCGCGCCCAGAAAAAATTAGGAAAAGAAAGAAACTACTCGAAGTCTACAATCAAGTTCTACTTTCCCCAATGATTTATGAGGAGCGGTTACACTACTACATTACATGATCTTTAATATTTTTCCAAATAAAAGACAAGCTATAAGGGAAGGAGATTGCGTGACGAGCCGAATATGACCAGGAGATCAGGGTTTGCATCATTCTAACGACGCGAAAGCCGCGAGAAGCCTGGGCGGGAGCGGGAAAAGTTCTCCCCTAGAGCCTTGTTGGGGACAAGTTTGCATGGGCGTTGAATGGGTTTACATTTCTATATCTCAGGGAATTTCGAAATAATACCGCCTATTTATTTCCATTGATTAGTCACTGTTTGCGTTTTGCCCATTGTTTGATATTTTTGTTAGCATTAGAACCAAGCAAGCGGCCCAATTTCAGGCCATTATACGAAAACCAAACAGTAAAGGGCTATGTCATTATTTATTTATAAGTCGAAGCCCTTCCGACCTTTAGACTCGAGTTTTTATAGAGAAGAACTGAGCAGTAATGGACTGATGTGCAAAATGAACAACTACTAAACTCTTCGCTCAAGTGTCGGTTATCAGATCAAAAGCGCAAGCTAAACTTGACGATAACAAGTTTTGAAAACTTGTTTATAGAGTTAAGAAATCGACCACTTTCAAAAGAAAACATTCGCGTTCACGCCATTATATGCCTTTCGTTCTTTTTTTTCTCTGACTTCTCGAAACAATAGATTTGAAAATAGTTTTGATTTGAAGGCAGGATTCTATGTTGATAGCTTCATTTTACGATTAAAAACTTCCTCAGGAAACTATTACAGCGGTATCATTTCAAAGGAAACAAACGCATCAACAATATACATTGCGAAAAATTCTAGTTTATAGAAAAACACCGCGTCATGCAAACAACCACAATATTTCAGCGGATATATGACCGTAGTGTTTTTCTTTCTTTCTGAGAACACGTTTTGAGCCTGATTACAAGAAACTAGAGAAGAGAAAAGAAAACGTATTGTCGAAGAATTGTTTAAGTATCGTTAATTTTGGCGAACTGAAAAAGAAGCCGATTTCGTTCCAGAAAACTGTGTTCCACTATTTCGTGCCGAAGTTATTTTGATTACAGATATGTAGATTCACCGCAAAGCTTGCGGAAACGAAGATATAGCATAATTTACATTTAAAGTGTTCAATTTAGAGCCCTCGGGCCACCAAGGAGCTCAAAGTTTTGTTTTCCGGTCTTTTGTAAAAGATCCACCACTGGATCGCGACAATTCAATCGAATTCAACCGCAATGTTTAAACGACGGCTGAAAGTATAGAATGTTTTACATCCTGGCGTCAATAAACTCTCGATCCTGATGGACTGAAAGTCGCGTCCGAAGTTATAAAATTGTCACGTACTGTTCTAAAATTTATCAAAAAATTATACAGGAACCAATTCAACAGGTGGTGAACTCGCAAATTGAACTTGTCATCGACTTTTCAGTCTCGCTATTAAACTCCGAAATGCTCCGACGTGTTGACTTGTTTACAGTGTGTTACATATGCTTACCGTATTTATAAGTTGCACAATTTTGTTGGAATTCTACAGTACAGGGAAATAATTGTTCTAACTCCAAAAACTATTTAAAAAACATTTTGGAAATATGAGCTCTCTAATGGTATTTTCTTTAATAGATTTTTAAAAGCATTTTTCGAAAAAGGAAATGCATTTCATATTAATAAATACTTTGAGATTCCCAGATGGCGCAACTTCTGTAAAATAATTCACGTATTTTCTGGCAGGGTGACATCAGTGGATATCCATTCCAATACCTCGAGTGCGTCAAGGCTTTTTGTGTTGTGGTCATTTCTTCACAATGAACGTCACTCGATGAAAGGTTTACGCGCCCCTAAAAGCACTGTTTGTTTATCGCCTTACCAGCTGTTAAGAAGAGAAATATTCATCTATTTTACGCCTGACAGAGTTGATTTAAAATGACAGCTACAGAGCTGGAGTTTACTGAAAGGACCAAAATAGAACTTTTCAAGTATCTAAAGATTTCAAGAAAGCTAATTAACAGCTCCACACGGTCAACAGATGAAGGAAGCCCGAGTTATCTTCCTGGTTTATGGCTACAAGGAGCCCTTTCTAAAAGATTAAAAGCAGCAATTGCTGTTAGTTGTTTGTAGTTCACGCTGTTACTTAAGCTAAATTAACTTGTGTTCTATTGTGGTTTTTTGAATTTGATCTTCCGCCGAATTTCCGGACGCTGTTTCTCCAGCACGCGTCAATACTCGTTAGCCTTTCCTAGACCCGAGCAATTTTTTCCGCAAAGCAGCCGATAAGATTGCAGGAAAAACCGTTTAAATGTGAGATCGTTGTTGTTTAGAAACACCATGACTCTGTGACATGCAAATGGGATAAAAACACTGTGTTTACAGTAAACACTGAATGTAAAAAGAGTAAATCGATGACAGGGCTTTTGTAAACTATTACTAAAAGAGTGTAACAATTTGGTCAGCTGAGAGTAATTTAACACGAATGTTTTTCGATTAATTTGACCGAGTTTACGAAGTTTGAAAAGTAGCGTTAGCTGTTACAGTATGTAAAACCTGCACAGTTACTTTAATAAGTGTTTTGCGGGTTTCCCTTCAAATTTTTTGCACCTTCGCTCTATTAAAATAAGCTGTTGTTGTATTGAAAGAAAGCGGGGTCGAGCTAATTCTTAATAACTGCACAAATTAACGAAAGTTGGAAGTGTGAATTGTAATCTTCAAGCGGCACTTGAAACGTCTTTTGAAATGTTAAAGCGCAAAGTTGCGGGCAACACCTTTACAGGAAATCATGAATCAGCCACAAAGAAGTAAGCCTTACCACAATAGCGTTTCCGTGAGCTGTTCCTTCTTGGTTTTTGGAGCGGCTGAGTTTCCATGAGTTGTCCTCGACTTACTCTCCTTCATTATGAACTCAACGCCTGTGTAAGGAGCAAAAGATCTGTCAACAACAGCAAAACGAACAAATCGGTGCTTTCAACGCGCTCAACTCACAAAAATTCTCTTTGTTTTTGTATAAAGTGCGGCGCGACTTCACCATCTTGCGCACGTTGCACTACCAGACTCTCCGTGCCCCAGAATGAACCTAAAACTTGCTTTACGTGAGTTTTGGTAACTGAGGAGCTTGGCTCATTTATTACAGCCAAATAACCGTATAAGCAGCTTCAATATTAAGCCGAGACAATGATAGGTCATTTATCGTCAAACCCTTCAATTCTGACAGCTAATCCTTTCCTCTGGGCGCTCAAGTTCAACTGTGTAGGCGCGCTGCAGTTTCATGCACATAGTAATAAAGTTTTCATGAGTCGTGCGCTTTTCCATGATTCTCTACGATCGCTTTTGTTCCCACGCTTGTTTAGTTGGCTCGCATACGTAGCCTGACCCCAGCCTTTCAAACCCAGACGCGAAAATGTTCAAAACATTACAACGCAACTGGCTGGTAAAGCGCAGTCAAGCAGCCACTGAGTGTATTAAACTGGCAACGCTCCGAACTTCAGTTCCCGTGCAAGAGAATTTGAACGAGTGAGCTTTGACTCTCTAGAGGGTAATTATAGACAATTACAAGGATTATGTATGACTCAAATAGCTTTTATTGAGCGTACAACTTATAAAGAACTAATGGTCAATCGGTCATGGCAGCTTACGTCGCATGTATTAAAGCATTCATGAAAATATTCAGTCTGAATGGAACATAACATGTATCGCCTTCGGCAAAATGGTGACGTCAAACTCTGCCAATGTGAACCCTAGACACGATTACGCTTAAATATAATTGAGTACCTCTTTATGGAATGAATTGTTATTAAAGTTTGTAAGATTGTAACGGACTGTAATACGCTAATATTCTCGGTAATAATCCAAGAAAACTAACTCTCGTGAACTGACAGTGTCCGTGTTTAAGTTACCTGCATGCAGTTCATATCACTTTTGTTCCAAGTCCATTGAGACAAAAGATAATTATATTTTTGTGGTATCAAAATATATGTTCAAAACATACCTTCGTCCTGGTCATCGAATTGTTCATCGAGTTTCTTGCTGTTTGGCGGTTTCTTCGATTTAATTTTACATCTTTTGACCCGGGGTGCACATGCTTTCTTCTCGAAATCGCTCGCGGTTGTAAACTTGCTGCCTGATTGATCATTTAACCGGCTTCTGTTCCTTGTGCTGGGCATTCTGATCTACTAATCGCTGTGGTGTTTGTAACTGTAAAATTCGACCCGTGCGGTCTGTTAAATACCGGCCACCCGTTGGGTTGAAAATGAGACCCTGGTACTCAAAATAAAGTACCACAGAACTTTAAAAACCTCGGTCCAGAAATGCGCTGACCGAACGAAAAAGCAACAGGAGGGGTAAATATCAGGGTTGGATTATTTGTGTGAAAGCATCTCGAGTCATCAACTGGGGTGAATAATTTAAATTAGGTTCATAAGCGAAGACAAAAGACTTGTTATGGCCAGTTGACGCGCTTCGTGAATCAATTCATAAATTATTAACGCACAACGGGCGCGAGAGAGTCAATTTGCTACGTCATTTGGAAGCCTCGTCCCACGCAGTTGGATCTTAATTAAATAATTATCAGTATCTCTTTCTCTCGTGCCCAATTAACCAATCGCGTCGCTGCCACTAATTGAACTCTCGCCTCCAGGAACAAAAGGATTTTTGGTTCCCATGGCAACTGCCTCCTAAACAAAGACACTCGAAAAGCTTTTGCCCTCTGCGTTTGATCCCATTGTAAACAAGTTTACTGCGACTGAATGTTCTCTTTTGTGTGGGCATCGGCTTTGGTCACAAAGCGATTGTGCAACGGATTTCATGTATTGTACGACTTTGGCTAACAAATAAAAGTGTTTCATTTGGAACAAAAGTTCTAGGTCGTCCTCTTCGCTTGTTCGTACATTTTTTTGAGCCGACACGAGCCGGCGGTTGTATGCTGTGATTCTCTTTTTAAACACACTTGTCGCGTTAAACTCATCGTTTGGAGGGCTACTTTATTTAAAAGTCCTGCTACTGATAAAACATTAATCCGTGCTAAGCCGTTTTACACTTTCACATCAATTCATTCTAATGTGGTTTGTCGGTAAGTAGACGTTTGTGGTTCACACTTGGGCCAAACGTCTTCCTTTACCGCTTGATTTTCAAGGAAAATGTTCTTTTACCACATCCCATCCATTTTAAGACAAAAAAATTCAGAGCGGGGCAAACACGACACACGACGTACGGAAACGCGTCATTTTCCCGCCGTTTGACGCACGCGGCGGCGGGTGCCATGGCGCCACTCAAAACATCGCTCGCTTGCGCGCGAAAAATGACAAAAGCCGCAGACCACACAGTATACTTTGTTTGTGTTTCACTTACCTCCAACTTTCCAATTTTTAAAAGGGGGCAAAATTATGATAATTTTCCTCCGTTCGTTTCATGTTTTACATCAGCTGATTACAACTATATATTAATTGTATTCTTGAGGCTGCGAGAAACGACGACGCCTGATTGGGAGATTATTATAAGGTTGAATGATTGCATTCCCTGAAGTTTCAATATAATAAGGTTACTCTCCGTTTTCACACTCGCTCCAGACCTTTCGTTCAAAGACCGCGCGCATTTGTTTGACAGACCAACGCAAAAAATACGACTGTTTTGCAGTCTGTCAATAAGGTGGTACAATGTTCATTTTATCAGGCCGCACACCCACACCCAGAATCAATGTAACCATTTCAATTTAATGTAACTCGATAGCTAAACGACATACATTGGCCAAAATGGCATAGATCTGTAGATATGGAAAAAGAAAACTGTTAGAACTGTTGAACTCTGTAATTCAGTGTTTTCTAGAGGCTGCAAGAAACTATGACCGCCTTGGAACCTATCACGGGTTGAATGACTTCATTCCTTGAAGGTTTTTATAATAAGGTGGTACAATGTTCATTTCATGCACGGCCACACCCAAAATAACGAAAACAACACACCGATGTATTGGTCAAAATTGCATAGATCTGTAAATATGAAAAAGATTGGAGAAAACAAGCTCGTGAACGTCTATTCAACATATTTCATCCGTTTGATCCTGTCGGTGGTAAGTTTTAATTCCTGCTGAAATGGCTTTTTATTGCATAACATTTACATGTGATAAAAACATGTCCGTCGCGGCTCAGCCCCTCGCTGAATTGCCTGCAGGGTTTTCGCTTTGTTCTAAGTAATTAGTAGTTGACCCTCTTTTTCAAATTTTGTTCCGATTTGTTTGTTTTGCATATAGAGACGTGACTGGAACAAAACTTGTTTTCTTGAGGCTGCAATAGACTACGTCAATTGGAAGATTAGGTTGAATGATTTCCGTCATTCATTGAATCAGTCACATAACAGCCTGATATAACACCGATGAGTTTGTCAAAATAGCATAGATTCCTCAGAAATAAAAGTTGTCGAACGATTGTTTTTAAACTTTCCCTGAATGTTCCCTACCAAGCATTGTTTCGAAAAATACAATAAAAAAGCTAGGTCACCGTGCTCGCAAAAGAGATATGATGGACAAATGTTACCCCATTTATGCCTGTACTAGTACTAATCACGCGCGTAGTTATTTCATCGGTTCACGTAACATTTCGCGGTAGCTAAAAGCAAAGTTTAAAGTAATACTTGAAAAAACTTGACAAGTTCAAAGTCTCGACCATATGGAACAATTTGATATATAATTTGTGGAAAAAATCACACAAATTCAAACGACATCGACTCAAAACGTTCCTCGCATCGATGTTTTCAAGGTCATAACTTGCACCCACGAGTAACGGTTTTGTGCACGCTTTTAGCGATATCTTTTTTTCCTTCCGAAATTGTTTTTACTTAATTTTTTTAACTTAAAGAGGATAATTTGAACATCAAAATTATGCAATAAAAAATATAGGTCAACGTGCTCGTTTACATGGAAAATCACATATTTTGGTCTGAAAAAGGGTAAGGGTTTCAAGAAGCAGGCCGCACACCCCCACCAAAAATTGCAGGGAGTACCCCCCCCCCGGGGGGGGGGGGGGGGTGAAACATAACTTGTTTTCTTGACGCTGCAAGAAACTACGTCAATTGAACTGAACTGATTGAATGAATCTCGATTCCCTGAGGGTCAAGGAGTTGCTTTGTCGTGCACAAGCACAAACGTAACATATCATAACAATGGTGTAATGGTCAAAATAACATAGATCTGGAGAAAACAAACTCGCGTTAAAAGACCACTGATTGCATTTTAGAGAGGGCTTGGTAATACTAAAATGCTATGTCGTATAATAAATGCACTTATTATCCAACTTCAGTCAGTTGCGGGCTCGTAAAAATATACAGCAATACTACACACTTAACGTAGCTAGCTGTAGTTTTACATTTAAATGTCAGTGATGAAAACATGTTCGTCGCTCAGCCCTCAAAGGGTTTTCGTTGACCACTTTTCAAATTTTGTCTGTTTTGCACACGGCGAAACAAAATGATACGATAGCATCATTTCCACACCAAAAGCGCGAGTTTGACTCTGCATAAGCTTTAATGTAGCACACATATGCATGTTACCTACACCATAAAAAAGAATGATACATATAGCTATGCATTACGAGTGTTGTCCAATTAGAAACCGGGCTGAAGTTTTCATTAAATTCCGGACTTATTTAGTACTAGTCGGCATGGGGTGTTATGAGTCGCCAAGTACCTCTTGGGGCAAGGCACGGTTATAACAATAGACAACAAGTCACAACAATGCCCCAAGCCCCAAAAAGCAAAAGAGGCAGTGTTTATCACGATGGAGGTCCCAGTCGCTTCCTGTTTGCCAGTTGAAGCCAATGTGACTGCGCAAAAAAATAACAATACCTTTTATGGTAACGTCTTGCACCACGTTACGCGCGCAGAGTTCCCGCCAAAGCTGACGCTGCCAACTGTCTCAAATTTGTGAAATCCTTCACTTTCAACCCAAACCTTACTGAATTAAGCTTTGTTCGCCGAACATGCATCGATAATTTAATAAATTGCTATCCACCAGCATTATCGCCTCGTATGTTGCTTTGCCACTGCATTTCAGCTTTGTAACATTTTCTTACAAACGTCACGCACATTGGCGTTGAATGTTTTGCGTTTGCCCGGGGTAACGGCTACATTGTCATACATGAATAAATAGACTTTCTCGGCGTTCGCCGCTCGTCTCGCGACTTCGTCGCTTAAAAAGAAGTCGACTTGTGGCAAGTCTAATGAATAAACTGTATGACGTCATCGTTAGTGAACAATGGAAGGAAGTAATACTGAAAAGGTATTTTATGAAAGAATAGCAGGCATATTTTCTTATCAAATTAACGTCCAAGATACACCCGCTTTTGAAAGCTTCTATTCTTTTGTTGATCTTAAAAATTATTAAAAATTATTAAAAATTATTGCTATAAAATCTCTGTTTCCCACTTCTGACACCGGAGCAAGCATACGAAATACGGTAAATAAATAAATAAATAAATAAATAAAATATATTTCAATCGCTGAGAACGATAATTGCAAACAACTTATAGGATTGATCGATACGGGATGTTGTTCCTAAATATTAGAATGCAATTCTAAAAGTAATTCAAGCATTTTCTTTACATTTTCGTCATGTGTCGAAAAACACACTACAAACTGTGGCAATAAGTATAAGTTTTTCAAGAAGTTAAGTAAATAAACTTACGTGAATATATATTAAGCCTTTGTTCAAAGTATGAGCAGAATTTTTAAAAAGAAGACCTCAAATGGTTTTTAAAAACCCTCGAAATGAAAGCTATAAAAATGAATCAAACTGAAATCATCGCATCTTGTCAAAGCTTCGCCAATAAAATGCTGGAGTGATGCGAGTCTACTCTGTGTAACAGACGAATGAAAGGTATCTAGCAAATCACAAGCCATTGTAGATCTCACCAACCGGTTAAGAGTTGTGGATCAAGCAAAATATTTAAGTAATAATACGCATGGAGGGGAAATTGGCGATTTGTTTTTACGAGAAATTGAGAACGTCTTGCCACAGTGACCTACATTATTTTTAGTAAATATTGGTCCTAAAATAAATACCACAAAATGCTTACTTGATGATAACCTCTCCAGTTTGTTGAGAGCTGGAGGCAAAAGGTGAGCGAATGTGGGAAAACAAATGGCTATAGCATCTAGACGAAACCTCAGTTCGCTTTGGTTGATCGGCTGTGCAGAAAGTTTAAGACTTTTCACTTGAATTCATTCTAAATTTAAAGAGTAATTGTATACTTGTGAGTATTAAAAGATACGAAAATATGATTATTCCTACTCGACTCGTATTAAAAATTTTAACTGAATCTGTCTGTCTGAATCTTTCTAAAATATCTGCTTGGTGTTATTTCTTAAGCAAAACTGCAACTCACTTTGCCCAAGAATTTAGAACCGCAAAGCAGAAGAATAACAGACAGATAACAACTCAAACTTCTTCAACCATAAACCACCGAAGCTTTTATTGCGCGCTCATGACTGAATTTTAAGTGGTAGAATACGAAATATTAACGTTAGACATTAGCTGAACAAATTGCCATTAAAAGTTAACCAAAACATTGTTATATGACTTAAGTGAACTTACCTTTTAATAGGTAAAGTTGTTTCCGTGGAAAAAGTCTAATTCAGAGTCACTTCAAATGCTCCGCTGGCCCGCGTTTGTCTGAGATGACTGTTTACTAGTTTCGCAAGTTAGAAAAACAACTCGACCATGCAAACCAGACACTGTATCTCCCCGGCGAAACTTACGCAGGTGCGACTTTCAAAACAGTTATTCTGTCTCCCACTGAAAAATATTGCTTTACCACTGAACACAGGAAGTTTTTCAGGAAATGTCGAAGAATGAATAAGGCGAACAACAGGAAAAAGGTTAAACTGTTGTGGGAATTGTACACGTGACGTGGTATAGGCTGCGTGCTGTTGTTTACAGAAAGGCACGTTTAGTGACAAAGAAAATAGAAGGAGATGATTAAACGTCTTGCTGTAAAATTTTGTTATTTAAAGCCACGATTGCACGACTTGAGCTATAAGCAGTCTTCGTATTCCAAACATCGATCAATAACTGTTTATTGAAATACTTCACTGAAAATTTGACCTCGCTTCTACA
Source organism: Desmophyllum pertusum (assembly GCA_029204205.1). Classification (NCBI taxonomy): domain Eukaryota; kingdom Metazoa; phylum Cnidaria; class Anthozoa; order Scleractinia; family Caryophylliidae; genus Desmophyllum; species Desmophyllum pertusum. The sequence goes on from MU825402.1 coordinate 294,639, forward strand.
TCTTTGAAAGCTTCGCAAACTGAAGTTAAAAACACATGTCAAATTTCACTGGACTGAGTGTTGTGCAAAGACTATCATTTCAAAGAAAGCTAACATGACTTGATGTTTTAATACTTGCAACTATTTGGACTAATTGGTTTTTCAAAATCATCAGTGTTCTCAACAAAGTTCGAACAAAATTTCGTTTATTTAATTTTGATGCCTTATTAAAAAATTGCCTACCACAGACCATTATCGAAATTTGTCTCGAAGTTAAATTGACACAAGGACGAACTTTTCCTCTCTTATCATGAAACGATAAGCTGGGAGATGTTTAACTACTCTAACGTTACTTAAAATAAATTGTTTATTCTAAACCTATGCTTATGTTGAGAGAAAACAGGGTTGCTGTTTACTTATAGAAGTGTTGTTGAGTTGACCGCATGCATTCGACTTTCCTGTTTGTTTAATTCATTGAGAATGTGTTCAGAATACTCCACCGAGGTTTGAATTCCTTTTAGAAACAATTCGTTCATTGTTAAGAGTCCATGACAGAGCAGTCTTCTCAGTAAAGTTTCAGATTCAACACTGACAACAGTTCTGCCCTTGAATCAGTGTTTTAACTTGATATTTGACGCAATTGTATTACTTTTCAAGAAGTGAAGTATTTCGGCTTGTACGTCTTCGTAGAAATTCTAGAAGAGTTACTACAAACTGGACAAAATTAAAAGATTACAAGAAGCGAACGCTCCAAAATCCCGATCGTAGTACGAAACCCAAATATTTTTTCCGTTCATCTCAACAAAATTGTATACTGTTGGGGCATTTTCCAAGGTAAGGGTTGTGCATCTTATGAGGTTTATACGATGTCAGTAGTAAACACGTAGTACAGTTGAACTGTAATAATAGAGCTCTGGTTACAAGGCAGAGAATTGAGAGCTCTGCCTTATATAGGCAAAGAATAGCGTTGAGGGGTGGGGTTAAGCTTTTAGGATTCAGCACTAACACGAAAATGGTTTTAGCTTTCAATAAATTATTATGGGTACGTTTAGTGGTTATTAATTTTTATTCAATGAAAGCTAACAACCGAGATCCTTTACTTCAAAGCTTTACATGAGTTTTCACTGTACACGTTAGCAATTTTGTGCTACGTCACGGATGGTGCAATCTTGAAAAATATAGCCTAAAATTTTCAAGTTCGTTGTTTCCAATCCGTTTCAATCTTCCCCAATCTTAGCCATCGTTGTTGCTTTGTGGTTTATGATTACCTTTTTGATGTTTTTCTATCTTACTAAACTGTCATTTATGGTTTCTTTTAATTTGAAGATAATTTGGTACATCTGAAAAAAAAAATGGCTAAATATAATACAACTCGAATAACACTTAATAATTTTTATTCAGCGTAAACTTAAATATTAATTATTTTGCGAACAGTGTGAAATAAAATTGAATTTACTCTATGTAAGTGTAAGTGAAAGGGAAGAGTCAGTCTGATAGTTTGAAACAAGTGATAACCTCGTCGCTCGCCTCGACGAACTCAAGACACTCAAGATGGCGGCTTGAATTGAGTAGGTAATAGACGTAATAATGGGTCGTGTTTACTGAATCAGCACGTGTCACCGTAATACTGCCTGTTAATGGTGATTCAGCGATATTACGTCCTACCGGCGAGCATGATATTTCTTCGTTAGACATACACTCAGCTTGTAAGCGAGTAATTAGCAATTGAAGGATCCACTTTAATTTCCTGACTCGGAATTTTGAAGAGTCATGCAATTAAAACAAAATTCAGTCAGACCCCGTTTATACGGACACCATAGGGACCACAGAAGTGTCCGTATTAACAAGGTGTCTGTATTAAGCAGGGTCATTTATTAGAGCCGAATGTATGAGCTAGGGACCGCTAGGGACCAAAACCACCGTCCGTGAAGCGGAGCCGCCATTTTGTGAAAATTTCAAAAATACTGTTCACTTATGATTCCAATTACTGATTCTGGTATCATTCACTAATGACTTTAATTTTGTCTGCTCTGTGGCAGTAATATCTCAATTCGTGATATTCCGCCTGACTTGATGACCAATTTACTTCCAAGAACCCTTCAACTAATTACTTTACCGCGAAACTATATTAGAAGTTTCAACTGATAACCGAAGCACGACGACAATATTGTGCTTGCAAAATCAAGCGCTTGATAATCAACGAAGCAAAGCCTGTAGCTTATGAGCTATGAACCCAAGAGTTTACTTGTCATAATATGCAAAAGAGGGCTCGTATAAACGCCTTTTTCATAAATGTCGGCAGCTTTGCCAACTACAGCTGTAAATAAGAAATATATTGATTGATTCAGTCAGTAACACAAGCTAATCGGAAAAAACTAAGAATTCCGAGTTCTCCCAACAGGAGTCGAAGCACACCAGTCAGATGTTCAACCTCTGAGCTACAGTGAGCCTTGTGGTGGGAGCTTAGGCCATATAACTACAGTCGAACCCCTATTAAGCGGCCACCCGCTCAATAGGGGTTCGACTGCAGGTTCAAATGTGACAAACTTCCCGCATACTGCTGGGATTACAGCTGTAAACTACCCGGAAGAATGTTCACAACCCGCTGCAAACAAACAGTTGTTTTCGTAGTTAGACTAGCCTTAATGGTTGAGGTAACAGCTAACGGCTTGTCACGGACAGCATGCATGATTTGACAGCATGCAGAACAGAATCGTCGACTTTATATTGTTTACATAATCAAAACACTTCTTGAATCCAACTAAAGCTTTTTGTTTTTGCAGGATATCATTTTGTTTGCGATGTACGATGTTTTTTTTAATATTCTTTCGTGTATTATATATATTCATTTCAACCACACAACATAAAAGCCTGCAAGTCAAGTGCTTGTTTGTTTGTTTGTTTATTTGTTTGTTTCCAGGTTACAGATAGTTTCTAAGAAGTGGTCTCTCTTCATGAACAAGCTAACAATATTGACAATATTCTCCTGTAGCTCAGTGGTAGAGCGTGCGACAGGTGTGCGGAAGGTCATAAGTTCGACTTCTGTTGGGAGAACTCGGAATTATTCAGTTTTCCGAGTAGCTTGTGTCAAACTAACTAGAAAACTTGTTTCCTTATGAGAAAATACTTCAAGACTTTATTTTCAAACGTAGTTATTTGGAGTTGAGCAAACTCCGGACAATATCGCACTTAGCCAAGCGAGAACCACCTTGAAAGTTCATTTCGTGGGTTCAAACCTGACCTCCAATATCAGTCTTCTCTAATGGACTTCATCTACATAGTTTAGATTCCTGTTTTCGTTAAGTAATAAACACGAGAGTACATTTTCACCTTATGGAATTAAAAATGTCATCGATAATCTTAGGGAAAACCACTACTAAAGACATTTGCTTTCTTTTTATTGATAACAACGTAACAAAACCAATTCAAATCGAAACGTAGGCGAACGGCTAGGCGAACGGAGGCTCGATTATCAGCCGCTGTTCGGGAAAATGAGCCCACGCTCCACCCTCGAAGGAGAGCGGCGGAAATCGAGCCTTATTGAAACGTTGTTAAACGGAAAAGCTATGTAGGGTCATATTTCCAGAAATAACGTACCCAAGAACCACGTTTCGTCTCGTTCCGCCCGAAAACGCGAAACAGTCGCAGAAAAACGGCGTTTAGATGATACACATTTACGACATTTGACTATTTTTAGGTTAATGGCGTAGTAAACCCTGAGGCTAATTACCAAATTACAGTTATAAATCATTTTTCTACCACACTACTCATCGTATTGTCTTAAACACTTTATTTCTTCACTTCTTGCATCGTCAGGTCATTAACATGAAAATTATTCTTTTGATAACTTCAAGTAGTTATTGCCTTACTGTCGCACATACCGACAGGTCTTATATCTCCAGTATCAGTCACGTAGCTATATATCAACCCGTATCTACCTTGCCTGCATTTAAATCTTGTTGCGTGCTAAATACGATCAAGTTCAGTCCGTATTGCGCATGCTCCGTGTCATGTTGGTTTTTAAGACTCGCACGATGGAATTTTGTTCATATTTTTTACCTTTAACAATGACTGGCAGAATTCTAACGCGCTCATTGGTCGATAACTATGGTGAATGAGAGTTAAGGAGAAACCAGCCACGGTCTATTGTCTTATTGGCTTCTTGTAGTCAAATATGTGCCTCTTAACTACCTGTAAGTCAAATATGTGCTCCTTGAGTACCACCTGCAAGTCGAATACGTGCTTATTGACTACCTGCAAGTCAAATACGTGCTTATTGACTACCTGCAAGTCAAATACCTGCTTATTGACTATCTGTAAGTCAAACATGTGCTACTTAATTACTTGTAAGTCTTGACTACCTATTTTTACCACTGACCAGGTTGACATAACGTTTGTGTTTTACACTAGCGATTCAACACAACAAGTGAGTAAGACATATACTATTAAAATTCCTCTTTTCGTATCTTGCAAATCATTTACGTATAGTTATTTCCTAACTAATGCATATCTTCCAGGACAAAAATTGTTTAGATAATGGACACTCATACACGCCGCCATACCTTTAAATTACCCATAAGCCTAGTATTTAAATAAACATGTCGTTCTAACAACACCCAGTACGACTTTATCCCCAGGCCTTGGCCGCGAATTCGTTTCGGTGACGTCACCTGGAGGAACGGCCACTTCACGTGACCCGAAACTACTTGACCGCGGCGAAAAGAGGCCTAGGAACTAAACCATGGACACCAAAATACACCCTACTAACTAAAATTGATTGTTTTCTTAGAATATAAGGTATAAAAATATTCGGACTCTCCTTGATTGATTCACACTTCAGCAAAGCCCTCTCAATTTATTCCCGCTATAAAGTTCTTGTTCCATTCAGTAGATTGGTTCTAAAATTTACAGCTTAGCTTGAGCAGGTAGACTTTCTCCTGCTAGTCCAGCGAGGAGATTTCTTGCAGCTAAAGTAGCCATAGCTTCCCTTGTAGAGTCCTCTGCACTGCCAATGTGAGGAAGAACGACTGAAGGAGATAAACAACAAAAAGAATGAGAAACATGTTATTTCAGTTTGTCATGAGTGTGGAACAAAGAAAAAATAAAACGTTTCCCACGCGTCGTGACAAACTGGATTAACATCTTTCTCAGTTCATTTACCGAGCTTAAAATTCACCATATTTCTTTATCACCACTGATCCTAGCTGATCCTAGCAGTATGCAGGACGCGTGTCACATATGAACCTAGTAAATGACGAGTTCGCCACGAGTCTCCCTGTAGCTCAGTGGTTTAAAGAGCATTCCAGCATTTTTTGGTCCCACGCTCGTGACAAACTGAAACAACATCTTTCTCATTTCATTTATCGAGCTTAAAATTCACCATCTTTCTTTATTACCAACAATTTTCACCTCCCATATTCCAATACATGAATAATACATGATACTGATTGGCTTAAATGGAGTGCAGCCTTTATGCAAAAAATGCAATAATATGGGTGAAAACAACAACGAAGATTTCCGAGGCTAGTTCGAGAAACCCGAAGACCGCGAAAGGCATGCAATGGTCATCCGAGGTATTTCGAAGTTTTCCGAAGGCTCCTGAAGATCACCCGAAGGTTTCCGAACGTTACCCGAAGGGTTGCGATTACTTTGCGAAATCGTCTAGATTCTTACCGCAGCTGTTTAAAGATAGAAGCGGGTGATTGGTTGGAAGAGGTTCAGGCACCGTAACGTCCAGACCAGCTCCCTGAAAAAAAAAAAAACAACATGGAGAAAAGGCAAGATTTGACACAAAACTCAGGTTCTCAGATAGTGGGGACGAGTAAGAAAGAGAACGAGAGACCGCGAAAATGAAATGCGCGGGACTGGGGAAGGCGGGCTACTCTTTCTCTCCCCAGTCCTCCTTCGCTCGCCCGCTTTTTCGCGTTTTCCCCACGAACTGAGTCTGGAGACAGGCTAACACTAAAGTCACGATCAAGGCATGAGAATAGCTTAGAAGAAGTTCGCATTCGGGCAGCCACTGATGTTTTTGTCAAAATCTTCGTATTAGCATTGCCAAAAATTGCCCGTTCCGAAGTTCAAATGGAGACTGGGGACGAGTTTTTAAATTTTAACGTAATTAACATTTGGAGTTTACCAAGTTTGGGGTTGGTTCTTTACATTGCAACAATATAGAAGGCTTTCAAAAATCAGAATAATTAGAGACTTTGTATGGGGGACACTGAATTAGAGATATTTGTATGGAATTTGGGCGACCTTTGACAGTTCACAGCCTGGTTACTAGGCAATGCAACATAACCAAACTTGGCACCAGAAAGATCGCATTAAAATGAGTATGTTTGATGGGAATGGGTAAACTAGGGCCCAGTCCCTTTTTGAGCGTGAGTAGTACTATACGAACGTTGTCGCGTGAGAATAATGGCGCCATCAGAATACGTCATGTTGCTTAGCAACTCGTCTGAAGAAAACCAGAAACCCAACTAATTTTCGGAGACGATATTTTTTCCATTTCAAGTTCAAATTTCAAATTTTTTTTTTTAAAGCAAAACTGAACAGCACCAACATACCCATATTTGGCCAGTCTTGAGTGCCTCGTACAAATCATCTTGGTTTACTACTCCTCCCCTAAAAGCAAAGAAACAAAAAAATAAACCAAACAAGCGTTTTTATCGATTGGTACTTCATGTAACAACATGTCAGCTGTCCTGGTAATTTGTTAATGAAGAGCAGAACATCACGTGACACTAATGTAAAACATTCTAGTTAACCAATCAGAGTAAACCGCATCGAAACATCAAAACGATGTATTTACCTGCTGGTATTAACAAATACTGCATTGCTCTTCATCTTGGAGAAAGCATCCTTGTTGAACATTCCTGCATGACCAAAATTATTAGTACATAAAACTCAGAACCTTGGTTACTTCACTGTCCATAATGTACCACGTCTTTTACAACCTTTTAAAAAGTTGTTTCCCGCCAAAAACGTAGTTCTACGCCTGCCACGCAGGCTACCCTTCACCGCGGTCAAACGCGCCCGCGCGCCAATTTCCCGCGCAAAATTTTGAAGGAAAACCATTGCAACAACCCGAAATCAAAACCTTGATAGTAATTTGCGAAAGGAAACAAAAGTAAGTCTTTTCAAACACAAAGTTCAGTATATTTCCAGCATTCTGTTGATTTACCTTTTTTTTTTGGACGTTTACCAAAAAGTTAGACGTGTTTAAAACATGGTGTAATAATGAGGTTTTTCGGCGTAGTTTATTTTTGTTTGACGTTTGACCGCGGTGGGAGGCTACCTAAATAATAACGGAAGCTTACGATGAAATAGTTACGACGCAATGCTACGCCACGCACTCACCTAAAGCCTCGTGTTCACACTGAAAAATACGTCACGCGTGGGGTTTCTCTTTTTCGAAAGCATCGCGCAACTACTAGTCGGTGCACGCTTACAAGCCTTGCCTAGTGACCAATGATGGTCCTTGGCCAAAAACTGTGTATTGACCAAGCCATGTCTTACCTGCTGTTTCTGGTGTTAGAGCAGTATGTGCGGTCACAAAGTCAGACTCCTTAAACAGGGTGTCCATATCAACTGAAATAGAAAGATGGAGCTCTCGTGAGACATACAGTGCGTGATGCACCATCAAATATGTTTCCACGCGCGCGATTGGTCTAAACACGTCACATGACGCTGCCAAAACTGGGTAATATCCGATGATAACTTGACTTTGCATTGGACATTTTAATGTCCAATGCAATAGAGGTTATTCAGCAACCTCGTTCCCAGGGTCTCTCATCTTCCCGCCCCCAGGTTGGTTATTCAGCGGAAAGTTGTGTAATACGGCTGGGTATTTTTACGAGTCAGTTTTTATTTTTTCGAGCCTTTAAATTGTTTATTATACGACATAATGTCTTTCCTAATTAAAATATAGGCTTTCAACAGTGTTTTCCGTAGCGCGCGGTCAGGGGGACTAAGATCCGTGTAATACGGTCTCATATTTGCTCTCGTCTTTGTGCGTATTCGCACTCTAAAATGCTATGTCGTATAATAAAGTGTATGTATGTAGGACTTGAAGCTTGTATACACTGTCCTGTTATATCTGGCTTAATAAATTTGACACATTCCTTTAGTATTATTCCAGATAAAGTGATGGCACTCACTGAATATCGTTTTACATGCCATTGTTTTGAAGCTTTCAAAGCAATTTTGGAAATTTTCACATCTACAGTGGAACCTCCATCAAGGAGACACCCTCGGGACAAGGCGAAGTGTCCCTAATAGAGGTTAATAGATACAAAGATTAAATGTAGGTGTCCCAAAGTAGAGGTTCAACTGTATTTTTATTGGCAGTTTTTCACAAACCTATGCAAAGTTCAGTGCTATACCAATGGTATATTCCATTGGCAACAATCTTTCAGATCTTTGAGATATTTGGAAAGCTCTTGACAACCTATATCAGACTGCTGCAAAGTTTCATATTGAGCATTCTAATTTTACAGATTTGTTCAAATAATAATTAATAATTCCATTTATCATATTTTTATAATGTCTTGATAGCAAGAAGCGAGTGAAAATTAAGTTTGTCATGTTAGTTATTTCTTAAAATGAATATTTTTAATACACAGTTGAATTCGCATTGAAAAAACTTACCATGCTCTGCCTTTGGTGATACTAACTTTTCCTCTGAAATAGAACATAAACACACACAAAAACATAATTTAATCAGGATTGCAACATAATCAGTCAGGAACAAACAGCCCTCTCAAAATGCGCCAGTGGCCAGCAATTTTGCTGCATACAGCAGATTGCCGCTTACTTCACATTGGATCCCCTAGCTGGCAAGAGGACTCACCAGCTGCCTGTTACTCCTGTTATTCATGATTCCTACGTGTATTACAAAACATTTTGAGAGCTGGGCTGAACAAATGAGAGTAATACTTATAGTAACAGTCACAAAACAACTTGGGAGCTAGAGGCTTTTATCGTCAAGTGTCTGTTATGACCCACACAAAAATTAGTTTTCTTGTGGCTCCCCCTTGGGCCAATCCTACCCCAATGATAAAACCTCTCAATGGTACAAAAGGGTAATTGTCGAAAATCCTCTACAACAGTACAAGGAAGCTCAGTTGGGAGAGGTCCAATAGTGGTTGACCACAGAAGAATTAATGACCCTCAAAACAAATGTTCCTTGACTAGTACACACTCCTTTTGACTGCATATCATCCACTCTGTTAGGAAACTTGGAACATTATTAATAATTGTTGATCAAAAATATCGTTTTATGCACTTCTTTCTCACAAAATAATTCAATTACTTGTAAGCAGAATTATTGGGATTGATGAATTGAAATCACTCCAGTTGGCTCACTATGTTGTAAGGTACCCACAAAAGGCAGGTTTCGTGTGGCTGTGAATTGTTAGTTGTTATTGTTATACACAGCTCTGTATTTATTTCATGTTTAGAAACCAATGCAAACGATTTTAGTCTTACGACTCTCTGATTTCTTGTGGACATCACAATAAAGGAACCTTGTAACACCAAATGGAGCTAGTCTTTGAGCTACAGCTATGCCTAAAGGGAAAACAAATTAATTGTCAATTTGTATCAGAAAGAAACCTAAATATACAAGAATGTACATATGTCATGATTAAGTAACCCTTTCCCTCCCATAGACAAACTGTCTGTCAATTAACATGGTTCTTCTGACGTTTAAGTTTGTGGATGAAACACTGGCTAGTGTGTGACCATTCAAATGCTGTACAAGGTGGCTCTAACTTTTAAGTCTGTAGATGAAGCCCTAATGTGTGACCATTCTAAGCTATTGCATAGTACTTCCAAGTGGTACTGTTTATTTTTCAAGATTTTGCAAAATGAAATAATTGGGATTTTTAGTAATAGATTTGAATACACTTTTGGACACTCTTGGGAGTGACACTTAGGGTTGTTTTACAACAGAACTGACCAATTCTTCCAAATCCAACAATTCCAACAGTGCTGCCACTCAGTGTTGGTCCACACATCCACAGAGGCTTCCATGTGCCCCACCCACCACTAACAACAACAACATAAACATTTAGTTAAGGTTGGAAAAAATGATTCAAACAGATTCAAAAGAGAAAGAGGTGGGGTGGGAAGGCGAGGGGGGAGGGTAACGGTTGCTGCTAGTTCACTCGATCTGATAAACATCATAACTGGATTTAAACTGACTGGCTCCAAAGGTGTGAGGAGGGCCACAGGGTTGTCAGTCACTATATTCGTCAGTGGTGGATCTAGGGGAGAAGCTCAGGGAGCCCATGCACTCCTTTTTGTTGAAAGAAAGCTCTTTGAGGGCAGCTGGACACAGGACAAAATGCCAAGGCAGGATTCTGACGGAGGATTCTGACTGGCAAATAAGAGAAACTCAATTCGATTGGGACAAGCCAGCCCTGTCTGCTTTAGAGAGGTGTGTGCCTCACGGTGGTGTCTGCTTTGAGAAAGTTGACTGTAATTAACAACTGATCTAAAATTTGCATTGGAAGGTGAGCTTTTAATTGTTCAGAAAACTAAATGGAACTTACTTTTTCACTTCTCCAGCTGCTTCAATCAGTCGTCGCTGAGTTGCCAGAAGTAATGCTACTGTCAAGGTGGCCTTCAAAAAGAAATGATATGCAACATTGCATAATAGAAAAAGCACAAAGAGGCGGGAACCACAACAGAAGGGGGGGGGGGGGGGAGGGGGTACCGGGGGTACAGGGTACGGGAAGCTGAATCTTTCTTGCATAGACATGAACCTAGAAAATTAGAAAATGTAGGTAGATGATGTATGCACATGGCAACTATATAGCAATACTGCATGAACTAATTCTAAAACAAGCTGCTGGAAGAGATTAAAGCAGTTTTCAATTGAGTGTCGAAAGTAATCGCTGAATTGCTTTGGTTTTGGTTTTGGTTTGTTTTCTGTGATTGGCTCTGTAATTACTTTGGTTTTGGTTTTACGACACTCAATTGAAATAAAAAAGCATGGAGCAACTAGGAGTATTCACTATTACTACTCCTGGATTGGCAGGAAAATGTGGCATTGTGTTCTCTGAATTCTTTTTCTGAGTAGCTTGTGTCACTGACTGAATTGAGAATATAATTTATATAATTTTGTGGGAGGTGAAAATCTATGTATTACAATCTTAGACAAAATAAAGCTTGTTGGTGTTGTTGTTGTTAACTTACAGTAGCATCTGTCAACACTCCTGGAGTATGGCCAACAGCAATACCCCTACAAATACAACAGAAAACGTACAGCAAAAGTGTTACAAACTTATCTCCAGTTTCAGTAGCATGAAGAGACTCTAGGAGTATTGCTTCTGCCACTAGACACCATGATGTAGGAGATGCGGTGGCCTAATGGTTAGTGCGTTGGACTCCAGACCGAGTGGTCCAGGTTTGAGCCCTGGTCTGGGTCATTATGTTGTGTTCTTGGGCATGCCACTTAACTCTCACAGCGCCTCTCTCTACCCAGGAGTATAAATGGGTACTGGCGACAAAATGCTGGGGGTAACCTGGCATTGGACTAGCATCCCACCCAGGGGGAGTAGCAATACTCCTAGTCGGCTTCATGCTACAGAAACCGGGATAAGCTCCGGCAGTGTGGGCCAGTTTGGCCCCTAATGGCTTTACCCACTAGATGCCATGGGATGCTTAGTCCATCACCAAGAATAAATATCGGCCAGTGCCCATTTGTGGGTGTGGCCATGGGTTGATCATGAGAGAGGCACTGTGAGTCAAGTAAAGTGTCTTGCCAAATATCACTGATAACACAATGACCCCAGTTAGGGCTCAAGCCTGGACATCTTGATCAACACACTATTGTAAACACCATTGGGTCACCTAACTTCCCCAAAGTATGGTTTATGAAATTGTCACCTTTTTGTGGTTTCTGGTATACTGACGTGATCATAACCAACTGACATTGTGCTAACAACCTTAAGCTGAGAACCTGCAATGGATGAGAAAAAAAGATAGACAGAGCGATACCATTACTAAAGAAAATAAACTTCACCAATATTTATTATTTCGTGATCATGGACTTTCAGGTCGGTCACTTATGTTGCAAGTTCATTTTCATAGCTCTTGCAAATTTTCAAGCCTGCCACACCCTTTGTTGGATCTTGAGAGACTTGGACTCAGGACTGCCCCGGGAGTCCAATACGCCAACCATCATTAGGCCATCACATCTCCCACAAATGTCCAACTTGCCACTCCCTGCGTATACTTGCCAACTTTTTCTGAGTCAAATGCGTGAGATTTATTTTCACGACTTCTGAAGATGACCCAACGATTTCCGAAGATGTACGAAGTCTTCCGAAGGTGTTCCGTAGATTTCCAATGTTTAAAATTTGCCAAAAAACAACCTTGTCCACAGGTCTTTTCCCTTCGAAAGTGAAGAATGTGCGACAACTAAGCACGATTTAGATGGAAAATTATAATTATTTTTTTCAAGTGGATCAAGGTCATTTTTTTCTCAAAAATGGTTGATTTGAGGTTTACAAGCTCAATTGTGAGCCAGGCGTGAGAAATTGGTTCGTAAGCGTGAGTTGGCGTGAGATCTAAGTTTTCAATTAAAATATTTTTTTCTTGGCATACCCACCAGCAGCATCAAGTAACTCAGAATCTATTTTCTCTGTGAGAAGGCAGTAAAGTCCATCAAGGCCTGCAACTCGCTTCAGAAGTTCATCTCTTGGAATCGGATCCTCTGAGTCCCAATAATCCAAATCACAGCTTTCGACAAATTGTAAAGTAACATGAAGTTAAAATCAGACTGTGTAGTATTAATAAAATAAGACAATCCTAGCTTAGACTAGTTACAGTTTCCAATCTAAATACCTATAAACTGAAATATAATACAAACATTTTAGTATAATAATATAAACTAGAGTGAATTACCAGGATTTCTCTCACTGAGAAAAATCATAAAAAGTTGTAAAAGATACAACAGCTTTCACATGTGAAGATATCAATGACGTCACGTTTGCTGACAAGTTTGCCCTGTTACAATGCTGAATGAGCCAAAGTTTGTCGATATTAAGTCGAAACATCTTCGGATCTTCCTCTGCAAAATAATACATGGTTGCTTGGAGATATATGAAATTTCTCTTCTCGTGTTCAAATCAATGTCTCATTCGTTCGCTGCGTTCACTCGTGAGATAGAGAATTAGACACTCAAAGATAAATTTTATATCTCCGCGCACCCATGTATTATCCTATATTATATATTTGTACTCAACCAAAATACAACACAACTCATAAAAATATATTGTGATATTACACAACTGTCTAAGATATTATATATGCACATGCAAAATTATAAGGTCGGACACTCCCAAACAAAAAAATGTTTAAAATCTTTGAGCAATAACACAAAGTGTTCCTCACACAAAACAGTTTATACATGTCAACTACCCGGGGTCTGCTGACTTTGAAGAATCGGATACTGAATCTCTGAACTTACAATTGTTTAGCGAATCCCTTTCTGAAAAATATGAAGTTTCTTTCCTACATTTTGCAATTTTTCCACAGCTGAGAAAAGAGAAATTACTGACATCAAATTGCTTTTATTATAAAAAATCGAGATCGAGAAACAAAATCCGTTTGTGTAAAATAAAATCTCGAATTAGGTACGGGTCGCACTACAGCCAATTTTGACCAATTTTGTTTATTCAGGTGTCAAATCTGTCAACACGTAACGTAAAAATCGTAAAATACAGTGCGACCCCCAGTTTTAATTTTTTGCCATTTTTTTTGCGAATTGTCACATTTTCGCCAATCTTCAAAGAAGCCGAAGTGTTGCCCTGGAGGCGACCAAATTTTTGAAAATCACACAATTTTGTTATTTTAGCCCGTTTTAGCCATTAAACTGTCATTCACGCAAGATGCTATGTTTTGATAATTAAGATTCGCTAGCGTAGCGCGTGCAATTACGCGACAAAATAATTTTTTACCTGGTTCATCTGACTCTTTTAATGATTATTTCGACCGGAAAACGAAGAACATGAACATCGATATTACGCCGCGAATGTCTATGACTACACTGGTCTGGGTCTGATCGAAACCAAATTTACCGGCGGCAATTTGGAGAACAATTCGTCTCAAGTTCAAAACAATCTCCTTCGATTGCAATTGAAGCCAGCAGCAAGAAAACGACGAAAACCAAGAAAGTGAAGTACGAAACCTGGTCCCAAGCCGTTTAAGTTTACATTTACATCAATCAGGAGAGTTTTGGAAAACACATCTTGGTTTGAGTGCGACCACCACCAAAATTTGGCACTTGCGAATTTTTTGCAAATTTTTCCTCGCCAAAAATTACAAAATTTTTTATGTAAACAAAATTGGCTGTAGTGCGACCCGTACCTTAGTTCTAAAATAGTGTCCCCAATTAGTAGATTTCATTCTGCTATGTGTTTATTGACACTATAATAAAGCCCGGAATAAAGTTCATTAATTCATTCATTTCAGCCTTCAACAACAAGAAAGTCACCAACTGAGATTACGCAAGAATAATAATCAATAAATGATTGGAGAGAGTTGTTTACGTTTTATTTTATTAGTCGAAGACAAAAATAAATAAACAAATATGACAACTGGCCGAAATTCGATTTACGACCGTAATTCTGTACACGTGTACAAGTTCAAGTAAAACCTTTCTAAGGTCAAAACGATTTTTTGAAGGATTGCACCGGATTAATTGCATTATTAAACAAACAATAACAAAATACCTTTGGGAAGTCTTGAGAATTTCAATAGCAGCTTGTGGAACTGTGCGTGTGACGAGGACTTTATGTTTCCTTTGGCTTGCCATGTTACGCGCGACAATCGGATTTACAAATCGTCTGCCAACAAAACCACGACACAGCCGAACAAAAGGCGTATAAGACATAGCAAAGCAAGCACAAAGAATGAACGCAATGGGAAAAAAGAAACTCGTAGTTCCAAACGGGAGGCGATCAAACGTGAAAGTCAGTATACCCACCCTTATAAAATGATGATCTGATATTTTGTAAGATAACAGCCAGGCGTTCCTTGGCCGAGCAGAGTGCGAATAAAAAGTACTGGGGACCAATTTGTCCAGGGGCCTGGGTAGTATTTTTAAGAAATTTGGCTGCAAATTAACATTACTTTTGGCGTATTTTTGTAATTTTTCGGTAGAACAAAAAAAAAAAATGTATTTGTATGTTCTATCTTTTAGATCTCCCAGTATTAGCTTGCGCTAGTTGGGAGGACAGTTGGGAGTAAACTGAATCCAAGTATCCACTGTCCCGGACTCTGCTCCCGCCCTCCCCCACCTCAGAAGTTAAATGGTCCACCCCTAAATTCGTGTCGCAGCGTTTTTACAGACTGAGTTCATATTTAGATTGGTTTTTCCCGCGAATTCGTATTCCTACTCAAAGTTTCCCCCGGAGTTGTAATTAGGCCGTACTGTTAGGTCGCCATTTTTTCTGTTCTTTTATTTCGCCGATATGTCATATCATATTACTGTTTACTCAGATCAGGGACCAGAAACACATATTTTCCCGGGAAAAGGGAATCTAAAAATAAACCGGCCAATTAATGGTATTAAATGCATTTATGAAACGCATTTTCCGAAATACTAAACAGGGCCGTAGCTAGAATTTTTTGAATGGGGGGGCAATGAAGCGAGTGCCGAAGGCGCGAGCCGCTAGGGGGGTCTGGGGGCATGCCCCCTCAGAAAATTTTGAAATCTAGAGGCTCGGAAATGCTATTTTCAGCATTCTCCATGAGATATTTTGTCAAAAAATCAATCTCGATAATGTGTAAAATGACAGGTATTTTTAGTGCTTACAGCAATATTTCCGAGGTTTTGTTAACTTGATACATACCGTATATCGGCCTTAGTACACTAAAACATTTTATTAGTTTATTTCGTGTGTAAAAGATGTCTCCAGTTGGATTTCCGCTCCAAAATATATTTCTCAATCAATCGTAAATGTTCAAGTTAGTATGGTATAACTACTTACTTAGTTACCTAAGAAGTAAGAAGTTCTCGCCTCTTCGTTCCCCATCATCTTGATTTAATATGCCGAGCAAAATCTGGGGAGAGTACCAAGCCTTTGAAATGTTCAATCTTGTTTTTGAAAGACCCTCGGCATATATTTTTATCAAGAAGGCGGCTGTTTGAACGCGAAAAAAACATACGCAGTTTTCGTTTTTCAGAAAGCATTACCCATTCTTGGGGGGGCAACTGCCCCCCTTGCCCCCCCGCTAGCTACGGCCCTGCTAAAAGGCATTGATTTCCCCCACGGTTGCGAAAGTTCGAGGTGATACTAGTATACCATCAACGAAAACTTTATTTCATCAAAATTTAAAAAACCGAATATCAGAGGCGACCAACGCCTTCCGAACAAATATTTTCCCGAAACGATTCGCCGGGCCATCCTGAGCAAACATAATCTGAACGCACTAAATTTTCGCGCCAAACACTGCCGCTGCTGCACTGCGTCACGCCAACCCACGCGTCACGCAGTTCTCGCGCACACAGTCGTAGGTCGGTTTTCGAAACCATCCTAACAAAGTTCAGCTGAAACTCAGAAAGTTGGACGGCCCTTTCGACTAATTCACCCCAGGAGGAAGAGAATAAAAGGTAAGATAATACGAGGAATTGCCTGAAATAGTTTATTTTCAAACCATAAACAATGATTGAAGACCACAGTCGACATCGGCGCTGGCATGTTTTGATTCGAGGAACATCTTGTTCGAAGAACTGATTAAACTGAATTTGGGTACGTTAAAAATAAGTTAACTCATGGAGGTAGTGTAATTTTGGTAAGCTTCAGCTCGTTTGGTCTCACCATGGGTAAAATACGAATTGTGGCTCCACTAGATTAGACTTAGATTCGCGGCTGATGTGCCGTCGAGCCTGCTCTCTGCATGGTTTTTCGTGCTAGCGGCTTACGAGTCGGCGAGAGGAATGGGGCGAAAAATACTTCAAAAGGGAATTCAAGCAAAATGCAACAGGAACGTCACTAAACAAAGGTTTTATGAGCAGTTCAATGGCTTTGCTCGATCGTCTGTTAAATACACATTTTGGTACATGCATATCTGTCTAAATTTGATAAAACGTACCTCCGGAAATTTCATACAAAACTATAGATTTCATGCAAACAGAGCTTTTAATAGCGGCTAATAAGAGGTCAAATAACGTGAAATTACTCTATCGTATGTCTTTTTAGACCAAGCATACTAAATTTACAGCATTGTTATCGAATCGTGAGTTCTACAATTTAATTAAAATGCTTGCAACATGAAATGTGATACCAAGGAAATCAAACCAAAACTGTAATTCGGAGAGCTGACTTGAAGCTTTCTAAAGCGATACATCGCCTCAAATGAACTGGAAAAGAACCTTACACATGGACGAAGAATTAATTCCTAAACATTCAGGATTAAAAGCAACACTGACTCATTTTAAATATGTAGCAGAGAAACTGAGAGAGTGTTCGATACGTCATATGGCTAGTGTCAATTTCAAAACACCGGAACCCACGCTATCAAATAGCTTAGCACCGACAAATCACAGAAATATCTACCCACGTGAACAGCTAAAACTCATCAAACGAAAATTTTTTACTCACATGAGCGCTTGAAGTCAACTTGAAGCCATTCTTCGCGGCTGCGAACTTTGCTGTTTGTACGCCATTTTAACCAATACCCCGGATGTGAAAAGCGGCCGTGAAGAGGGGAAGCCAGCCTTCCGTTATATCAACACATTTTTTATAAGACTTTAGCCACAGAACGTTTCAAGCCAAATCACGTTAGGAACGCCTAGAAATGTCCGCTTAATTCCATATCCGAGCCCTAATTGATGTGGCTAAAGTCTTCTGCTGTCTAAAAAAAGCCCGCATTATCGTTACCTCAAACAACCAAGAAATTGTCAACCCGTTAACGGATTCGTTTGAGGTAGGATAATAGCCGACGCATAACCAGCTAATCGTAAGACTTCCACCTTCTCTGGACTTAATGATGTCCTCCAGTGCACTTTTTTTAGACAGCAATACAGAAAGCTACAAATCGGCTCGCTTCTCATGTCCGAATCCGCGCGCGCTACTGAGATTCAAATCAACAGCCGTTTACCTTCGTTCCTATCGGAGAAGAATGGGGCCGAGAGAGTAAATCAATATTGGGCGTGGACACTAAGCTAAGGGAAACTTAACACCAGGGTGGGTGGGGGGGGGGGGGGGGGTATGGGGGGTGTACTAAACCATTACTGAAAAAGATTATTGAAACATTAGCAGGCAGATGTGATGCCAACTAGGGCGAATAACCTCCCCCCCTATAGCTACTGCCGCCCATAAAACCTTTGTAAATTGAATAAATTTAGCCATTTCCTTCAGGTACGTTTTGTAAAATTTAGACAGATATACGTGCAACAAGAAGTTCCGGTATAACCTCAGGTAACCTGGCCTGGCCATTCTCACACCTAGTTGTCAATCAATAACCAACAAAGCGTAACTGACAACTGACAAACAACCCCCGGTCGCTTATTACGAGAGCTTATGTAATTTCTGAAATTGGTATCCTGACGGCACGATAGAGAGGCTTTGGTATTGTCATGTGACCTTTAATTTAGGGGTATTCACGAGTTTTAGCGGGAAATATTAATTATTCTACGTCGGTCAGTCTTCTATGCCTTCGTTGTTCGTTTAGTTTTCTTTTTATTTTAGAAGTTGCGTACACCTCTTCCCCGAGGTTCAGTGCCGCTGCATTAGATAGGGAATACGTTTCCACACATTTTTTGGCCACATCTAAAGAGTGTTTTTTAGTTTTCGTATCAGTCTGGCGTGGCCGTACACCTATAGCTACGTGGCCTACTGTATGAGTATTTAAGCTGTAATGTCTTCCAGTCAGATTGAATATCAGAATGAATCAGGATTCATTGTAACTTGATGACTGCCGGGCTCATCCTAAATAAACTATATTTCACATTGAATGGCTCGTGCTAGTGTAGTCAGAATGTACTGCTCATACCGTAAACAGTATTAATGCGAAAAGAAGTACCATCGTATTAATGAATGTTTTATTGGCATTTTAAAACAGTCCATTACTGTATTATAAAACAAAATGCCGTGATGCAGCAGGGTCAAAGTAAGACCTTAACCATTCGAGGCTAATAGGATTGTTCTTTTGGAGTGTCCAGTTACGAGAGCTAAGAAACAGGCTTAGAAACAACAGAAAAATCCAAATTGTACCCCTTGAAAGTGTCCGCGGCCAATTACGGGAATGGCCGCTTACGGGATTGTGTAAATACAGAGTTTGTATGGGAGTTCAAACGGGGTTTTGTCAAGGCGGCCGTAAGTAGAGCTGCCCGCTTACGAGAGTGTCCGCTCAGAGAGCTTCGACTATACTTTTAGCAGGGCAAGCAATCAGTTCAGATCATTCAGTTGATGTTCTGATCTCGATCCTGCTTAATGTTCTCTGGGCCCGTTTGTTCAAAGGACTCGAAAGGACGATTAATCTAATCCAGGATTAGCGTGAATATTGATTTCAGTTTTGTAACAGTTTTCAGTGAGGTTTTCTGTTGATATTTTTTGTCCTTCAGCTTTGACTTTGAGTAATCTCGAACTCTGCGAAACATTAGTAGTGAAAACATTTTTATACAAGAGAAAATAATTAAAGCATCGATGGACTTTTAATCCAGGATTAGCGTTAATCGGCTTTCGAACAACCTGGCCCTGTAGCTAGTTCAATGAAAATGCCTTTGTTTGATTGCATATTTTAAAAGGAATCTCGGCTGAAAAACAGTTTTGCTCCAAATCATAAGTTGGTGTTTGTGTAAAACTGGTTTAGGGGTTTGAAGTCGATAATTCTTTAACTGGTTTGAATACTAGGCGATTTGTTTCTTCTTTTTCTACTTTCAAATTTCCCGCGCGCCGCCATGTTTGTTTTCGCAAAGTTTGATGGGAGATTATGACGTCATTGCGTGGTCGTGCGTTGCATTTTGGCTTTCGATTCAGTTTGGACTCTATCATGTCGTTGTCGCGTTAAGTGTTCTACGTAGTATCAGCCTTGCTTACCTTATTTGTTTTTCTATTTTTGGCTGATTAAATCTTTCACAGATCCTACCAGAACTTTGGTGACCACCTGTCTGGGATATTCTGATTGGGCGGCAATAAAAACCAGATTGACAGGTTGATGAGTTCTCATTCTCCCTCCATACCTTGTACACCTACACGCCCACGCTTATCAACGGCTGTCGTGAGTTATTAAAAGTCTATTCGTTGTTTTATCAATAATCATCCCCCGCTCAGTCTTGTAGCTTGAATTGATGAAAACGTGAGCCTGCCTGAGTTAGCACGACAAGGTACGTAAAGTGCTTTATATTTCTTGCTTTCTATGCTTATCCTAAGCTCAGTTAAACAAATTTGATTGACGAAAAGTTTGAGAAGAAGATTAAACACTAATTAATGCGTTTTCGTTTGGCTCCGTTTTCGAATAGCTTCGTTTTCAAACTGTCTCCACTCTGGACAGCGTTTTCAAATGTATGCGTTTTCGATGAAAACGATCAGCGTTGTAGTGTGGACGATAGGCGAAAATGCATCGAAAAGTATGAGTTTCAAACGAAAACGCATTAGTGTGGACTACGGGGCCTAACTGACGAAAGAGAATGAGATCTTCAAAAAAGAAGAAGGCCTGAAAAAATTTAGGCTCTAATTATAAGAATATCTCATTTTCTTTCGTTATTTCCACCGCAGTTGACATATATGAATTATTTCATATATCATATACATGTATTCATCATCGCCAAGATTAATTGAATTGGTTGCCAAGTAACGCCAATGAGTTTTAGACTGTTGATTTTCAACTAAGTGAAGAATATTCACTGTTCGCCAACACTGAGTTAATGATGAATATATTTTTTGTTTAGTGCAAACCAACTTAACCAGTGAATATTTCATGCAAAAAGTGTATCGTTCGTTGCTGGCCAAGCACTGACATATATATACGACTTGCAAACTATTGTAGCTAGTGAATGATACAGGTTATGTGCGAGAAATAAAGCGACTGTTTGGTACACATGCACCTATCAGGTTATCATGCAATTATTATAAATAATAACCTCGTCAAAAATTCTGGAAAGTTAACATTCTCAACTACAATCGGCGACAAAAGTGTTGAGACATTTTTAGTTTTATGGGTATTTTTACTATTATTTGTGGCAAATATTTTCACCCTTCACCCCAAACCAATGTCTTTCTTGAAATATCTTTGCATAGACGATAGACCTCCGCAGCAGTCAGCCGGGGAAATCGATAGCCGCTGAATTTCTGCCGTCTCCTCTGTCGCTTACTCCAGAGGAGATGACTGAAATTCAGGCTAGGGAATCGAAGAATCCGAGTCCCTAGACACAATTGAAGAAATAGAGCTGCGAAAATGTCGCATGACGTCATTTTCTAAAAGTGTCTCAACTACTTTTAATTTGTCGCCGATTGTAGAAACAAACAGGCAAGGACGAGGAAGCATTAAAACTGAAAACGACTCAATTTATTCCGCTATTTCCGGGTATTTATAATACTCGAGATTTAATATAGAGCGGAACACACAGAGAAGTTTTAAGTTCCTTTTTATGCATCTCAGTCCATTAGCAGCAGCAGACAGTTATGATATACATGTCATATATTCAGTACCACTAATTAGTGCATTTTGCATGCATTCTTAAATTACAACCAAACTGATGTCGAATGGCTCGTCAAAGCAAGGGAAAACTGAGTAATTTGTCTCTATAAGGTAAAAATGATATACTAAACTATTTAAAATTTAAAAAGCGTGTGTTTTATATTATAGCTCTGGAACAGGAGATGAGAAACTCGACATTCTCAGAAATATTCGCAAATTTATTTGGGAAATAATCCTTTATTTTTAAGAACGCTGCAATCTTGGTATGGTCGAATATGGGCACGATCTTTTATAAGGACGAAGCGCCCTCCCTTGCCCTAGTTCAAAATTACTACATTGTATTGCAGTTAGAGGAGGGAGAGAAACCCAGTATATAAATATATATACTTGCGTAATTGCAAGTTAAACGAGGGATGAATGTTCTCTCTTTCATCTTAAGTGTGTCGCCGACTTTAGTCTTAGGGAGCTTAAGTGCAGATGTTTGTGAGCCACAAACGGCAGCCGGAAGGCGAACGTTCGGCACACTTTGTTCCCTACCAATGAGTTGGGGAAACCCTCGTTTTAGCATTTACAACTTAATCCTATAAGATGCATGATCTGTACAACATAACATTTTGAAATCCAGTCTTATATATTCTATATTCTGCAATCAGTCCTATATTCACCCAATATGAGCAGTGCATTGGATCTCTCGGGGCGCTTCGTGTACGGCAAACAGCAAATCGTCAGCTTGCAGTTGATTCCCTTTATTTTTACTCGAATCCAAAAATCTATTAGAAAAATCCGTCCGAAAAATTAAAAAAAAAAAAGTGATTCACACGCTCACGACAAACGCGAAACGCGACAAACGCGAAACTACTCACTTTGACGTAAAAACGACAAACGGCAGACGGCAACAGCGGGATTTTTGCCATTTGCCGCCGGGAAAAACAAACGTGATGCTTTGTCGTCGTTGATATCTAATCTGAGCCTGGTACATTTCCTTGAACCTATTTAGACAAGCTTCCATGTATGATCGCTGGCCAGCGATCAGTCAATCACGTGGAAGTGAAATCGTGCAAATTCGAAAACAGGGTTGTGTTTTATTCGGCAACATTATGTTACTTGGCGTTCCAGATCTCAGAGAGAGAGATTTGGAGAGGGAAACATTTGCTGCACTTGTGGTAATGGTCAGTAATGCATTTATATAGTGCGTTTATGTTCA
The DNA here is from genome assembly GCA_029204205.1 of Desmophyllum pertusum. Classification (NCBI taxonomy): domain Eukaryota; kingdom Metazoa; phylum Cnidaria; class Anthozoa; order Scleractinia; family Caryophylliidae; genus Desmophyllum; species Desmophyllum pertusum. Next base: position 317,479 of record MU825402.1, read on the forward strand.
AATGCGCACGACCAAAATAAATAAACTCCAGCCTATAACACAACAACAACGGGAAAATGCCAAATTTGGGCGTTAATCGATTCGAGATCTTTCGTGAGTGCCGATTTTAGAAAATAACATGTTTACGAGCTCATTCAGTTACCCGCGAATATTGCCCGGTATAGTATTGTTCAACAAATTAAATCTGCTCAGAGAGGAAGCTGAGTTTGATTATAAAAGACAGCGAGGAACTCATAATGCTCTTTATGTAATCTAACGTTGGCAGGACAGAATTTTAAAAAAACGTTATGACGAATAAAATTTAGCTCAGATCAAATTAAATTTATTTACTCGAACATTTGTTTCAGCAAATATTTATTAAAAATTTCCATTTTATCTCATGTTTGTTTGGTATTCAATTCTACTTTACCGCACCAAAAAGGTTTCCGGGCATATAAAAAATTAATTCCTTCAATTTATCTCTAAACATGAATACATAACAAAGTTATAAATAGCACTGCCGCCCTTTAATTTTCATCTTTGGTAAACAAAGTCACGAAATGAGAGAATATTTCACGACAGCTTTGTCATGCTTTTAAAATGGTTAGGAAATTTATCAAAACTCGAAAGGTCTGAAAACGCCCATAAAATCTTAGCAATCTTAAACTGAATGTTTCAGAATTGTCGGTTTGACTAAATAATTTTCCAAACATTCGAAAATTCAAATATTGAAATCGTTTTCCAATAGCGAGTAACAGGTGATTCCTGTTTGGCAAACTTGTTTCGTTTTGCACCCGCGCACGCAAGGCAAGCAGATCTTGTGGGCGTTTTCATTAATTTACTCTGCGAATAAATTTCGCTAATCAGCATAACTAGTATAGTTTGAGACAATATGGCGCGACCAACGCACTGAACAACAGTTATCTTTTCTCTCCCATGCAGTGCAGTGCTGTTAATTTCGCAACTCTTGTACACCTTTCCTCCTTAATATACTGAGAAACTCGGCCTCTGTTCTAATTTTTATTGATCTGTCAATAGTCCATCAAATCGTGTCGGGAAAACCCAACGGGTTGTAGGTTTGCATTTGCCGAACATGCGACATATTAAAAATCTAGTCGCAGACGTTCCGATTCTGAATCAAACCACCCGGTACGGGAAGAACACCAATTTTCGTGGCAAACTAAAGAAAACCACAGGGGATTAAGCTATAATTTGTTTACCGTTGTTAGATTGCAAACGCTTTGACATTGGTTGACATAGCATAGATTATAAAACCGCTAGTACGATAACTAGCAGTTAGTTACGCATGAAGTCCGAGGCACCGTGGTTTATACAGGTACGTCGGTCTTTAAACCATGCTTTGATATACTTCCTTAGAGACAGGACTTATAGCGACTTTGTCGGTTCCTCTATAAGGGTGCAACATTTGACAAACTCTTTTATTATTCAAACAACGTTTCTGTTCTAACAGGGACATTTATCTGCAAACATCTTTAAATTGAAGAAAGCCTCAAAATAATAGTTTACTAAGGTAGAAAAACCAAAGAGGTGATAATAAACCAAACAGGAACAAGGATGGTTGAGGATGGGGAAGATTTTAAAAGACGGATTGCGAACGACGAACTTGAAACAATTGGCCAATTTTTTCAAGATGCGCCATCCGTCACTGTGCCTACTCCAGTTTTATTACGTAAGACATCGAATCATAAATCTTTTTAACAGATAGAACATTTCAGTTTTATACTACTAACACGAAAAACAGAACTCTCGCAAAATTTGACCAACAACAACAATTTGAAATCCACAAATGTAAACAATTTGTCAGGATAAATTGCATTTTAGAAAACAGGATGTGTTTTATAATATTCTGTCCCGTGATCTTCGAAGGTCACAGAAGCGAATATGAATCTAATAACCGGTGAAGATTTATATCTGCATGTCCAGCTTTTATCTGTAATTATTAAAGAAATTCAATATTAGTCTATTAGACTGCGACTTAATTTTTCAACTGACGCGGCAAATCGGCAAAACAATTGCACGAGAGAAAATTAGCTCGACAACTGACGGCGAGGTGGTAATGTTTGTCTGGGGGCCAGGAACGGAAACGCACAATATTTTCAAGATTATGGTTTAAAAACACCTGCGAATACATTTCCTATGCTATAAACATCATCAGTTTCAAACTGGCTAAAATAATTCTGATTTTATTTTGATGCTGTTCTTTTTTGATAGTATGGTAAACAGATTGGGTGATAAATTTCCGTATTTGGTGATCGTTTGTAATATTGGCTATTTATTTTGTACTATACCTTATAGCGAATTCCGCATCAGGCTAGTTACATCTCAAATATATTCCAAAAAGGCATTTCAAATTCATCTTATGAGCCCGCTATGAAGTGGTATACTCACCAAGCTGCCCTACACAGCCGGCTTTTAATTCCGTATTTAAAAGCATGAAACATTGAACTTCTTCGTACTTTTAAGTAGCATTCATTTAAAAATGAATGCAAATTCACCTCCGCGAAGGAAATTTACCCATGCCATTTATACCTACAGTGCATAATTTAGCGAATTGATCCCCAGTGAAGTTCATGATGTAATACATGGTACCTTATTTGTCTTACACGCCTATTATATTAAGTAATATAATGCAGCCTATAACTAAATATACATTATCTTTTTATACTCTCTGTTTTTTCTCAAAATAAAGCCAGTTGAAAATATGAAGGGACACACGACCTATGCTTCCGAGACCTCTTATTGGGTAAAACATAATGATTGACCATAAGGACGAAACGCAAAAAAACCCTTATCCTTGTACTTTATACACAATTTCAAGAAGAAAAATAGCTTACAACCCTGTCAGAATACAGCTTTCGATTGAAGGTCTAGACGCTAGTCAAACGTTCACTGAATGTGTTAGTGATTATCTCAATTTGGTTTCAGTTAATGGGATCGATTTCTCGGAGGAAGTCTAAAGTAAATTAATGAAATTTCCGGCGGAAAATAATGAGATCATTCTAAAGCCGGTATTCGATCTAATCGGGGCTCAAATATGATTTCAGTAGAAAAAACAAACAAACAAACAGCAGAATGCTAAACTTCACGGAATTGGAAATTTGTAGATTTTTAAAACTTTTCAAATTGTTCAATTCGAAAATAACAGTCCATTTATAAGAGATTTTTGTGTGTTGGGAAAACTATGCCACTCCTCGGTGAGTGATGGATTGTCATTTCTCCCTACCTTTTTATAAGTTAAATGTATCATAGACAGTAGGAAGAATTTGGAAATTAATCTCAAGTTCCAAAATAATTTTTAAGCCACTCTGAAATTTGCCTTCAAATGTAATTATTTTTATCATTGAACAGTGTGATTTCTGGCAAAAGATCGCTAATTTGGCTAATTGGATTTCGTATTAGGCAGTTTTCATGCGATTTGATGAATATCTTAATTCTTTGGGGTTACATTTTCAAATTTTACAATTCCTTGAGTTAAGCAGATTTTGAGAATGTTTACATGTATTGCGAATGAAATAAAAACCAGTCATGTTTAAGGATTGCACTTGCATGATTAATTCAAACGACTTTAAATTTAAATATTTTGTAATTTTCGGCACTAAGTAGTTCTGAAAACAATCGAATCTTAATACTGTTAATAAGGTTTCCTTTTGAAATATTTTCTGTTATTAGTTACATAAGTTCATCCACATTGAAGTTGCACAATCCCCTCTTGATTACAAGTCCAAACAATATTTTTCTAAACTGAATATAAATTGAAAACGTCGAGAGCACACTATAAATATACAGACTTTGTCTCACCGCCTTGGAAATTAAACTCAGCTAAACCCCGCCTCCCAAGTGAAAACTTGACTCAAATGTGGTGTCAGTTATCCATTTATCGAAAATTACATATCCTGTTGCTAAGCTGGCCTGGCTGATCTGACGACACAGAATCGCTACATTCAGTTCTACCCTTTTGGATTATTTTACTCTGAAGTCAGCGACAATTCGCTTGATATTTCCACATCTAAAGAGGGAACAGCGATTGTGGATTTTATTTCAGGTATTTTGTGTTTATTATTGTAATGTTTAATATGCTATTTGCGTCTGTAACGTTGTTAGGAAAAGAAACTTCGATGTCAAATTAAATGTTTTCCTATACTGCGTTTTTAAATTATTCACAAATTACACCATTTTGCTTTACATGTCTTATAAACCCTTGAACCGCAGTTGCTTTTTGTGATATTTCTCTTGCTTTTCTGATTAAATGTGCCTTGTAAGTAAAGAAACAAACAATTTTCTGCATAGGACATTCTAGGAATTATTATTGATACAAAACACGGCAATGTCACCCGCAGAGGCTGTAGCAATCATATTGAACTGTCACTCAAAATCTAGATTCAGTTCATTCTCAGCCGTCCAACTCATACCTTATATTATTTCTTCAGTTTTCGAAACAAAATGAAAAAAACAAGTTGTGGTTGCATGCAGCCGGTTATGCATTTCTGTATTACTGACTTCGATCGGTCTATTCTGCATATTAAGAGGCCAACAAAATTTGAGACTGCTTCCCAAAATTGAACAAGAATCCATACCGCATGTTGCGAAAATTAAATTGCGTTTTCCTGCCTAAAGTAATCATAAGAATTACACGTCTAACAAAACCGCTCTTTTCACAGCAAAATAGAAAAAAAAATCTATATCGAATATATTATAAATGCAACGTGTTTTGTAGCAGGAAAATTGCAACCCGGATAAAGCAATATGTTGTTGTAACTGTGTTTAGCGCTTTGAAGGTTCGGATATTTTTACAAAATTCCCGGAATTTAATTCTCCATCGTTTCCTCATAGTTAGCCACAATGTAATTTTCTTCCCATTAACACCATTGCTTTATTGCACTTTAAAATAGTTCCTCGCAATGACATTGCAATTGCTTTATTTTCGCGTCTCTTGGCCAATATATCTCATTATCATTTCAATAACAGTGTATGTATTATAGAACAAAACACATTGTCAGAGGCGACACGCCTGGGAAAAAAAGTATCTCGTAAAACGTATCTTAGGTTTATTATTATGCCATGTCGATCTCAAAACGAAACACAATTATTTTACATCTTCAAATATAGCGACACATCAACAAACGACGAGCATGCATGGTTTCCCTTCGACATATCTTTTTCCGCGTTGATATCTCGTTTATTTACCTAGGTTGTTGACCTCGGCAAGAATATTGCTTTTATTTTATGATTTCCCGCCAAAAATCGAGGGAATTATGCGCGCCTTTTCAGCTGCTCAGTCGAATTGAATCCCTTTGAGGGTTTTCTGAATGCGTTTCCGACCACCTTTAGAAAATTCGTTATTTTCAAGGCGTTTGAAATTCAATTAGAAAAGGGACACAGGCTGTTTATAGGCAGCTGCGTGGAGTTGATGCAACGCAGGTCGATTGCGTCTACAGTACCATGTTAACGCCATTTTGGTAAGGCGTCCTGAAACTATCAGGTAACTTTATGAGACATGTAAGACAAATTCAATTTACTAAAGGGAGAGCGTGACTAACACGTATTTTCGGGATGGGGTTCGTTGAGAGTTTAATGATAACGAATTTATACTTAAATAACGTCTTCCCTGAATATATATAAGATTTATTTGTCTCAATACCTTCTGAACGTTTTATTTTTTGCATATTATATTTTTTCCCCGGCAATTCTAGGTCGATAATACTTTTATCAGCTAAACAATGCACTAGAGGTGCCAGTGAATATACTGACTGTAGTTTTGTTTCTACTAAAACTAAAATAGGTGAAGAATTCGGCTCAGTCTATCATAAACAGGACGATCTGCGATTATACTAAAAGCTACTAAAGCCAATCGTAGGAAGCAGTTGCTGTTATTTGAAAATATTGTCACATTGTTTTTTTTATTATCAATGTTCTCCATGAAATTATTACTGTGCGCCAAAGGAAGTAGTTGCCTGACTAACCGTTCTGTACTCAGTGGTATATAAGATTCTAAAAATATCTAGACGATAAAAATAAAAATATATAGTTTAATAATTCTGTCAGACTTAACAGTCGATTCAGTCGAGGTTCGATCAATACCGGATTCGAGTACATGACGGATTCAATTTGAGTTGTCTTTGTTCGCGTGTTACCTGGAAACTTGAAAATCTTAAAACATAACATACTGCATCAAGGAACAATTTAATTTATTTTTGTAGTCTACGGGCTATAATCCACCACGACATCAAATAATGTAAATAATTTATGTAGTGCGGAATAATGGCCATGGTAAACAACACAAGTGAAAGCCTTCTTCACTTTAAACAAAAAAAGGTAGAAAAACACCAAAAAGAAGTAGTAAATAACAAGTAGCTTGTAGTGTACCACAAGGAAAACCACGACTCAAGCGAAAAAAAAATATCTTGTGCCGCGTTGCAGTAGTATTTGAAGCGATGTTAGAAGCAAAATCTCGTAATTCAATTTTCCATACGTTTCTTTAAAATTTCCAAAAGTCAACATCTTAGGATCGAGTGATCCCATAACAAAAGCTCCCACAAACTAATATGTTGTGTTTGTTACACAACATAAAAAAGGAACGAGGATGGTGCAGATTGGGAAAGATGGAGACGGATTACGAATGTAGGCCAAATGTTACAAAACCTGCGGCTATCTGTTACTTAACTGTAGCTGTTTTAACAAAAAAGATATGAATTTTCAATAGGATTCGATGCTCCCAGTGGCTTCATAGCTCAGTAGTATATTATTAACACTGGCATTGCAAAGGTCACGGGTGCGAATCCTGTTCAAACCTGATTTTTTTTTCAGGCTTTTTTTGCAACTACTGAAGTTGCTGCACAACTGAGAATCTCATCTCACTTGCACTTGTACTCTTTTTTCTTTGTAGTGTTTTTTTGAAATTTGGATTTATTCTTTTTGTGTGTGTTTTCTTTTATAAATACAGCATACATATTTTGCTGCCATATTTAACTCACCATAAAGCAATAAATGTATCCCCCTCTTCATCAAATAGCTTTGAAACAATTGTACCGACTTTCGCAATTACTGTTTGGATCACTCAGCATTTTAAGTTAAGATCTTGGGCTTTCTTTTTAAATTTATATCACTTCGATATACAATTACGTCGACTCTGAATGTGACGAGGGGCAGATAATGGCTGAGCGATAAACGGCTTAATGGATGTTTTTCTGTCTTATCTATCTGCAATTGCTTTTAGTCCGCGTCATGTTTTATCAACTGTTGCCTCGGTAACCAAAATTCTGATGTGCCTCGAGTGACGCATCATTATTAAATTACGACAGAAATCGGCCGGTAATTGTTTACAATTTTAACGCATGAGTGGGCTCACGAAAGTCGAAATCCACTTTAAAATCAGTCCGTCTTTTCAGATTAGTAAACATTCCACTTAATTTTAAGGCGTAGCGGAATAAATTTCAGTACACGAGTTGCGCGTTTTGTGCGTCTGAATAAAACTCCTCCTTGCAAATTTACAGCTATTTAAAGTATTCAAGCCTTAAATGTTTTCTTTTATCTTGGCATATTTAACAAGAAAAGCTCCTCTTAAAATTCTTCGTCCGTCTCACTTCAGTCACTTCACCGAAGGTCAGTGAGATGTCTAAGATGTACGCAGTGCTCAATCTCTTAAGATGTTTAATTTTGATGCGCAAAAATAGCTTCAAGAGTTATTTTTCGAAATTGTGTTTAATTACACCAGGTCTTCCTGCAGATGATGGCAATTATGCCACTGCTAATGAACAATGCCAATGAACAACCATTGAAGATCCTTTGTTTTCGAGTTCAACTTGACCCACCTGATATAATTTCAAATCCTCCTGATAACACTATTTACTGTCCGACGCAGGCTTTTGAAATACGCGACAGCTATAACAATTGTATGCCTTTTACCGGCTCCACGTTTTCTTAACGAATTCAGTGCTTTGCCGATTACCGGAAATATTCAACGTAACTTGCCCAAAAACATCTTCAATGACTGACAAGAATTGAAAAGGGATTTGTTTGGATGCAAACAATAAGCTAAGAAGGGACAGCAAAGTTGTACATAGCGTGTCATCCGATTCAATACCGATAAGACTTTGTTGCCGGACTGGAATTCTTAAGGTAGTAAGTACAGCATATCATTCATTTATTGTAACTTTGGCCTTTCCTTTGCTTGTCCTGCCTCGTTAATATTCCCATTGGGCGCTTTTAAATGGGGTCGTTGCAGGTGTTTCGTTAAAAAAGCTGGTTGTTGATAGAAACGGTGAAATATTCGGTGTCTATCTACAGGTCATGTATAGTCAAGTCTGTTTAATGTACACAAAGAACATACTTGATATATAGAGTGGGAGAAAACGATGGTCGTCAGACTGCGAAACCAATCTCTGCAGTTATAAGAATATAGTCAACTTTAATCTAGTATCCAGTTTGAGAGTTTATCAGCTGCAGCTTGTGATCAGTAGGACGAACGAGCGGCGAACGAACCACCTTGTGCGAGTCTAACGAGCGAGATACAAAGAGTAAGATAAAGTAAACATTGTGCCTGTTTAATTTCCGTCTGTACACAGCATAACCAATCGTTTAAGTTGCGGAAACCGGGCAGCGAAGACGAGGAAATGTCTGACACTGCCATGTAAATAAGGAGACGACAAAAGACGAAAATATGACACGATGACGAAAAAAAGCTGTCATTTATCATTTGTACTATTCAATAGGCTCGATTACCAGCCGCATAGCATGCAGGTTTTCCTTCTAGTGAGAAATCAGACTGCAGCAACATGGCGGCCTAGATAAATACTTCATAGAAAGTCTATAAGTATATGGCAAGCTTTCCTAACAAGAACCCAGAGGTTCTTAAATAGGTTCTTGTTAGGAAAGCTTGCCATATTCTTATAGACTTTCTATGAAGTATTTATCTAGGCCGCCATGTTGCTGCATGTTGCTACGCATGCAAAGTTCTCTTTTTTTGCGAAATATTCGTTCGCCAATAACGTCATTACGAGCAACTCTCTGTCCTCAAAATTGTGCCAAGCTCTTTATTTATTTGACCAATGGTCGGCAATACCTACTGATAAGTTGATGTCACGTGACTCTGGCGCCGATTATTAACAATTATTGGATGAGGTTTTTGTGACTGATCCAGAATAATCAAGGTCTCGGTAAGAGTTATCAGCCGAAGGCTGAGGCTGATAACTCTTACCGAGACCTGATTATTCTGGATATCACAAAAACCGAATCTAATAATTGTTTTATTATACATTCAACGAAAAAAATAATGGTTCTGCCACCGATGTTGTTTACTTAGCGGCAAGCAACGCAAAGCGCACGGACTTGACATGATACCCTGTGATTACCCGTGATCCTCTCGCGAACTTGACATGATTACCCTGTATTACCCGTGATCCTCTCGCGAACTTGACATGATTACCCTGTATTACCCGTGATCCTCTCGCGAACTTGACATGATTATTGTATAATCTGCAGGTAGATGACGTAGATGCTTTCAAAGGCGCTGATTTCGAAAATTCACTGTACGCTTCGGCCAATCAGAAAAGAGATAGTGAGTTGAATGTATAATAATACATGTTATTATACATTCAACTCACTATCTCTTTTCTGATTGGCCGAAAGCGTACAGTGAATTTTCGAAATCAGCGCCTTTGAAAGCATCTACGTCATCTACCTACAGATTATACAATAATCATGTCAAGTGCACTCAAGGTCACGGGTAATCATGTCAAGTTCGCGAGAGGATCACGGGTAATCACGGGTAATCATGTCAAGTTCGCGCGCTTTACGTTGCTTGCTCGGCTTATAAGCAAACAACATCGTTGGCAAAAGCTTGAATGTATAATAAACAATTATTAGATTCGGTTTTTGTGATATCCAGAACTGAATCAAGGTCGGTAAGAGTTATCAGCCTCAGCCTTCGGCTTCGGCTGATAACTCTTACCTCGACCTTGATTATTCTGGATATCACAAAAACCTCATCCAATAATTGTTAATTAGCAAGTTTGTTAGGGTCAGCCAGGGGTTTTGGTTATACCAGGGGTTTCTTAATACGGTATTTTTACTATGAGATATTTTGTATATTTTGGAGACAACTCAAATCCCATTCATTTACGCTCGATATCTAGAGTATATGTTCTTTGTCAGTGGTGTTCTTATTTTGAGTACTATATTATGTTGGGTAGAGTTTTAAGGTATACGGGCATACCACTACCCCCTGGCCGACCCTAATTTGTCATCACAGACATGGACAGTTTTGTTTAGCCATTTTAACTTTTTGTAAGCACATTGTAATTCATTTTAATGCGATGATGTGATCAATAAACAACATTATTATTATGACACGTGACCAACTGGCTTAATTTTTTGTAAATATAAAGTACTTCTAAACAGTTGAAGGTTTTTACGAACCACGTGACCTATCATTATATCTATAGCCAGTGATAGTGTTCGCAGTCAAGAGAAGCTCTGTTATTACCTCTTATACCGTGTTTGGTTTGAACGGCTGATCTCTCAAAACTTGACCAGTACTTTCGGTAATATATAATTGTAAGCCGGCGTTTTGGTTGAGATTAGTTCACGCCAGGACGTCTGTGATGTATAGGCAATCTGTTAACCGTATTCTGATCGTTTTCGTTTTAGGGTACATTTGAGGAGATTAAGGTTGCCGAAGTAACAACATCCTCTGTATTTGGATTTTTGTGGTAAGTTTTATCTGCTCATAATTTAACCGAGTGGGATTTTTTGAAAACAATAATTATGAAGAAGCTTTATGCAAATGTAACTTTTGTGGTTGATAAAAATAATATAATTTTCAGAAAATCGCGTCGATGTCCAAAAGATATATATCCTTAAAATCAGGTTTTGTATGAAGAATAAGAGAAATCCACGCTAACATTTAAATGTAAACGACACTCTAGCACGCTCTATCATTCCCTACGCGAGAAAACGCTATATGGCTGATTTAAAATATTGATAAATAAATGGAAAATCTTTAAGATCTCAATCTTTTCCTTGCAAAACATTGTCTTGTGTCAGACGCATCATTCTTTGTAGTAGCAATAAACGCGATAGTAACCTATCAAACTTATTGTAAATTTTCATCTAAAATGTCTTTGAAAAAAAAAAGCCAAATATGCGCGTCGATTTCAGTCAACTCGGTCTGGATTAGATTTTGAGATTCATTCGCTGAATAGTCAACTTTCTAGTATTTTTGCCGGAGCGCATACAATCTCTAAAAATTTCAAATATACCTTTTCAAAATCTCAAACGAACCAAAGCGAAAACCATAAAACTCGGAAAAAACTACAGATTCATGAAGTGGCAGTGCTAAAAAGAAATATTATATTTAATGCCAAGTTGCTAGGCGCTGAAGCCGTATTTCTTTGCTTATTATTTACACATGAAAGAAATAGATTGCTTCGTGACTCATTTAGCAAAAATTGGGCATTTCTCCGTTAAAATATAGGGAACAGTTAGTACAATAGAAGAATGGCCCTTTAAGCTGAAATTCATCAACTCATCTCATTCGAAACATTACAAAAAAACTGTTTTATATTTTCTTTCATAGAGAAAAGTTAAACGCTTTCAAAACAAAGGTGACAGAAATTAATAAGCACAGGAAGCAATTGACAGACAAGCTCGTGGTTACTCCGCGCCGTCAAAATCCCGTCAGCTTTAGACAGTTTGCTAAGATTTTCCTGTTTAACGAAGTAATTTCAACACATTTACTTTAATTTATAAATGACAGCCTTTAGCCTGTTGTGTTTAATTGTCCTGATGAATTAGTTTGCCGTGGCACTGACAGGTACCTTAAATTAAATCGGAAGATTTAATTTAATCTCCTTTAGTTTGCAGGCGGGCTAGGTGCGCATAAATAATTCATTGTCATATCTTCACTTCCTTTTATTGCTATTCAAAAAAATTAAGAGCAAGATTTTGAAGCTAAATTAAGAATCGTACTGAAATTGAAGTGGTGAAAATGAAACTCTGTAAAGCCATTTATTCCAAGTTTCCTTGTTTGTTGTTGTATTTTGTTGTTGTTGCTGCTGCTGTTGTTTTGTTCAATTCCGTGCTAAAGAAAGACGTGATCGAGATAAATGCAGTGTTATATATTAAATGAAAACGTAAGCCCAATTCCTTAAACTAATCTTCAATTGTCGTGGGATCATGAAGGGAGGGATTGCAAGTGTCTTTTATCCAAAAGGTATTGAATCTTGGGCCAAATTTACACAGATTTATACGGTCCCGCTATAAAACGCAATACTAGGAAACCGCAAGATGACGTGAGGTGGTCCGCACATGTCAGCAATTCATTTAACGCACGCAATTCAGAACATTCACCAAAACAAAATGTTCTGAATTGCGCACGTTAAATGAATAAAACAACTTTACAGCAAAATTAAGCACAGTAAGGGTGGAATTATAAAATATATAATTTTTGACTGAGTTAATTTGGGTCAGAACTTCTCAAACCCATTATTTAAAAATTCATCAAGTTAAAACAAAGGAAATCATAACCGTGTCGGAGGTTTGGTCTTAATTAGTATAGATTTTTACGATTATATTTCTCCGTTTACTACTTAGTTTTTGTTTCGATCGAGAAGATATATCAAACACTCGAGACAGTGTTTCATCTGCTATCCAAACACCTCGAATTTCGTCAAAAATACTCCGCTGCGCTCTCTTCTCGGTGTTTGGAAATCGGATGAAACACTGTCTCTCGTGTTTGGATATATTACGGAAAATATTTGGTTCTTGGCCATTAACGCCATGCTTGACTGTGGGGTATACGCTATACCCCCAGTCATACAAATATCTCTAAATTTTCCAGTTTTCAACTTCCGTTTTCTCGACTCAGGTAGAACCTAACCTAACGAAACTTCGTACGATTACCAAACAAGAGGTGGTCTTTCAGGCATTGATCTTCCGCTCAGTTTATGAATTTGCGGCGGCCATTTTATGAAAGGTCTATATTGGATTTTCTACCATTCGAAGAGCACGCTCGGTCGAGCCATCGTAAATTTCTAAACGCCGTATCTCCAAAGGAGAGCAGCCTGGAGGCATGAAAGCTTGCATGAACTTTGTTACATGTGTTATATATTAGGTTTTTGGTTACGTCATAAGATTAGATGCGCATGTGCAAGTACGAGATGGATCGAGCAGATTAAAATAGAGTTGCGTTCTTCTCCTGTTCCAGTGTTCGTTCTACTTGATAAATACACAGATACAACATATGGCGACGAGGATGGGATCCTTTTGGTGATATACTGTTACTTCTTTCGAATATTTCATTGTATTCTTTCATTGTATGACGTTCTTAAAGTTCAGCTGGTTCTTTCGTACCTTCGCGCACGTGGTTGCTTGCGTGTACATTTTCGCCATGGCTTCGCCGCTTGTTGGTTCAGTTGGAGAGTTTGATTCTTCTACGGAGACTTTTACCGCCTATTGTGAAAGACTCGAACAGTACTTCGTTGCCAATAATATTGGCGAGTATCCCGCTGATGCGACTGCAGCTGTTATTGCAGCGGCGAACAAGAAGAAGGTCGCCGTGACAATTTCAGTCATCGGCAAGAAGATATATGGAACCCTACGTGATTTATGCAGCCCCGAGAATCCCAAGGACAAAACATTTGCGGCTTTGTGCGAATTACTACAGCAACACTTCAAACCCAAGCGATTGGAAGTCGCAGAATCATATCGATTCCACCGTTGTTTTCAAGAAGAGAATGAAAGCGTGTCTGTTTACAGTGCTCGTTTGAGACATCTTGCCTCGACCTGTAATTTTGGTGAGTTTTTAAATCGCTCGCTTCGAGACCAATTCGTGTGTGGCATTCGCTATCCAGCTACACGTAAAAAGCTCTTAAGCCAGGATCGCACCTTTCAAGAAGCCCTACAAGTGGCCATAGCTGATGAAATAGCGGCCAAGGAGTCCATACAAGTCCAGCAACAATTGCCACAACCGGTGAATTCAGTCGCCAAGGATTCTCCTAAATTGCCTTTCTCCTTCCGTGCGAATCCACGTGTACAGCCTACTTCACGACAAGCTGCTGGTCAAACTTCGACTCCTAATTCGTCACAACAGCCGACTTCTTACACTTGTTTTTCTTGTGGAAATTCTGACCATACTAGACCTAAATGCAAATTTAGGAATGCTGTATGCCGTAACTGCAATTTAAGGGGACATATTGCTCGAGTTTGTAAGAAGAATAGAGTAAATGCTATGTGTGTTGAAGAAGAGTTTATGGACGAACAGTTACCAGAGGAAGAAGAGCTGTTTGTAGTGTATGATGTTAATGCCATGTCTAAGTCTGAAATTTCTGTGCCATTGAAGATTGAAAACAATGATTGTTTTATGCAGTTAGACACTGGGTGTGCTCTGTCTCTCGCGCCAATTGGTTTCTTTAAAGAAGTTTGCCCTGATGTTAAGATGAAACCGACCAATGTGGTGCTGTCAACCTATACAGGTGAAACTGTGCATCCACTAGGAGAAGCGTATGTGGATGTTGAATATTCGGGGTCACGGCACTCGCTACCCTTGCTGATCGTACAAGGAGGATCATGTGCTTTATTTGGTCGAAATTGGCTCATGGATGTCAAATTGGATTGGAAGAACTTGCCGGGCTTGAATCTTATTGGACCTCTGCTACCTTCTGATGCTACAATGCCAGCATCCTCAGGAAACCAGACATTGGACTTTGTCCTTGAACAATACAATGAACTGTTTCAAACCCAACTGGGATGTTACACTGGCAAGCCTGTTGTGCTAAATGAAAGTAAAGAGGCTAAATTTCACAAAGCCAGGCCAGTTCCTTATGCTCTGCAATCAAAAGTGGAGAGCACACTACTGAAAATGGAAAAGGATGGTGTGATTGAAAGAGTTACTTCTGCTGTCAGTGCAGCCCCCATAGTAGTAGTCGGAAAGAAAGAAAGCGACGAAGTTCGTTTATGTGGAGATTTCAGTGTAACATACAATGCATGTGCTAATGTTGAGACCTACCCCATGCCTCAGATTGAAGACATGCATTCAGCATTGAGAGGATGCACTGTGTTTAGTGTCCTGGATATGAAGCAAGCTTATCACCAGATACCAATTGCCAAAGAATCACAGCCATACCTCACAGTCAACACTCATATTGGACTGTTTGCATTTAAGAGACTGCCAAATGGCATCCATTCTGGTCCAGCTATTTTTCAAAGAATAATGGACAACTTACTGTCTGACATTCCAAAAGCTGTTTGTCGTCTGGATGACATCCTGGTTGCAGGAACTGATCATGAGGATCACCTTCGCACACTTTCCTTAGTCTTGGAACGACTTCTTACTGCAGGCTTCAGACTGAATAAGACAAAGTGCAAATTCCTTCAGCCATCAGTGGTTTACCTTGGCCACAAAATAGATGGGGAGGGCCTACATCCTACTGAGGATAAACTTACAGCTATTCGTGATGCCCCTAGGCCTAAAGATGTTACTGCATTGAAGTCTTTCCTGGGACTCCTAATGTTTTATTCACGGTTCATGCCACATCATTCTACAGTACTCGCGCCTCTACACAGCCTACTAAAGAAGGACACACCATGGAAGTGGTCCAAAGTTGAGGAAGATACATTTGTTGCCGCAAAGCAGCTGATACTTGACTCACAAACATTGGTGCATTATGATGACATGCGGCCTCTTTTTCTTTCATGTGATGCTTCATCGTACGGTGCTGGAGCTGTTCTGTCCCATCAGATAGATGGACAATTTCGACCTGTGGCTTTCGCCTCTTGTACCTTGACCCAGGCCCAACGAAACTACTCTCAGCTAGAAAAGGAGGCCTTCAGCATCATTTTCGGATTGAAACGATTTCGCCAGTACTTGTATGGCCGCTCCTTCACAATTTTAACAGATCACCGGCCCCTGCTTACTCTCTTGGGACCACATCACCCTGTTCCTGCTCATGCAGCAGCTCGACTTCAAAGGTGGGCACTTATCCTTGCATCATACGACTACAAGATTGAGTACCGTAGCACTACAGCACATGCTGATGCCGACAGCATGTCACGTCTTCCCTTACCTCAAACATGGTCACCCAAATGTGAAAATATCGAGTGCTACTTCTTGGAACCCGAAGTTGTAACCAATGTGACCAGTGAGATGATCAAGAAAGCGACCCAGGTGGATCCAGTCTTGTCCAAAGTGTACAGTTCTGTCATCAGTGGATGGCCTGGGATAGTTGATCCCACACTGGTACCGTTCAAGAGCAAACGAGATGAGCTGAGTACCCAACAGGGCTGCGTATTATGGGGTACTCGAGTGGTCGTCCCTTCTTTGCTTCAAGAGAAGGTCTTGCAAGAACTGCATGAAACTCACCCGGAATTTCTCGAATGAAGGCATTGGCAAGATCCTACGTTTGGTGGCCCAATATCGATTCCCACATTGAAAGAACTGTTTCTTCATGCAACACTTGCCAGTCCATGAGATCAGCGCCTCCTACAGCTCAAATCCATCCCTGGATTTTTCCAGCACGACCTTGGTCTCGCATACATGTGGACTTTGCTGGACCGATCTCTGGATGTACATATATGGTTGTCGTTGATGCTTACAGCAAATTTCCAGAGGTGGTAAAAATGACAAATATCACAGCTAGAACAACCATCACTGCATTGCGTGATATCTTCAGCAGGCATGGTCTTCCAGAAATTCTTGTTTCCGACAATGGCGCACAGTTCACTGCCAGAGAATTTGAACAGTTTTGTGCTAACAATGGAATCTTACATCGTACTTCAGCAGCGTACAAACCATCCACAAATGGTCAGGCTGAACGGGTTGTCCAAATTTTGAAATCTGCAATCAAACAAGCCCAGCTTACTAACACTGATGTGACTGCTGTCATTGCTAAATACTTATTAGTTTATCGAAACACTCCACATTCTACTACGGGCGAACCTCCCTCATTGCTGCTTATGGGAAGGCGGTTGCGCACTCGCCTGGATTTGCTGATTCCTTCGGTTGAGAAGCATGTTGAAGCTCGCCAGTACAGTACCATGGTTAGTCGCACTGCAAAAAGAGGCCTCCGCCAGTTCAATGCAGGTGATACAGTTCTGGCACGAAATTATGGAAGGGGAGAAAAGTGGATGCGTGGAGTCATCACTGAGGTCCTTGGTTCTCGACACTATATGATTGAAGTGTCAGGTAACCTGTGGAAACGACATGTGGATCAACTGCTTAGGCGACCTGTAGATGTTGTTGCACCGGCTAATCCTTCAGTAACTGAAGATCATCCTATGCCACTTGAAATGGCTTCCAATGTGGACCGATCAGGCGAGACTGTTCCTGATTCGACAACTCCGTGTACCTCGGCCCCTCCTACAGCAACATTGGATGAGTCTCATTTGACTGATAGTCGTGAACATTCTTGTCCTGAAAGTCCATTGCCAAGAGTTCCCTTGCCTGTTACAGACATTGATACGACTCTGATAGTTAATCCTAGTTCGTTGTTGGATATTCCTGAGTCTGCTAATATCGATGATGCTTTGTTAGTTCATCCGAATTCTGCATGTGAGATTCCTACTTCCACTTGTACTGAGAAACGTTATCCTACAAGGTCAACTCGCGGACCACCAAGTTACTTGAAAGATTACAAGTCATAAGTGATGACATTGCTTAACTGTTGATATTATAAGAATTGTTGTTCCTTGATATTTAGAAACTATTCCCTTTGAAGGGGGAGATGTTATATATTAGGTTTTTGGTTACGTCATAAGATTAGATGCGCATGTGCAAGTACGAGATGGATCGAGCAGATTAAAATAGAGTTGCGTTCTTCTCCTGTTCCAGTGTTCGTTCTACTTGATAAATACACAGATACAACACATGTAAGAGTATGTTAAAAGAAATTAAACCCTCGCGAAAATAATAAGAATTATGGTATTTCAGCTCTATGGTTCAGGTTTTGAATTTTTGATGACGTCAGATGCAAACTAGCCTGCGAGAGCAGCCGGTTTTCTCGGGCTCTTGTTTCACCCGGCGGGGAAACTCGAGCCGGAAATTACGTCTGTGTTCGCAGGCTAGATGCAAACCAGCTATATAATTTTTCTTCAACGTTAAGTCATGTTCTTATGCGTCGCATGGCGTGAAAAGGGCCAATGATGAAAGTCATGCTCGGAATGTCTCAAAAGTTGCATTACCAATATTTACAGCCCATTACTTCAGGGGCACCCAACGACAATTTTCCTGCAGGTGTCGGAACGTCGTTTTTACATTATAATTGTACTTTTTGTGCAGTTTAATGGCTTATTTTTAAACGCTAAGAAAAATGTATCTGTTCGGATACGTTAGCTGAAGTTTCAAACTTCAGAAAATTTTAGGGATTGAAATCTTATTGCCCGAATTTATTAGCTGAATTTGCCTTTCCGAAAATCGTAGCTGGCCTGTTTTTATACCCAAAACGACATTTTTATCTCTCCGAAAACAAAAGGCATTAATTTTCCCATATTAAGAAAGTTCGAGATGACATTTCCCTATTCCGAATATCTGAGGCGATTATAGGCCTTCCGAACAGATATTCCACCCGAAACGATCCGTTGGGTGCCCCTGTTACTTGAATCTGATATTTGCATGTTGTTTTATAAGAATGCTACGACTGCCAGCGTGAATGCTAGAAAACAGAGGTCTAAGGGGCTGGAGATTAAGTGATAGAGGAGACGACTGAAATTCAGGCTTGGGCTGTTTGCCATGGTCATCATTTCAGGGGCACCCAATGGATCGTTTCGGTGGAATATCTGTTCGAAAGGCCTATAATCGCCTCAGATATTCGGTTAGGGAAATGTCATCTCGAACTTTCTTAAAATGGGAAAATTAATGCCTTTTGTGTTCGGAGAGATAAAAATATCGTTTTGGGTACAAAAAATGTCAACTAGGATTTTCGGAAAGGCAAATTCAGCTCATAAATTTGGGCAATAAGATTTCAATCCCTAAAATTTCCTGAAGTTTAAAAGTTCAGCTAACGTATACGAACAGATACATTTTACTTAGCGTTTAAAAATAAGCCATTAAATTGCACAAAAAGCACAGTTATATAACGTAAAAACGACGTTCCAACTCCTACAGGGAAATTTTGTCGTTGGGTGCCCCTGTCATTTTAAAGTACTGCTTGCTAAACAGTTTCTCTCATTGAGTGGAATCTCATGCAATTTATAAGAGTATCATGTTTGCCATAATTATTGACAAGCCTCAATAAAAAGGCTTCCCCGTATTTTCAAAGATCCTTCTCAGTGTCGTTGAATATATACAGTCTCCTAAATATATACATATCCTAAATTTGTTATAAAGGAAGTTATTATCGTTTCGTTTATCAAATCAGGGTCGGTTATTAAGAAAAAGAAAACACTTTGAGTGATTCCTCACCAGACATTACTTTATGTTATTCATTTCTCTTCTTAATTATGCTATTACATTTTGTGTTACACATATACACATGTTACAGAATTAGATTGAAAGTTTTTCATGGAGTTATCGTTTTGGTTTTTTAAATGAAGGCTAACTGGCTATCAATTATATTTTTTCTAACATGCTGATTTGTATCATTTGTCGGTCGATACTGCGTTGGCCTTCAAAGCTTGCCGATAAATAAATAATGAAATTGCTATTTTGTCGCGATTTTAAATTATATATAGGGATAATATAAACCAAGGCTGATGGCGCCAATTTTGTTCTTTCATATTACCATATTTCTTACTTAGACGAACGTGTAAAAAACGAGACAAAAAGAGTCATGAATATTTTGTTTGAGAAAGATATTATTCTGTCAGTGACTGACTCGGAATTTTTTTTTCCGAGTAGCTTGTGTCACTGACAGAATAATATCTTTCTCATATTTCTACCAAGCTTAAAATATACCATCATTTCTTTCCACAAATTCTCATTCATCGACAAATCTAATCCTAGCAGTATGTGGGATATTTGTCACACTTGAACCTAGTTATATGGCCTTAGTTCCCACGAGTCTCCTGTAGCTCAGTGGTAGAGCGTCCGACCGGTGTGCGGAGGGTCATAGGTTCGACTCCTGTTGGGGGAACTCGGAATTTTTTTTCCGAGTAGCTTGTGTCACTGACAGAATAATATCTTTTTCATATTTCTACCAAGCTTAAAATATACCATCATTTCTTTCCACAATATTTTGTTTGTTTCAATTAAGCGATGAATGTGTAAACATGCCTGACAAACTTCAATAAAATACTGTTATTAAAATTATGTGTCATAGAAAAAACCCGTTCAAGTAATTATAAATTTCGGCTTTTTGTAACAATCCTTTTGAATAACTTAAATCATTTTGTTAAGATACTAAAAACCATCAAATGGGTAATGTATTATTCTATTTTTACTTTCTGCCCCAATATCCTACGCTGAAATTATTTTTCAATTATCTTTTTACTATAATTATTTGATGGATGTATGTTTACAAACATTGTCACGTCGGAAGTTTTTGGCAAAGTTTAACCGCCAAAGTATGCAAATATTTTAACATTGGCAGCCATTTTAATGAGACTAAATATCCTGTTGCTAAAAACTGGTTGGGTTTGAGATGTTTAGTATCTTCAGGCGAAATGATACCGCATCTCTCATATCACAGCTTTTAAAAGAAGAAAAACTTGGAACGAAACATCCACGGATTTGTGCCGGCTCGCCATGCAATGCTGTAAGTTTGAGATACACTGAATATTTACTTAGTTATAGCAAGCTGTAACTTACATGCAAGGAGTGTCTGCTAGGATATACAATGCTACTTTTGAAATGACTTACAACTGAATTGAACGTTTCCACTTCAAATTCATGGTCATAAATCACAAAAGAGCGTTTCTCGTTTTACCATACCGGTGCTGAAGTAATTTTTTTTTAATATCACAAAACGTAGTATTGATTAAATTCTTATTGTCACCGAGGTGTCGATTTTTACAAGTTAGAGCTAATTTCGCGGCTTAGCTAGAGTTAACATTTTAAGAAAAAACACAACGCTTTTGAGTTTTGACCAATACATGTTTCGACAGAGTTAACATTTTACTTTTTCAAGCAAATTATGGTTTTCCTTTCATTTGGAATTCTCTGCTCTACGTTTCGAGTCAGTACTAATGATATGCTTCTGTCTTATGGAAGGAATGGATCTAAGCCAAGGAGGAAAATTATGAATATTTATTTGTCACAAAGCAGCCACATTTGTTATTCAACAAAAATGAATTGCACGTCTCAATTTTGTAACGTCGACTGATACTCGCTCTTAAATAGCGAGAAAATTCAACGCATGGCGCGTGGATAACTTGTATTCGCCTGATAGACCTACGCCATTTTTTTGTTTGTTTGCATGGGAATACGATGTCAAATCATTTCCGCAAAACGCGAATTCTCAAACATTACTGAATTACAAAGTGAAGATACCAGGCAAAATATCTTACTGACCAAATTTAAGGAGCGTAGCTTTGCTAAAAAGCGTGCCGTTCCGTTTTTAATTTTCTATATACATTTGTCTGTAATATTTGGATGACAGTTCGCGCACTGAAATGTACATACAAATTTATAGAAAATTTACAACGGAACTGCACGCTTTCAAGTAACGTCTCTCATATCTAATCAATAAAATATTTTGCCTAGTATGTTAAGGCGGGACTTAACCTAAATTTCAATGAAATTTTAAGAGGTTTAAAGAAGGGCTAGAGGAAAGAAAATGATTTTTGGAACACCAACAGAGTGAACAGACAGTTGATACCCACGCGGGTGCTCTTGCGTGGTTATCAACTGTCTGTTGGTGTCAATCTACTAATTTTTAACTTCAAATTCTAATTTTAAAACTGCATCAAATCTTCAATATTTCTTAATTCCCTAAATTTTACAACTCCTTTGAGAAAAACTATTTCCTCCCAAACATACCCAAAATCACCCAAAAATTTACAAAACACCCCATAACATAGATTCATGGGATGAGCATAGAGTTTTTGGATTGCTTGAAACGTGGACGAGATATTTCCATTTGACCCATGTTAAGTCGCGGAAAATGGCATTCAGGTTAAGTCCCGCCTAAAGGGTTTTTTCTTTTCAGAATTCAAATTTTACGAAAATTATTTGACATCGGATTCCAATACAAACACTAAAATGTCGGACGTGTTTGCGTACAGGTATATTTATACAAGAGACGAAGACGAATTATGGGGCCAAACCATTCTGAAAAATTCGTCTGACTGATACGTTTTCAGTTATCAGACGAATCAAATTTCAACGAATTAGCCGTCATAAATCCGAAGTGGCCCAATTTGTATAGATAATAGCATGAATTGTAATGGTATTTGGTAACAATACCGCTCGTAATATTTAAAAATTGTCCAAAATATCACGAGCCGCTTATAGATGCTTATAGAGAGTGTAAAGTGATGACATCATCCTCGTGTTGTGTTCATATTCTCACGGTTGGAATGGAACTAGCTTGCAATCGAGGCTCATGCGGGGGAATCTTTTCAAATGCAAATATTTTTTTAAAATGATATTCCCCCGCATGAGCCTCGATTACAAGCTAGTTGCATTCCAACCGTGAGAATACGAATACTGTCTGCGAATAAGCATTGTTAATTCTACTGAATTGACATTTTTTATTGCTTCAAATATATTTCACACTGCAAACATGGACTAATAATCTAGAATTAGTGAGTGGGGTTTCATTCTTGTAAATAATATATGGGAAGGGAAGGGAATTTTTATACCGTTTAGTATTTCTAACGTTGTTGATATTGGCCAAAATGTATTTAAGTCCTGATCAAACGGTTTCAACATTTGTCTCAACATTCTTTTAACATGAAACTGTTGTCCATTGGCATGCATGTTGAAAGATGTTGAGACCCAACCTCGTTCCCAGGGCTTTTCCCTCTAAATTTTGCGGGTCGGGGGGAAAAGCCCTGGGAACGAGGTTGGTTGAGACCCTGCTTCAACACTTCGAGAACAAAAGAAATGTTGAGCCAGATGTTGAGACAAACTTTTCTCAACATGTCTCAACACCTCTCAACATTGTTGAGAAGGGGTGTCAAATGGCCTCAACATCGGCTCAACATTGCTCAACATTGTTGAGAAGGGGTGGTCAAATGGCCTCAACATCGACTCAACATTGCTCAACATTGTTGAGAAGGGGTGGTCAAATGGCCTCAACATCGGCTCTCAACAAATTGTGGAGAGAATGTTGAGACAAATATTGAGAACTTTGGTAGTTGGAGTGAAATGACCAATAAAAATGATCAACTTGAATACGTTAAAAATACGTAAAATCGTGTAGCGTATTTTACTTGCATACTATCAGTAATTTCGAAATGAAAATGTTTTAATTGCGGCTGAAAAGATTAAAAAGTCCATGGACGTTTCGGGACTCCTGTCCCTTCTTCCTTCTTCAATGGTCGTTAAAGAAATTACTCAGTGATAGTTAGACCTATTCTATCGCTAACTCTTTGAGGTTTCACTTCAATTCGCTAAGAACACCGTCATAAGTTTGCATCCTTCTGTTAGATTATGCTCTCTTGATTTGTCTCAAGGATTTAATCTTTTTAAGGATCCATAGCTTGTCAAAAAGCATAGCAACATGGCTTCGACGAATCAATTCGCTTCCAGCTACAAGTTCGAACAACTGAATCGACTTAATTACTCAATGAGAAATTATTTATTAATAGTTAGCAGGACCCCATTGATAACAGTGCTATTGTACTGAAGGGTTATCCTGTATACAGGGCTGCAAATAATTTTTTTTTCTTGAAAGGACATGTGTCCGACTAAGAAAAAGAAAAATTTGACCAACTAAGAAAAATTTTGGTCGAACAAAGGCAAAAATGAGGTCGGACATCATATTACAGTATTGCTTGATAAGCGAACCTGCTAATTTAACGCGTTGTCACCGCAGAGTAAACTACATGTAGTTTGCATTTAGAATAAAACCCGTTGGCGTTTACGTTGGAAGGCAATCACAGTTTGGATTTCATCGGACATAAGCAAATTTTGGTCGGTCATTGTCCGATGACCGACTGTTATTTGCAGCCCTGTGTATAAATATTCGAGTATTATTATTATTATTAGATCGACAGATCACCTGTGAAGATTCTGAAGTCAGCGCGGGCACTTTCTGCCCCCCCCCATACACACCACAAAATCATGCAATAAACTGAGGACGTCAAAGATTGCAGCTCGGGAATCGGTTGCCATGACATACGTTTCCTGACTTCACGAGAACCTGTATCAATTATCTTCAAATTATTTTATTCTGTGTTACGGCCTCCACAGACTAGAGAGATAGTTGTCGACAACTATTTATTTGTCGATCATAAAAAGTTGTCGATAACAACAGATCACCTGTGAAGATTCAAGATGGTAACCATATCCCTGTAATTAAAACAGAGTTTGTCTTCGCTTTGTTCACGAGTTTGTTAAGCAGACTAAACGCAAAATAATATTCAATCTGCGTCTGGTTTAGTCAAATTTCCTCGAACACGATGAACGTCATCGCCAGAAATGATATCTTTATAGTATCTATATATTTATATCTTGATATAGAAACGAAACGTCTAAACAACTATGACAATGAGTCAGTGACAAAAACGTTTTAATTTAAATCTGTCAACTCCTGACTACTCATATTCAATTTTTAAACAAATGATATCTTTATGGTATCTATATATTTATATCTTGATAAATGATATCTTTATGGTATCTATATATTTATATCTTGATAAATGATATCTTTAGCTAGATCTTTTGTAATACAGACTGACATGCGAGTTCAACTTTTTTCCAAAATAGGGAGCTACAAACAATTTACATTTCGTATTTTTATTTTCCTTTACGATATAAATTATTAACTCCCGGTATGTCAATTGAGAACAAAGAATTCATTTAATTCTCTCTTACAACCGTCATTTGAAACAATAAATAATTATTCATGCCAGAACTGAGTTTGGTTTGTCACTTAGTACTGGTCTCATGCACAACTTGGGCGGTTTTCATGGCGTGCGGTGAGGTAAGTCGTAAACGAGCATCTACTTTAAGTAGTACAAAGTTACCTTCAATAGTTTGGTAAAGTATGGTAGATCGACAAGAGCTGCCTGCAAACCAAACTGGACCAAGGGTGGCTAAGATTGAGGAAGATTGCTGGATGAACGACAAACAATTGCAAGGCTAAATTTTCAGATGTGGTAGTGTCATCCTTGACCTTGTTCCATTAACGAGGGCTAATATGCTCGTTGAAATGGTTTCAAATTGTGATATTTCGATTCGGTATCAAGCAATTCTTCTTCTCGTGCCGCTGTCTTCCGATTTATACCTTCTACTTAGTATGCTCCATTTATCATGTTTTTTTAAAATGGCCCACACTACTTAAATTAACATTTAATATTAAACCGACCACAGTACTCCACGCAGCTGCATTGCCTCGCGTCGCCATTGAGCTGGAGTCTCCTCTTGTAACAGAGCTTTCTTAAAACCTTAAAACCAAGTGTTTTTTTAGATGACGATCTTTTTGTATTTTTTTTTACAAAACATCAAAACACATCCATCTTTTAATTCTACATTATCATGATTATGAATATTCGCAATTATATGTTAATGCAGCAGGTGTCAATTTATGGATTATATGGCTTTAGTAATACAAAGAAGAGAATCATTAATATCGCGTTTTTAACAAAAACACGTTTTGTCGCTAAAAGGTGTTCATGAAAATCTATAATAAAATGAAATCCTTGCTATAGAAACAAGAGCAAAGTAAAATACGTGACTGATTATACCAATATTTAGTTATCTATTAATTCAAGTTGAGGTGGTCGAGAGTAAATGAATAAATAAACACACGTAGGACGAAACGTTTTTATCATTGTCATGTTCAACTTGTTGACAGATATCTTCAAGTTAATTTGAATATATTATTCCAAATGAGAAACGTTTTTGATATTTTAATATTCAATTGATAGTTAAGCTAATGTGGATAAATATAACTCCGAATAAGTGTTTTTTTACGAAAGAAAGGTTTTTAATTTTACAATCAAACTGATTCGAAACAATTCAGGTTCGTCAGGTTTGCTCCGAATACTATAGCGCATGCGCCGTATCTGGTGTAGGAGGGCATGCGCAGTTGTTGCTGTTGTATGCAAGAGATTACAATGAATCAATAGTCGAACTTCACCGTGTGTTTGTGCTTTTTCTCGTTATAAGTGGAACGCTACAATACGTTTAACGCGGCGTGTGACGTCCTCCATGGGATTATTTCGCAGGCTAATGATGTCATTTCATGATCAATAAAAAATGATGGTCTTCCGCCTACATTGCCATTCTCTGTTAGCAAAAGGAAACAGTTTGCTGTGAGTGTTGCTGCACCTAGACAAGAACGGTTATGACGTCCAAAGTTTTGATGTCCAAAATTGGTATGTTCCAAGTTTGATGTCCACAGTTTTGATGTCCACAGTTTTATGTCCAAAGTTTGATGTCCAAAGTTTGATGTCCAAATTTTTATGCAGTTTATGTCCCAAGCTAGTTTGATATCCAAAGTTTGAAGTCCAAAGTTTTGAAGTCCAAAGTTGTGAAATCCAAAGTTTTGATGTCCACATTTTGAAGTCCAAAGTTTTGATATCCAAAGTTTTGAAGTCCACAGTTTTGATATCCAGATTTTGAAGTCCAAAGGTTTGATATCCAAAGTTTTGAAGTCCAAAGTTTGACATCCAATGTCTTGATGTCCTGAGTTTGAAGTTCAAAAAGCCCGCTTGTATTATAGTGTGCTTCTTCTTCGTTTTTTCCTAAACCTTCCACAGACAACAGGTCACCTTAAATTTATTCCATGTCTAAACAAACTGTTTTATCTGTATTTTGCACGTCTTGAATAGGCCAATTTCGATATATTAAAATTCTAACTTGGTTCCGAGGCTTAGGGGAATAAAACAAAAGAAATTATTTATTCATCCCTCAACCTCGATGTGATTTCTTTTCAATTTCTTTGTTTTATTCCCCTAAGCCTCGGAGCCAAGTTAGAATTTTAATATATCGAAATTGGTCTATTGTTTATTGATACGTCGTGTTCATCATCTTCTGTGATTGCTTGAAATATTTTTTTATGGAGATAAATGTTGGTAAATGTTAAGCTTGGTAGACATATGAGAAATATATTATTCAGTAAGTGTCACAAGCTATTCGGAAAAAAATTCCGACTTCCCCCAACAGGCGTCGAACCTATGACCTTCCGCACATCGGTCGGACATTCTCCCACTGAGCTACAGGAGACTCATGGGAGCTTAGGCCATATAGCTATAGTTCAAGTGTGACAAAGATCCCGCATACTGCTTAGATTAGATTTGTCGATGAGTAAGAATTTGTGGAAATAAATCTTTTTTATTCTGTCAGTGACACAAGCTACTCGCTTGTGTCACTGACAGAATATATATTTTTATTTCTGGATAAACAAAAAACAAAACAACATTTTCCAACAATCTGCCATTGAGAGAGAGATCCGAGGAGTACATGCTGACTCTCTGTTCATCTTCTTATTTCCTAGCGGAACATAAGGCGAAAACGTGCTGACTACGAGCTATTTAGTACAAATATATCAAAATTCAGTACCGCTTTGGAAAACAAATAAACTATTTTTCATATTTACAGATTTTGACCTGTTCTGTCGATTTCTGGCAGCCATTGTGTGCTAGCATCAATTGTTCTGGTTGTCATGGTTACGGACTGGTATTTTATTGCACTGACCAAAGAAGAGGGAAACTTCCTCGTTGATCAGTTTATTTTCGTTTTAATAAAAAAAGATCATCTTGTATTGTCGTTTAAAGGAGTCATGTTACGATATATTTAGTTATTTTCTGTCATGCGCAAACTTACCTTAAATTATCAAAAAGAGCCTCAAAAATAATAGTTTATTGAAGTGAAAATGAATGAATGAAATCTTTATTCAAGTGTCAGTACCATTAAATAGCAGTAATGAATCCACTAAATGGGGTCATTGTGAAATAAATGGCAAAAATATATCCAGTAAGTAACTTTATTTTTTTCTCAGTGCGCGAGCGGGCGGTATCCTGCGAATCCTGCAATCTGATTGGTTCCGGGAGCGGGCGGTATTCTCCTATCTCTGACCACGGTCACGGTAACCGAGGCTTCACGGACCATTTCAGCAACGCGCGAAGGTAGAAAATTTCGCTTAGCTTTTTAAAACTGCCAGAATGCGTTTAATACTGTAAGACCAACAAAAACATATTAATCAAGCCAATATTGGTCCCGGGAGCGGGAAAAATTGCCCGTGAACCCGGCGGAAACCCGCGGAATCGTAGCGTAGGTATGCGCTACAAGCGAAAACATTTTAATTCAGCAACGTGTGAAGGTCGATGTGAAGAAGCTTTTTACTGAATTTCTCGCATTATTTTGCTCTCTTATCGTTGTCAAGTGAATGGAGAACTACGCAGTGGAATTAAAGAGCTTGCATTTCTTCAAAAAGGCGAGTAGTCATTTGATTTTAACCGACAGAATTTAGTTGTAGTCAAGTTTGTTGTTCGTTTTTGGAAATCAGTTTCATGTTCAAACTTGCGGGTTCAAATTACAATTCACCGTGTTTAGACTCAATTCCTTCGTTTTAATTGTTTGCTTTTCGTTTCTCTGTTTTCCTAAACAAACCTTCCGTTAATTTTCATTCAATAAATAACTTTGTGGCTACCGGTATTCCCGTTTATAATTCTCGGCACGTATCAATTTTATGCCGTCGGCTTTGAAAGAGCTTATAATGCAGGCGAAGTTTGTCAGGGTTTCGCATAAAATGAAAACTGCAAACTGCCACCGAATGGCAAAAATTAGATTTAACATGTGAAATAAAATTGTAGTATACGTAAAGACTGTAACTGGGAACAGTTTTGCTCGAAAAATGCTTTTCATGATATTTGTTTACGGCAAGAGTAATGCATGGAAGATTGCCGAAGATTGTCGTAGAATTTGACGGCGGCTTTGAATGGTTTTTGTGAAAATGGAAATAGCTTCTCGTTTCAGCTGCTTTGTGATGAAATGCCGCTCTAGTATCCATTTCTGTAATTACATATTTGTGGTGTAAAAATTAATCGTCTGAGTTTCTTGTTACTTGGGTTATTTCTTCGGTAGTCTTCTGAGCTACATGTACTAGCGCGCGTGAAAAACAGATTTTGCAAAACAAGCCTGAGATTTCAATATTTCTTTATCAAATTCAAACGAAGTACGAAAAAAATAAAAAGGTTATTGGCCGGCCTAGGTCGGTCCGTATTGAGAAAAACTGTGCCCTTGGTCTTGAGTAAGGCCCTCGGCCTAACGGCCTCGGGCCTTACTCAAGACCACGGGCACAGTTTTTCTCAATACGGACCTCCCGGCCGGCCAATAACCTCTATGTATTCAGTTTGTCACGAGCGTAGGACAAAGAAACAAATCTGAGTCCCCTACAGAATCAGTCGGGGACTCAGATTTGTTTATTTGTCCCACGCTCGTGACAAACCGAATACAGTTACTTTACTACAGTACGACCGAGCTTAACATTACCATCTTTATATTTTTACCACAAAAATCTATCTAGTATACTAAAATGCTAAAAATAAGGTGAAATCTAATTAAGCTAAATCTAAATTGGTTAAAATGCTAAAATAAGTTAAGAATGCTAAGACAATGTAATGCTAAAAGACCTCAAACAAACTGGTCTACAATGAAAAGGAGCATTCTGATTGGTTACCTGAGCAGTCCGAATTTTGCAATCGGCGGACCGCTAAGAGGGACCGCTCGCGAACTCATTTCCCCGAAATACTTTTATGAAACATTTAACAAAAGAAAACTGGTTTCTATTAAAGTGCCTATAACCCTTCGCTAGCTATATATTTTTCTTAAACTAGGAAGGTTGAAGATATTATATTCAAAAGAAAAAATCCAATTCGCTTTTTCCTTCATTATTTTAGAAGCATTTAAACCCGCGCCTCAGCGCTGAAAATCTGCGCGCGCGGTGAGCCTGGGCCGAGCTGTTCTGTGACGTAGCCTACGGAAGACGATCACTTGTTGAAGAGATATTCCCTTTTCTATGCTATTTGTGTTTGAACACCCGTATACCGTGCATCGATCTGGCATTTTTTGATGATTCAGAGAGTAGAAAAGCAGTGAAGTTGTGAAGACCGTCAGAAGCGTGTTCCGTAGGCTACGTCATAAATGTGTTCTATTATTATTATAATTTTATTATTATTGTTATAACACTCGTCCCCAGACTCTTTTATCGCTCGATTATTATGACACAGGAAGCACAAATGATGATTTTTCGCTAACTTTGAATAGCTGTAAAAAAATGGCAATTCAAAACTTGGAAGTTTTTTTGGCAAAATAATGTTCCATAAGGCAATTACTTTCGGGGAAAATATAGTCTGAGCAAGGGTTATAGGCACTTTAAGTAGAAACATTTTTTCTGATGTCTGGTGGACAATTTTTGAAAGTGGCCTGAAAAATTCGGCTCGGTCCATAAACTTGCAAAAAAAGAACTCGACCAATATTTTCCCAATACGGACCGAACAAGCTAGTTCAATAACATCTATATATTAAAAAAGGAACAAGGATGTTGAGGAAGATTGAGACGGATTACGAAACGATGATCTTACGCCATATCTTGCGCCATACGTGACATAGTTCCTTTACAAAATGGACATTTAGTTGTCAACTGGAGACAGCTGTAAAGTTATTCACAAATAAAATCAATTCTGTGTCATGTGACAAACTGTTTTACTGCGTAGATGCCACGGCCAATATCGAAATTCCGGAGGAAATAACGAATGTTTGGCATTGAAACTTCGCTCGACCTGCTAACGTTTCACCTACTGCCACTAAACGACAAAAACTGCGTATTTGTTCGACAAAAACAGGTGATGGTTGTTGATAATCATTTATTTTATTGTCAATACTGACTGCACAGTCAGAATGTTTCTACAGATAATGGAATACAATTCTTAAAGTATTCTTTAAAATTTGGTAATTTGCTACTGCAAATACAGTAGAACCCCGCTAACTCGAACTCCCAAGGGAAACAAAAAATAGTTCGAGATAGCGGGGGTTCGAGTTAGCCGATAGTAAATAACTGAAAAACAAGGGGAATGGGTTTGAGTTCGAGATAGCGGTGAGTATCGAGTTAGCGGGGTTCTACTGTATCTGTTCAACTTCATGAAATATGTACTATTCAATACTTTAAAAATTTGTATTAAAAAAATAAATTTATTTTTAAAGGTTTGTACAGTATTTAAAAATACAAACGTCTTATTGTGAAAAATCTAGTCTTTATTCAACACAAGTGGGAAAACAGTTATCAGTAATTATAATGTCGGTTGGAGCGAAATGAAGTCATACTTCTCTTCGTATTCCGGCCAAGGAATACGGGCCAAGTGGGACATTTTTGTGAATTATTCCATAAAACTGACCCATTTTGATTTGTTATCCCTTGTTAGCTTTTATCCTTACGATACTGAATACAAACCGTTAGACACTCCACTCCCCGTAAACTGCAATTTGCATATTTCATCAAACGCCCACTCATTGACAGCGTTATTTGGTATTTGCCCCGTTGCCAGTTAACTGACCGATGTCTTCCCCTACCGTGTGTTTAATTTCTTTGTTTTAATAATTAATATCGGAAACAAGTGGTTTGTCAGTCAAACACGTCCGTTCGTCGCTGTGTTTAAATATTGTAATCACGGCATGCACAGAGAATTCAAATTGCTATCGATCCGGCAAACCTGTTAGTCGCTTACTCATGAATGAACGGCTCTCCCTAAAGGTCGGTGTAAACTGGCAACTTGAAAGTTATTCCAAATATCGTGTGTTTAAAAAAGTACCTAACGTCATACTCACGTATTTTTCGCTTCTTTTTTTGCAGATAAAAGACAATTCAAACTGAGATGAGGTAATAACGACCTGGAGAATTCTGTGAAATCGAAAATCAACGCGCTTAACTACATCTTATACTCCAGGTTAGGTTGCAAGTTTAGTCCGTTGTGTTTTCTTGTTTTTTTATTTTTATTTTAAAGAAGGATCACTTACGCGTTATACCGTTCGTTCATCTACAATATAATTTCTCGTATTCTTCAACATTTTAAGACCTTTCAGGTCTATTATGAATTTCATGGTGGCTTAAATAAATATTGCCCGGTTTCAAGCTTCTTCTGGACTCGAAAAAAAACCCATTGGTTTATTGAATTTGATATGTTGCATAAAATTTCAAAGTGACTATGCAAATGTGAAAAATGTTTCGATTTTAAATAAAACTTGAAAATAATAAACTCAGACCTTGGCATTTTTGCCCTCCTTCTTTTGTATAACTGGTGTGCCTCGTCCTGAAATATCGCCGGAGTTAAGTGTTAAACCTACAATCGTGAAATGTATTAATAAGAATATTTATAAGCCTTGACAGATGTCTCCTTAAACGTGAAAGTTCCTCTCAAAACTGCTCAAAAAAACAAAACAGAAAGAAGCTCGCGGCATTAGCCAATGTCAAAAAACGCACGCAAACCTCTAAAATTACGTCAGTGGTAAAATTGAGACAAAAGATCGCCAATGTTATATTAAACATTAAACACATGCAGACTTAATTGTATAAAACGTATAGGTTTGCCTGCACTAAGACATGGAAGAAAAAAAAACATCTGGATGTAAATTGTTTTTGGAAATCAATTATGGGCAACTTCCCAATGGCGTTATGAAAGCAATCTGCCCACGCCGTACTCCATTTTCTCATAGTTAATAGAGGAAAATGGTTATGAAGCCGGCAAAGTTCTTTGTTATATGTTTTTGTTCGCTATTTTGGGGGTTGACCGTGCACAAAACCTGACAAAATACATTAGGTTGTTACGTGTGTTCAAGCAACTAACCAATAGAAACGTTGCGATTACGTAATTCATGCATAGTGTATGAGCGCAAAACAAAAGATTGTGCACGGTCATGGACCTAACACAACATAACTCTCGGCCTCTTTGTTTGCTCCTTTGAAGTTTGCCGGGCTTCATAACCATTTCCCTCTATTAACTATGGTTTTCTCAAGCAAGACTCCCACGAACTTTTATTGAGTTACCGTTGTACATGGCAAAGATAATTCCGTCTTCCTTCCAACGGCCTGATGTTTGTAATTGTCCATTTTAATCATGCAAATTTGACATAATAAGTTAAAGCAAAAAAGGAAGTTAAAATTCAAGTACAAGTTCAAAGGACAACCGGAAAATATTGGTGGTAACAGCATTTTTATATAATATAGTTTTATATATATATAATTCTGTATAATTCTATCTATTTCTTTGTTTTCCCTTGTATTGCTTGTGCCGAGTTTTAGCCTTTGGGGAAGTTCTCGGCGACTTGAGCACCAGTGACGTGAGATCAAAATATTCGGACCTTAGCACATTAGGCACTCATCCATTATGGTTTTTTGCGCAATACTCTTAAAAAATGGTTCAGACTTGAACCATTTCACTCCCAAGAGAGCTAAGCTCAAAACTGAGGGGAAAAAACCTTGAATTTTGTTTTGCAAAATTGTAAAAAACAAACAGTACCACTTGAAAGTACTGCTCAAAAGCTTTCATTTGAATGGTCACACACAAGTGATTCATCCACAGACTCAAAATTATAACCACATTTATACATATATATTTTATTGAACGCATCCCCACATGAGGCTTTTATAAGAAATACATCAAATTTGAGTCAAATTTATTGACTCAAGGTTTGAATCTGGGAGTGAAAGGGTTAAATTTGTTAAATGGCTTTCTTTCAGTGAACTCGATCGTCTTGGAATGAATATATTTCCAAGACACAACGGCTGTTCATGTTTTTAATATTTTTATGTGTCGAGTGTGTCATGATCAGTGGTTTCACCTGCAGTAACTCTCACTGGTTGCTAAAAATGGGTTCAATTTATCCTTGTTCAAAAAGAACCATTTTAAGGACTGTTGGCGACAATAAGACTGTTTAAGAATCATTGTCCCCTAATTTTTATGTATATGAAGTAAGCTGTATATATAATATATCACGGAATTAGGTTAAGGGTTAAAGTCCATCATGAAGTGACAAGGAGAATCGATACTCCCCAGGATGGGATATTGACCATCGCACAGTGCGACTAGCGCTCGAATCCAGACCGCTCGATCTGGAGTCCAACGCGCTAACATTAAGCCGCCGCGCCATCACTAGACCTCACTGTGTCACTATTTAACAATTATTCCACGAAATCGAGTCGTATGAGTTCATGTACGGCGAGATTGAGTGGTATAATTGTTTTATAATATACTCACCACAGGATATTGCAATTAAAAATTACTGGGGAAAGAACGGAAGGAAAAAACAGAGGAAAAATGGGATATTTATCGTAATTAGCGGGATTCCCAAATATGGTAGTAATGGTACATTGCCTCATATGCCTTGAGTAGGGAACCAATCAGATTGTCCAAAATTACGATATCCTGTGGTGAGTATATTATAATATTATATATGGCTATTTTTTGCGTTGTACAAAATTTCCTTCAAATCGAAAGAAACTTCGTTCAAAATAACAGTTTACTAAGTTAGATCATAGTTAATAGAGGGAAATGGTTATGAAGCCCGGCAAAGTTCGTTGTTATATGTTTTTGTTCGCTGTTTTGGCCTTGACCGTGCACAAAACCTGACAAAATACAATAGGTGGTTACGTTCAAGCAACTAAGCAATAGAAACGTTGCGATTACGTAATTCAACCATCGCAAAACAAAAGAT
Source organism: Desmophyllum pertusum (assembly GCA_029204205.1). Lineage (NCBI taxonomy): Eukaryota > Metazoa > Cnidaria > Anthozoa > Scleractinia > Caryophylliidae > Desmophyllum > Desmophyllum pertusum. The sequence continues at coordinate 352,223 of MU825402.1, forward strand.
GTGCACGTTCATGGACCTTCCAACATAAATCTTGGCCTCTTTGTTTGCTCCTTTGAAGTTGCATTTCTTCTCCCAACAGGAGTCGAGCCTATGACCTTCCGCACACCGATCGGACTGGCTCAACCACTGAGCTACAGGAGACTCGTGAGAGCTTAGGCCATATAACTAGGTTCAAATGTGACAAACTTCCCGCATACTGTACTGTTAGGACAGGTTTTGTCGATATGTGACATATGTGTGGAAAAGAAAGATGGTGAATTTTAAGCTTGGTAGAAATATGAGAAAGATGTTTCATCCGTCAGTGACGTCACAAGCTACTCGGAAAAAAATTTCCGAGTTCCCCCAACAGAAGAACATATGAACAAGCTTGTTATTTAACAAATAAAGAAGCCAAAACCATGTATTATACTGTCATAAAACACGACGGGAATTTGAGAACACGAGAGAAATTTAGAAAACACGAGCCGCAGGCGAGTGTTTTCTAAATTTCTCAAGTGTTCTCTAATTCCCGGAGTGTTTTATGACAGTATAATACATGGTTTTGGCTTCTTTATTTGCTTTAAAATATAGATTTAACGCGCGCGAAACGATAAAACACGGCTTTTCTATGATTTATACTCTGATAAAACATGGTTTTTAACCAATCAGAGCGCGCGCATTTTCCAGTCTATGTTTTAAAGTCTTATAGATATATATTGGAAAAATGTTGGCGTCGTTCTCTTCATTTGCACGTTTTTGGACCTCGCCTAGTTTTGTTGTTGTTGGTTTTTTTGCTGGATCTAGCGCCTGTTGTAGACATACGCGTTCCAGACGTCACTCAAGTTATGAATAAACAATTTGAAACGCAAAACTGTTCAGAAAAGGGAGCCCTGTGCTGCAATATCACCAAGAACAAAAATACTTAAGCTTCATATTTCTTCGAGCGTTTTCCGCTATATCCGAGTTACGCGAATAACGAACATAAATATAAGCTTTATTAAGCCCCCTCTAAACTGATGAGAGCCCTCAAGAACATTATCCGAAAAATATGAGAAAGACTAAAGACGCATATGTACAGGGTTAGACTCGGTCTGAAGTAAAAAAATCACAAATACCAACAGGAATGTGCTGAAGTATAAAACGAAACAAAGAACAGAGCTGTGAATAGTTCATATTCTCACCGGTATTTGTGAATATTTTACTTCAGATCGAGTCTAACCCTGTACAGATGAGTCTTTAGTCTTTTTATTCAGCGGTTTTGGTTAACTCGAAACTGGACTATTAATCTGAAGCGAGAACGCTAGCATTTACCGTCCGTGCATTTGACTCGACTATCATGCAGTGTCATTTAATATTCAACATTTCCATTGGCAAGTATCACCTCATTTTACATATATTTACCAAATATTATCTCCAACTTCGTGTAATATAAAGAATTATGTCTACCGGGGCTTCCACTACGCCTTAAATAGAAATTCGAAAGGATAGCACACATGATACTCTTCACGTCTTTATTTAAATGATTTTAATGCGAAGTGAATCTGCAGTGATGGGCTAACCCCATTGCAGATTAACAATTTAGATCAGTTTAGAAGCAGTAAACTTTCGAATGTCATATCTGTTTACAGTAGTGTAAACAACCAAAAATAGGGAGTTTAAGTAAACGACAATGGCAACGCAGTACAATGGTTCTGCACGTGCGTTATACGTTTTGGTACATTTCTTAGCCGTCCTCTGCAAAACAACAACGTAAAATGGCCACATTCTGCGTTTTGTGAACCACAACGGCGAAATTTTAAGATTCTATTTAATTGGAATAGAACGCTGTCTCCACATATTCATCTCTAGATATAGTTCTGACAACGATAGACAAACTTAATGGATCTGCATTAAAAAACAAATCGCGAGACTGGTAATATTAAAGGAGAATATAAATTATATGGTTTTAATCGACAATATCGTCGACGCCGTGGTTACTGAAGTTCCCTAATGTCAATTAAAAGGCTTTTTTTTCTTCCAGTTAAAGTTCGACATGGTCGGAAAAGTTTTAAAATATATCTGATGTGGTAAAAAAGCATGCATCTATTTATAAAGCTTTTAGTTCAGCTGACATAACACGACAGGCATTCAACAATTACAAATTATTCTTGACGCAAAAACAGTGATCTGCTAATTTGCGTCGGAGTGTAATTATAATAAATGACATCCTTTTCCAAAAGACACGCAAGCTTGTTATTCACGAAAACATTTACAAAAAGACGTTTAAATGCCGAAAATGTCTGTTTTCATTCGGTCAGAGTATAAATTTATATGAAAAACCCAAACTGTAATATAGATAATGGAAGATTCCATTTCTTGAATAGTGCACCGCACTGTGAAATCTGCAAGTAAATAGAGACGTGCAAATAATATATCGTATTTCATGATCTAAAGCCATTAAGGATGACATAAGCAAGACATATTGATTAAGAGATTGGGATACGGTAAATAAATACTCTCATTGTGCTCATCATTGCCCATTAGTCATACTGAAATATTGTCGTGGCTTGCCGGATATTCTTGTGTTCGCCACATACCCAACTCTTAACTAAGTTCAATTATTGTAACAGGTACCAAGTATCGCTGTACTGTAAACAAGTTTCCATTTATCATGTATTATGCGTGAAAGATTTTCAAAAAAAATTGTACGGTAAATTAACAGATGAATACAAAGCTTCAATTCTCCCTTCCTTTCGTTGCAGACTGAAGGAAGCAATTGAGAAATTCTATACCCAATGAAGACGATCTAAAAAAGTTTGTTTATATCAACGAAGTGATTGATTCAAGTCCAGCACTACCTAGAAAGGTAAGGGGAAAAACGTCTTCAAACCTGTTTTTCTTGTATTCAATTCCGAATGCGCGCATGAAAGCTTGGTATCTTAAGTTAAGAATCTGAGCAACTTAGCTGGCTCGTCTACAACCTCGTCCCCAGGGCGCTTTTCCCTATGTGTAGTAGCGCCCTGGGGACGACGTTGGTTTGTCTATACTGCCTGCTTCCCTAACAGACCAAGACTAGTTCAAAATTTTTTTTCCAAGTTTAAAATGGGGCCATTGGCGCCACATAAGCTCAAATAACAGGGTTTGTATGAAAGTCTCAAGTAAATAATTTTTGTAAAGTCTGAGAGTTTCTGAAATATTCACAGTATGAAACTTTAAGCATAGTTAATAGAGGGAAATGGTTATGAAGCCCTGCAAAGTTCTTTGTTATATGTGTTTGTTCGCTATTTTTGGGGTTGACCGTACACAAAACCTGACAAAATACAATAGGTGGCTAGCAACTAACCAATAGAAACGTTGTGATTACGTAATTCATGCATAGTGTATGAGCGCAAAACAAAAGATGTGCACGGTCATGGACCTTCCAACATAAATCTTGGCCTCTTTGTTTGCTCCTTTGAAGTTTGCCGGGCTTCATAACCATTTCCCTCTATTAACTCTGCTTTAAGATACCTGGAAAAAGATTATACTGATCAAATTCGAGGGATTTAAATTTGCTGCAAGCAATAGCGTTTCCATATACATTTATCTGTTAGTTTCTGTGGACTTGGATGACTCAGTCTTACAGAATCGGGACTGCATGCTACCCTAGAACATTTATATCCCCAGAGCAAGCAACTCCCATCATTTTATTATGAAGGGAATAATCGTGAATTATTATTATTATTATTTTATAGCACACGACCCCACAAGCATTGTCATGCTTTAATAATCATCGTGTCAAAATAAAGGTTATTGTATTGTATTGTATTGTATTTTATATAATTTACTGTATAAAACTCGCGCTGTGATTGGTTTAGAACCGTCCTCTATTAGAGTACAGACGGACGAATGACGTCACGTGTGGCGGGAAAACACGCGCGCCCTGCCACAACACGAATTCTTCGCATCGCCGTCTCAAAACAGAGAAAACTTTTCATCAAACTGGAAATATTCCGTAGGAAATTCAATGTAGATCAATTGATACTGATTTTAAATCAGCTGTTCAAGCTTGGCTAGAACTTGGAGGAAAATATGATGGACTTTTAGATCATTGTGAACAGAATCCGAGAAATTTAGCGAGATTATCGCTCGCCGTGAAGCGACTTGCAACGGGATTTGGACTGGAATAATTCAGATTGTTTTTCCTCATATCAGGTTAGTCTCTAAATATTTGTTTTTCGAGACATTTGCTGAGTTGAGCTGTAGTTTATTTTAAGCCGTTTAGTTTTCACAAAGTTTTATTTGAGTGCATGAAAACACTGTGGCCTAAACTCGATGTTTGTTGACATAATTTTTATCGGCTTATTTAGCGTACATTCAAGTGAAAATCCGAAGCGAATATCTCCAAAATTATATAAAACGAATAGATTCTATTTGGCCGTGGGTCGGTACTCTAATAGAGTACAGAAGACGTCAAAACGTGACAAGAACAACAGTGACCCACTCGACTACGTCTCGTGGGCCACTTTAGTTGTTCTTGTCACGTTTTGACGTCATCTGTACTCTATTAGAGTACAGACGCACGGCCAAATAGAATCTATTTGTTAAGTATTATGGAATACTAACTATTCGTGTCAGCATAGCTAAAAAAATCGAATATGACGTACATATTTTACAGGGGGAAAAAACTGATATTCCATGTATGCCTATGAGATAAAAACTCATATTATCAGACTTGCCCTTGAAACATTTTCTTTCCAAAACCAGTCTATATGGACGTTTATTATGAAGGGGAATAAAAAAACAACACTTTTTAAATTTATATTCATGAGATAAAACTCGTATCACCTGACATTGCAAAAATAATTGGCCGTTATTTCCCACTGGCAGGCTGCGGAGCAACTTATTCTATTGTGGGAGAATACGCGATATCAGTCTATTTGTAAAGTAACATTCTTCTTTCCACGCGACTTTGTTTGTTATCGCCTAACGACGGTTCAGATTGTTTTAGTTGGTTTGTAAAAGTCCAATAACCTCCATTTTAAACTCAGAAATATCGAAAGAAACGGTGCTATGTTTTTCGATTTTTTGCATACTGGACGGGGATGCATAGAAAGCCCGGATCTGCAAAGATGGAGGATTTGAAAAACAGTGCTGTATTGGAAATTCGTAAATCTTGCCGATTATTTTTACATCTATCACGATAAATCTATTCTGTACAATTAACTAAGAAGCATCAGGATGTGAGGAATATTAGTTGATAAGTTCATGGTTTAGTGACGCGCGCGGCGCGGTATTTTGGCGGGAAATTTTAAGTCTGGAGCGGCATCCGCTCCGTGTGTGACGTAACAGGAAGTTAAATTATTTGGCTCCACACATTGAAAGATATGATCAGCGTTCACCTAAGGCAATATACCTGTGTGTAGGAGATTCTACCCACGCTTTAGCCTTAAAATTCTTTTTAAAAGCGAGTAAACGAAGAAAAATTGAAATATTAATTTGCGAGTGTCGGACTTAACTAGGATTTACTATTAACTCTTGGCTTATAGGAAACAATGTGACATTTAATGGAATCAAGAAAACACAATCTCCAAATGTATACATCTATTATTGTTGCGTTGGCTATATTTGTTTTTTTAATTCTCATGAATTCTTCAAACTCGGTGTACTCAGTTGCCGTCGAATTGGTAATTTTTCTCCACAGAAGCTCATTTACGAGACTTTTTTTTGTCAAATAAACTTATACAACCACGTAATTCCCTAAACGAACTCGGCTTTCGACAGTTTTCTACGCGTGTATTTGGAATTATAATCCTATTTATGTCTGCGGCCCGCCTGAATTAATCCTTCGGGCTACATAATGGCCAATTAATCGAGGTGTAAAGATCGAAGGAAGAAAGAAGCAAAAAAATAACAATAATTTGCACAATGTAAAGCCGAAATGACGTCTGTCCGAATTATGTATATATGGAAATTCTTTTCAAGGACTTCTGGTTGTCCGGGAAATTCTGTTGGAGCTATTTTGTTGGTTGCTTCTGAGTTTCCCTCACACCTTTAAGACAAAGCTTTAAAGGCTATGGCGTTCGAGATATACTAGTTTTGAAGCTCAGACGTTGTCTTCGTATCTATATTTTTTTGCCCACTGGTGTAAAAATTGGACGAGAAGAATAACAAGACGTTCAGTGTTACTTGGTCGCCGATAACAGCGCGACAAGCTTTAAAGTGCAAAGGTAAACATGTTGCTTTGCTAGTTCGTGCCTTCATGTAAACATAATTGAAATGTTGGGTTTTGTACAAGTACACTTTTGGCTTTGAAAATCAAGAGTTTTATTCTTGAGATCGTTTTTGTTTGGAATTATCGAGAGGCTAACGTTCAAACTGGAACTGATAAACTAAACTAAGCATCGTTTATTGCCTGTCCACACGTTTAATGAGCGGTATAATGTTCGGTTTCTTGTAGCGCAGAAAATATCGTTTGTAAAAGCAAAAAATAGATATGTCTTCATTATATTAGAACTGAACTTGCTCACAAAAACTGAGGTATGATGTCTACTGAAAGCATTAACCTTGAATGTTATTTGTTTCGTAGATTAGAGTGTTGTCGGTTCACTTCTTTTCTACGTTTAACATGTAAATAAGTCAGCTCTAATTTTAATTCACCGCTGTAAATTCATTTTGGCAAGAGAGAAATATTATATTTGTGGTTTTCATAGCAGCGCTTATTTTTCGTCTCTATGCGCGCCCATGTCGCGTTAATGTCGCGTTATAACGAACATAAACGGACCAAAATACACACACCACACGGACACACATACACAACAACACTAACATCTCATTGTACACTTGCGGAGATATTTAATCTTCAAGACTCATTTGCTCACGACGAACCAGTTTTTAATGTGTTATACATGTCGAACCCCCTTTGCATATGTAAACGTTTACCGCACTTAAAATGGTAATTTTGCATTGAAAAGGTCTGGGCTGTTACTGCTCGTCAGCGAAGTTTAGAGAAAATCATTTACATTCTCCGAAGGATGGCTAACTGAGTGAATTAATGATTGTTTTTGTTTTGTGACGTCGCGATGTTTCAAGAAACAAAAACAATGATATAACTCAAGGTCTTTCCTCTTCCAAAATATATCACCAAATCACTTTCAACCCAGTTGCATTTACTGAAGAAATACTTTTTTCCTATTTTTAAAAACTGCTGAAAGCTGTGAATTCTGCATACAACCTCCTTCATGCATTCAGCAGCGCACATACACAGACATAAAACCAAATGATTTCTTATTATGTTCCTTGAATATCTCAATTTAATTTGACCGAATTATTTGCCACTGTATAATGACAGTGCAGCTTTGTGCGAGCATAAACATTCAATGGTTTTTCTCTTTCAAACTATAAAATGATTTCTTGCTAGTTTATTTTCGGATTTCAGCCAGTGCAAAAAAAAAACTCGAATTCGTTTATATATTTTAAATTCCTTGAAGCATTTCCCGATCAAAACGTGGCATTTGCAATCATTATAGCGACAACCGCGCCAGTAAGCTTTTTATTTAATCAGTTAATCATTCCGCCAACAATATTTTCAGTAATAGTATAATTTTTTACTTAAATACAAACAATATTTTGAACATGTGCAATTGAAGTAATTTTTTTAAATTTACAATGTCTTCTTTAAAATGTTTCCAGCTTGGTATACTAGTAGGTTCATAAAACACTGCATGGAAATAAAAGCTTACAAAAAAGTTTCATTTATAAGACCTAATTTTCATGTTATTGAATTCGTCAAGGAAGCGAGAGTTTATCATCGGAAATTCAATCTAAGATTAACTGAATTTTGTAGACCGACTTGAAAACATCACGTCATCTGCATTAATTGTCTCCGTGGAAGGCACGATATTAAAAAACGAAATTCACCATGTGTGCTATACGTTATAATGAAATGTGCATTTCACTATATTAAAAATAAATTCATTCCGTTATAGAAGGAGATGTTATTTAAAATTTAATTAAAATCAAATCAAAATTAGTTTTACCCCTTGCAAGATACAAGAAACAATAATAGAAGATGATTTCATTTTAAATTAAAATAAAAGAAATGACAGAAAGAAAAAAAGCTGGTGTGGATCTTAAAATCAAATGGCTGACGGTGTGTATCTGATTCAAACTAGAAACCTACAAACATTTCTAGCTTAGCCAATTTGGCGTATTTATCAACGAAATTAACGAGTTCGCGACCGTCCAATCTGTTATCATATAGAAAGATTATAGACGTGGGAGTAATTAGAATATGCTGATAACGAAATATAAAGGTTGGAATCTACAGCATACAGGATAAGCGACAATAAATAGAAACTCTTATTTGCTAGCAGTTTGAGCATATAGTTAACAGAGGGAAATGTTTATGAAGCCCGGCAAAGTTCTTTGTTCTATGTTTTTGTTCGCTGTTTTGGCCTTGACCGTGCACAAAACCCGACAAAATACAATAGGTGTTTACGTGTGTTCAAGCAACTAACCAATAGAAACGTTGCGATTACGTAATTCAACCATCGCAAAACAAAAGATGTGCACAGTCATCAGTGGACCTTCCAACGTAAATCTTGGCATCTTTGTTTGCTCCTTTGAAGTTTGCGGCGCTTCATAACCATTTCCCTCTATTAACTATGGTTTGAGGTTGCAGCATGTGTCCATTTCAGAAGAATAGACTTATGTCAAATAAGCCACCGTCACGGGGAAAATTAACTACATTCACATTTCACATTAAGAGATGTTGTGGAGGAAACGCACATGCGGCGTTAGATTCATGGCCAACAATACCGAACGCACGCAGTAAGCTTTGAACAACAATAACACCGATAATGACACCGCGGTGTGTTTATCTTGTGATATATCAAACACGAGAGACCAGTGTTTCATCCGATTGCCGAACACCGAGAACAGGGTTGAAATACGACGCGTAGCGGAGTATTTTTGACGAAATTCCAGGTGTTTGGAAATCGGATGAAACACTGTCTCTCGTGTTTGATAAAGCCTGGTTTTCACTAGCGACGCAAGCACAAGCGCAAGCATAAGTGCAAGCACTATAGAGCCCTTATTTCGCCGTGAAAACGGGCTTGACGCAAGCATAAGCACAAGGATCAAAATATTTTGATCCTTGTGCTTGCGCTTATGCATGCTTGCGTCGCTAGTGAAAACGAAACATAACACAAGCACAAGGAAAAAGCAGTGATTTTGATATGATTTTGAAGGAATTTTTGAACAAAACAAAGTTTAGTTCAGAAAATTATCTCCGATAGTCATTTGTGAGTTATTGTGTTTATTTTGCTTGCCTTGATTCTACGAATCTTGCTGGTTAAAAACGCTGTTGCCGTGAAAATTGTTCGTTTCGTTTTCTAGTGAAAATAACATTATTCGAGCTTGTGCTTGTGCTTGTGCTTGCGTTCGTTTTCACTTGCACATAATTCTTGTGCTTGCGCTTGTGCTTACGCTTGTGCTTGCGCTTGTGCTTGCGCTTGTGCTTGCGCTTGTGCTTGCGTCGCCAGTGAAAACCAGGCTTAAATCTTCTCAATCGAAATTATTGAATTATTAATGAGTTTGAGAAGGTTTGTACAATTTGCTCTATCCAATTCAATCAGAACGAAGATGAGGTATTGAGTTTTCAGCCAATCAGGTTCAAAAGCTAAACAAATGTGTAATTTGCTCACGCGAATTTTCCCGCGCTTGCTGCCAGTTGTGTTCTCAGTGCATAGATAATATATACGCTCTGGTTTTCAGACTATTTTGTCTTAGGAACTTATTCTCAAGACACCTGCCAAGACGCTTCACAATAGATTGCGCAGCAACAACAACAACAACAACAACAACGACGACGAAGACAGTGATTACAAAAATTAATGAAAAGAACAGAAAATTGGTAAAGTCATATTTTTACTCAGAATGACTAAAAAGTGAATCTTGCTGAGTAGCTACAGGTTTGTTTAAAATTTCCATACTAGCTTGCTGGTAATAAAGCGTAAAATAGAAGGGAAAAAGAGGAGGAAAAATATAGTGCTAGAATTAGAAATATATAATATACGGTACAATAATACATAGAAATAATCAGTGGCTGTAAATGTGCAAAGGAAAAGAACTAAAAGGTCAAAACGTTAATAGGTTCTACCAGAAGAAGGGATTGTCACACTGGTTAGCGTATTCGTGAAACATCGGTCCATGTTACATGCAAAAATGTATCAGTTACACATTTTTTCACTAAACTCTATTAAACTCTATGCGATGTTGTTGGACGTCCACTACAAAACCTTTGAACTGGTTGTAAACCGTAAGAGAAACCATGCTTCATACATCTTAAATGTGTGCAATTTTACATCAGCTTAGAATGAAAAGGGTTGATATCGTTTTGGGAAAAAAAACAGATCGATGTCATTAACCTCCGTCAACCACTAATCTATATATGTAAGAGAGAGGTACGTCAGATGACTTAAGGAAGTACGTTGTAACTCAGTTTAAAATCTATATAATCCCAGCGTACTAAAATGATTTGCAAGGCTTTCAAAATTTGCATTTTGATGACAGTATACTATTTAAAATTCGCTGGAAAAGATTACATTGGGATTAATGCCAGACAGTCTATTTACAAAGAAACTTGAATAAGAAGCAAAAACCGTGGACCAAATTGCACGTTGGATCTTAAGGGAGATCTAATCAGCTAAAAAAGGCTGGAATGGCCAGCCGAAATATTATAAATCAAATATAATAACCGTTGTATCTGCTTTGCAGTATTCCTGGACTGTTCTCTACTTATTCACAAAGAGCCAAATTTGTTTTATTTCGAATCTCCTTTATGTTAGAAGTTTTTTTAACTTTTATGGTAGAGCTTTTCTCTAACATAACATTAAGTAACCATGGACTTTCTGTTTTTCAACGTTATTGGATCATTGACAAAGATTTCACTGGGTTTTCTATTCAGCCTGTAGGCTTGAAATGTCAGATTACATTAGGTTAGAGGGGTAAATATAATGAACATCTTTGGATCCGTGATTCTTTCATCTGTCACTGCAAACTATAAACAACGAAATTAAAGAGTCTGAGATCTTCATATTGTTGTGTTTTTTTGCAATATTTAAAGGAAAAGCTAAGCTATAGACGTATTATTCAAATGCTATTTTCCACTCGCAAATTAATCTATCTTGCAAATTTGAAATCCATCACTTGGCAAAATATTAAAAGCCTTAAGACGAAATCCATTAGAAAATCGAGTAATATTGCTGGCCAGTGGACAAAAATCCTGTACTACGACGCCATAAGCTTTCACGCTTAAACTAGACATTCATGAGCCATACCTTAACGGTATTCGCCAAATAATATAACTCCAAAATCCTGAAATTGCTTTCCGCCTTGAGTTTGCTCCCGTGAATGGGTTGAGTCATGAGAGCTGGCAGCCATGTTTAACAAAAACATGGCTGCCACCTCTCATGATTCAACCCATTCACGGGAGGAAACTCAAGGCGGAAAGCAATTTCAGGATTTTTGGAGTTATATTATTTGGCGAATACCGTTAAGGTATGGCTCATGAATGTCTAGTTTAAGCGTGAAAGCTTATGGCGTCGTAGTACAGGATTTTTGTCCACTGGCCAGAAATATTACTCGATTTTCTAACGGATTTCGTCTTAAAGTCTTCACTTCTAAACAGCAATTCTTTTTGTAAAGATACATAGTCGAAGGTCATTTCAGAAGATTCTGTTTTCAATGATATTTCAATGCAGATCTGATCGGAAACTCTTCATCTCTTAAATGCTTTTTTAGAAATATATATAGTACAGGGTCTACAGAGGTAATTTTTTTTCAGTAATTCAATAGTGAAGTAGTTTTTCTCTTTTAATGTTGACCAGGCCCAAGGCAGATGTATTTTAAGACATTGAAAACAATTCCTTATAAGGCTTTGGGTCCTTTTTGGTTTTCGTCTAGCTGTGAGTGTTCATGTTTTCCTGTTTTCGTGCTGATTCCAAAAAAATAAACATTTGCAAATTCTCGACTCAAGCTGATAGAGAGGACCAACATTAAAATCAGCTGCGGCTTATGTGGTTTTCCTCGCTAATCATTTTTTCATTTATTCGTGGGTTTTTTCCATTTATATCGCTAAGCTTTAAATTGTTACGAAATATTTATCCTGCTGTGTGGTATTCGTTTTAACTAATATGCCTGAAAAATCAATTTCGTGAAATCACGGTATATGTTTACATTGTTCATGTGTTTGGTCCATGATTCATGTCGACTGTTAAGTGCGGTTTGACCACACAAAACACAAGTTGACAATTCAGATTTAATTTTCGTTAAATTATAAAAAGCCACTTTTGTTACATGTATTCAGGTTTCTCAAAACATGATCAAAAGCGTGAGTTGTGAATTGGATCACTTTTGAGTTGTCGACGGTCGTTTTGCTTTGAGAAGAACTTAATATATGTTTTCATTTCTTGTCTCACAGAACTGACGCATTTTAAAGAGCATCCATTACAGAACGCAAACTCAGGTATTGTGGAATCACTGTTTCCATTGCTTTTGTTGACAAACCCTTAAATTAAAAAAAAATGTGGCACAATTCGAGCATGCTTCGAGGCCTTGTCAGCCGAAAATATTACATACCAAATACAAACCGTTTATACTAGAATCAGCTAGAAATAACGTCTTAAACTCACTTAAACGGTGTATTATTGTATTTCCACCCTTTTATAGCAGCTATCGTCCTTTGTGACAAGCATTAGAATGAAATTAATTGTCTCCTTGCATAATTTCAAACATGGATTTGAAGCAAAATTTCAGCTGTCGATGTGGAAGATCTTTCCCTGACTGTGATGCATTTTCGTCTTCGTTTAATCAGTAGTATCGTTTTGAAAGTTTTCTTCTTGAAGACCGAACCAAATTTCCCACAAAGAACAACATTATCCGTCTTATCCGAACGACATTTAATTTCTCACAAAGAATTTTCGACAAACATTTTAACGAAATGAATAGGCCATTTTCGAGTTCCATTTATCTCTATTTCAAAACAAGTCCTGGTGCACAACCTTTCATATGAAAATGAGTTTTACTCACAAGGCCCTTTTCATGCAAATCAAACTCATTTTCCTTTCAATGGTTACGGCACCAGGATTCATTTTGGAACACAGGGAAAAAGGCAACTCGGAAATGGTCTATAGTACAAAATCTCAGATATTCGCGTGCGTTTGATATATACCAAATAGCCGTGTTCCATAGAGTTATGAGAACGAGAAATGATGAGCAAACACGAGCCGCAGGCGAGTGTTTCCACAGCAATTTCGAGTTCTCCCAAACTTTCACGAGTGTTACCATACTGAACTCTATGGAAACACAGGGAAAACGTCTTCTATTGTCTTTTATGAAATAAAGGCACGAAGCAATTTCTATATTTCCATAGAGTTATGCTAAATGGATTTGAGCCAATCAGAGCGCGCGTGGTATCTTGTTTATTACATAAATGTTATATTGAAGATGAACCTTTAAAGCCGCCATATTTAAAATGGAGCAAACACAACGCCATGTACCACAGTCTAATCTAATCTAATCTAATGGGAATCCGATGTCAACCAATTTCCGTATAGTTGTATTTATGAAATATCTATTTCTGTCCTCTATATGGCTGTCAGCATAGAGTGGCTTTACTGACACTTCGCGTGTAAAGCCACACAAAAACCAAACACGTACATTTTCATTTGAAACAGAGGCAAAAGGCAACTCGGGCTATTTGTTTGTGCTTTTACGTACTTGAGTTAGACGCCTGGCACATTTTTTTAACAAGAGAGAAGAATGGGTAATGCTTAGTTCGTTCGAGTGGCCAGCACTACTGCTTGGTATGTCGGTTTATTTCACAATGTAATATACATGCTATAAAGTATTTTTCTGGTACGAATTATGTAAGAGAATGATGTATGGGAACAGCTAATAAGCCTACTGCGAACCGATTTTTAAACTCGATAAAACATTCATTTAAGACCCCATCCAGACTTGTTCAGCCTTTGAAGCCAAGGTGAAACTTGATAAGAAGACTACTAATTAGAACGATATCAGAATATCAGATATAAAAGAACATGTATGTGACTAACTGATTTGCTTCATTTGATAGGACCATTGTGCGTCAATCATATCAATAGCAGATCTCTTCAATCTGATTGGTCCTCCATACGCCTTATAGTTCCTTATTTGTCAGCTTATTGGCCTGCGAACTGAGCCATTGACAGCTTTCCTGATTATAACGTCCTGTTAGTGGGCGCGTTGTTATGGATGGCCAGGATCCTATTTACTGTTTATTATATCTGTGGAACTAGTATAGAACAACACTGACATTGTGTGTGTGAAAAAAATGTTGACATAGACTTTTAGGGTCGAATATTTAAACGAAGTCTAAGTTAGGTCTAAATCTTCTTATAAGCAGGTCAGTTTAAGTAGCTAATTTTTTTTTAGTCTGTGTTATACATCTTCTAAACAGGGTTTACTGTAAATGGCGTCAACACATTTAGGTTGGTCAGTTTAAACTCGAGTAAGGCCACGGTTTTGTTAAACTCAGTCCCATGATGTCAATAGTGTAAACGATTATTTCGTGGTCGACGAACTCGTAATTTCAAATCACTCGTCCAATTACTCCTATCGATCCCTAATAAGTTATACTCCTCTAATTCAGTCCTATTATCGTTACTATTACTAATTCAGATGTGTTGAGTTCACTGAATTCAGTATTTCCAATCTGTAAACAATTGCAGTCTAACAACAATCACTTCATTTACTGGCGCAGTCAAATTACGATGTACAACAATCAGAACCGTTAATGAGGTAATGAGTGAGATTCACACCGGGTAATCACACAGTTTTCGTTTCAAATACTGAGCAGCAATATGTTTTCATGCTACGCATGAAATACAAATTCAGTAAACTCTAATATACGAGGCCTCGACGAGAAATTGCCAAGAAAGATCTGCAAGGACAGATTACCTTTAAGGAATAGGTCCACGAAATTGTGAAGGTAAATTTTTGTTTTCTTAACGTTTACGACGTTTCTCAGTGCTACATGGTCCTTTGACAATTCATTTCTTTTTAACTCTGTACTAAGTAAGTAACATACACTAATAAATTTTTCACGACGGAAATCCTTTAGAATTAGATGTTAAGTTTTCGCTTATTACACACTCTAATTTCAAGTTTGGGCCGAAAGCATGGCATCATGATTATGATAACAATTGAAACTTTTAAAGTTTAAATTTGTCTGGCTCAAGCACGACAAAGTGTTTGTGTATTTTCTTTGATGACAAGCAAATAGTCGAAATTTTAGGATAAAAATGGACAAAGTGCTTTCAAAATTGCATAAAGTTAAAGATAAACAGATGGTGAAATTTTGCCTGGGGCTTGTGTGAGGGGGGGGGGGGGGGGGGGGGAGCTCATACTTAATCTTCCTTTGTTATCAATCCGTTGATTATCTGTTGAAATCACCCACTCACATGCTGACTGTCTGAATTTATTTAAATATTGTGTTTTTGAACACAAATATTTTAATTGTGCCGTATTTACATTTGACTATGTTTTATATCCCAGTGTCGAAATTTGCTTCTGGCATTTGTCTTTGAGCGCGCAGGAAGCTGAGAAATCATAGAGACAAATGCTCAAAAAATAAACGAGCTGTCAATTTAACGAATGATAATTCGACCCTTTTAAATTCAGCGGGAGTATACATTTGGGTATAAGGAAATCAATAGTACTTTCCGTGATAGCAATTAAACCCATAATTAATTCGTCATTGCCTTTTAAACCAAACGGAGTATTTTATCTTGCAAACAATAAGTACGGGTCGACGGACGGACTGGTACGTAGGTTTGG
The DNA here is from genome assembly GCA_029204205.1 of Desmophyllum pertusum. NCBI lineage: Eukaryota > Metazoa > Cnidaria > Anthozoa > Scleractinia > Caryophylliidae > Desmophyllum > Desmophyllum pertusum. Next base: position 368,042 of record MU825402.1, read on the forward strand.
TTCTCAACAAACCCTGTTTAGACCATCACTGTCGTACTGTAACAGCATCACACTGAAAATTAAAAACTTGTGGATTCCCTGAAGGTAAGAAATGATTTAATACTGCTCGATTTAAAACGAGATTTTAATTATGGCTTTTTATGAATTTATTGGAGCTAGGAAAGATGGAAAAAGACGTTTGTCGTGGAAGCTCATTCAATGATGTTTGATATGTTGACTCGAGAGTTTATTTTCTAGCATTTTGTACCGAGTGCGGGAATTCTCGTGTAAGATATTGATTGCACGTTTTTAGAAAAACGAAAAGGCAAACCTTGGATTTTGAGAAATAAAATATATGCATAGTGACCTAAGGTACAGATTGCACATAAACGACGAACTGTACTGTACATTGTAAAGCTGACACTATGAATTTTGGTTACTAACCACCTTGCTTCGCTATTTTCTGCCTTTCTTCTTAAATTTCAACGTTGTGTTCATTGAAACCGAGAAAAAAATTTCCCTTCGATATATATCAAGTCGGCGACTTATGCCACGATATTACATGGAATGAACCTTCGGATACAACGAACCATTTGGGAATCACAATGTCATATACTTGTCAACGAATGTCCGCCTCTAACGAATTCGCTTATCTGTGTTAAAGGTGAAAAATATATTGTCAATAAAAAATAATAGTTTGAAAAATCTATAAGGAAATGTCACGTCTTAGTGTAAGAAAGTTGTTAAATATTCTTTGAATTGAAAAGGGAAAAACTCTGATATAATACGTTCGTTCTTTCTTTTGAGTAACGTTTAACGAACATCGAATGAAACGAACAAACGTTAAAATTAAGTTTTGCCATTTACTATACATGGAAAATGCACTATACCGGAAAAATGTCAGAAGCAAACTGCATGCAGCACTTTCCCCTCAAAATTATCCAGAACAAACACACACACACACACACACACACACACACACACACACACACACACACACACACACACACACAAAAAAAAAACATTCGTAAAGGCAGTTCTGAGGGTACTATGAGCTAGTAGACCCTAAAAACTCAAATTTCATGTTTGTCAGCAACTTCTGATCTCTAGCTCAACACTTTTTCGTAGCGCTTATTAAATTTACGTCGTGAAATCAAATCATTTCAGTAGCATCAGTGATTTCACTTAATTGGAGGAAGGGGGTGGTGGCAAGTGCAATAAACAATAATTATGCATTTTTTGTGAGAATTTGATCTTATTTTATTTTGTTCCGTGTTTAAGTCTTCAATCTCTTTTCTGTTCTTGCGGAAGAAATCATAAGAGGGAAAAATGGTAAACCACTGTATATGCATAACTCTAAATATTCAACATACTGAGATTTCTTTTTGTCTGAAAATCACATTTACGTGATATGCCATTTCCTCTACGTGCCATTTCCTTTTGCCTCTGTTTCAAAACGAGTCTAGGTGCGAGACCATTCAAATGAAAATGAGTTTGATTCGCATGAAAATGAACTTGTGAGTAAAACTCATTTTCATGTGAGGCAAACCGAACTCGGAAATGGTCAAAGTGTGGACATGAAATTACTCTGACACTTCTTGTTAGCTAATAAATTTGTATTAGTAAAATTTTAATGTGATTGATTGTACATACAATAATAATTCATTCTTACTTTAACCCTATTCTGCCTGGGGGGGGGGGGGGGGGGGCGGGGGGGGGCAGAAAGTGCCCGCGCTGACTTCAAATTTATCGTACTTAAAGAGCATTCAAGCAATCATAGCCAAACTTTATGACTTTTCCATAAAAATTTATCTGGAAAACATTTTGGTCGTAAGTCAACTACCTTTTGTGCCCAATTTTTTGATCACGTGACTTGATGTTTCCATGGCAACCAAGTTTTGAATGTGGCCGCTTTTTCATGAGATTTTCACATTTTTACCGAAGAGTTTATTTTTTCCTTCCAAAATCTTTGCCAATTTTGTGCATCCTTAGTATATGTTTTTGATTTATTTCAAATCCAAATTTGGTGATTTTCTGACATTTCAGAACGATTGAAAAATCCAAGATGGCGGATCCAAGATGTGCGCGGATAGGTTTAAAGTATGACGTTATTTCGACAGTGATATGATATCATAATTGATTCGTAATTGCCACTAAAAATAAACATGTTTGAATGCTTTATTCACCACAATAAGTTTTTTTTCATTTTATAGCACAAATACTTTTTTGAGATACAGATCGTTTTTTTTTTTTTTTTCCTTTTTTTTGTTTTTTTTTTTTTTTTTTTCTTTTTACCCAAATATTTTTTTTTGATTCTTCCCCTATTTTTTAGCGCTTAATTTTCAGTTTTTCATAAAATGTTTGCTGTTTACGATGAAATCCTTCCAAAATCTTTGCCTTGATTTAGCATCTTTATATTTTTCTTGATTTTTTCAAAGCAAATTTGGAGAATTTTCTGACATTTTTGAACAATTTAGAAATCCAAGATTTAGGATCCAAGATGGCGGATTTTTTTAACGTATGACTTGCACGTCTTACGGCGTGTATGACGTCATAATTGACACGTGACTGCCACTAAATAAAGATTTTCGGATGCTTTACACACCATGTAAGTTTCATTTTCATAGGCGTCAATACTTTTCGAGATACATAGGGGGGGCACTATCTGTCCCCCCCCCCCCCCCCAGGCTCAGCGAACGAAAAAAAAGCCAGGCAGAATAGGGTTAATGCCTGATAAATTTCCACATCTAACTGGAATCAGCTTGCAAACATTATTCTATATATGCGGGAATTTCAGACAACACACAGGAGTTAATTTTTTATGGGAAAATTAATTCTAGGCTAGGCGATGTCCAGATAACACGAGTGATCAATCGTCTTCCTTTCAGTTTCGCATCCAGTAAATAATGAACAAACTGATTAGTTTCTAATGAAACTGTTGTCCTGCGTCGGCGGGTAAGTAAAACACTAAGTTGATTATCAACTCGAAGTTGATAAAGGTCAACTTAGTTGACCGCCGTAGCGAATTTCCAGAAGCTGACGTTTCAAGCGTTAGCCCTTCGTCGGAGCAAAGTGGAGGTTTTGGGAATTGTCGCTGCGACCTGTCGCCTAGTGTGCACCGCGTCTCCCATGAAAAAAAAACACATCAACAGTGATTTAAACCATTTGTGACTTCCATTAACCACAATTCAGCCCAAACAGTGATCCGCATGCATATAATTTCTCTTCGAAATATCGAAGCAAAGTAAGTCTCAGCTGAAGTCTTAAAATAAAATATCCCCACTGTTACTACAAACAGTAAGACCTGCAGGTTGCTACTGAGAAAGAAAGAAATCAACAGTAGGTCTTTTATGGCTTATGTTCTTTAGTTAGCCTTAAGAAGCTAAACTCTGTCTATGTTCTGTTCCCTTCTATTAGTTCCACACAAGGTCTTTCAACTCGCAAGTCATTCCATTTAGCCTTCCGTACCTGCGATGAAAAGTACAGCGGCTTTTTCCATTCTTGTCATTGTCGTGGTGATAGGATCAGTGAAGTGTAACAGGACGACGCTTGTTATTTGCACGCTAACAATAGCGGACAGTGATCCTGCGAGACTGGGGATATATCTCGCAATTGACGTCGCCAAAAATTCCACGGAGTTGAAACCTTTCCTAGACAAATATGAAATACAAATCAAGCATTTATCCACACATGTAAGTTGCGTTTAAAATAATATCGAAATACAGTGGAACCTCGATATAACGATGTGCCAAGGGACTGACCAAATTAGATCGTTATATCGGGAAATCGTAATAACGAATTCCCGATATAACCGATTTTTCGGGAAAAGAGCCAAAAATATCGTTATATCGGGGTATTGTTAATAATTGATTTTTCATGTACTGTATAAATCCCTATCGTAACAAGCTGTTGACAGACATGTTACAGTCCTTATGCAATGAGAACTAAATTATAAAGGAAAAGTATTGCCCGGGAGTATTGTCATATCTTTTCAAGTGTTAAGCCTCCTTTTTCATCGCGCGATGATTGATTTTATCGTTATATCGGGGTAAATTTTACGTTTGGGCTGCCAGATTGTGATCGTTATATAGGGAATATCGTTATATCGAGTATCGTTATATCGGGAGTTTTTCTCCATACATTTACTGTAACATTTGCCGGGCTGTCAAATGTTGATCGTTATACCGGGAACATCGTTATATCGAGTATCGTTATATCGAGGTTCCACTGTAATAGTTACACTTCTATAATTCCTATAAATCACTCTTCGCACATACCGTATTTCCTCTACAATTATTGTAATATTGCGTTTCAATTTGAAGCATTTTCACCACGCAAAACATAATTTCACGGGTTTCCGAGATCTCGGAAACCCGTGAAAGTAAGCAAAAGGTAATGCTATTATAAAGTGAGTTTGGAACTTGCTACAATCAACTTAATCTTTTTCATAAATTTTACCTTCAAGGCGGACAATGACAGCTAATCATAGTATTTTAATACTTAAAAGTATTAAGGCAGATGTCTTTGTTTCTAACAGCAAAATCCAAGCAACGCTATCTATGGGTCTGTGTATTATGTGGGATATAGCAAGAAAGGATACGCATTGCTGGTGCTTGGTCCTCAAACACCTCTGGAAGCCTCCTCAGTATTACAAGCAGTACGATTTTACAGAAAATTAATGGTAAGACACGAAAATAACTAAATTTACCAACAAAATAGCAGCTAATAGGTTATCAATAGCTAATAGGTTTGAAAATAGAGCAGTTGCCATTCGCCTTCATAAAGTAACTACTGTTAATTTACGAAAATATAATCCACCACCCGAAAATAACGTTGGCTGGTTGGTTAGTGGCTGGCCGGTCGATTGGCTAGTTGGTTGTCTGTTTGTTTGGTTAGCTCGTTGGTTGGTTGGTTGGTTGGTTGGCTGGCTGGCTGGTTGGTTGGTTGTTTGGTTGGGTTGGTTGGTTGGTTGGTTGGGTTGGGTTGGGATGGTTGGGTTGGGATGGTTGGGTTGGGTTGGTTGACTGGCTGGCTGGTTGGTTGGTTGTTTTGTTGGATTGGTTGGTTGGTTGGGTTGGGTTGGGTTGGGTTGGGATGGTTGGGTTGGGTTGGGTTGGTTGGTTTGGTTGGTTGGTTGGTTGGGTTGGTTGGTTGGTTGGGTTGTGTTGGTTGGCTGGCTGGTTGGTTGGGTTGGGGCTGGTTGGTTGGGTTGGGTTGGTTGGTTGGTTGGTTGGGTTGGTTGGTTGGTGGGGTTGGGTTGGGTTGGGTTGGTTGGTTGGTTGGGCTGGGTTGGTTGGTTGGCTGGTTGGTTGGTTGGTTGGTGTTGGGTTGGGTTGGGTTGGTTGGGTTGGGTTGGTTGGTTGGTTGGTTGGGTTGAGCTGGTTGGGTTGGTTGGGTTGAGTTGGGTTGGTTGGGTTGGTTGGGTTGGGGTTGGGTTGGTTGGTTGGGTTGGTTGGTTGGTTGGCTGGTTGGGTTGGGTTGGTTGGTTGGTTGGTTGGTGGTTGGGTTGGTTGGGTTGAGCTGGTTGGGTTGGTGGTTGGGTTGGGTTGGTGGTTGGGTGGTTGGGTTGGTTGGTTGGGTTGGGTTGGTTGGTTGTTGGTTGGGTTGATTGGGTTGGTTGGGTTGGTTGGTGGTTGAGCTGGTTGGGTTGGGCTGGGTGGCTGGGTGGTTGGATTGGGTTGGGTTGGTTGGTTGGTTGGTTGGTTGGGCTGGTTGGGTTGGGTTGGGTTGGTTGTTTGGGTTGGGTTGGGTTAAGTTGGTTGTTGGGTTGGGTTGGTTGTTTGGGTTGGGTTGGGTTGGTTGTTTGGGTTGGGTTTGGGTTGGGTTGGGTTGGTTGTTGGGTTGGGTTGGGTTGGGTTGGGTTGTTGGTTGTGGTTGGTTATTTGACTGTGATATCAGGCTTCACTGAATCTGTTGTTAAATGTTTGTTGAACAGGTTACATATCTAACGACAACCAGTGACGTGAAGGAACTAGAGAGCCCATACGGGTTCACGTTTGCCCCAACAGCGTTCGCATTCAATAAAGCCAGCAAAAAAATGATGGAGTTCTTTAATTGGAAAAGAGCCGCTGGCCTGTATGATTTCCTGGAGACTGGAGGGCTTTATGTGAAGGTGAGGCTCCTTACTTTCTTAATTAATACCGTAAACTAATTAATTTATGACTAGAAATACGCGTCTCACAGAACCTCGCCATGGTAGTGGTGTGGAGCATTTTTGGGTCAGTTGCGTGGAAGAGTAGTGTATAACGTTTTCCGGCTGGTGAATCTGTTGTAATGCAGTATTACATAGCCAGCAAAGTCGCCTGATGCAGACCACTGTTCTAAGTCTGACTACGCGAGCAACGCGCCTTGCACCATTAGGCCAGGAGCGCTCGGTGTGACGTCATTCTAACGTACACCATTCTGAAAACATAAATATGACGGTAATAAATCTACACGAAACGTGATCTCATCTGAGCTCTTGGGCGGAAAAACTGATAAGCCTCGCATAATTAGTTAATTAGTATAGGAAATCGCATGGGGCCGAGTAAAATTAAGGATTAATATCACGCGTGTTTTCAGAAGTTGCAGAAATTGCCCGAGTCGCGCAGCGACAAGGGCAATTTCTGCAACGTCTGAAAACACAAGTGATATTAATCCTTAATTTTACGAGGAAACATGCGATTACTTGTTTATGACATAGAGGGAAAATTTTTCGGAAAACATTCAAGGCGCGAAGCTAAATTCAGCCGACGGAACGAAAATATTCCTTCCTAAAATCACACAGAATCACAGCGAGATCGAGCAAACCCTTACGTTCAGAACAGGATAACGTTAACTGTTATGTAAATCTAAAGAGAAAAATGTAAGTCGTGAAAATAAGTATAGGTAATCGCATGGGGCCGAGTAAAATTAAGGATTAATATCACTTGTGTTTTCAGAAGTTGCAGAAATTGCCCGAGTCGCGCAGCGACAAGGGCAATTTCTGCAACTTCTGAAAACACAAGTGATATTAATCCTTAATTTTACTCGGCCCCATGCGATTACTTGTTTATGACATAGAGGGCAAAATTTTCGGAAAACCTTCAAAGCGCCGCGAAGCTAAATTCAGCCCCGGCGGAACGAACTGATATTCCTTCCAAAAATCACACAGAATCACAGGAAGATCAAGCAAACCCTTACGTTCAGAACAGGGTAACGTTGACTGTTATGTAAATCTTAAGAGAAAATTGTAAGTCTTGAAAATAAAAAAAATAACAAGCTTGCAATCAAGCCAAGCAAAACGTAATTTTATTCACCTGTTTGCATGTTTTGAAGCCGGCTTTCCGCTGCGAGCTGCTTGACATGTCAATCCTATAATGAGTATATCGATAAAACGTGAGCAAACGACGAGTCCAAACAAACTTGTAGAGGTAATTTATCCTGTTCAATTTGACCTTCTTCTTTCTTTGAATAAACTCTGTGATCTTTATACTCTGGGTTGCACGTGATGAAGCCCGTATTTACAGAGGTGAAGCGAAGAAGTCAGTTGGCCGCCATGAATGAATTTCGTCGCAAACTCGCCAAGTGTCTAGCTGATGCAAGTTTTCTAGTTTTCAACTGAAATAATCTTCTGTTGCTTCGAGTGAAACACTGAGATTCAGCTTTCGGAATTTCGTTTCAAGCTATCACACGGTTTCATTCCTTTTTCATCAAATAACTCGGGAAACTGAAGTCAAACTCCGAAGCGACGTACAAGCGAGCGCTGTGTTTGAAAATTCTGCTCAAAATCCCGCCGTCACGAAGCCAACTGAGTGCAGCGCGCTCAGCCAATTAGGAGCGAGGAATTTTGCCGCTCGTCCAATCAGGATCAAGTACTTTTGCCCCGGGCAAACCAAAATTAATGAAAAATGCCCTCTGTCTCAGCCAATCAGCATTCAGTAATTTTGCCCTCTATGTTATAAATTGACTAATGCTAATAGATAGATGAGAATTTTCCCAACCCCCTCACAAATAAGTACAGCTACAGCTTTTCTCTTGGTAGAGTACAGAAAAAAGGTCAAGATTATGGATTTAGTTAGCGTATTGCTGCACTTGACTCGTCGTTTGCATCCCCCCCCCCCCCCCCCCCCCCCTTAATTAATTCAGCCAAAATACTGCACGACTCGTAAAAAATTCCAGCGATACTACCCAGATTTCGCTCGCCAAATAATCCAAGATCATGGCTGCTCCACGATCGAACGTGACGGCGCGACGATTTCAGCGCAAAAATAGAGGGACTGTTCACAGTCTATAATACTACACAAAAATGTATCCCTTCAGTTAGAATAAGTGACTTTTTTTTTCAGATTATCAGCCTCTATTGAACTTCACCTCGGAAAACAATTGCTTATTATTCCTCGTTGTTATTTCAGGTTGTGGACAATCTGATAAAGAATGCTGACTTCGAGGTAGTCGGCGTGGAAGCAATCCGCACAGACCTCAACGTTGTAAAAAGTGTCCAAGACTACATCCAAGAAAAGCTCAAAAAGCTAAGGGTGATTATCCATACGACAACCTGTTCCCAGGCTCCTCTCGGAGCTCATATCAAAGATGGCCATGGCTAATATAGAAATTGGATACAAGTAACGCAAGTTTGTGGTGTGATGGGGAAAAGGGGAATAACGATATTGCACAGTGTTCGAGATGCGATATAAATAAGAAATGGGCGACGACGTGGTTATTTTTCACTTCTCTTCCCATCACGCTAAGCGAACCCTGCATTACAAGTATCCAATAAATAAACGAAATACAAAAAAACTGCAGGCAACCGTGGACGACAATCCTGCTGGTGTACGTTGGATCAAGCTTGTGATCTAACCGGTTTAAACAAGTGAAAATATACTGTAGAAGCAGAGACCGATACAACGTATATTTTAAATGATTTTTAAGTACTATATATATTTCAACTGGCCAAACCAGTCTTCTTCAGGTGCAATGTTCGAACCTTATGGCCCTTGACATCCGAGAAGAAACCCCGGGGGGGGGGGGGGGGGGGTACTCAAAAAGTTTTATACGGGGAGGCTCCGCCCAGAGGTCTAACCCCTTACCCTTTCATATAACATTTTTCACAGAAAAGGTACCCCTTTCATATACCTTCCATAGAAATTATGAAAATGGTACCCCTTTCACATACCTACAGTAGAAGCACTGCATCCCTTTTCTATACCCTTGTAATGAACTTAATGAACAATATATATCGCCAGAAATCATCAAGCATTACCAGTAGAGATGTTAACCAAACAATAATATAATTTACTCGTGAAATCCCTACCCTTTCATATACTTCAACTCGTGAAATCCCTACCCTTTCACATACCTCGAGCCTAAAAAAGGACCCCTTTCGGGCGGAGCCTCCCCGTATAGTCCATTATAGGGAGTACCCCTCCGGGGAAGAAACATACTGTAAGTCTAGATATTTAGTTCCAAGTTATTAATTTATTTTATTTTTCTACTGTCAATCTATGTTATCTGTCTTACGTATTTCCGTTATTGCGCAAGCTTCTGATGAGGCCTAATGAAACTTTTTTAAGAATCCAGTACTTGCGTAAGGCGTTAATAAAATAATCTATTTTGATAATTTAATTCTTCTTTTAGGATTTAGACGCTAAAATCTTTTTTGGTGAATTCGATGACAGAGGTGCCAGTCTGGTGTTTTGTGAGGTAAGTTTATGAACAGGTTAACAGGTTAATGAACAGATTAAAACCTGTTCATGCCGTCGATTTAAAGGGAGTGTTTCACGGTTCGGCGCATGTGCCTGCTTATCAACTTTATCCATTTAAAAAAAACCGCCCACATGTACTTCTCGATACTTCAGTAATCACATACTATAAGTATAGGTAATCACATGATTTTTAGTGCAATTTAGAATACATAAGCACGAGTAAATTTTTCAGACTAACTTATTTATTCCAAATTGCACGAGAAAATCATGTGATTACTTGTTTTAAATAATACACTTGAAAAAATTCGATTCCTTTTTTTACTAAATACGATTAATTAGACAGTCCGCCCTTGCCCTTCGAAAAATTTCCGAAGTATTCGCAAACCTCCCGATAGACTTGGAAAATCTTCGTAAATCTTCGGGTGATCTTCGGAAATCTTCGGTCAACTTCGGAAGTCTTCAGAAGACTTAGGGAAATCTTCGGAAATCTTCGGAAGTCATCGGGTGAACTTCGGCGATCTTCGGCATATCTGGACTTGAACTCCGTCCCTACGAATTTAGCTCCTGTACAGTTCGGCCACATTGGACAAAGTGAACGTGTTGGAATAATCGCGAAGTAGTTTATAGGAACGTGAATTCACTTTTTACGTGACGTTCTCGTTGCCGTCGCCGTCGTGGTTGCTTACGATCCCTAGTATATCGTGTCAGAGCCCCTTTAAAATTAAACGCCACTGTTTTTCAGTAATTTAAAACTAACCATGGATATGTCGATAAGACTCTTTTAAACTTGGATTTTTTTTCTATTATAGTTGTACAAAATGGAAATGTTTGGACCGGAGTTTGTTTGGATCTTACATGCGGATGCAGGAACCATAGACCAATGGTTACAGGCAGATATAGACGAAAGAAATAAACCCAACTATAACAACGCGACCAAACGTTGTACCAGAGAAGAGTTCCAACAAGCGGTAGAGGGATCCTTCATATTCAATAAAAATATCCCGTATCGCACCGACGAGAATATGCCTACTGCTTCCGGTCTGGTAAGAAACAAGGCTTTGTGTCAAATAAAATAATAATAAATGAATAAATGGGAATTTCAGTGGAAATCCACAGTGGCAGGAGCCCATTACCAGTGGCTCTTCTCTTCCACTGTTTCCAGATCGAATTGGAATTTAGAAATGTTTTTCCCTCGAGCGCTCTCTCAGCTTTTTCACTTCCGGTTGGTGCTGAGAACAGGATCGAGGGAATATGCGCATGCTTCACTTATACCAATCAGAAACGATTAGCTAATGCGCATGCTCCCTGTTCCCCCCGAAATAGGAACAGCGGCAAAATGAGTGCGCGTGCGCGTCATTTCCATAGAAACATCCCGGCGTTAAAATGGCGGCAATTTAAAATTCCCGGCTTTGTTTTCATTTCGCGGGGATAAGGCCGTCACGAAACAGATAAGGTTTTTACCTGGAAGGCAATTCCGAGAGAGACACTTATTTCACATATCTCAGTTTTTTGCAAAATAATTATCTTTGCAACAATAGTGAATTTTTCGCTTGAAGTCGAGCGCTCGTAAGAGAAACATGAACTCTCTGAGCGATGTTTCGTCATGGCGCCAAAACAGCCGAGCATGCGCACTCATTTTGCCGCTGTGCCCCTGAAATCAGGGAGAACAGGGAGCATGGGCATACAAGTATCTACTGTCTCTATTGTACTCTGCAAAACAACTATTGTTTAATGCGAGACAAATCTATTGTTCATTTTTAATGGGTATCTAACATTGTGTCTGTTTTAACTGGTTTTAGTCCTTAAAACAAGTTCTCATGAGGAGACACACAGACCTTCAACTGTAAGTACCCATACAATTTACTAGAAGTTAGTTCTAGTAAATTGTATACCTAAATTTAAGCCGCACCAGCTGAGGTGTCCTAATCCGTTTCCAATGTCAAGAACTGTTCGCAAATTGAAAGGAAACCAGATCAAAAGGAGTGATCCCTGTGGAGTAGAATCGTCTCGTATGTCTTGAAACGTGACTGAATGATGTTGAATAAATATGATCCAAATAAAGCGTAATCGAGTTTATATAATCCCGGCCGGCAACTTGCGGTAAAATAATTCGATAATTCTCGACCATCGATGTACTCTAGTCTAGATAGAGGATACCGTCAACGCCAGTACGTCCCAACACTAAACTGAAACGGGTCACTTGGTCACGTAAAAACACTCGCGAAGATTTGGGAATTAATTGTTATAGCCGTTGGACTACTTCATAGTATTTTAAAAAGCATATAAGGACCTCTTCCTGTAAAGCGTTGACAGTCCTGACATTTGCAGGCTAATAAAATTCATCATGAGAATTTTGTAGATACCTTGTAGGGCTTTCAATAGAAAGTTTGTATCGGAATGCATAACTATCGATATGTATGTACACAATTATGATCCAACCAGTTTAATACATGTATGCACTGATGTATGTTTCATAGCGGGATTTCCATCTTGTACAATAAATTGTCAAACAGTACAAACGAGTCATGAACCCGAGCGTGCATTGTAGAGACAGCGTATGGACATTTATAAATGAAATTAATTTCAATGATTGGCCAGGCCAACTTATAATTTTGCGACATTATTATTAATTAGTGCGAGAATTGTCAAAGGGTTGTAAGACTTTAGACTAGGTCGGCATTAGTATCTCTTGGTTATTCCATACCGCTGGGTGGGCCACCTTACAGTACAGACGAATATTAAATTATAGCGTGCTACGCATTGGCATCTCTTGGTTACTCCATACCGTTGGGTGTGCCACCTTACAGTACAGACGAATATTAAATTATAGCATGCAACGCATTGGTATCTCTTGGTTACTCCATACCGTTGGGTGTGCCACCTTACAGTACAGACGAATATTAAATTATAGCTTGCTATATCTTGGTTACTCCATACCGTTGGGTGTGCCACCTTACAGTACAGACGAATATTAAATTATAGCATGCAACGCATTGGTATCTCTTGGTTACTCCATACCGTTGGGTGTGCCACCTTACAGTACAGACGAATATTAAATTATAGCTTGCTATATCTTGGTTACTCCATACCGTTGGGTGTGCCACCTTACAGTACAGACGAATATTAAATTATAGCATGCTACGCATTGGTATCTCTTGGTTACTCCATACCGTTGGGTGTGCCACCTTACAGTACAGACGAATATTAAATTATAGCGTGCTACTGTATCTTGGTTACTCCATACCGTTGGGTGTGCCACCTTACAGTACAGACGAATATTAAATTATAGCATGGTACGCATTGGTATCTCTGGTTTAGCCTGCGTGGCAGGCGTATAAAGGGAGGGAGGGAGGGGAGTTCGGCGCGCGCGAAGCGCGATGGAGTGGGCGAGGGAACGCCTGCAACCACGCTATTGTTTTTTCAATCTTTTACGTCCACATTCTGGACGCAAAATCCGTGATTGGTCAGAATTAATGAAATGTCAATAAAGCGTTAATTGGTTGTTCTGATTGGTCAGTTATATGTCATTTAAGTTTTTGAATGATTCCAGGTTGTTATCAATTTACATGCAACCGCCAACCGGACGGATCGAGAGACGATCGGGAATCACTTTCTTTATTGGAAGAAAACGGCTTTAACCTTGAATTAAAAGTGGAGCAGAGGAAAGGGTCACGTCACACGATCTTCTACAACTAACGTACAGCTGTATTTGAAAGCAAAACACGCACTTATAACAATAAACATCATGCTGGGAAAGAAAGTTATTCGGGTTCGTCACGCCGGTCAAGACTCTCGTCAGAATGTCTCGCAGTCAAAGACAACCTTTCGCCAATTAATAGTTCGGAGAAAATATTATGAGAAAATCATTCCACTTTTCTTCAGAAGTTTTCATTCACGGAAAGCGAAGCTAGACTTGCAATACACTGTATTCAATGCGTGACGGAAGTCGGAATGTCTGTTGAATTTTAGGACGTGTTCAACGGAATGTCTTATTATTGGAAACTTTCGCATTCACGTGAAAATTATAAAACTTTACTCGGCTACTTCCAACCCCGTCTTTCTATACATGTGTTTATTATGTTTTAAAAGAAGTATTTCTGTCATAGCGAAAGACAAGAATGATTTCAAAGATATCTTGCATATTTAATCAAGTGCGCGTGAAAACTGTCAAAACTAATTAGGGGCGGAATGGCAAAAACAATACCGTGGTTGCAGGCGTTCCCTCCACTCCATCGCGCTTCGCGCTCCGACTCCTCGCGCTTCGCGCGCGCCGAACTCCTCTCCCTCTCCCTCCCCTTTCTACGCCTGCCACGCAGGCTATCTCTGGTTACTCCATACCGTTGGGTGTGCCACCTTACAGTACAGACGAATGTTAAATTATAGCGTGCTATATCTTGGTTATTCCATACCGCTGGGTTCTATAGCGATATTATCATTATTGTACTCGATTACGCTGTAGCATGAAAAACACGAATAAAAAACTAAAATGTGGTAAAATATTATGTCTAATAGATTTTAATTTCACAGGAGGGCAAACGTTAGCGTGCGACGTGTAAAATACCGAATTAAAATTAATGCGGAGAATAATATTATGTGTCGAATAAATTCTAAGTCTAAGTTCGCCACCGTAAATACTATGCTTTTTAATGTACCTATACTTAACAGGAAATTTATAAAAATATAATAAATTGCCGCATGCACGTAGATCAATCGAAGGAGTGATGAAACAATTTATTCCATGTAGTGACTGGACCTCGCTGTTGGTTATACAGCGAAACGCGTTAAAATGCATTAAAATACGCGTTTCATTATTTGTAAATACTTAGAGATTACCTGTTTTACATAGCATGGAACGGACTTACCTGCCATCCTCCAGTCTTCATGATTGACCTAAGCAATGAATGATCCACGATGTGAAAACCCGGACATTATATTACGCGGGATGCGTTTGTATTTGGTGTTTACGGATCTCGACAGTAAAACCAATGAATAAAGACTGGACTGAAACACAACACTTCAATGTTGCTTGCGAGATTGAACGATTGCTTTCGCACTACAAAACAAAACAAAACTGACCTTTTTTACCGAAGACAGAAGGATTGATACAAGTACGTACTACCATCTATAAGATTTGGAAACATTATGGAAGGCAAAGGCTTTCCTTCCTGGGCGCCCGGTATCAAGTCGCTGCAGCTCTTTATTCACGGCATTTCCACTTCGCTGGAACACGTCGTTTATGTAGATCGACGGAGATGGCCATATTCTAACTTATAGTAAGCGAAAACTCCCACTTGAAGAGTATTGCGAGATCGAAATGTATACATCTCTAGCTAGTAAAACTCGTCATTTACAGCCAACTGAATTCGCCGCGAAATATTATAATTTATTCTGCCGCGAGAAATGCCGGGAAATTGATACTATGCATAACACTAGTGATGACAACATGGCTTGAAGAGTATTGACAGATTATAACACTTTCGGTAACCGCATTAACTTAATCTCCTTTTATTCAGGAACTTACAGTTGAAAAATCTTTCCATTGACCCAGACGTGAAAATCCTCGGCACGAAAAGACCGAAATGGCAACAGCCTTTGACACTATGTGGGGAGTTATGCTGGCTTTGAGAAATGCAAGCCTCGAACTGCCAGACAGTATGCCACTGGAACACAATGTGCAAAAATCTCAAGGCGAAACGAAAAATCACAGAAAAGATCACAGAAAAGCTCAAACATCTGAAGTTCCAAGGACTCACGGTAATTTGTTCTCTATTCATTTTTGCATTCCTCTGGTTTCCATAGCTGTTACGTCTTCACGCGTCACGCAATGCCTTCTCCCAGCGGTTAGGTGACGACCAAAATAACGGCTGTGAAAATGACTAGACTAGGCTAGCATTCTGACCGCAAAAAAGAAACTTCTCGGCGTGAATTAAGGAGACGAGGAGGAGAGAATGGAGGGTGAGGGGAGGGGGGCAGGAAATCGGGTACGGCGAGGGAGACGACAGTTGTCCCGAGGGGATATTCGTCGAAATTTGATCACATTTTATGAAATCAATGACTTTTCTTTGAGACTTACCCTGTCTCCGTTGTACGGCTGATCAAGCTTGAATACCCATGTATTATATATATAGGTCTTACCCTATTTCAGTTCAAAAAGACAAACTTTATAACCCTATTTTTAGAGAAAACCGCTCAAAAATTAAACCACACCCCTATATTGTGAGACTGGATTCGTGTCACAGCGTTTTTACAGACCAGGTTATTTTTAGATTCGCTCTTCCCGCGAATTCGTATTCCCGCCAGACAATCAAACGTTTTTCCTTTGTAATCATTAATTGGCGTTACCGCGTAACAAAGGCCGCAATTGGGTCGCCATCTTTTATTTTCTTTTATTTCATTTCATATTACACATGGGACCAGAAACACATTTTCCCGGGAAAAAGGAATCTAAAAATAAACCGGTCTGTAAAAACGCTGTAGTAAAAATAGGCGTAGTGTCGGAGTTGCTCGCTCCGGCTAATGGGCTCCTGTTAAAACCTAACAGCACTACATGCTTGTCCAATTTGCCAAGTGGACTCGCGGCCTTCGGTCTCGTCCAATTTTGGCAGGCCTCGGAATTTTTTCATCCAATTATTTCCAAATTGGACAGCATGTAGTCCTATTGCTGGTTTGCAACCAATCCCGAGAGATTCAAATGACAAAGACGCGGCGGCCATGTTGGGGGTACAAACAATAGAAGCCAATTAGAAATCTTTTGTTAATGACCCCCAGCTGACGTCACTTGCAAACCACCAATTACATATACTTATCATCACTAGTCTCCCACGCAGCCGTTATTTGTGTCGTCACGCAACGCTTCTCCCCACTTAGTGGGGAGAAGCGTTGCGTGACGACACAAATAACGGCTGCGTAGGAGACTATATCATCACAGGATGTTGGCAAATTTTTCAACTTCAACTTACTGACCCGTCCTCGTATAGTAATAACTGCGCCTTCTTCATGTTGTTTTGTTTGATTCTTTTAGGGTCCGATATCGTTTACTGACAACAAGGAACGAGAAGGAATCATTGTAGTGAAACAATTCCGAAGTACGCAGGTTTATGGCTGTTTTCTATCTCTATGGAATAGAGGATTGTTTTGTAACTATCAGTGATTGCCACACTCGTACACACTCTCTGATACGAACGTCTATTTTGGAGGCGAAGCTGGACATTTTCGTTTATTGATTGATTGATTTTTCACGTACTTGGTGTCCCAAATAAGGAGACCAATATGGCGGCTGCATACAACTCTAACTCACTCACGCAGGACCCAAAGTGCCACACAAGGGTCAAAAGCTATAATTTGAACAAAACTTTTCATTCTGTCTGCTCTTAATAACCTATTAATTTTCTGATGTTGTTCATGTAAGCAAACAGTTTTTGTATCATTGATGAAACCACCAATAGTAGCCTATAAGTCGGTCATAATACTGTACTGACTTCTTATTTTGTCCCTTGCCATAGATGGTGATCTAGTAAAAATTGGATCACACTATACGAAAGAAGATAAATTTGTGTTGTGTTGCAACTTCACCAAGGAATCTTTATTTAAAGGTAAAAATAGCTGAGGGGATATGAACAGCATCTCCCTATTTTTAAACTCATTTTTCTTCATCCTCTCTCATTGTTTCGGCCGTTTCTCCCTCCTCCCAAAACATACCGTTCCTCTCGCCTCTTTAAAGGAGCTGTGTCACGATATTTTAAGTCACTTTTGTGAAGTGCAAAATTAAATCCCTTTCAAATTGAAGAAAGCCTCAAAATAATACTTTACTAAGGTAGAAAAACACCAAAGAGGTGATAATAAACCAAACAAGAACAAGGATGGTTGAGGATGGAGAAGATTAAGACGGATTGCGAACGGCGAAAAAATTGGCCAATTTTTTCAAAGAGCTACGTCGATCACAAGATGCGCCATCCGTGGCGTAGCTCCTTGAAATCGGCCTGGTTAGTTCATTAGCACGAAGCGGGTTGAACCAAAATCAATCGGGTTGTTTTATGCACAACCCCTAAAATGTTAGCCTCCTACGTAGAGATTGCGTGACGAGCCCAAAGAAAGTCTGCGTAGGAGGCTACTAAAATGTACGACGAGCATCCTCGTCAGCACCATACAGAGAGACCTCCCCCGGGGAACCTCCCCCGGGGGGTTTCGTCACGTTTGTACATCATATAAAACGCGAGCCTTTGCTAGCTCTCATCTGACGTCTTTGTATCTATGAAATAAATTACGCCATGATGTTCCTGTATAAATTGAAATAAAAAACAATAAAATAAAAATGGTGGAAAGATTGGGCGACAAGAATCAGAAACTCTACGGGCCAGGAGCCCATTAGCCGGAGCGAGCAACTCCGACACTACGCCTATGTTACAGCGTTTTTACAGACCGGTTATTTTTAGATTCCTTTTTCCGGGAAAATGTGTTTCTGCATGGTCCCATGTGTAATATGAAATGAAATAAAATAAAATAAAAAGATGGCGACCTAATTGCGGCCTTTGTTACGCGGTAACGCCAATTAATGATTACAAAGGAAAAACGTTTGATTGTCTGGCGGGAATACGAATTTGCGGGAAAAGCGAATCTAAAAATAACCTGGTCTGTAAAAACGCTGTGACACGAATCCAGTCCAGTTGCTCGCTCCTAGTGATGGGCTCCTGACGGGCCGAATATTTAAACAAGGTTTAGACAGGGTTTAACAAGCCGTGGCCTTACTCGAGTTTAAAATGGCCAACCTCGATGTGTTAATGTCATTTACAGTAAACCTTGTTTAGAAGGTGTATAACACAGACTAAAGAAAGAATTAGCTACTAAGCTAACTTGCTTATAAGTAGATTTAGATCCATTAAATTCTCTTAAACCACGGCCTAACGTAGACTTCGTTTAAATATTCGGCCATACGGTGTCCGTGTCCCAGGGATCCATGTCTCCGGGGTCCGTTTTCCTGGGGTCCGTGTTCCCGGGGTCCGTGTACGAAAGTTTTTCCGCGTAGACTGGTTACACCATATAGGCGCATGAAGGAATTCAAACTACATTCTAATTGCTTGTTTGTGTTGTTCTAGATGGCCGTATCCCATTCGACAGTTCACAAAACGAACAGCTGCCGAGAATCGTCGCCCCTGAACTGTTCATCATATTCTCTACCGCTTCGGCCATTGGCATTGTATTGGGGATCATGTTTCTTGTGTTCAATCGATACTACCGCAAGTACAAGTAAGTGTGTTCGCCCGCCGGTGGTGGGGGGGGGGGGGGGGGGGGGGGTACTCCGCGGCGAAATTTGTGGTGGGGCGTGGTAGAGGTGTGCCGCCCGCTTTCAGACCAAAAGGCTGCAATTTTCCCTACCCAATTTCAGACATTTTCAAGCCAAAATGGCAAAAAACCCTATACCGTATTTCAGACAAGCAGGCAAAATATATCCTTTGTTTCAACAGCCAATAGTTCTCTGGTTGTCACATCAGTGACATTGCTAAAATCAGTGTTGCATGACAGCAATTCCGAGATCTACGGCACGCGTAATTTTGTGACGTGTAAAACCTTATCACGTGATGTGGTGCATTTCACAGGTTTATCCGGCTCTCCGCACCCTGTTTAATGACGTCATGGTGGTCGGATGTATCCTGTGCCTCGGTACAGTGTTTTTATTTGGCTTACGAGATTTTGAGGCGCCCGAAATAACTATGCCACCTATCTGCAAGGTAAGTCAAAACTTCCTTTGCATCTACAATAGCTTCATGTTTTATGTGTATAGAGCGGTGGATCCAACCCTGGCTATTTCCTTGGGGCCCCCGGCGGGGAGATTTTAAAGGAACCCCTAAAAGGTATCAGTGTCCCCCACCGGGGGGGGGGGGAATCCGATATAAAAGTGACAGGGGTGATCGTCGGAAAGTTTGAAAGTAACCCCAAAAGGTACCAGAGTCTTGTTTTGTGGATGTGGCTCAAATCTAAGAGGTTGCAATTCTAAAACTAGTTCTTGTCATATTTTTTTTCCGGCTTAATTCCCTGAAAGGTACCGGGAGACTCTAATGGTGGTAATTTTAGATTTAAACACCCGAAGCTTCTTGGGCAAGATACTTAACTCTTACACTCCGACCCAGGAATATAACTGGGTACCGACAAATTGTTAGTCAGAGTAGCCTGACAAAATGCAGGGGGTAACCTGCAATAAGCTATAGCATCCCATCCCGATAAAGTAGCACTTCTTCAACAAGCTTCTTTGTAGTTTACTTTACATCACTATATTGTTTATTTTAAACTTTCTCGGCCATTTTGGACATTATGTCTGACCAAGAGAGGAAGAGAAACATTCCCCCATACATGGGTCTCTTCCAATGATAATTTTTTTAACCTATTTTTAGCTTTCAGTCCATCGTTGAGCTATTTTAAGAGCGCTACCTGATTGGTCAGTTCGAGTAACGTGATGTCGGAGCCTCGATCAGAAGGAACTAAAACTAACTGTCACAGCATGGCGCAAAACTATTAATATATTTCAAAAGATTATCATGGGACACGGGGAATCTTTCTCTTAGATCATCCTCTCTAATGGTCTGACCAAGCTGTTCAAAGCATGGATAATGCTATCCACCGGATAAATCACTATCCAGTGGATAAGTGCTAACAAAACAAACTACGCTATCCACTGGATAATTATTTATCCGACGGAAGCGTTTTACCACCCTTTGAGCAAAACCGGGGCCTGTTTCAAAACCGAGGGGGTACTCAAAAAAGTTTTATACGGGGAGGCTCCGCCCAGAGGTCCAACCCCTTACCCTTTTATATACCATTTTTGACAGAAAAGGTACCCCTTTCATATACCTTCCATGGAAAATGGTACCCCTTTCATATACCTTCCATATAAATTATGAAAATGGTACCCCTTTCACATACCTACAGTAGAAACACTGCATCCCTTTTCTATACCCTTGGAATGAACTTAATGAACAATATATATCCCCAGAAGGAAGTGAAAGGAAGCTGTCTTACGATGGCTAAGAACTTCAAACCTGCCGTCCACCTCATACCTAAATGACAGTTTTCCCTACCCTTTTCTATACTCCAACTCGTGAAATCCCTACCCTTTTATATACCTCCAGTCTGAAAAGGTACCCCTTTGGGGCGGAGCCTCCCCGTATAGTCCATTATAGGGGATACCCCCCCCCCCGGGGGGGTTTCAAATCTATCTGCATTGCACCCCATTGTATTCTTTACTATGATATCCTACATTTTTCAGTCGTTTGACGTTGTAAATCTGCATGAAAGCAACGATATATACAGTCGAAGCTCTCGTACGCGGACACCCTCGGGAAGCAGAAAAAATAAAATATCCGCAATTGAAGCTGGTCGCTTACGGGAATGTGTAAACAGATTTTTTATAAGCTAGAGTTCAAACGGGTTTTGTCAAGGCAGTCCGTAAGTACAGCTGTCCGCTTACGAGAGTGTCCGCTCAGAGAGTTTCGACTGTATATCAATTGTCTTTTCTTTATCCATCTTGGCAACCTCGTTCCCAGGGTCTACTCCGCTTCTCCGCGCCCAGCCGCCATCTGAAAGCGGAGTAGACCCTGGGAACGGGTTGCCATCTTGGCTCATTCTAAGTAGTATATTTTGTGCTTTTGATTGTCAGGCCCAGGCATGGATTCTAAACATAGGATTTTCCATGGCTTTTGGAGGGATGTTCATCAAAACATGGCGAATTTACAAGATTTGTACCAACAAGCGTCTTAAAACCCGCGTGAGTACTGCAGCCTAGACTTTTCTTCATTATAATCACATCGAAATCACAGACTCGACCCCACGGACACCACCCCTTGCGATTGTTTATCTCCTTCGAGTGTTTAGCAGCCATCTTGGATTCGCAAAACGTGGAGAGTTGGGGCGAGTGAAAGAGGGCGAGGAAGGGGGCCTTTCTGCCTGACTCCCTCTCCCTTCGTCGTTCTTTTGCATTCGCCCCAAGCCTCCAATGTTTTCCTAATCCAAGATGGCGATGGAATATTCAGCGCTCGCTCGCCCAAAATACGCCTGTTTTTCAGGCTACCCACAGATAGCAATACACTATGTGATTGTTACATCACGTACTTACCTCTCGCGTGTGACTTGTTTGTCATTCATCAGCTGGGCCCGTTGTCTGATTGGTGGATGCTCGCAATGGTGGCTGGGATTGTGGTGATTGACGTGGCTTTATTGACCGCGTGGGAAATTGAAGATCCGCTGGAATGGAAACAACACAATTTCACAGTAGAGGTTAGAAAATAGATTAAAACTCGCTTGACAGTTTAGGATGTTCACGTGTTGCTCGCGTGATTTTGTTGTCTAATCCTCGGGATTCAGTCACCTTCATAATAGACTGCGAGCACTGTCCATTTTCTCTATAAAAAAAAAAACCCGTAGAAATGCGCGACACTATTTTTATTCTTCTCACCAGCGCCCGCGCTTCTCGCCTCTTGTAGATCGCGATATTTTACACGGTTAGATTTATTTGAAAGAAAAATAGACTGCTCGCGATTTAGGCCCAGTTCAGACGCCGTACTTCACACGAGCCGAATCGAATTCGATGAATTAAGTTCATGTGAGGTACGGTACTGATTCCATAAGTCGGTGTGTCCGCACGCTCCTTGGGTTACCCATGAGTAGCAAGCGAGTGGAAATAGCTACTTATGGAATCAGTCTATCATTCATTCTTTATTTTTTTTCATCTTATGTTAACCTTGGTGTAAAGCAACACAGCATTACCGAGATAATAAACTGAAAGACTGAAAGACTGAAAGACTGAAAGAGTGTCTGAATTAATTCGGAACGGCTGGATGAATTCGGATCGGCTCAGCCGTTCTTCCCGCCTGGCTCAGCCGGGAATAACGGCTGTGGACTGGCTTTGATTCAGACGCCGAACTTCACATGAGCCGAAACAAATGCATGAATAATTATATTGTACTTTTCAATATAACAGCAATTTTCCCCTATTAAATTAAGTTCGGCTGAATTAAACTCGGCGTCTGAATCAATTCAGTCGATCTGAACAGTAATTTGGGTCGGTCTAAGGCCCAGTTCAGACGCCGTACTTCACATGAGCCGAATTGAATTCGATGAATTAAGTTCATGTGAGGTACGGCGTCTGAATCAATTCGGAACGGCTGAATGAATTCGGATCGGCTCAGCCGTTCTTCCCGCCTGGCTCAGCCGGGAATATCGGCTGTGGACCGGCTTTGATTCAGACGCCGAACTTCACATGAGTCAAAACAAATGCATGAATTATTATAATGTATTTTTCAATATAACAGCAATTTTCCCCTATTAAATTAAGTTCGGCTGAATTAAACTCGGCGTCTGAATCAATTCAGTCGATCTAAACAGTAATTTGGGTCGGTCTAAATTCGAATTCGATTCGGCTCATGTGAAGTACGGTGTCTGAACTGGGCCTTAACTCTCACAAACACTCTTTTTTGTATTCCCTTTCTTGCTTCTCTGTTAGTTTCAAAGTTTTCAAAAGTCATAAAGTAATGATGGATTTCTTGTCTAATTCAAACATTTCATTGGCCATTTCCGAGTTCCTTTTTTACGTAGTTTTATGCTTATGTTCATTTTCATGCATTTAAATGGTTTCGCACAAAGACTCGTTTTGAAACAGAGGCATAATGAAACTCGGAAATAAGCTATTATATTCAATGGCCATTTGAAAATCGGCGCTCTGAATGGACAAATTTATTTAGATTATTTAAAAAATCGACGACATTTTGTTATGGTCTACACTCTTATAAATATAGACCATCGAAATGACGCCATAAAATGTTCAATACTCAATCGGAACCACGAGCCGCAGACGAATGGTTTCACTGCCAAAGTCAATCAACTACGTCATTTTCGTGGTCGGTACTCTTATCAATCATAGCTCTTGACCAATGAGCTCGCGAGAAATTTGACAGTTTTTGTGAAAAATAATTTTGGCCCATATAAAACAAGCGCTCTCCTGATTACAGTCGAATATGGACGGCCATCATGGTAGACAAAATAGAATCCAATTCTTGACCACTCCGGATGTGAAACCAAACCTTAACATCTGCCAGGGAAAGCGATATGGGTTATTGGCCAAGCGTGAGGCCAAGATGGCGGGATATTGGCCAAGTTATTTTTTTTGCGTGTTTATGGACCGAGACGAAGTCGAGGTCCATAAACACATGCACAAAAAAAGAACGAGGCCAATATCCCGCCTTATAATCCATCAAATATTTTTCTCGCGCGCGATTGGTCTAAACACGTCACGTGACGCAGCCAAAACTGGGGAATATCCGGTGATATTCCCCAAGTGATATTCCCCAGTTTTCAAAATTTGCGTTTTACTTTCGCACGTTCAGTTTTCGTCTCAAATAAATTGTTAAATTGAATAGAACTGAATGTTTTGAACAGACTAGAAATATTTTTGAACGCCAACATAATTATTTTGGCAAACAGAGCGGCCTTGTGAAAAAATATTTGAAGGATAATAACTACAATAGCCGCCATTTGGCTTCAAAAATATGCACGGATATTTGTCCTTGGACATTATCTGTTTCTCGAAGCTCACAGTTTTCCTCGAGCTTCGCTCTCGGAAAACTGTTCGCTTCTCGGAACAGATTATGTCCAAGGACAAATATCCGTGCATATTTTCGCGCCAAATGGCGGCTATTGTTTATATATCAGTCTTGACCGAACAAGCTTGGTCAATAAACGATTTGTTATCAGTGACTAGAAGGACGCGGAAAATAGTCTTCTTGCGGGAACAGAGCGGGCAATCCCGAGCGGTCAAGATGGCTCCATCTTGACCGCGCGGGTAGCCAATCACAGCACAGGATTTGCTTCATCTTGTCCACTCATAGAGCCAGCCATATAATAATAGGGAATACTAACGCTTGATTATTTCATTTTTATTACAGACAGATCCAAATAAACCGTTTGTAATCATCACACCCACATTGAACACATGTACAGCCAAATATCTGACTGTATGGTTGGCTATAATCTACGTCTACAAAGGAATTCTGTTGCTCTATGGTCTATTCCTCGCTTACGAGACAAGAAATGTGGTGTACGCGCACCTCAATGATTCACGTGTTATCGGTATCTGTGTGTACAACGTGGTTGTCTTGTCCACGATTGGTGCATTCCTGGCTCTGATATTGAATAATGAACAGTATGAACAGCTGTACGCTGCACTCGGTGTGTGTATCATATTTCCCGCTACTGCCACCATATCTCTAATCTTCATACCGAAGGTAAAGTATAACGGCCACCTCTCTATAACAAAACAAACGTAAAATAACTTTTTGATTCAAGATACCGCGAAAAACGACGGGTATGACAAAAAACTCAGACCCCAAAAACGTCCCCAGAGTCCGCGATCCTTTTGGTCAGCACCAAGAATCTCGGACTCTGGCGGGGACAGATAGTCGACAGATAGAACGATTTTTTTGATTGGCTATTAAAACAATGAACATACAAAAGACAAGAGAAAACGAGTACTCTGCGCAAGCTCAGAAAATCGGTACCAGCCAGTGGTCGTGATTTCTTGGTGCTGACCAAAAGGATCGCGGACTCTGGGGACGAGAATGCAAAAACTCAGACCTCAGACCCAGAAAACTCAGACCCTCTGGATGTCTCGAAAATCCAGACGCAAAAACCACAGACCCGAAAAACTCAGACCCTCTGACTGACTCGAAAACTCAGACCCGAAAATGGCAGACTCTCTGGGTGTCTTGAAAACTCAGACCCTGTGTGTACCCTTGTGTTTCGACAAATACCTCACCTAAGTTGTTTTCATGTGTCGATACTGCGGAGAGGGAAAAATACTCGCGGTTAACAAGGGTAAAACATTTGGAGGTCGTGTTTTCTTTCCAACTTACATTATCAAGTCCGCAAATTTGATCTCGATCAAAGTGAACGCATGTCACCGCAAGTCGACGCAGAGTGCGCGCGCTCTGGCCAAACGAAGACGCGAAATGAATTTCAACCAACTGTTGCCTACTTGCGTGGCCGTTTTGCCAGGGCTTTAAATTATTGCAGTGCTCTCCTATATTTAGCGGTAAGAACTAGTCTCTAATTAATGCATTTGAATTGTTCATGTCCATCAGCTGATACATCGCGTGAAGATGGATTCCCTTGATGACGAAACAGGAGAAACAACGATGCACAAGACATTCACTCGTCCTTCCATTGATATGACCAGCACGTACAGCGGCACGGAGAAGGGAAGGGAAAGATTTGTAGATGCTACCTCGACTAACACACTATGCGTCTATCAAAATGGAGAAGCTGGCCTCTCTCCGATTCCTTCTCCGATTCCTTCTCCGATTCCTTCTCCGATTCCTTCTCCGATTCCTTCTCGGATTCCTTCTCCGATTCCTTCCGCGCCATCGCCGCCTACGACTTTTCAAGAACTTTCGCCCAAAGCTCTGGAAGTTTAAGCCGAGAATGTTTTGAGTTTGAATTATTCTACAATAGGTATAGTTTGAAAGAGGACTACTAAATGAATGAAAGAAAGTGTGAACACAGGAGAACTTCACTGCAAGCTGTAATAACTTAATTATTCTTATTCATCACGTCTTTGGAGCGGCGGAATATAGCACCGAGAGAGATTTTCTCATGCATATGGGATTCAGTTTCACGTAAGTCGCTTCAAATCCAAGCTGCATCCCGGATGTGAACTAAAAAGTCATGTCATAGAGTCAGTTGGAAGCAATTCTGTTTTTGAAGAGAGAGAAAAAAAACAATGGTACAAACATGTAACTAGCTGTAAAAACGTCTTCTCTGTAACATATTCGGTGCAAGGATACTTTGGAGTCAGTGTTACAAAAGCGTCAATAGCGACAATAACGGCAAAAAGTGAAGACTATATAATTATAAAAGGGTAGAATGCTTATGCGGAATGCTGTGAACAATGAATTTCAAGGAATCTTCGAAGCACGACCGAATGACATAAACGATGTCTTCGAGCGCTGGCTTCAACACAAGTCGAGCAAGACACAGGCGAACAAACCTTAAACTCGTTCTGCGGAGCCGAGATCAGTAAAGAAACACGATCATTATGCATTGCAACGGGAAAAAAGAACTTTACATCAACGACAGTCATCTGAAATTGAAGAGCGTTTTGGACGCTGGATTTTCACATAAAGGCCTAGAATGTAATTTATTTTATAATTACATTGCAAGAGCCCGGACAATTATCGAGAGTGGCGGGGCAATTTTGCAGCCTTAGTTCATTGGACATATTACCTTGCTATTTACGGTATGTTACGGAAGGTTTGGGAAGCAAAACTGAACTGCCATAAATTCACGTCTGACACTGTGAAAAGTGCTATATCAGTAGACTTCCCCTGAGGAAAAGAAGGACTTCTTTGAATTTTTAAATTAAACAGACTATTCCACGCAATAATATAGAACATGCATGCTATTCCACAAGCGAGCTTCAAACGCTCTGACCGAGAGACTGCGCCATTTCTTAGAAGTTTTTCACACATAATACATATATGTACCATTAGCCACAAGCTATTAGACTTCTTGAAAAAATATAACATTTATATATCAGTGTTACTCTAAGCCTTGAAGCTCTGATGTCAACATACAAACTCTCCTTACTGGTCTCCATACATTTCTTATAGCACTAGTTTGGAGAATTTAATTATTCATAAAGATAATATTCTAGTGACTTGCTTGCGTGAGTTTGCAACGATATTTGAGGACAAATTGGATGTTAACAAATCTTAAACGTGTCTGACGATGACTTGAATAAAACGTTGGATGTTGTACTGGTGAACTCTTGGGCCTGAATGGGTTTACTCATGCTCTGATTTCTACTCTAGTCCAGGACTTACAAGGAAAAACAAATTCGAGATTCTTTTCCTGGTACTCTGTCGTATTCTAAGCGTTTACTCAAAGAATCGCACCGAAGCTGTCGCAACACTGAAACCAAAGAACATCACATCTGACCAATAAAGCGGTTTTCAATTGACTGTCGAAAGTAACCGATGAATTGCTTTGGTTTTGCTTTACTGCGCTCTATGATTGGTTTAAAAAACTCGTGCCACCTTCTCAACCAATCAGATACAAAACTAAAACCAATCGCAACTTGGTCGCGCGCGTTTTCCCGCTCTTCAGTGGCGCCGGTTACGTGTATTTGCTTCGAGTTCTCATTGGTTCATTGTGTTGTTTACGTTTGTTAGGATTGGTCATTGTAATTGTTTTGGTTTAAGCCGCCCTAAGAACACAATAAACCAATCACAACTCGAAGCAAAAACATGCAACTGGCGCCAGGGGCGGGAAACGTGTGTAAGCTGATTGGTTGAGAAATCAACAAGTTTTATATGATTGGTTAAAGGACATTACACACGTTTTTAGCTCAGTAAACGCAAAACCAATTGAAGAACTAAACCGTACATGTACCATTGTTATACGTTCCTTTTCACATGAAGAAACTTCTCTTTTTGGGGAAATGTGTTCTTTTCTCATGTAAAAATTTCTATATTGTTTGGGAACATCGATATGACCAGGGGGGGCAGGCAGCGCCCTTTGATCTTGCCGCTTTTCCGCAATACATGATCGCACAAGTAAAGAAATCTGTCAATCATTCGAGAAACGTACCTCTACGGGAGTTTGCTGTGGAATTTTCATCCATGGTGTTCCACAATGACCAAAGTTCAGTTAAACAGCGACCGAATCGTTCCCATAGATGTTTGGACGTGGAATCGCCAAAATATTTCTGAACGAACACAACGCACGTCATGTCAGCCATCGTCCGCCATGTTTATTTTAAACAAACCAGTACTTAGTCTCGCTCGGCCAAATTTCTAAAATGTGCAATCATATAAACTAGGCCCCAGGCCTCGCTGCTAGCCCCCCCTGGATATGACCGTTCTATAGTTTTCACAAACGTTTCCCCACTTTATGTTGACTTGCCAAACTTCTCAACCAATCAAAAACCAAACAACTGTACGTGGGCTCGAGTTTTATAGTTTGACGTCTCCGCCTGTCAGACTAACTGCCAGGCAATGGCAAACAAAACATGAAGATGTCAAACGTTATTCAGAGAAAAGGCAACACTCATTTTTACATACAAAGCTTGGAAGAAAATAATTTGAAGCCTTTGCCAAATTAACGTAAAAAGACCTCCAAACCGGACACGACTCGAGAGTGATCGATCCAGTTTCCAAAAATAACTAAGGGAATCAGAAGAGAATTATTTCTAGTGTATATAGTACCTCGGTGAGTACAAAATAATACTTGAGGGAACGATTTTCTTGTTACTGAAAGTCGTTTGTGAAGACCTGCTAATAAAACCTTAAAATAAAACAAGACTTGCAATTGAAGTACAGCTTTTGGGGAGAGGGGTTACTGGGACGCGCTATGGCCTAATTCAGGTAGTGCGTTACAGACTCCGGACCTACTGAGAGGTTTGGATTCCTGGCAAGGGTCATTGTGTTTTGCGTGTTGTGGGGGATGATCCGCGATTGACTAGGATCCTATCCATGCAGAGTATCAATGATATGAAACAGCAAGAGTTATCACACGCTTGATCGAGACTCTAGAATTACCTTTCGACCCAACACAAATTTACAATCTTAGCAATCAGAGATTTTTGCAGCCATTGACAAGAGAGGATGATCTAAGAGAAGTATTCCTCCATAAATAGGTCTCTTCCAATGATCATTTTTGAAATCTATTTTTAATTTTCAGTCCATAGATGCAGCTATGGACTGAAAGTTAAAAATAGATTTCAAAAAATGATCATTGGAAGAAACCGATTCATGGGGGAATACATGAGCTATTTTAAGAGCGCTACCTGATTGGCCAGTTCGAGTAACGTGATGTCGGAGCCTCGATCAGAAGGAAATAAAAATAACTTTCACAGCATGCGCGAAACTATTAATGGATTATTAATATTAATTAATATTATTATATTTCAAAAAATTATCATGGGGCACTGGGAACCCTTCTCTTTAGATCATCCTATCTTGCCATCGAGTATTCCTTTGCCTCAGTATATTTGTTTGTACATTTTGTAAAATAGTCCAGTTCCCCGGCCCAGTCTCCTTGGCTTTCTGACTAATTTGGAGGGAAGGGTACGGGGAGGTCTTGACCCGGTTTCCTACCCTTCCTTAGTGGTTTCCGCCTCTTTGTCCTTTTACTATTGCGAAATATTGCGCAATGTTTTCCTATTTCTCCCACCCTCTCTTTTCCCGCCTCCCGTAGACTTCCCTAATCGAGCCTAGGTGCAACCCCACCAGGAATGTTGTCCCTTAACCTAAAATATGTAAAAAAATATACAGAAAACCTATTTAAAAAGGCCTCCCGCTGCGGGAGGATACAATAGAATTGTTGATTACTTTGTGCACAAATTCTTCTCGGCCGATGGCGACCGCAAGTAATTCTTTTCTCTATTGGCTGGAAAATGCGACGATCCTCAGGTCAGTACGGTATAAATTCGCTATCATAAAATGACAGAATATATTTTAGTTCTATTCTTAGTAAAAACAATGTTTAGGAAGTCTTTTTCATTGAGATTTTCACTAAGAAATATTCCTATAACTTGTCCCTGTGTAAGGATTTGCAAGGGTAACTTTTAGAACTAAATTATTTTTCGAACAATTTATATATTTAGATCACTGTACATGTCTTTCCTGGATAGATAATCATTTTTCAAGTCTCTGTTCCAAACTAAGATTCTAGCCTTCTTTTATTCAAACCGCTAAAATATAAAGAACTTCAAAAATCACAAACAAAATATGAAGTGTCAAAGAAAAAAAAACATTGAAAAAAAAAACTGGTTTCGGCTTTTCTGCTAAAAGTGAGAATTTTTTATATATTTGTACGGAAAATGTTTTTCAAAAATGTTATTCTATGTTGCATAGCTGGGTTATTCCATTGCTTGCTTTGGTTATAGCTCAGAGAGATTATTTTCAGACGCGCCAAATTCCGCAGAAGTCATGAGAAAAATAATTAACTTCAATCATAAATATTTCATTACCACAAACTGTTTCTTTCTCAGCTTTAGAGCTGTTATATTTTTCTGTGAATAGATAACCTGCAGTCGGCAAACTAAAAATACCTGTAAAATCATTGATTGTATGTGAAGAGATTATATGATGATTCAGAGCGCGGTAAGTGGGAGCGAAGTTTTTATTTTACTGACCGTAGGCCCAATTTATGTCTCGCACGGTCGCGTCGAATGTAATTAATATTCAAGTTCCAGAAATGTTGCTGAAATCGCTTTTAATCAGTCCAATGCCCGGGGGGGGGGGGGGGGGGGGGGGGGGGAGAGGGGTACTGACAAAGTTTTATACGGGGTTCCGCCCCGAGGTCCAAACCCTTACCCTTTTATATACCATTTTTGACTGAAAAGGTAACCCTTTCATATACCATCAATATAAAATGGTACCCCTTTCAAATACCTACAGTTGAAACACATCCCTTTTACGACTTTAACTAAACTTTTCGCTTGAGTAGCTCCTTAAAATATTGGATGAATCAGCCGTTATGTGCGTCTGTTCGAGATATTTTGAAAGGCCCTATTAAACACCTAAATGACAGTTTTCCCTACCCTTTCCTATACTTCGGCTCGTGAAATCCCTACCCTTTCATATACCTCGAGCCTAAAAAACGACCCCTTTCGGGCGGAGCCTCCCCGTATAGTCCATTATAGGGAGTACCCCCCCCCCCCCCCCCCCCCCCCGCCGAGATGCATGCCCACACAAATTGCAATGTAGAACACCTCGTTGCCATGGTGTATTGCCTGCCTCGTCCCCAGGCGTCGCTCCTTGTTTGAGCGCGGTGCGCGTGGGGTTGTGGGACTCTCCGCGCTTCGCCTCCTAACCATCAAGCCCCGTGCTCCCTGTTTTCTCGCTTGCAACGGCGCCTGGGGACGAGGCAGGTGTATTGCAACGTAGTCGAGATTTCTGCGGCTTGAATTACATTCGACGCGACTAAAATGTGACTTCATGGGACGTATAAATGTGGCTTACATGAAATAGAACCACAAAGCACTTTCTCTTGTATATCGAAACAAGAATCTGAAACTATGGCAAAAAATGCTTGAGAATGATTTGTTTATTCTAACGGTGATTTTGATTGGTTGATAAGCGAGCGCCCTTTAAATATAATGACAAAAAGTTCGCTAACTGGACATGAGTCAAAGGGAGCCCACTTCTCGAAGAATTAAGCCTCTCCAATCCGGTCATCGACCGGTATTGAACCGGTATGAGAAAAGCGCGCTAAACGTGACGCTGCTTACTCAGGCTACTACCCCGGGGGTTACTCCCTTGTGTGCCCTATACGGGGACGTGCCGCTGGACAGGGTATGGTTTTTGGCCTCTCTGCCCTGAACAGGGTATATAGTTTCATGCGAGTCTGTCCTAAACTAGCCTGCGTAGCTGGCGGTCTTGTTCGCCGCTTACGAATTTTGCCTTCGCGCGCTAAACAGGGTATGGTTGCACGATTGTCGTCGTAAAAAATTGATTTATACAGTATTTAGAGATCGGAGACGTTTGCCGCGTCACAGTCAAACGGGATTCGCTAAATTGCAACCTAAACAGGGTCCTTAAATAGAGGATGTTGTCCTACACAGGGTAGGTATGTTAGGGGTTTTTATTGTTTTGTTTTTTTGTCCTAAACAGGGTCAGGTTTTCAAACCCTCAGCGGCACCCTCCCCCCCCCCCCCCTCCCCCCCGGGGGCTACTACCCTCCAGCATGTCGAGTTGTTGACCCTAAAAAACTTCGACCTCATTAACATGATTACTGAGGCCGGGACACACTAGGTAACAGGTCGTGCGCTGCATCGGCGACAGTGATCATTTGTGTCATTTTAATTTGTCGCAGCGACAAAGATTTTTCATTAAAACGGACATGTCACCCGAAGGGAATTGTCGCCTGCGACCTGTCGCCTAGTGTGTCCCAGCCTAATCCCATCCCCGTCAAACCATTCAAGTATACCTTACCACAGAACCTTGATTGTGTCCTCTATACTCAGTCAGTATGGACTAGACCCGTGATATCGTATCGTGATAGGAATAAAATCGTTAAGGGAGAACAAGAGAATATGGTCAGAAATAATGAACACTTGTCTCAGAAAAATGAATAATGATTCGAATTTACAGTGCGACTACTGTAACCGGGGCCACTTAGGCAATGAATACTAATCACATATCGTAGAGCAGAATAGAGAAATTCAACTTAATTCCATGTTGAAACGTTGTATTGAACTGAAAACTTATTGGCTCGAACAACTGAAGTTGAAATTCGTCGTTTCCATTCTGTGAGATGGTTTGGTTTTCTTTGTCTATGTGGCCCCGGTTATAGTAGTCGCACTGTAACAGATCGAACTGACCGGATGATAAGGCGGTGAGGAATTGATTAACTGAGGAAGTCGCGGTCTACTTAGGCTCGATTTCCGCCGCTCGTTCGGGGGAGGAGCGCGGGCTCATTTTCCCGAACAGCGACTGGTAATCGAGCCTACGGTCTACTCGGCCTCCATCTCGCTCCACTTGTGTAATTAAAAATAGCTCTTCTCGAGTTTATTATTATGCCTTTTTGAATTGTCTATTTCAGTTTTTTGTTTGTTTGTTTGTTTGTTTGTTTGTTTATTAATTGTTGTTGTTTTTAGCGAGCATGAAATGTCGTCTAACATACGATATGTTAGAGCAGACTGCGAGAAAACGTACAGTGGCTGCTTGTAGACCATAGATTTCTGTTCATCAGACTATCAACTCTATCCTGACTGCGGCGAACCTTTTTTCAGGAAACGAGGATAAAATGGTATTTGAGTATATGAAGCACAGATGATGGAAAGCGAACGTCCGGGCCTGTCTATTTTCTCAGTATTCTGTTGCCGAAAGAGAACTGTTAATCTCATTCGTGGAAATGGAAAGTAAGTAAATCAAGTTGGTAATGGTTATGACATTTTCCATGTGTATATGTTCAAATGCGCTATATAATTTTTAACTCAAGATTGAGATCGGACATCAGCATGTAAAGGCGCCTATGGCAGCCGCTATTAGAACATCGCGTGCAACCCTAAAAGGTACCTTGATGGCTAAAGTATCGCCGTTCCGTCCTAAACACCCTAAGGGGGACCAAAATCCGTAATTTACATCCCCGTCACTCTCGTATGGGAGTTCCCCCCCCCCCCTCCCCCCTCCCCCGGGCCCCCACCACTAGGGAGCCTCTACGGAGGAGAGAAACTACGCAAAACGTGGAGTGCTCGTATAGTACCCTGGATGCAATACAGGAACACTGGGCAGGTGTAAACATTGTTGTTGATTTTAGCTAAAAGAAATGGTGGTGTCAGCGTGTTACGTTACACTGCGTTACTTTCAATTTGTTTTCTTTCTTGCTATAAACAATCACTGGCTGCCGTTCAAAAATCCTTGCACCATGGCCCGTTGCCTTGCTAAATAATGGCAAATATTTCTGATCATTTAATTTGCTCTTGAAAAGGCAACTAGAAGAAGGTTGACCGTGACT
Source organism: Desmophyllum pertusum (assembly GCA_029204205.1). Taxonomy (NCBI): domain Eukaryota; kingdom Metazoa; phylum Cnidaria; class Anthozoa; order Scleractinia; family Caryophylliidae; genus Desmophyllum; species Desmophyllum pertusum. The sequence goes on from MU825402.1 coordinate 402,184, forward strand.
CTCGCTAATTAACCGGGCAAGGCGGGCAAGGCCTGAGGCCGAGCCCGGGTCATGAATCCCTTTTTTTGTGTGTGTGTCGAGCTCACCCAGGTCCCCACTCGGCCAATGGGTAATGAACTCCTGACTAAAGTTTACAAGCGTATAGAGTTTTACTTGAACAGAGTATTCCATTTCAAAAACGCGTTTATGGGTTTAAACTTGCTACACATCAATTTTCACGCAATTTGCAGGTCATTTCAGGTTGTACGTTGTACTCACAGACAAGAGGATTGTTTGCGCCGATCTTCTATTCCATTGCGCAAACTGCAGACTTTTAGCGTGACTGGTGTGACTACTGTACTTTCTTGAGGTTTTCGCCAAGCAAGAAAGCAGATAAAATTTAAGCACCAGATTTTGATTTTACCCCTACGAGAAGACGTTGGACAGAGTTGAACCGCTATCGTGTTGTGCGCTGAACGCCGAGGGCTGAACGGGACACGAGCCATCCAGGCCATCACTTGAAGAGTTGATTTAGCCGTTGCCCCTAGAAGACGTGAAGTTTATAAGCGTATTAAGTTTACTTGAAGGGAGTTTGTATAGAAGCTTATAGAGCCATTTTGTTATCCGTCAGTGTGTAACTAGCATTCTGATGGTTAACAAAGACGCGTATGCGAGTAAAGTACTATGCTTCGGTTCATTTCTTTGACAATTTCAAGGAATTGGATTTCCACACCGTACCCCCGGGACCGTACCCCACTCGGCTAACCCCAACCGGAACACCTGTACATAAATTCTCTTATCTTAAAAACAGACGAATTTCTTTTAGCAAGTGCGAAATCACGAATCACGAATCACGGCCCAAGAATTACACTGTAAGCAGATCACGCGTCACAGGCCATAAAAATTCCCAAATCACGGCTGATTTTCAGCTGTTTTCTCGAATCACGCGCTTAATTTCGGCCAATTCCCGGATCACGCACGACCCCTTCCAGACCCTGTTAGTTTTGTCACCGATATTTTAAAGAAACGTATGAAAATAAAAATAAAATAAAGCAGGAAACATTTATTTGCCCGGTTTTAGCTTTTAAAGCTTCTTGTTTACATATGGTAAACCATACCGGAAGTACGCATTGCACAAATCAATGGCGCGCCTAATAGCGTACGGAAAACACAATAAAGTCCCCTTTTGTGTATATATAAGGAGTCGAATATAATTAAGCTCCTGCAGTGATTTCCTCCGGCAATAACATGTCAAGTTTGTACGGCAGAGAATCCTGAAAACGTTTTTTAGACAAAATTTGCAGGTAATTGCGCAAAACCGTGGTAAACAAACTCTTGAAGAAGACTGGGTCGAGAAAGCTGCGTTGGAAAATAATGGCGGTAAGCCGGGTTGAGGTAAATTATTATGCTTTTGTGTTCTGCTCTCCATTCACTTGTGGAAAAGTGACAAACAATCTGGGTTGCTACAAGCAACCTGGCATTGAAGGGCCAAACAAAACCGTTTTCCTCGAATCAATGAGCCAACGTTAATTGAAAATTTATGATAAGTAGTTCGATGTTGCATGGTGTTGGTTCATAAACATGGCTGTTGTTTCGACACCGTTTGGAAGATTCTTGCTGAAATTTCTCGCTCGCTGAAACATATTTAAACACACGGTTCGCTTTCATTTGTAGTTCTATGGGTTGCGGAACATCAAGACCTCCTGTTGTAAGCACTGCACACCAGCCACAAACACAACCGAAGCCTATAAAACCCCAGCAAGTTGAACAACTAGAAAGCAAACCGGAGGAGCCACAACGAATTGAACAGACGAAGAAGACAAGTGAACCGGAGCACGAATATATAGACAGTAGTGAATTCCTTGAGCTTTCGTACGAAGAAGTTGCAGCATTACGACCTACCGATCCCGATAACATGTGGGCAATTGTGAAAAAGACCTGCGACCGAAACAAGGAATGGAAGCTAGATTCGGTGAAGAATCGGCGAGGCTGGAAAACGATTCGGTTGTTTGTGTCTTCAACCTTTCGCGATTTTCACGCAGAGAGGGAAGCTCTTGTGAAAGAGGTAAGCTTATGCCCGGAGCTTATGTTTGCATTTATTTAGCTCCTGATCAGAAAATAATATTCCATCTTCCCAAATAACTGCAAAATAGTTTCAATTTCCTTGAATTTCGAAGAAGCACAGATTTTTGAAGTGCGCAAAGTATAATCTGTAGGCGTTTTATAAATTATTTCGCATACATATGGTAATCTAGTGTTCTTAATAAATCATCAGCACTGTTTTGTTAAAGAAAGAGCGGCAGTCCTGTAAAAAAAGGGTCGATATACAAAGCTTCGATCATGTTGTATTAAACATCCCCGTTTTGCTGCAGTCGAAATGTTTGGAAGCATTGGTTACATCCATGCACTAAATGGTCCAAATATGAGCTTATTATGTAATCTACAAAATAAATAATTACCGTCGATTTCACTGTTAGGTGACCGTTTAAATCAAAGTTTGCAAAATATTTCCGTCAATCATACATGGTCTTACCTTATATGGAAGTGTTCGATTTTCCCACTTGTAAACACCTTCCATATAAGGTACGGACATGTATGATTGACGGAAATATTTTGCAAGCCCCTCAGAGGAGTTTTTATTTAAACGGTCGTGTAACAGTGAAATTGTCTTTTAAAATCTGTATTCGCCCTTTAAAGATGGATATGTTTTCATTTTTGTTTTGAATCTTCGGAAGGGTTCGGGTCATCTTTGGAAATCTTCGGATCATCTTCGGAAATCTTCGGAAGGGTTTGGGTCATCTTCGGAAATCGTTGGATGCCTTTGGGTGAATTTTGCACTCTTCGAAAATCCTCGGACGATCTTCGGAAATCATCGTTACCATAGAAACCTAATATGTACTCCTTCAGAGTACAATTTGGGACTAATTGTACTGCTCTCGTCCAATCAGAAACGAGTAATTTTGTTGAGTGTACTATAATGATAGTAATACAGGTCTGAATCAGGTTAATAAAAGAGTTTCAACATGTTTAACTTGATTTTTGTCTTTCCTGTATGTGTAGGTTTTCCCTGATTTACGTCTTTGGTGTGAGCAGAGGAAACTTCACCTTGTGGAGTGTGACTTGAGATGGGTGAGTGTAAACATTTGACTGTTGTATGAAGCAATGTTTCTTGCAACTTATGTGTAACACCCCAAGTTTCTATTTGGAATTGAACGCAGTCTTTACATAATAATATTATTATTAATTATTACTATTATTAATATTATTTCAGTGGATGATACATATCAGCTCTGACACTGATAGACAGGAATGCATACAATGTACATATACAGTAGTAGATTTTCGCAAGATTCTTAAGCAAAATATAAATTAATTTTTAATTGATGAACAGTACATGTACATGTTGTCCTCGTCGTCTTAACATCAAAGCAAGACTCAAAGATTTGTGCATTTTGCATTTGTAGGGAGTTCCCAAAGATTCCTCAACTGAGCAGACTATAAAGATCTGTCTTGGTGAGCTGGATCGGTGTTATGAGGATAATATTGTGCCATATTTTCTTAATCTTAACTGGTAAGTGTGCATAATACCTTTTAGTTATTCTTACTCATTTTCATGCAATGAGTTGAAGGAAAATCAGTACTGTGAATGGCAGTTTTGATGACTGCATCAGAAACATTTTTCAGGAATTGCAAGAAAACGACGAATCAGAGGTTGGGAGAAATGTGGAGATGCATAAATCACGGACAGTCGAATTGTGACAATTTTTACCTTTTGTATTTTACCAAATTACAGTCACTGTGTCAATTTTCTTTGTGTAATGGGGTATTAAATTTTGCGTGTTTAATTTTTTGCGGCTCCTTTTTTTCACGAGTATTTAATTTTGTGAATTGTTTCAATCGCGAAAATTAGTAAGAATAAGGTAAATCAATAGATTTAGCAGTGACTACTGAATGCCTGTATGTTTAATTTGCTTATATAGTCGAACCCGCCCATAAGCGGACATCCTTGGGACCAGAAAACGTTTCTGCTTAGGAGAGGTGTCCACTTTTGGGAGGTTAAAAATGCAGTGTTTGTATACATGTACATGTATGGCTGGTTATGGTCCTGTAACAGTATAAATTAAAGTATAATGTATTTTTCTTTATTATTTTGTACTTAACAGTGCTCGTGCAGGGTGGATACCAACATTTGGTGACTTGACGTACAATTTAGCCGTACAGTACGGCTGGGTCTATGGCCTGTCTCTCACAGAGATGGAGATTGTTCATGGTGCATTTCGGAAATGCAACCCCAATGGTGAGTTCTTGATATTAATAAATAAATATTATGTACATTAATATAAAAACCAGGGTGATGCAGATTAAAAAAAGGTTTTAGTAAAACGTTTCGATCACTTCAATGACCTTCATCAGTTAGAATGAAATTATGTTTATTCACCATTGCTGTGTATTCATTATCATAAATCTGACACAAAGCAAACTAAAAATCAAAAAACTGGTTTGAAAAATTTAAAAAGAACCCATAAAAACCATAACATATGCCATTCTTTTAATAGGTAATGTTTTGCGAGGGTGGTTATAAGGGATGTCCAGATCATGTTTCACAGAAAATAAAACAGTCCTTTGACATTTTTATCCAGTTACAAATACAAATACCCTTTGTATTTTACCAAATTACAGTGTCAATTTTCTTTATGCAATAGGGTATTAAATTTTGTGCTTTTAATTTTCGCGGCACCTTTTTTCGCGAGTATTTAATTTCGCGAATTTTTTTCAATCGTGAGAATCGCGAAAATTAGTACTCGCGAAAATTAGTAATAATACGGTACCCTACTCATTTCATTTCAGCACTGTTCTTAATCAGAGATGGTGAGTTCACAGAAACCTTGCCTGGGGAGCTCAAGGATGCATTTGTAGATGACAATACTCTATGCACGGAAAAGATGAAGAAACTTAAAGAAATGCTCAAAGAACACTTCCCTGTATGTACATGCATTATATAGAGAGGGTGGGAATCATTGACAGTTCTTTATTGAAGCAATCTAAAGTGTCTTATTTTCCAATCAAAAACTAGTCTCCTACGCAGACATTCTTTTGGCTTGTCGCGCAATCTCTTCTCCCCAAAGAGAGATTGCCTGACGAGCCAAAAGAATGTCTGTGTAGGACCTCGGCTAATCAAAACCTAGTGTGTCTCCAACCAGGTGTACATGTATGTGACTTGCGTACATTGTACCAGCAAATTGCTAGTCAACTCTCGCCTTGTGGCCCCCTGTTATTACGGACACCCGCTATAATGGATAAAATCCAGCCCTTCACCTGGCGAAAGCTATAATAGAGGTTTGACTGAAAATGACTCCCGCTATTGCAGACTCTCGCTATTACAGACTCTCACTATTACGGACTCCAAACTACGTCCCAAGGGTGTCCGCTATAACTATATAACGAGAGTTGACTGTACAACCTGGCAAAAATGCGGGGGGTACCTGCAATGGAGTAGCATCCCATCTACATGTAGGGGAGTAAAATTTTGCCGTATGCAGTCAATTATTTGCTGCTTACTTCACACTTGGACCCCCTCCCTCTTGCAATTGCCCCCCCCCCCCCCCTCTGAAGTTAAATGGTCCACCCCTAACTACCAAGATCAGAATTAATGTTGTCTTCATTATCTTTCAGGCTAATAATATCGTTCACTACAAAGTTGAATGTGAACCTAGCAGTGTGAAAAAGAGCGCAAACTTAGGAGATGAAAGTGAAGTGAAGCTCAAGGGAATAAATGGTTCCGAGTCAATCTTTTACAAAACAGTGAGTGGCCACCATGTTTAGTTTACAGTTATTATGAAGCTCTCGGAACGTCGTTTCTGATTGGTCAACCGTTTCACTTCCGTTGCGGCGGTTGCAAGTCGTTGATTGGTCAATTTACAATAGCCTGCATTGTGATGTCATACAATTCAAGCCTACACACAAGTTGATAGTAGCTGGTACATTGTGTTAATATCGATTGTCGTGTTTTTTCGCTGTTTTTGTTCGCTAGTTGATTGGTTTTTTCCATGTTGATAGTTGTAGACTGAGTTGATAGTGGTGTATTGGTGTGCTCGTAGATTCGTGGTCGCGATTTGAAAGTGTATTGTTCGCGTACATCGTGTTCGAGGTCTGAGAGTTGATAGTAAGCTTACATTGGTGGCGTCTATCGTGTTTGCGGGTTTGAGAGTTGATAGTGTGCGTAGTAGAGTCGGGGTCGCGTCGCGGTTTGTGGTTTTAATGTCGGGTTGGACGGAATGTGGCAAAGAGTTCTGCCCAAACTGCTGTTCCACATTCAGCAATCGTGGAAACCGGAGGTTTGCGCCAATTGTGGACATCATCTTGGTGGGACGGCTCCAGCTAAAGTGCCAAAGCTCTTGTGTCCAAAATCTGCGTACATTCATGCTGGATTGTTTTGTGTTCAATCAAGTACTAAGGGTGATCGCTGTTTTGTGCACAAGGAGGGCAGTCAATGCATTTTGTGTTAAATTTGGAAGTTTGAAAGAAATAATGCAATCCGTTCGCGATTGATGAAAATTATTCTTGATTTGTCGATTGCTTGATGCATGTCTCGCTTGAGTAATATCAACGCACAATTATATGTATTTGTACTGTATGCATTGCTTTAGTTCTCATTAATTCGGCATTTATTATTTTTTGTTTATTTATTTTAATTATTTTTTTATTTCGAAATAAACCAAATAGAATACAAAGAGCTTTTAAAAATATACGAAGAGTTCAGAAGCAAACGAATTTGAAAAACAAAAAAGCCTTCATTGTTGATCTTGTCGTGACATTGTTTTGTTTACACATGGGCGTAGATTCACTGTCAGATAAGAAATAACCTCGCCGGCCAAAAATCTAATTACTTCAATAGGATTATTTTACAACAATTTTAATTAGTTTATTTATTGATCGATAAGGATGGAATATTACTGAACTTTTAATCAAAAGTGTTTCGAGTTTCGAGTCGAGAAAACAAACAGCTTAATATACAATACTAGTCGGGGAAAAGGCCGCACTTCTATTCATTTCTAGATCGAATTTAATGCTAACCACGTTACAGAAAACCGCTTTGACATCACGCTCTCATCTGGAAAAGATAGTTATTCGCCACGCTCGCAAACAAACTTTGGCCACTTAGTTCTTCCGTGAAAATATCATGATAAATTATTTCTCTCTTCATCAGTTCATAGCGCTTTACAAGGAAGTTTTCATTCCTGGAAGCAGAGACTTTGCAATTTTCAATGCGTGACATAATGTATACATGTTTGTTCAGAACGGCGTGACGTCTCGCCAAAGTTTTCTCAAGCTAGCTTGCATATTTAATTTGGTACATGTGAAGCCAGGTTGAAGGAAATTTCCTTCTAAAACATTTTCAATGCATAGTCAATTTCATTAATAGCTGAACTAAAATATTGAAATAAAATAATATTATAACTTTTATTTCCCGAAAAGGAGCTAATACTTTAAAATAAAACTCAAACCAGGACGAACATACACATGAGTCACATGAATCTCGACTTCAGAGTATTTGCTGAGTATATCAAGAAACAAAATGATTCCATCGTTTGCTTGGCAAATATTTTGATCATTTAATTACACTAATTACACTGAGTTTCATCGTCGCTCAGCACTGTAGATACACGGAATCATGTAAATATATTTTGAACAAAAGAAACGAAACGTTTGAAACAATAAACGCTGATAAACCAAACGAACGTTTAGACACGTTGTAAACGCTATTAAAACGCTGTAAACACTGCAAAATATAGTTGTGAATGAAAATGTCACGCGGCCTATGAGAATTTTAGTGAGTCAACTAACTTTTTCTCCTTGTTACTCGCTAACCCAGCGAAAGAGAGAAACACGAACAGAGAATCTATCTATTTATTATACGACATGGCATTGTAGAGTGCGAATACGCACAAAGACGAGAGCAAATATGAGACCGTATTACACGGGTCTCAGTCCCCCTGACCGCGCGCTACGGAAAACGCTGTTGAAAGCCTATATTTTTGGAAAGAATTATGTCGTATAATAAACAATTTATTCAGCGGAAAGTTGTGTAATACGGCTGGGTATTTTTACTCGTCAGTGTTTATTTTTTTCTCGCCTAAAGGCTCGAAAAATAAAAACTGACTCGTAAAAATACCCAGCCGTATTACACAACTTTCCGCTGAATAACCTCTATTTATAATATGATTATTTTCGCTTATATTCAGTCCATATTCAGGGTTTGTACTCTCACCCACCACTTTAGGTTGGGATGGAATGAAATAAGGGAGCTGGTGTTCATTTACTCTGGGCTGCCCTTAGGGGTCTCTGAGAGTTTTTTTTTACAGTTTCCTCAATGTGCACTCTTGAACTTCTTCGTACTTCATTGCTTCATTAAAGTTATTTTTATTATTGATTATAAATTATTTTGATGTGCTTGCTTTTTAGGTTTTTGATTTCTTCAAAGAACGCATTGAACACCAGTATCCACTTGATCCGACCCCGGAGGATCCACTAGAAGCTCAGAAGATAGCACATGAGGTTTGATCATGCAACCATACAAGCCCTAATATCACATTAAGTGACCAATACACACATTGTACCATGCACTACATTTAACATTTTTATTACAATCATACCGTAAATCCCCTATTACATGTAAGCCCCCCTCTCAAATAAGCCTTTTTAGAGCAAGAAATTTAATAATAATAATAATTATTATTATTAAGCCCCCCTCCCCCCCCCCCCCCCCCCCCCCCCCTCTTCCTCCTCTCTTTCCCTTCACAACCAACAAACGACAGACTGTATGACTGGTACATTTTTACCGTACCAATCCGGGCATGAATTCACAAACAGTAATCACCGTGAGCTTTGGGGAAATATTACCTTTACTTGTACTAAAAAATAATCGTAATTAATGATGAAATTTGAATATAACACTTCCTTGATTAAAGTACGGTTTATGGACGTCTATCCACGTAAATAAGCCCCCATCTCCATTAAGCCCCCCTTCTCAAACATGCTTGAAATAAATAAGCACCCATGGGCTTAATAGAGGATTTACGGTACCAGTGTATGGAATAAAATGGTACACTGGCATGCTTGTATGACAGCGTTGTTTTATTACATTACTGTATCATAACTGTCCAAGCTTACTTTATATTTCTCTAACTTGTTTGTAGTCATTTTTGGACACTCGTGGTCTAGTGGTTCTTGGAAGAGACAAGATACTAGCAGATGTGAGTTTGAAGCAGTTTTATAAATTAAAGTAATTATATATGTAGTAATAATATTATAAATAGGATAATTCCCTGTGGACCAAGTACATTCTGCTTCCCAAGATGCAAAGACCTTGTGGGTTTTTTTTAATTCGGAGACTTGTAGACAGTCACAATTCTTATTGTCAATGTCTAACAAATGGTCCTTACAAGTACTCCAAAAATAGGTCTGCAAGGCGTACTTGTGTGACTTACACATTCATACAGTGTGTACCTTATCAATAACCCATACAATAATAATTCAAGTCCATTGATCAGTATTTTCTTTTTTGCATTATTGTGCGCCTCCAGAAAATATCCATACCCATCCTAAGGGAGGTCATTGGAAATTCCGAGGGAGAGGGGGGTCTCAAAAGCCAAACGTTTTAATGGAAAGTATGAAGCTAAACTGGAAATTCCAGGGGGAGGGGGGGGGGGGGGGTTCAAACCAAAAAACCTTCTGTGGGGGAGTATGGATGTTTTCTGGAACCACACATTGGTAGAAATTAACATTTCTCATTCACTAAATGAACTTTGCTCTTTTCAGATACAAAACTACATCACAAGTGACGTGTCTAATGCACCCCTGCTGCTCATTGGTAATGCAGGCTCAGGAAAGTCTGCTATTATGGCAAAAAGTGCCAATGAGGCTTTTAGTGAAAGCTGAGAGAGGGGAATTACCTGGCGCCAAGTAAGTAATTAGCCATGGAAATATTGTAATAAGGTTTAATCTGTATACTTTGTTTGGTATACAGTGTACATGTATGTAGAAATCTAGTTTGGAATAAAAGTATGTGTAATTAGTTAATATTAGAGGTCCGGGAGAATGGTAAATTCGAGACTTTGCGAGACGGTGAGACTTAGTAGCATTTTTCTCTGTGAGACCGTCGGAGACTTTTTGAGTTTTTAAATTGCAAGACCAAGATCAAGACTCCAAAACGGCTTTGCAGAAAAATCGACACTGCGAGACGTACAGAACCGCTCAGAAAATGAGACTGCAAGACCCCGTGAAATTTGACTAAAATTTTGCGAGACCCATAATATTGTTTGTGTTTTATTTTTCAGGGGATCTCAATGTAAAGTGTTTTTTCCATTTTGTCGGTGCTACACCTGGTTCTACTGATCTGGCGTTCTTCTTGCAGCGGTTGTCAAGAGAGATTAGTGTATACAAGGTGATAAACATGATTGTGCTACATATGTATGTACATGTATAGGACATGTACAGCTCATTTCTAGACAGGATAAGAAAAATAACATACTGCAGCATTCTAGATTGCTTTTCATTAAGGTTACCGTGTACCTTCAGGGGTGTCTCAAGTCTAAAAAATGTAGCGCGTCCGGATTAAACTCCAGATACCTAAAACCCTATATCAAATTAAGCTTATAGAGCTGGCTATCTAAATATACTAACCATTATGTAATAAAATGAATTGTCGAATTTTTCGCAATGTCTAAATACGAGGGTCCGAATCAGCTTTTGAAAGCTACAACTCTGCGCGAATGATACATTTCGCTTATTTGATTTGTTCTCGGGTTTCCGGACCCAAAGCGCTAAAAAATCGTGTCGGGGATTCTCCATATTCAATTGCAGTGAAAAGATACAGAGCATTTTTCTAAATAGGGTGAAAAAATTATGGAGTGATCGCGCGGAAACGGCTCCCAACGAAAAAGTTTTCCGAAATAAATAATTCCCGACACGTTTTTGTTGTTTATATGTTAATCTAGATACTGTCCAAATTTGAAGTCAATCGCTCAAATTCCCTTTGAGTTGTAACTCTTTAAAGACGCCTCTATCGGCCTGAAATAGATTTCGAGAAAACAGCGGGAGGAGTATTCACACTCCACTCACACCTCACTTCCGGTAAAGTCTCTCGCACTGTATTTCTCCGTTAATATTGATCGGATTTCCATAGAATTTTCTTTATATGAAAGGTCATCATGTAACTACATATCTAAGCGGAAAAATGTTTTTGGACCAATTCTGTCCTTGAAGGTATACGGTAACCTTAAGAAAGTAGAATTCTGTTTCTTGAGACATTTGTGTTAATAATCGTTGTGTCTGTATGTTTTTCTATTTCAGCGAGATGTTGTTAGTGACCTGGACTCACTAGTTCAACTCACCAACAGTCTTTTGTCGAACAAGAACACAAAACCTTGTATTGTGTTTGTGGATGCCATTAACCAGGTACTGTACATAGAATTGATGGAGGCAGCTGCAGAGGCCTCCTTCGCATGAAGGCTTACACAGGGGCAGGCACAGCTGTATTTTGTGTAGATAAGTCAGATAGCTTTTAAAATATATTTCACTGCACCTTTCAATAACAAGCGAACTCTGCCCAATCAACGGTTGTGTTTTTCGCTGCCATTGATCATCTTAGCAGACGACTGTTGAAACAGAAGCTGTAAAGCTAACAAGTTATTGTTCTTCAGATGGACGATGACAAGATACAGTATTTAACCCGATGGCTTCCTGAGAACCTTTCGCCAAATGTGAAGGTGGTGCTGTCCATGATAAATGACACAGAATGTCACCGACTACTAAGATCCTACAAGTCAGGGACCACGAGAGATCACTTTGTGCCAGTTGGACTACCCGTCTAGAAAGGTATGTATCATTACAGGGTTCGTACAGGACCTTAAAGGATCTATGTCACGATATTTTCATTTTTGCGAAGCTCAAAATCACCTTCAAATTGAAGAAAGCCTCAAAATAACAGTTTACTAAGTTAAGTTTAGGTAGAAAAACACCAAAGAGGTAATAATAAACCATGCAGGAACAAGGATGGTTGAGAATTGAGAATATTAAGACAGATTGCGAATGGCAAACTTGAAAAAATTGGCCAATTTTTTCAAGATGCCTTATCTGTGACATAGCTCCTTTCAAATCCTGGAAGTCCTGGAATTTCATTCTGGCATTTTCCAGGAAAAATGAGTGATTTTTTGACAAGTCCTGCAAAGTTCTGGAAATCTGGAAATTCAAGGGAAAATTCAGTGACACGTAGAAAGAATCAGGTCACAGAATAAACTAAATCACGTGGAGGAAATTCTCGCAAAATGCATTTATACTCCTGGGTGAAGAGAGGCACTGAGAGTTAAGAACACAACACAATGACCCTGGCCAGCACTCGAACCTGGAACGCTTGATCCAGAGTCCAACATGCAAACCATTTGGCCACTGTATACTGCAAGCAGTCCCTCTTTTGGATAGATAGCGAGCACGGGCAATCGCTCGGCCTATTTACACTTGATTGCTCGCGCTTCGCACTCTCTCAACTATCCGAAAAAGGAACAATGACTGCTTGCAGTCTAAGGCCAATGCGTCTCCCACAATAGTTTTATTTGAAATGTTGACAGGTAGAGTGAGAGTTATTTGTTTTGCTTTCTTCAGCTTATCGTTGAGAATATTCTGAGACTGTACAACAAGCGGTTGGATGAAAGACAGATGTCTATACTGCTGGAAAAGGAAGGTTCAGCGAATCCCTTGTGGCTAACAACTGGCTTGTGAAGAGTTGAGAGTTTATGGAGTGTTCAACTTAATGGACGAGAAGATAGCGAGTCTTTCTGATGATCTGATAAGGTGATTTATTGGTTTGTTGTAAGCTGAATGGAGGGTAGAAATTCAATTAAGGTATTAGAAATGTGTTGGAGTTGTTTGATGTCTCTAATTAATTAGAGTACATGTACATGAATCTGTCAAAAGCAACTTTATTTATACACGTTAAATTGTGTTTAAAGTTAAATAAGTGTCAATGTATTTAGCACTACTGTGCTACTTCCGACCTACATGTAGTTGCGCATACCTTCATGATAAGCTACTACACTGTAGGCTTGTACATGTACCTGTAGTTAAGCATTGCCTTCGGGGATGAGCGTGGGCTCATTTTCCCGAACAGCGGCTGGTAATCGAGCCTAGCCAGTGGGAGGTCCGGTGACAATAGGGGCTCCCAACACGAACACGTCCTACCACGGAGAGACCCCGTAAATCAAATAGAACATAAACTTGTTAAGAATCCCAACTGACAGGGGCCAACTAGTTGGATATTTTACAAGCGTGGCCGAGGAGTTGAACTCGGGACTACCGAGAACAAGTCCAGCTAGTGGCAGGATGCAGGATTTGAACCAGGGACCTCCATAAACTTCCATACAAGCTGACTGGCTGATATTTTATATAGGAGCTGTAGCGAAAGATCGAGATAATTTCGCGAATGCCACATTGTCGTTTTGCTTTCAGTCTGGAAGAACAAGTCCTGACTCGGTTTGAAGAAGAAAATGGCGGTCAGATAGTAGTAGCTACCGTGTGCTTACTGGAGACATCACGCCATGGCCTGTTAGAAACAGAACTACTGCAGATGCTGGCTGAAGAAACCACCCTTACCCCTCCCCCTATGTCGAGGGTGAATCTGATCAGATTACAGTGACAAATGCTGACGAGACGCAAGCAGGTTTGTTCGCAGACTTCGCACTGAAGGATATAGAGGATATTACACGGCGGCACGAAGATATGCAAAAGGGGAAAATCCTCACTAGTGAGGATATGGAAAATACGCCACTAGGGTACCAGATGTTAAGTTTCGTATGAATTTTACGAGTGGTCTATTTTCCAGTAAAACAACATGTCTATATAATAAACCTGGGTAATAAATGATAAACAGTCTTGAAGGTTAATCATCAAGTGTCAAATGGCTTTGCTGCCGCTTCAATGTTATTTATTACTATTCTAGAGCGGCTTTATTGAGTGTCGTAAAACCAAAACCGAAGCAATTACAATGACCAATCACAACAAACGTAATGCACATTTACATTTAAACGAGCTCCCGTGCTCAATCTTGTGATATGTGGATAAATAAAGCTACTTACTTACTTACTTGAACAACACAATGAACCAATGAGAACTCAAAGCAAATACACGTAACCAGCACCAAGCACAGGAAAACGCGTGTGACCAAGTCGTGCTTGGTTTTGGTTTTGCATCTGATTGGTTGAGTAGGTGGCGCGAGATTTGTAAACCAATCAGAGAGCGTAGTAAAGCAAAACCAAAGTAACTGCGGATTACTTTGGACACTCAATTGAAAACCGTTCTAACCCACGCGCGGACAGGCGAGGCGAGATTTTATTTTCAGCGTCTCTCTCCAACAACAACAACGACAACAACTTTATTCAATTTTTATCTATAAGATTTACAAGAGTGCTTGCTCCCACTACTAGTTACAAACCTAATCGATCCCACTCGTATTTTCACGCTCGTTCCAGATCCTTTTCGGGCCGCGGCGTTTGGCCCAACGAACTCGCCAACCTCATTCCCAGGGTCTCTCTTCTTCCCGCCCCCTGGAGGCGCTCCTGGGGGGCGGAAAGAAGAGAGACCCTGGGAACGAGGTTGCGAACTCGCGCTAAACTACGGACTGTTACGCAGTCTACAGTGAATTTTCACATGAAGTGTTGTTTGCTTATAACTTGCAGCTCCTGACATCAGTGGCCTGACAGTCGCAGATAAGCTCGCTAAACAAGTAGACGAGACATATGTACAGAAAGATCAAGACGAAGAAAACCAAGAGAAGAAAGCTACCGGCCGAAAACCCAAGAAAAATGAAAAGAAGTTTCTCCCGCTGTCAAGTGGGCCTTGGTGTATCGCGCACTGAAGCCGCTACTGCGACCGTGCGGGGACTTGGGCGAGGGACGACTGGACTTTTATCACCGATCTATCAGTAAAGCTGTCAGGCGAAAGTGAGTAACAATTGTGCCAGAGTCCTCTAGTTTTTAACTCGTGGATTCGAAAGCAATGAACGAGTTATAGCTGTGGGGCAAATTTTTAATTAAGTAATTAATTAACCTTAAAGTTAGCAGCTTAGGCCTTGTACACCTTGGCGCAAAGACGTTAGCAACTGCAGACATATTTATGTAGCACTGTACATCGTTTACCACAAAATAGACTTACATTGTATTTGAATTGAAATGTTTTTGTGTGTGATTCATACCAGGAACAATGTGGACGTACACTAACGTTGTCTTTGTCTAAGAGGCTCTTGATGTTGACTTATTAAAACACAATTTTCTTATATAATCCACGTCACAATTGTTGGGACACTTCCTCCTCTCTCTCCTTCAATGTTGATATGAAAAACTTGAGACACCACAAAGTGTTTCACTCAAAATTGAGGGGGGAGGGAGAGTTACAAATATGGATGCATGTATTCTGACCTGCATTGAAGTGTCTCAACTAATTGTGACGCGGATTGTAGCCTGGAGAGAAAGTGATATGCGAGTTTTGTTGCAAAACGGCTTCAAACTGCACGTAAACCAAACAACGGTATCTTTTCAAGTTTATCTTTAAAATAAGATTTTTTTCAACCTTTTTTTTTTTAAGGTATTTCTCCGGGTCAGAGGGATTCTCAAAACATCAGTACACTTTCTGGCATGGAAAACACGCTGAATTCTTCGAAGGAAGTGAAGATTATGATCGCAAATCAGAGGTAAGCAGACACTTGATGCTCGGGTCGCAGCTAATATGTCATGTGACCTCAGTTTGGATACTGATTGGTTAATAGCCTGTCAAGTTGACTCTTTCCACACTCTTGCACAGCTTTGAGGGGCTTGCTTGGTGACCCCTAGACCAGACCAAATCACTGTGTTTTGAGACCTCTCTGAGGTCTTCTCTTGACTTAAATGATATATGTGGAACATCGACATCATCACGTGTTCAACTATCTCTGTTATCTCCTCGTTAGGAACTTCCATATCATCTTGAGCAGCTATTGGATAACAACAGGTTAACACGGTGCTTATTAGAATGGGAAGTGTTTGGACGGCTTTTCAACGAAGACTTCAGTATTGATCTGCTTAGATCATGGCAGAAGGTAAGGGAAGCGTGACTCAAAACCATAAAACAAACAATGTTACAGATACAATTGTCGTCAAAAGTCCTTGGGACACTTAAAGATGATTTACAGTCCGTACTGCGCAGCCTTAGGGTTTGTTTTCATTTTTGTTTGAATTTGTTGATACGTTACACTTCGGTAATTGCGTACATGAAGTAAATTGTAAGTTTTTGACCCGGCCGTTACGTTTCTAAGGCATGCTCGATGCGCTGAAACGTTGGTTTGCGAAACGTCGAGGTTCTTCTACTCGTTATTATTGTTTTGGCAAGGATATATGGCGTTAATAATGAAGGCCGAATAGGTAAGTTTGTCCCATATTTTTTATTTTGGTTAGAAAACATTTTCTTCGTGTGAGACTCACAAAAATTGCAGGGCGGAGATTGCGCAGTACGGACTGTAAAATAATCATCTTTAACAAAATACCATCCAGTGGCAATGTTGTTTTGAAGTGAGAAGTCACTGTTGAATATGGTGGCACGGTTGGACGGATAAAAGTCAACATTGCATTGGGGGTGGGGAGGGGGAGGTGAAGACAACTTGACCATTTGTCAGCGAAAAGGTGAAGTGTCCCAAGACTTTGACGACCATTGTAGTTCTTCAACGCGGTAACTAGTCGTCCGTATTAAAACACTACAGTAGACGTTTTTGATGAATTTTAAATTCGCCACGAGTCGAGTCGAGTCGCATCTCACAGTCGCTTGTGTGACCGTTGTGACCGTTGTGTGACCGTTACAAAATGGCGGCCAACTTGACGACGCGTCCCCAGTAACGGTCCCACAAGCGACTGCGAGATGCGACTCGCCCCAGACTGCTTCTCGTTTCTAAAGTGGAGAAGAATGTTATTTTTGTTTTAATGAAATGTTTGTGTTTGTGTGACAGGCTGGTGGATATGCCACAGCGTCCGCTCTATATAAGGAATCGTTACAAGTGTTGCGTGAATCAGAAGCATCACTCGACGAAGTCGCCAAGAAAATCGAGATGGTTGTTATGTTTTTGTAAGTACACAGTGATTATGTTACCTTAAAGTAATTTCATGTTGTGCTGTTTATTATGCTGTACAATGTGGTTCTAACTTTTAAGTCTGGATGAAACCCGTGTGTGTGGCCACTGATTCAAATAAAAGCTACTGAGCAGTACTTTCATGTGGTACTGTTTATTATGCTGTACAAGGTGGCTCTAACTTTTAAGTCTCTGGATGAAACCAAGTGTGTGACCATTCAAATGAAAGCTATTGAGCAGTACTTTCATGTGGTACTGGTCATTTTTTTTACTTTCTCCAAATGAAACTCTCAGAAAGTTTGTCATATTTGAACTTTGGCGCTCTTAGGGGTAAAGGGTTTAGCAAAAACGTTGAAAGTTGACGCTCCAAAATGCCAGTTTAACGGTTAATCGATCTTCGAGTAAGTGTTAAAATTGACGAAAATTGGTTTGTTTAGGGTTGTTATACAAGATAATTTAAATAACAATACCCATACCCCTGGGGGTGTACTCTCCTCCTCCGGCCCCCGGTCCTCCCCAGGAACATGCGGTTAAGAGAAGCGGAAAAGCAATCGCAGAATTAAATGAGATTTTTTCTTACAGGATCCAAGCAGGGCAGTATGAAGACGCACATGAGCTGTTAAATGATTTGTTGCAGTTAGAAGAGGAAAGTCTGGGCGCTCGAACTGACAAAATGGCAGACATCTATCAACTAATGTCCAAGACAAAGAGTGAGGTATAATGACACTTCAATTAAGCACACGTAACTTCTATGGGAGGAAAACAGTCATACGGTTGTCGGGGAGAGCACATTTTATGTAATGTACCTTTGTTGGAGAGAAAAAATCGCGTGACGTATGTTCGTTGGAGTGGGAAGAATGCGTGACGTATTTTAGTTGAAGTAAAAAGAATGAGTCATGTTTATTCGTTGGGGAGGAGGACGTAGCTCATTGGGAGTATACCCTGGGTGCCTCGCTAAGGAAAAAAAACCCTCTGGCGCCCAGGGTATATGGAGTAAAGATTGTGTGACGTACATGTATGTTCGTTGAGTTGTAAAGATTGTGTGCCGAATCTTCGTTGGGGGTGGGTGGGGTAGGGGGATTTTTTGCGTGACGAGCCAAAAGAACGAAGCTATGGGTTTCGTAACTGAATAATGCGATTTTGCTTTCAGGTTGTCAAGAACTACAACTTCGTGACGATGGATCAGCTGGAGCAGGACAGGGAAATCGTTGAATTCTGTAAAAAGTCGCTGAGTTATCGCAAACAACTGAGCGGCGAGGAGCATGAGGTACAGTATCAGCCATCCATCCACCCCTTCCTCCATCCCTGTACATAACCTTCCTTCCTTCATCCCTCCTCCTTCCTTCTTTTCTTTCTTTCTTTTTCTTTCACAAAACTGCAGCGGAGAGAGTTTCTTTTTCGTCGCCGTAGCGATTAGCTTTGTGGTTACATAGCTTTCAGTGTATGACATTCATTATGAGATCGCCCTTTGAGCTGCGAGTGCTTGTCTAACTCGTCAACATTTATTTACACAGCATAAAACAGGAATGATAAACATCCTGATTGCTCATCACCTGGGCATTGTGGCAGATTTAGAACGAGAAAACGCCGACCAAACAAGAAAAGACTGTTTTAAGTACATCGACGAGGCTATCGACATCTTTATGAGGGTAAGAATAGATAATACGTTGTCATTAATTTTTTCCTGTCAGCCCAACTTCCGGGAGACTCTAAAGCCTCACAGTCACAAGCTGGGAAGAGGAAGAACAGTTTTCGTTAGAAAAAGTTTCTCGGATGTAACGTTTCTCCCTTAATTTTCTTAAGATTAAGCTTAAAAGCAGCATGCATAACTTCAATTGATCGCCTTTTTGCTTTAAAAGGGTATAAGGATTTGTCCTGTTATATGGCCTTAGCTCCCACGAGTCTCCTGTAGCTCAGCGGTAGAGCGTCCAACTGGTGTGCGGAAGGTCATAGGTTCGACTCCTGTTGGGAGAACTGGAATTCTTTTTCCGAGTAGCTTGTGTCACTGACAGAATATTTGTTTTCAATGGTATAAGGATTTGTCCCAAACAGCAATCAATTTGTGTTGTTTGTAAAAGGCTCATACACTTGGTTGCTTGGATGTTATTAGTGTTCGTTACACCCGGGTGAATTTGCAGTAAATATTTCGGGTTGGGATCAAGAAATATCAGTTTTGTTGTAATGTCCTTTACGAATGGTCGGTTCCACTGACAAGGTTTTTTTTTTACCAAGGGATGTTCTTAGTTTTTGGTTGGAACAGCAAGCTGCTGTCAAGTGTAGCAGTGTTCATGGTTTGTAACCGTGTTCTTGTTTATTTATTATAGCATGGAGATATGGGACACATGGCTGAAGCGATTATGACCAAGTCATTTATTAATCCTCGCCAGAAAAAATATTTCAAGGAAAAAGAGGAGGTATTTACGTTTTCTCTTTCGCTCTTCATGTTCATGGTTTTGTTTTTTATTTTCTTATTAACAATTAGACTATGCGCCCGAATGTTCCTTGTGTGCTTATATATTTCACGGATTTGCTCATTTTACTGTCCTCTGTGTTGTGCAGATGCTGAACAGGTCGTTTGAGTTGTGCCTGAAGACGTACGGCGAGAAGCACATGTTGATGTTGAGGCTCTATCTGAATATTGGAATCCTTTATGAAGACAACAGAGATTTCCAGAAGGCTTACGATTACTTTGTCAAGTGGCACGAAACGTGTCAAGAGGTGAGTAAAGCTGTTACTTACTCTCTAACAATCAGAGATCATTTCCGACCTCTGGCTGGACAGATTGTTTGAGCTTGCACAGAGTGCTCGTTTTCCTGGTCCGTAAAACCAACAGCTGCAACTTACATTTTTGTGTTTTTCTATTTAATTTTCCAGGTGCTTGGACCTTCACATCCCAAAACAGGGCGCGCCCGCGATACTTTGAATGAAGCGACGTATGTGCGCATCCGGGAACAGAGAGAACGGCAGGCCGCTGGCACGGCTTGATGTGTTCACCGGCGTCAATTATTCACACAATGTATTCACTTTATACACGTAAAATTCAAAACCTACCACGAGAGTTGAATTCCACGAGAAATGTATTCAACTTCCTGATCAGTGCACGGTCAGACGAGCTGAGAAAACGCGAGATTTGACATTCTTCTGCCTGTATAGGCTCGATTTCCGTCACCCTCTCGAGTACGGTCTTCGTACGCTGGCTTATTTCCCGAGCCTACTGTCTGTACAATGAGTGAAAACTCTGGTGGACTCTCGTGAGATTTGAGCAGCTTCAAATTCGATGCGAGCGCACGCACGAGAATCGAATGAATCGATGAGAGCTCGTGAGAGTTCGTGGTCAAGCGAGAGTTGAAGTCTTGTCGATTCTCGTTTTCGTTTGATTCCATCTGTAGCACGATAATTCGTTAGTCATTTTGCAATATCTACAATTATTATTCGTTTTGTCAAATTCAAGCAGTGCTCCCCCCCCCCCCCTCCCCCTCCCCCGCCCCCCATTCTTTGAGGTAAAATCAGGAGGCTAATGCCCGACCCCCGGGAACGTGAGCAAATTGCCTGGGAGGGGGACGAGCACTGCTGGAATTGACTGATGCATCATCAGATCAATAGAATCACTATTCATTGCCCTGTATTAATTAAGTACACTGCGGATCAACGATAGTCTCCTTTACAGCCGTTATTTGGCTACGAACCGAGTAACGGCTGCGGAGGGGACTAGATTAGCAAACACACTTATGTTGTATATTTTTATATTTTTGCCTAATTAGTTTAGCGGTAAGATTGAATTTTGACAAATGCAATCCTCTGAAAGGACTGTTCTGAAATATTATACAGTAACTAAATTTCTAAAGCGTAAGTGGGTTTAAGAAAATTATTCTCGTTCCTTCATTGAAAGAACTTTGGCTCCCAGAAGGACTTACGTTCACTAATGTGGGTTCTTTTAGGAAAAGTTGACCACTAAATGTCCCGTTCAGGTAACGGATGTAGTTTGTAGACACTTTACTACCGGTCTAGTGAAGTAGTCTTTCAGTATTTGATTGGTTTCATTTTCTTCGGTACACAGAATTGCCTTTATGTTGTTACATATTTACCGTAAGTCTTGAGAGTAGCAACATAGTGACAGCATTAGCAACACATATTCACGTGAATATTAATTATTTAAAGTATTGACAAGCTTTTACCAGACAAATTTGTTGAATGTATAGCTAGCGCATAGGGACGAGAAGAATTGGGGCGAGTCAATGCGTAGAAGTGAGAGAAACCTCGGTCCCACTCACTTGGACTGCTTTTTTTTACTCGCCCCATTTCTACTCGTTTCTTTGCGACTGAGCCAACGCACAAACCTGGGAAAGAAATTGCAACTTAGCTGTAATAGTCAAGAGAGGATGATCTAAGAGCGCATTCCCCCATACATGGGTCTCTTCAATGATAAGTTTTTGAAATCTATTTTTAACTTTTCAGTCCATTGCTGAGCTATTTTAAGAGCGCCACCTGATTGGTCAGTTTGAGTAACGTTATGTCGGAGCCTCGATCAGAAGGAAAAAAATAACTTTCACAGCATGTCGCGAACCTATTAATATATGTCAAAAAAATTATCATGGGGCATGGGGAATCATCCTCTCTTGTAATAGGTTTTGTATTTAGTAGTGTTTATTAGGCATGGTACTGTTTGTTACAGGAATCTGAATAAAACACTGGAATTTATTTCACGGTGTCTTGTAGAGTCAAGTTGCTTACCATTTGAATGAGCATGAGAATTCTCGTACAGACCATCGGAATTATTTCAGACATCAACAGCCACTAGTTTTCTGAGAGCGTTTACATTATACTGAGTAGAGTTGCATTGTTTCACGCACGCCCCACCCCCCCCCCCCCCTTCTTCCACTCCCGTAGTCCTTTGCTTTACTGCGAAAATGATTTATCAAGTACATACAGTAATGCATTATGGCTCAGTTAAAATTAATTTCCTCGCGTATAGGACTAGCTTCTTAGTGTACAGCTCAAAACAAAACAAAAATCGTAACCTCATATAACAATATTGTTTGTCTCGTTTATTTTTGAAAGAGAAAAACGAGAAAATAATTTTCGTTTAAACTATAAATTACGCGAAAGCTTAGAAACAAAACCGTTGAAGCACGCGCATGAAACGAAATTAAAAAGAGCGCACGCGCGTAACACCCGTGGAAACCGGAAACTTGTTTGGTTTTTCCGAAAAAGCAAAACAATTAAAATGAGCCATCGAAAAAAGTATGTTCTTTGTGAACGACGTCCATTATTTTTGTTTTCTAGGATAAAAACTACTGATTTGTTTAGAAATGTAAAATGTTTGATAATGGATTACCTTATCAGTTCATTTCTTAGATTCTCAGGTTACAATGATCGAGTTTGAGCTAAAAGGAAACGAGAGAACTTTTTTGAAAACACGAACAAATCTTACCTTTTCGTTAAGCAGTTTGGATAATATCCCACAACAGAAAGGAAAATGACAGCACATGCAGGAAGCGAATCACTAACTTCATGCTTAAAATAGCGAAACCTTTTATTCTCACGAGAAACGCTTCAGTGAAAGAAAGCCGAAGTGAAAGTTGACGTCACAATTAGCGTTTATGACGTGGCGCGCGCGAGATGAGTTATTTACATAGAAAGAGGATGATCCTAGTGCTAGGATCATCCTAGCAAGAGGGTCAAAGATAGCCCGGGTTTACAAGCAAAATTTCACAGGTAGGATCACCCTACTGCCCAGGACAACTCAGGCGTCACGCTTGAAAATAAAACACGCAACGGATAATAGATTTCAGGGGCGTAGCCACCCTTTTACCCCATTAAGCCCGAGATCATCATGATGGGGGGCTCTAAAGTGGGCGCCGAAGGCGCGCGCGTCTAGGGGGTCTGAAATCTAGAGGCTCGGAAATGCTATTTTCAGCATTCTCCACGAGAAAAAAAAAATTGATCGTCAAAAACAAACAAAGAGACCAAGATTTATGTTGGAAGGTCCATGACCGTGCACATCTTTTGTTTTGCGCTCATACACTATGCATGAATTACGTAATCGCAACGTTTTCTATTGGTTAATTGCTTGAACACACGTAACCACCTATTGTATTTTGTCAGGTTTTCAACCTCGTTCCCAGGGTCTCTCATCTCCCCACCCCAGAGGCGCTCTTTGGGGGACGGTGGATGAGAGACCCTGGGAACGAGGTTGTACTTTTGCGAGCAAAAAGTAATGATTTTATTAAGATTTTTGGCAACTTTTACTTTTCAACAAATTGTGAGCACGATCTTCCAATATATATAGCTTTCGATCAAGCTCTCTTGGGGATAGGTGTGTAGTACTCGTCTTACTCTTTCCCACCAGGTACTTGTCAGTAGTAATTGCGTGACACGACCGAGCACCGTGATTAGCATACGCACGCGACAGGCATGATAATTTTGTCTCTTCGTCCTTTCCTTCCCCTGTTTTAGATCCAAGCAATTTTTCGTGCTCGAAATGGCTGAAAGCAAAGAACAAGGTACGTGTAAGTTTTAGATGATATCAGGTCTTGAGGTCTAGACTGATTTGTGTACAGATCGTGAGAGCGATCAGGATCATATTATTGCCTGATATTGCTGTATTTACATGTAAACAGCTTGGTTTTTCACAATTTTTTACCATGTTTCGCCTTTATGTATATGGAAAATTTGCAATCGCCTGGCAACAAAGGTAAGCAAAGCGATTGTCGAGAGAATCGTTCAGACTTTCAATAAATGTATGCACGGGCCTTTGTTGGATTAAATTTCAACATGTAAATTGAGTACCTACTTCGGGGAGAAATGTTCGTTTACTAAAAAGATTAGTGCAGTACTACAGTACGTTCTCTTATCTATGAAAGGGCTGAAAAATTGAATTGAACACACAGCCTTTATATGACACATAATACAGTCAATCTACGTCACGCGTGATCAGTGTTTGAAAGATTTGCATCAAGATCTTGCAAACACTGGTTATGCGTGACGTAGATTGCATTTAATATTTTATACCCTTGGAATTGACCTCCAGCTGAACGCGTACAGATTGCCTGTCTGCGGAAAATTTCAAGTCTATCTCATACTTGGAGGGGGGAGGGGGGAGGGGGGGGAGGGGGAGGGTTTACACGGGAGGCTCCGCCCTGAGGTCCAAACTACTCTTATCCTTTTATATACCATTTTTTGACAGAAAAGGTAACCCTTTCATATACCTTCAATAAGGGACTGTGCAATAATTATCAGGAGGGGGGGGGGAGGGGGGTTGGAAAATGGCTTCATGTAGCCAAATATTAGGTAATACCCCCTTCCTAAAGGAGTGAATTTAGTTATTGCCCCCCCCCCCCTTCCCCCCCTCACAGTATACACACACCTTTATACAAGTACGCTGCTACATTTTCTCTACACGCACCTGTGGATTAAAATCTTATAACAGAAAGAAGAGCTCCTACTGCATGTTTAATTGTTGGACATCCGCGTCTGGAACAAACATCACCTCCGTAGCAATGTTCAACAGAACCATAGCAGAAGGGAAAGGGCATGTGTGTTATTTTCAGGTCCGGTGAAGGCTTGCCTTCACCAGACTCTTGCGGAAATTTTTTCGGCCCCCACCTTATAAATAGGTATTGATTCGCCAATGTAATGTGTACTTTAAATAAAAATGTTAAGCGCCCCCTCTCTTGAGTGACTTATTTTACCTAGAGCCCCCCTCTCCTTGCTTTGATTTTACTTTATGCCCCCCCCCCCCCCCCCCCCCCCCCCCCCCCCCCCCTCTGGTTTTCCAACCCCAACACTCCTCTGGATTTTAGGCAATATAACAGTGTTACACTACAGTAAGTGATGATGTTCAACATTTCTCTCCCTTACTTCCTCAGAAAATCTCTACAAAGAACCTGCTGTCCGTGTACCAAGCCTTTCGCGTCTGTCTCAAATTGCACAAGGTCTGGGACTAGAGATTGAAGGGAGCGAGCTGTCGGATTATCGAGGTGGGAGTTTATGTTCTGATTTATTTACATAACCCAAAAGTTGATGACCAACTATATATATAAAAGTCGACAGGAAATTGAGAGCGAGCAGTTTATCTAAATGGTTTAGCAAGTACCTAATATTGTTCGCAATTGAAAAAAATCGCGAAATTAAAGACCCGCGAAAAAAGTTATCGAAAATTATACCCTGCTATAAAACCCTTCTATTAACTTTAAACGTCAGTTTACATGATTATAATGTGTCCTTTGTCCTCGACGTCCTGTATTTAAGCTTCCGTGTTCACGCTCTCTTTCTCAGAAACACTGTCCTCTTCTTGCTGCAGTTCCAGCAACACATCCTTGAGGCAGTCGTTAAACATATACCATCTTGACCTGGCTCCTTGTAATTGGCAACAACAAGCTGTTTATTATTGCTTTGTTCCTTGTCGTAGCAGTCATTTCGATTATGAGTTTGACTGGAATTTCGAATCCCGGCGCCTGTGACCAGTGGAGATCTCAAGTTAGGTGCTTCTTATCAGCATGACTTCAGCATTAACGACCCCTCTCAGTGTGTAGCGTGATCCTGCATGGGTCTCCTGTTTGTTAATGTGGATCAGCATTTGGAAAATGTTCGCGAAATTTAGTTCCTTTTAACCAAATCGCGAAATTTAAGTCTCGCGAAATTTGCCCCTTCCATTTTCGCGAAATTAAGTTCCTGCGAAAGTAAATAACAATCAGGTATAAAACTGATTGATGAAACAGTTTTGTTTATATTCGACAATAATGATATTTTTTCTTAATCTGTTATCACAGATTGCAATTGCAGGCACTTTGGCTGATACCTATCAGCGGCTGTACGAGTTACCAGACCCCAAACTGCCAGTGAAATATCCACGGACACCTGGTTATAGACCAGCACAAGAAGAGAACCCTTGCAATGCCTGGTGAGAAAATGCTCTGACAAATCAAACGGATAAGCGGTACGGGACGGGACGTAGTTTGGAGTCCGTAATTGCGAGAGTCCGCAAATAGCGGGAGTCATTTTCAGTCAAATCTCTATAGCTTTCGCCGGGTGGAGGGCTGGAATCTGCCCACAATAGCGACAACCACGTTCCCAGGGTCTCTCTTCTTCCCGCCAAAAGCATCAGAAAAGAGACCCGATGCTTTTGGCGGAAGAAGAGAGACCCTGGGAACGAGGTTGTAATAGCGAGTGTCCGTAATAACGGGGTGTCCGCAAGGCGAGATTGACTGTAACGAGAATCGGTGACAGAGACTGTAAATATTGACTTCTTTATTAGGTACTGGTGCTGTGACATCAAGGGAGCATCAAAAGGCAAACTTCGTGGTAAGACAGTCGCCATTAAGGACAACACGTGTGTGGCAGGAGTACCCATGATGAATGGCTCCCTCACGCTGGAAGGGTTTGTCCCGGATGTTGACGCTACTGTGGTGTCCCGGATATTGGACGCTGGTGGACACATAGTCGGCAAGAGTGTGTGCGAGAATTTGTGTTGCAGCGGAGGAAGTTTTACTGCGGCTACGGGTCCTGTGCTGAATCCACACAATAACACGAGAATGGCGGGAGGATCCTCTTCAGGATCGGCGGCTTTGGTGGGGAACAATAATTTATTACGATATGACAAAGATGTTAAACATGAAGTTCTGCTATAAAAAGGATGGCACCTCCACATTTCACACCTTTCGGGGGGGGGGGGGGGGGGGTGAGAGTGGGGTCTGAACTTCGATTTGTCGATATGTGGGATATGTATCAGGGAAAAAATGATGCTATATGCTCGTGAGTTATGCAACTTCTCTCTGTTCGGCGTTAAGGTGGCCGGAGGACACGTTGACATGGCAACCGGTGGAGACCAAGGAGGCTCGATAAGGATTCCTGCCGCTGCGTGTGGCATTGTGGGACTAAAACCCACTTACGGGCTGGTGCCATATACGGGCATCATGCCAATAGAGTTCACATTGGATCATACGGGACCTATGGCCAGGACTGTTTACGATACAGCTCTGATGTTGGAGGTAAAATGTTGAGCAATAACTAAAAGTCTGATTCGACTAATCAACTTGAAATTGCGAGTTTGAATGTTTATTTTTGTTGAGACAAGGGGGCGGGAGAGAAATTAATGTTAAATGTTTAGAGCCTTCTGATGTGAATAGAATGTGATGTGAATAGAACTGCGGATAGAATGAAGTGAAAAAATGATCAAAAAAGCCTGAAAGAAATCCAATTCTACAATCCTAAAACATTTGTATTTTAATGACTTGATAATGACTTATGATGAAAAGTATTATTTATTTATTTATTTGTCTATTTATAGGCTATGGCAGGATATGATGATGGACTGGACCCAAGGCAGCCACGTGACCTTAAAGTCCCAGAATACTGTAGCGTTCTGCTTAGCGAAGAATGAGCACAAAGACACGGAGAAATTCAATTTAGTATCATTCTTGTAATCTCCAAAACATAACCACAACAACTGCGCATGCTCTCCTAAACTCAATACGGCGCATGCGCTACACAGCTCCCCCTCTTAAAGTAGCACTGTCCACAGTGCATCGGGACTACTAACAAACTGGAACTAACAAAACTAACACGCCTAAGGGCCGCAATTAGAGACGAACTAGTACCTTAGTTAAAGAAGGGTTCAGTTCAAGTCTCGTTCAATCTAGTGCCACTCAGTTATACTCGTCTCCGTAAATCAACTCAATTAATGTTTTAACGTGTTAACCCATTCTCCAAAACGTTCAGGGGCCTTCACCCTTTTCTTCCTTGGCCTCTTTGTACTCCTTCTACCACTGTCTCCGCAAGTGGGTCTTGTTCCATGGCCATGTCGGCTCCACCATCATTACTTGATTCTGTAGCCCCACAGTCCGCAGGAACCTCAGCATTCTGCAACCCATCCTCTTGCTCGGGCCGGACATCATCCTCTCCGTCTTCTAACTCCTCCACTGAAGCTTCCGACTCCACATCGGAATGGTGCATGCTTGGTTCGCCATCAGGTGAAGACTGGATTACTCCATCATCAACAACCACCTGCTCTGGAGCAGCAACACTCTGCACGACTTCGGATTCATTTAGCGGAGGGGGGACACAAGCAGATATCCAACTCTTAAGAGGTGGTCCCAGATAAGGCTTCAGCCTGTCCGAATGCACTACCTTGGGCTTGGCTCTCTGTGACTTTTGGATACGGTAAACCACATCTGATAAGGCAGCAGTCACGAGGTACGGACCCTCCCATGGACAGTCAAGCTTTGGGTTTCTCCCCTTCTTACGTCGTACTTGATGCAGCCACACGCTGTCACCCGCTTGGAAGGGTTTTCCAGCCATCTTCTTGTCGTAATTTCGTTTCTGGCGCACAGCAGCTTTCTTCAGTTTTTGACGTGCACACTCGTGCGCAGTAGCCAACCTCTGGTGCAAGGCTTGTGCATAATCGGTGACCGGACTCGGAGTATCTGGGGAGAACTCCGTAATAGCATCCAACGGCACTTCGATTTCTCTTCCTAACATCAGTTCGTTGGGTGTTGACCCAGTGGATTCGTGAACGGAAGACCGGTAAGCCATCATACATGTGGGTAGCTGAAGATCCCAATCTTCTTGCTTGTCATTTAACTTTCCTCTAAGCATCTCTATCAACGTGCGATTGTATCTTTCAACTTGCCCATCCGATTGGGGGTGTAAGGGTGTTGTCCTAGTCTTTTCAATGTCTAGCAGTTTACAAACTTCCGCCATGACCTTTGATTCAAAGTTCGTGCCCTGATCACTATGGAGTTGTCGTGGCACGCCAAACCGACAAATGAACTCAGACACCAACTTTTCTGCAACAGTTGGGGCAGTCTGGTCAGGAATGGCATAACCTTCTGTCCATTTAGTAAAGTAATCAGTTACAACAAGCACGTATCGGTTTCCGCTGGTCGTTAATGGCAGGGGACCGAGTATATCCATTGCAATTCTCTCGAGGGGAGCACCCACGACATACTGTTTCAAAGGAGCGCGCCGTTTTCGTCCGGAAGTCTTCTTTGCACCACAATCATGACATCTGGTGACCCATCTGTATGTCTGCGAAGTCAGACCAGGCCAATAATAGCGCTGTCTAAGAGAACTGAGAGTTTTGTTAACTCCTCTATGGCTTGCTGTCGTATGGTTGTGGTGGGCTTTGAGGGCAGTCTCTCTCAAACTCTCTGGAAGTACAATTTGGTATGTTACCCTGTCACCACTATCACTCTCCCATCTACGACATAATACTCCGTCTTGGAGGGAAATGCGATCCCATTGTGACCAAAGTGCTTTCAATGTAGGACTTTTATCTGAGACGTCCGGCCATTGTGAGCGTTCCTTAGCAGACTTCTTCAGCTCAATGAAGGTCTTCAAAATGGGATCTACTGACTGTTGTTGCTTTAGGTACTCCGTTGTCCACATGGGTTCTAATTTCACCACTTCACATTTGTTCTGCAGGGGGCGACTGGTTGTAGGTGCCCCTATTAGTTCTTCTTCCACTTCGGTCTGTGTTCCCACTTCACACCTGGGTAGGGGTTCCTTCTTTTTCCACACTTGGCACCATTTGCAACGGTCATCACAGGGTCTCCGAGACAAGGCATCAGCATTGTTGTGACGTTTGCCTTCTCGATACTCAATGTTAAACTTAAGCGTGCTCAAGAAGGAAATCCAGCGTGCTAACTGTCCCTCTGGGTCTTTTGTCGCAAGGATAGACCGTAGTGGGGCGTGGTCTGTCCGAACTAAGAACTGGGATCCCTGGAGATAATGTCGGTGCAGTTTAGTGAATTCGACGATTGCCAGTAGCTCCCGTCTTGTGGTACAATAATTCCTCTCAGATTTGAGAGTGTCCTGCTAGAGTATGCTATTGGCCTCTCGACTCCATCTTGTACCTGGGAAAGAACGGCGCCGATCCCGTGATTGCTAGCATCCGTGTCCAGAATGAATAGTCCATCTTGTTTTGGATAAGCCAAGACAGGAGAGGAAGTGAGTAGTTCCTTCAGTTATCAAATGCGTGTTGGCATTCGTTAGTCCATTCAAATTCTTTGGTTGGTTCTGTGAGTTGGTACAGAGGCCTAGCTATGCTTGCAAATCCTGGGACAAAACGCCTGTAGTATGTTGCTAAACCAAGGAAACTCTTGACTTCAGTTGCACTCTCGGGAACTGGCCAGTTTAAAACTCGTTCGACCTTTGCAGGATCAGTTGTTACACCTTGCTCAGTCACAACGTGCCCTAGGTACGAGATCTTGTGCTGGAAAAGATTGCACTTTCTGGGCTTGAGTTTGAGGCCTGCCGAAGCGAATCGTACAAGTACCATTTCCAGCCGCTGGAGGTGTTCCCGAAAGGTTTGAGCAAAGACTATGACGTCGTCCAAGTAGCACAAACAAAATTTTGAACTGAAGCCCCTTCAATACAAGTGTAATCAATCTTTCAAATGTTCCTGGTGAGTTCGTGAGACCGAATGGCATACAGTTCCACTCAAATAATCCGTTGCTAGTAGCGAATGCGGCTTTTATGTTTGGTGGTGGGGTCCATCCCGACCTGCCAGTATCCGGAGGCCATGTCGAGAGTGGAAAACCACTGGGCACCAGACAGACAATCCAAAGAGTCATCTATGCGTGGAAGGGGAAATGCATCTTTTACAGTGACTGAATTTAATTGGCGATAATCTACGCACAGTCTTTGACTACCATCCTTTTTTGTGACCAAGACTACTGGGGAGGCCCATGGACTGTTTGATTCTTGCACCTTTCCTTCTGTCAATAGATTGTTGACTTGACGGTCAATCTCTGCCTGTTTCCATGGTGCAGCCCTCCGAGGGCGTTGTCTTATTGGTGCGGCACTTCCAGTGTTTGATGTGATGTTGTGCGTCATTACTCGTTCCAAGATCCCAATCGTTCATTGAAAAACATGCTTGTACCTTATCAGAAGGTTAACCACTTGTTGTTTTTCCTCCTCGTTAAGATCCGCTGAGCCCCTTTCGACAAGTTCTCTCAGTGGTTCAGGCAGTTCATCTTCCAGGCCCTGACCCTGCGCTTGTTGAGGCTCCATGTTCGTTCCCGTCACATCCTCTGGAAAGTATATTTCCCTCACACTGTGCACAGGCTTGGCTAATGCTATAACCGTGTTAGGTTGCAGGACCTGTGGTTCATCAGACAAGTTAAGGATTCGGGCTGGCACACTTGAAGTTCCTCCTACATTTACTAATGTCCTAGCAATGACCAATCCCTTGTCTTGTAATCGAGAGCTATTGCAGGGTTCCAAATACGCAAGCCAAAGTCCGGAGTTAAGGGAGTGGGTTCTACCCTTCGTTTCCTGATAGTTACTGGGAAGACAACTTCAGAATGTGCCTCAATGATAACAGATCGGCGAACCATACATCGATAACTAAGCAATTGATTCCTTGAGTCGTGACAGTCAATTGTCTCTCCATTGACAGTAACTGTTCCTTGAACAACGTCTAGGGATGCCCCGGCTTGAGATAATAAGTCCATGCCCAGTATTGCCTCATCTGCAATGTCAGCCACCACAAGACTGACCATCAATTCTTGACTGCCTAGTCTTAACATTGTCTCTCCTGTACCGCGAGTCTTGCTACTGCTACCATCTGCCAGGTAAATATCGGTATTCTCATTCCTGAGGAAAAATCTTTGACTTTGTGGGAGCCTGTCATATACTTTACTAGACAAAATCGTCTTTACGGATCCAGTGTCAATCAAAACAGTTAACACCCTGCTGTGCAACAAATCCTTTTATGTACAAGCCATGAGATATGTCTGGAGCAATCTTGACACCATGAGGCAGTTGCCCTTTTGAATCATCTAGACGCTCCCCCGGGCTGCAGGGAACGCCTTTCTCTCGTTTCCCGACATTGGGCTTTGCGCAGACTCTGTATTCCTACGGAATTGACAATCTCGTTGGAAATGTCCTTGTTGGTTACAATTCCAGCACACTAAGTTTCGTCGTGGAGGGTACCTGTTTTGGTTTGGGTACTTTGGGTATGGGGTCTGCCCTTCCACACTCATACATTTTTGTACTTGATCTGCAAGATTATGTAACGCTTCCTGTTGAGCGAGGTGTTGCTGCTGCTGAGTTTTAATTTGCTGTGTCAGTTCCTCAACTTGGTGTGCTAGCTGACTTGTCTCATTGTTGAAATTTTCGACCGACCTAAGTTTTGGTTTTGATGTCATTAGTCCAGTATCAACCATGCGAAAGGCTTCTAATTCACATGCAGTTAGTAAAGCTTCATCTAATGTACGCGGTTTGTCTCGCCGAAGTCGCATTCTATCGTCAACATCATGTATGGCATCAATAAAATGTTGTACGGAAAACCGCTCTTGGGCTAGTGGATCTAAATCTTGGTATGCCAAACCAGCCATATTTCTTATGTCAGAAGCAAGAGCTTTGAGGGACTCACCTTCCTGCTGCCGGCGGTTATGGAGTCTGGCTTGGAAAAGTTCAGCTTGTTTTTCCACACCAAAGCGTAATTCAAGTCTTGCCACTAACTTGGAGTAATCTCTACAATCAGAGTCAGACATACCATGTAATAGTTTTTGGGCTTCGCCACGAAGGGCTGCAGACAAAAACGCGGCTGATTCTTCTGGGGTCCAGCCATTTATGACAGCACATCTATCGAAATGTCGCAAGTAATCTCGTAAGCAGGTACGTCCATCGTAGTCATGGGGAAGCTTAATTGGTTTCGCGAACCGGCGGTTATTACTTGTTTGTTTGTGTTGTTCCTGTGGTATTGGCACTACGAGCAGTGTTCCAAAGCTCGGTCACGGAAGTCAGAATGCTTGCATCTGTTTCTGTGGTTAACTCCTGATTGTTACGGAACGGATTTTCCGGTTTGAAGGGATTTGCAGGTGATTTGTTTGGTGCAGGAGTTGAACAACTTGAAAATAAGCCAGAGTCGAAGGAATCCATATTTGCCACGTGCTCCAGCACTCCGAGCGAAAATAGCCAAAATATGACTTCAGCGATAAACATAAACAAGAAAAATTATCGTCTTACGAACGGTTCTGCAAAATCCCACCGCTGCCACCAGTTGTAGCGTTCTGCTTAGCGAAGAATGAGCACAAAGACACGGAGAAATTCAATTTAGTATCATTCTTGTAATCTCCCAATCTCGTCCCCAGAGCCCGCGTCCCCCTAGACCAGCGGTCGGGAAACGCGAAGCTCTGGGAGCGACGGTTATTTCATAACCGAATTCTGCCCTTCCGGTTTCACGGCGCAAGCGCAATTCTGCTCTTCCGGTTTCACGGCGCAAGCGCAAGCGGCCATCTGAGCCTCAATCGCCCAGCGGTCTAAGAGGGAAATTTTCAAAATGGCGGCTGATAGTGGGCATCGTCGCGTGGAAGTCTTCCACGAAGCCATAAAGTTTTCTTTAGTAAAGCTCGGTCGACCCGAAGTAGAGTTGAGGAAAGAGCAGTATGATGCTATTAGAGGTGTTAGTTTTGACAAAAAGGATGTGCTTGCTGTTTTGCTAACGGGATTTGGTAAATCCCTAATTTACCAAGTCCTACCTCCAATCTTCAATTTCGTTCGACGTGGATGCGAACCTGAACAAGAAGATTCTGTTGTTATTGTCATTTCTCCGCTAAATGCGCTAATGAGGGATCAAGTTCAGAAATTGCAGCAATTTTTAAATGTTTGTGTATTACAAAGTAATGTTAACGAAGAAGGACAAGATAGTGTGGTCATCCCCCAACATCTACATAAATGCAGCTTGCTTTTTGGCCATCCGGAGGTTTTTGTAGACTGCCGCAATGTTAGAAAACTTCTGAAGACAAAAGAATTCCAAAGACGAGTGCAAGCCATAGTTGTTGACAAGGCACATTTGGTTCATCAATGGTAATTATCTGATATTTTTCAACTTCTAATTAAGCTTATATTGAATTCCCTAGCTGCAATGTTGTAGGAAAAGTCGTTTTTCTTATCAAATAAATGGTATTCAATTAGCTATTGTTGTTTCTGTTTTTTTTCTTATTGTATATTATATTTATTAGTTATAACTGTGTAGATGAGGGGAATGAATTTGCATTTCAGCCTCAAGGAGGTATTTGTTGGTTTTGTACAAAAGTTCCCCTCCTTATGTTATCCCTCAGGTTTACCACCAAGAGGTGTGTAATCCGTCATTTTCTCATGTAGTGTCAGTACATGTATAAATGGAAAAGGTTCAAGAAATATGAATCTAATGGCAATGTCTTCACGCTAAATAGGTCTATTGATATAATCATGATTTTCCCAGTGACCAGTTCCAGAAAATATCCCTACCCCCTCCCCATGGAAGTTTTGTTTGACACCCCCTCCCCACCCACACACACGCACACTTGTACACCCCCCTGGCATTTCCACTTAGGGGTGGACCATTTAAATTCTGAGGGGGGGGGGGGGGTGTGGGGTGTGGGTGATTTGGTACAGGCGCAATTTTTTTTTTTCAAACCCTTTCATGTGCAAGAAATTTATTTCTCGGGCATGTGTTTATTTTATTTTATTGCATGTAAGCCCATCAGGTAGTGTCTTGCAGGAATTTTTTTTGGCAGTGGTCGTGTGCACAAAATTTGTTTTTTTATATTTTTTTCAAAATCACCCCCCCCCCCCCCCCCTCAGAAGTTAAATGGTACACCCCTTAAGCTTAATACTTTCCTTTAAACATTTTGGCTTTCGAGACCCCCCTCCCCATAAGAATTTCCCCTTCCATGGGGTGAGTATGGATATTTTCTGGAACTGCATAATCGTTAGGTGGTGTTTAATTAATGTAATATAATAGTTTATTGCCAAATACTCACATGCGAATATCACATTTGTTGTGTTTTGTAAAGGAAAATTATTGAGTCTATTAAAACATCAACATTTACCTTAAATCTTGATAGTTGAATTAATTCAACTATAAATAATAATAATAATTATTATTATTTATACATGTAGTTGAATTAATTCAACTATCAAGAATTAATTGCTGATCATACGTCGGGAGTGTATTCTTTCGTCCTCAAACAGTACTCAGAATATCATGTGTCTTGGAAAGGAAAATTATTAAAACGTTCACAGTTACATGTACGGGTAATAAAATTATTTATAGTTGAATTAATTCAAACCCTTCAATTATTATTATAGTTGAATTAACTATAAATTATTACCCGTACATGTAACTGTGAACGTTTTAATAATTTTCCTTTCCAAGACACATGATATTCTGAGTACTGTTTGAGGACGAAAGAATACACTCCCGACCTATGATCAGCAATTTATCTGGAAAACATCCTAGGTTAGCCTGAGTAAACAGACCTCTTTCATATGCTCTATTCATACTCAGCCCGTAAAATAAATGTTAGGATGGCCCAGCATACAAAATAATTGCATAATAGGCCCTTAAATGTAGCTAGTGTCACATGACCTACTTTTCACTATTAATATTATTTTTATATTCTGCATTTCTACAAAATATCAATACTCACCCCAAGGAAGGTCATTGGAAATTCCGAGGGGAGGGGGGTCTCAAAATCCAAATTTTTTAAAGGAAAGAATGAAGCTAAATTGGAAATTCCAGGGGTGTGGCGGGTTCAAACCAAAAAACCTTCCCTGGTGGAGGTATGGATTTTTTCTGGAACCACACATTTTATATAAAATACCAGAAATGGAAAGAGATTGAATAAGATGGCCAAGTTTGAGAGTGAGTTGGAATGGTTGTTTGAATTATCATTTTTGCATATCAAAACTATAAATAGTAAAAAGCTGCAAAGGGCCTTGCATTTGCTTGCCATTTTTTGCTTAACAAACTTATTACTAACAAGGTAGTTTCTGACCTATGCAATTATGGCACTGCAATATATTGGACAGTTTCTGTCTTTCATGAAATATCGAAAGCTACATGTATGCATTGTTCACACTGCACACATTTTGAATTTCCTTGGTCTTTAACAAAATTTATATACCTTGGGTGCCAGAGGTTTATGTTGTATCTAGTAAGTTTAATTGCACCATTGTACCAGCAATCCGCCATGCAGATTAACTGTCCCTGTACACAAGTTTTGTGCTGTTTTTTTTTTTGTGTCATTTTGTGTATGCAAGTTTTGTGCCGGTACAATAATATTATTTCAAATTGGCATATCAAGAATGAACAAAGATAACCTAAATTAAAATGTGCTTCTGCCTCCTTTCTCAATATCCTCAAGGTTGGCAGACACGAGGGGACTAGTCACACTTGCACACACACAAAGGGACTAGTCGTACATGAGGGGGACAGTCCAGTGACTAGTCACAGGGACCAGTCGCATGAACAGTACACACAAGGGAACAAGCACAATTTGAGGGGATAGTCCCTTCAATTCAACCAGTTTGAATTATTTTATTTACCATTACAATATACCCCTCATAATTCGTGGGACAAGTCATAGGGTTGTTCACAGGAAGGCACTTGGTGTCCAGGACTAGTCGTACACTGTAGGGACTCAAGGCCCTGTGACTAGTCCCCCCTGTGTGCCAACTTTTAGATGTAGCATCCATAGAGGGATAAAATGAAGGTGTGACATCTTCAGCATAAGGCTATAAAAGCAACATTCTATTATTGTTGCAGTCCTCGTGCTCACGGGTTCAGTCATTTACTTTATAGGGACCATTTTTCCATTTTATTTCACAAATAAAAATGGCCTGCAAGAAGGCTCAGGCTCATGTTGCCAGGTTTGCACATAAGTGAGGATGAACTACTGGTGAAGCTCACAGGCTATCACACATTACAGAAACTTGTGTCATACTTGCACTAAACCCTTGCAGTAACAGTGCGAATCAGAAAGTGTGACTGTATTCTAACAAAAAATTCTGGAAATACAGTGGAATCCGGTTATTAATACAGACACCAAAGGGGCATGAAAAAGTGTCCATATTATCTGGGTGTCCGTATTAAGCGGGCTGATATAAGAGAAAATATGTGTCATCGGGACAAACAAAACTGTCCGCAATAACCGGGTGTCCGTTACTATTAACGAGTGTCTGTAAAGCGGGGTTCCACTGTAATTTGACTGCCATGCATGAAAACCAATGAGATCCAAGATATATAAACTGCAAACCCTAATAATGGTATAATCCCTGTGGTTTTATTTCTTGTCTGATTGGACGGCAAAATAAAAGTGTTCACCCCTGTGAATGGCCAGGTGACCACTAACCCAATTTCACTCTTGGAACACAGAAAGCACTATGCAAGTGTGCCTGAATTAAATTTTGGTTAAGAAAATATGATATGAAATTACAGGTGGCTGAGAGATCTTGAGAGCCCGAGAAACCAGCTTCTTCTGTTGAGCAGCCCACATTTTGTAGAAAAGTACATATAATAATAATAATAATAATAATGGTTTATTTGAAATACTTGAAACCTCAGTGCAAGCTACTAAATAAACCTTGCTGTACAGTATATTCAATATATTCAATCTGAACTCAGGCTATTTGTTATTGTTTTTCATTTCCACAATCTATAATGGATGTAATAAAAATGCTAGTCTCTCACAACTCAGCATCCAGAGATATTATCCACAGATTATCAGCAACAGTTTATGAACACATATAAACATAATCACAATCAAAGTTGGCTAAAGTTGGACACTGAGTTGGAGGAAGAGGTCCCAACAACGTTCCATTTTTAAACCCAACCCCCCCTCCCCCTATGGATGAGTCAGATTCCTACAACCCCAACATTTTGTCGGAATCCTTTGAAAAATCTTTCCTACCCCCTAATTTCTTGTCAGTTTCTTTGAAAAAAGATTCCTACTAGTCTTATTCTAAGGAACCTCATCCATAGGGGGAGGGGTTCAGATTAAAAATGGAACGTCCCAAGTGGAGCAGTGTTTTGAATAACAAAAACAAGTAATATATAAAGAAATAGCAACATATTTTGGCATCTTGGCAATGATCCTCTGTTGTCATGAAGGGTCTTTAGGCTGCTAAAACCTATTAAACAAATGGAGAAAAAAAAACATGATCAAACATGTGAAAAGAAACGAATATAACTCGAAAACAGTAGTGTGAAACTCGTGCTGATCACTCCCGCGAAATCAAAAGGACATGTCACGAAACACGAAAAAAGCTACAACTTCAAGTCCAATTTTCACCGTTAAAACGGCGGGGGCCGCCGGGCCCGCCGACCTTTTCATAAAACGTAACTATCCAACTACATTTCTGTGTAAAAATAATCTAAGATATTGATCACTAGTAGCAAAGAAAACGCCATATGTGTACCCATGTCACACACGAATGATAAACAAAGGTTTCCAAGACAGCTCGGTTTTCATTGACAAATTTTGATACGAAAAATGCTTACCTGAACTTATAGCTTGAACCATATCTTGCTGAGGTAATCCTCTAACAGATCCCCGAAAATGATGAACTGAAACGCTCGATAACAGAAGAAATCCACCGAAAAAGGACGACCTATCCTCACTCAAGACACAAAAACAAGTCCGCCATGAGTATCGCCAAGCTGACGCGTGATTGGACGAATGTAGTCACGTGAACCGTGTCCGACACCGCCTGGACTCTGGGTACGAGATTGCATTGTTTTAAGAACTTCCGGTACTACTGCTCATGCTCAACGGTCAGCCAATGAAAAAAATTGATTTAACCGTCGCTCCCAGAGTTCCTTGTTGCCCGTTACAGCCGCTGGATAAGGGTAACGTGGACTCTGGGTACGAGATTGGTAATCTCCAAAACATAACCACAACAACTGCGCATGCTCTCCTAAACTCAATACGGCGCATGCGCTACAATACACTGCATTGGTAGAGTTTCTTTTATTCAATTTGCATTGTTCATACACAATAAACTCATTTTAAAATAATTCATCAAGTTAAAACAAAGGAATTTATAGCCGTGTCGGAAGTTTGGATACCGGCTCTTAATTATAGCATAGATTTTACGATTTTATTTATCCGTTTACGGCTTAGTTTTCGTTTCGATTGAGAAGATATATCAAACACTCGAGATAGTGTTTCATCCGATTTGCAAACATTACAAAAATACTCGTCAAAAATACTCCGCTGCGCGTCGTATTTTCAACTCGTTTCTCACTCAGTGATGTGTTCATGGAAATCGGATGAAACACTGTCTCGAGTGTTTGATATATTATTTGCATTGACCCTTAGCCTGCGTAGCTGGCGGTATTGTTCGCACAAGGTAAAGTTTTGTCAGCGCGCCAACAAGACCGCCAGCTACGCAGGCTAATTGACCCTTAGTTTTTATTTATACGAAAATCGCAGCATATATACTTATTTGTTTTTTTTTTACCAGCTCACTGGAAAGATTGAAAACTTGAAGATAGGAATCATAAAAGAAGAGTTTGGTTTGGAGAGCTCAGAAGCAGATGTTGACAAGATGGTGAGGGAAGCCGCTGAACAGCTGGGCAGTAACTGCGGCGCAGTTGTCAAGGAAGTGTCCATTCCCATGCATTCAGATGGTAATAGTCCATTTTACAGTTGTGTGCTTAGAATCCAGGCCTTTGAACAGAAGTGAGGCTGGAGGTGACTTTGTTGTGATACAAACCTTCCTTCTTTTCAAATGTAAATTATTCTGTTATTATGTAAACTAGTTTCTGATCTCTATCATCCCATGGTCACCCCTAGCCTCGCTTTCATACAGAGGCTTGGTTACATTTAACAGAACTGTAAAATGGTCTATTGATTATTGTTTGAATATTTCTGGCCAATGCATTGTTCTATAGATTATTCGGTTATCATTTTATTGCTTGTAAAGCCCGGGCCAAACGCTCTGATTATGTGCTCTCATCGAATTTAACCGTGGTCAAAGTTTTCTTGGGCGCTCGAAGTGATGGTGATATTCGCTGAGAGATGAAGAAAACTCTCGTGATGGCCAACTCTCGGCAACGTAACTTTCGTTCTTGTTTGGCTTGAAGAAAATACCCAAACTGAAGCGAAGCGAGGCCGAAGGTCTGTTAACGCGCAAGCTTTATGATTTTGTCGGCCCGGCCGCGCACGAAAAGTTGAATTTGTCTCACCTATGATTCGCGTCAAAGGTGAGACAAAGATGGACGACTATCTTTGCCACAGTGGTCAAAGGTAAACAACACCTTTGACAAGCTTTGACGCGCGTCAAAGTTAGTAACAGCTTTGACCGCAGTCAAAAGTACCTTTGACCCAGTCAAAGTCAAATTTGGCATCACCTTTGTTCCACCTTTGACTAAGGTCAAAGGCGTACCATCTTTGACCAAAGTCAAAGACGGCCTTTGCCCATCTGTGACGTGCGTCAAAGGTATGGCAAAGACGGCCTTTGCCCATCTGTGACTCAAGTCAAAGGTATGGCAAAGACGGCCTTTGTCACCTGCGACCCTAGTCAAAGGTGTGGCTCAAAGGCAACTTTTCGTGAGTTAGGCGGGATGAAGTTTTATGAAAATTTTACACTGATATTTCTTTCTTTACTTCAATGATCTCCATCACCGAATAATGGCGTCAAACGCGCACATAGTAAAATGGTGTTGGCAATCAATCTAATACGCGGAATTGTTCGCGCCTCTCCCCATTCTTCTCTCATTCTCGTATAGCCTAAACTCTAATGCAGTCGCGCGCGCGATGACTCTCCGTGATCGACTCGCTCTCATCGAATTTGAACCTGCTCAAATGTTTCTTGACAGTCGTCGAGAGTTTTCTCTCGTTTGGCTTGATGATAGTCGCTGAGAGTTGATGAAAATGGCCCGGGCATAACCGGCTCTATTCAGAGCGGGCTTTTTTGGTCTTCAGTCCTTTGAGA
Organism: Desmophyllum pertusum; assembly: GCA_029204205.1. NCBI lineage: Eukaryota > Metazoa > Cnidaria > Anthozoa > Scleractinia > Caryophylliidae > Desmophyllum > Desmophyllum pertusum. Next base: position 443,018 of record MU825402.1, read on the forward strand.
TATGCAACACGAAATTATCACGTCATATGACGTGGAAAATACGTCATGATTTTACAAACGGCCGCCATCTTGGATACACCATCCTAGATTTCTTGATTTTTACAAAATAATCAAAACCAACAAAAGAATGCTACAATGATCTAAAAACGTAAAATTTATTGCAAGAAAGTTAGTTTTTTTTCATAAAAAAACCCAGGTAAATTCTAAATTTGGAAAAACATGCCTGTCAAACTAGGTAATCAAAACGTTTGGCGGGTTTTAATTCAATATTAACAAATTATAGCTGAGATGTGTTAGTTAGTTTTACTTTACTTTCCATGGCAGGTGTGAGGATATTTTGTGCCATTATACAAATTGGCGGCGAGCGAATGATGTTTGAAGGAGCTGGTAAGATACTGTTGCCATGGTTACAATAACGTTCATATTACCCATCTATTTCACAATGACGATCGCTTGGGTTTTACAGTAATAGGGAGTTTAAACAAACCACAGCGACAACGAGAATGTCGCTAAACCTAAGGCTTAATGAGTATGAGTACAATAGCACTGCAGGTGCGTTATATTTTTTCGCGGTACATTTTTTATCCGTCCTCTGCAAAACACCAACGTGACTGATGACCAGATTCTGGGTTTTCGGAGAACGTGAACCGCAATGGCAAATATTTGAAGTTTCTCTTTGGATCTGAACGCTGTCTTCGCATATTCAGCTGAGGATAGTTCTGACACCGATAGACAAAATAAAAATAAACAACTTTATTTAAAGGAGCTACGTCACAATATTTTAAGTCATTTTTGAGAAGTGCCAAATCACCTTCAAACTGAAGAAAGCCTCAAAATAATAGTTTACTAAAGGTAGTAAAACACTAAAGAGGTGATAATAAAACAAACAGGAACAAGGATGGTTGAGGATGGCGAACTTGGAAAAATTGGTCAATTTTTTCAAGATGACGTAGCTCCTTTAAGTGTCAGAGGATTTAGCACTGCTGTACTAATTGTGGACACTGTAAATGAACAAACAAATATTGTATGGAACTAGAGATTCGCGAGATTCTGAAGTAAATATTCATTCGATTTTTAATCAACTTTGTCCTCGGCGTTGCCGTCTTGTTGTCCTGGATCGCCATTATGGATTCGCCCTCTTCAATGTGTCGATCCGCCAATCTGGAAAGAAGACAAATTCAAGATGTTGGCTCGTCAAATAATTGTTCACAGCCTAATTATGTTTCCTTTGCTCATCCTGGCAGGTTTTGGTACCTCCGCGAAGATGTACTACGACACAACTCTCCAAGAGTCATTTTCCCGAGGCCTAAAATGTCACCCAAACCATCTGTCAAAACGCGCCATACTCATCAGACTCATTGCGAAATATTTACACGAAGATTACAACAGCATTTTCTACGGAAAGGCGCAGAACCTGGGGCGAGTGCTCTGTAAGGCGTACGACGAGGCTCTTCAAAAGTATGACGTGTTGATTCTACCGACCATTCCCAAGAAAGCACCGGTCTTGCCGCAGGGAAACCCTACCATGAAAGGTATACCTTGTATGTTTCTGACTACAGACGAACCCCTATTAAGCGGCCAGTTATCAAAGTCCCGAAACTATTGTCAGTCATACTGTAAATAAAACCCCTATTAAATGACCACCTCTATTAAGCGACTACAGCCATCTTTTGGCCATCCATGCAGATAAGGGTTTTCCTATTGTTTTTACCCATCATTCATTAAGCGGCCACCAAGAATTTAATACACGTAGTTTGGCCTTGTTTTGAAAACGCTGATGACAGAGAAATAGAAGGTGATTCAAACACACGTTTATTGTCGTCTTGATGCGATTCCGTTGTCACCATTCTTTTGATATCTTACCACGCCTTATGCTAATTTATGACGAACTCCTATTAAGCGGTCACTTTCCATTTCCCCGAGGGTGGCCTCTTAATCGCCTAGAAATCGAAAATAACACGCGTGTTCTTACTTATATAGCCTGATGTAAACACAAGAGAATGTTTGGGATAATTCTGCCTGCGGCTCGGGTTTACATTTTATACTTTCAAATTCTCCCAAACTTTCTGAAGTGTCTGCATCAGGCTATGTAAACAAGAAGCGGCCGTTTTCTTCTTCTTTTATAAAATAAAGCCAACAAAGTGCAATGATACGTCATAACCGTGTTACATAGCCTCGTGCAAAACGACTGCACAACGAATCAGAGCGCGCGTCAGTATGATCAAAACGACTACACAACCAATCAGAGCGCGCGTTATATGATCAAAACGACTGCACAACCAATCAGAGCGCGCGAGAGCAAAATTTTATGAAATGACTATGGTATGGCCTGCAGCCCTGCACACAGACGTGTTTCATTTACGCAATACGTTATAAAGCCAGCTAGGGGAAAGAGGAAAATAAAACGGAGTCCTTCTCTCCCCGGAGGAAATCTACATGTGCCACCAAAATGCAAGGGGATCCTGGTAAACAGGGTAATTTATGTGCAGAATATAAACTCTAAACCCAAAATTCAGAATTTCCCAATCCGTCTGTAATCTTGTACCGAGATCTTCTCTGACTTCGAAGATTGAGATGATCTGGGTACGAGATTAGTACGACAGACGATATTCTAATTCTCTTGTAGCCAATCAGTGCACCCGTTCTATCTGAACCAATAAAACACATTTATTTTGCAGAGTATTTGGCAAAGACGTCTGGACTTAATTCGAACACGTCACCTTTTGACGTCACAGGGCACCCAGCCCTGTCAATCAACGCGGGTTTCAGTGATGGCTTACCAGTTGGTATGATGATTGTGGGAAGAAAGTTTGAGGAGGCCACTGTTCTTAATGTCGCTTACGCTTACGAGAAGGTCAGAGACGCTAAAGAACGAAAAGAAACTGAAAGAAATGCTAAAGAATGAAAAATATATATATTTGGATTCTTGAATCCAATAAACGGATTAACGAATCCGAAAAATACATACTCCGAACGAATCGGTCATGGTCACATCATGTTGTTTTGGCTATCGAACGATAATAGTTAAATTTGTGCTGAAGGTTGTTGTGACTAAGTTATTCAACTGCACACTGTGGATAGTAATGTGACTTAAAATAAATTGGCCAATATTTTCAATCCGTCTTAATCTTCTCCATCCTCAACCATCCTTGTTCCTGTTTGGTTTGTTGTCACCTCTTTGGTGTTTTTCTACCTTAGTAAACTATTATTTTGAGGCTTTCTTCAGTTTGAAGGTGATTTTGCACTTCACAAAAATGACTTAAAATATCGTGACATAGCTGGTAAACATCTCCATCGATAAGGCTGCTACATTTCGCGTAAAGAAATAGTTACATTTTGCGTCAAAAGTTGTTACATTTTTAAACCAATCACGGAGCGTAGTAAAGCAAACGCCAAAGTAATTCCATATCACTTTCGACACTCAACTGAAAACCGCTCTAGCAATTAAAGTCAATTTTCCTGAGGACATCATCAAAGTCGAAGTCTTACGATTTGCAAGTTATGCGTCGGCTATTATCCTACCTCAAAATAATATTTTACTTGTTGACAACGTGTTTATAGACTCGTGAGGCTGTTAGTGGTAACCACCGAGAAGAAAACCAGCCATACAGAGAAAGCCTGGTCCCAGAGGTTTTCTCTCTTCTTTCAAGAGAACCTCTGAGAAAATGGAAAAGGTAAGGTAAGGTAAAGCCGTTCGGGTCCAAACTGGCCCACATTGCCGGAGCTTATCCCGGGGGGGGGGGAGGGGGTACTTCTAAAAAAATTTGGTGGGGGTGTGCCGCTGGGCTATAAAAACCCTTACCCTGTACCAGAGCAAAAAACGCTAATTTTGCGACCCTGTTCCAGACTAAATGTTAGAAAAGATACCCTGTTCCAGAGGATTTTGAACGAATTTTTTTTATAACCCAAAAGGCTAAACTATAAATCAGCACTGCTAACGTGTAGCTGTAAAGCTTCTTTAATACTCCTGCGCGTTTCGTTTCGTCTGACTAACGTAGACTTCGTCTACCCTATTCCAGAGTATAAATTACCGATCTTCGTGCCAACTTCTGGGAAACTGATACCCTGTTCCAGACCAAAAAAATGCCTTTTGGTATACCCTGTTCCAGAGCAAAATGCTCAAAAACCATACCCTGTCCAGCGGCACGTACCTATATAGCGTATATAAGGGAGTACCCCCCCCCCCCCCCCCCCGGGAGCTTATCCCGGTTTCCGTAGCATGAGGGCCGACTAGGCTGAGTATTGCTACTCCCCCTGGGTGGGATGCTAGCCCAACGCTAGGCTCAGATCTCTAGCCGTGGGTGTTTCGGTGCGCCCGCGATCCTCTCCACCCCCACGGTTGGAGTTCTGAGCCTGGGTTATCCCCAGCATTTTGTCAGGTTTTCCTACAGTTCGCCGCGGTATCCATTTATCAATATAGTCTTAGTTATACTCCTGGATGGAGAGAGACACTGTGTAAAGTTAAAAACTACACGTACCTATCCGAGTCCGATTAACTAAAGTAAACAGCGGGAACTGTTCCAGGCGTTCTGATCGGTGGGGAGCGACGCGAAAAGCGGCGAGAGAAAAAAGGCGAGGGGATTGGATTGCTCCGATCCCCACTATCCGAACGCCTGGATTGGAACAGGTGACGGGGACAGCCGTAGTGGTATTCCTAGTTTTAATCGATCCAGAATGCTTTGAACATATTTAGCTTCCAAGTATTTTTCATGACATCGCTAGCCTGCGTGGCTAGCGGTATTATTCGCACGAGGTAAAAGTTTTGTTGGCGGAGCCGCGACAACGAGCGGAGCAAGCCTTGAAATACCTGGGAACGAGGTTGCCCTCCCGCCTCGATTTCGCGGCTTTGGTAACCTCGTTCCCAGGCGCCAGTGACGTATATAGCCTAGTGAGGCTTACATGAAGTACCTTTACTAGCGTTATCGTCTCCATGCTTGTCTGCAGTGTGAAATGACAAAGTGAGTGGAATCTGCATAAATCTCTTCTCATTTTTAGACCATCTGGATCGCAAACTACCATTATTTCCTACATTTGGAGCCATATTTTCCTTTTAAAGCTCTAGTTTTTATTTTACACTTCTAAAAACAACCTCTCTGCGATCTTTTTGTCGACTCAGTTGATTGCTGAAGTCGCTCCGGATCGGATTTGCAGTCAGTCGACGGTTCATTCAAAGGGAACAAGGATTAAAATGGAAAGTCCACCGAACCAGACGATCTACATCAACAACCTCAACGAGAAAGTCAAAAAGGAAGGTGAGTGTTGAAAACAAACGTAACTAATATAGATGAGTAACACTACAGTTGGTTTTACAGCGTGTACATGCAACGTTTTGGAACGTCATATCTGTCCTGTCAAGAGTTGTTGAATGCAAACACTTATTCGAGTACGACGTTGCTGCTATCTTATAGCAAGTATTTTTATGATAGAGCTGCACAGTTACTGGAATTATGAAACTGGTACATGTGCAAACTCGGAGCCAGTCTACAAAATTTTATCCTAATATATATTTTATCCTAATATATATTTTATTTTGTTTCTGCAGTTTTTACACTGCCACTGGTTCAAAGCTTATTTTGAGGAATTGTAGTCGTTTTGCCTACGAGTTGTTTTGCTAATGGCCAGTTCCTAACACCGATTATATGAAGACTAACCACAAGCTACTTAGCTAACTTAGGCCCTGTTTACATGAGACCGGTACGAACTCAGACCGGTACAACTTCAGATCGGTCTCCATACGCTTGTTTCTGTTTACATGAAGCCGGTCTGAAAAATCATCTCATGCCGGTTTCACTCATTCCGGTTGCTGAACCGACACGAATGACTCGGACCGGTCTGAGATGATTTTTCAGACTGGCTTCATATACATAAACCGAAACAAGCATTTGTATGGAGACTGATCTGAAGTCTGTACCGGTCTGAGTTCATACTGGTCTCATGTAATCGCTTCATACTTTCAGACCGGTCTCATGTAAACTTAATTGTACTGGTCTGAGTCATACCGGTCAGAGTTCGTACCGGTCTCATGTAATCAGAGCCTAAGTCTAACTGGAGTGGTATTATATTTAGGGTAACCAGAGAGCTACATAAATTATGTATTTAGGCTAACCGGAGATATATTTAGGCATTAGCGAACTGGTCGTTAGCGAAACAACTCGTAGGCAAAACTTCCTACGTGTATTTGAGACTAATGTGGTCACAGCTCGTTCTGGCAGCTGAACCAAAAAGTCTGAATCAGACCAGTATATTCCCCCTTGATTTTTGTTTTATTTCATTTGATACTTTCATGTCAGTCTTGTACTGTATAAACCGGTCTGAAGTCACACCAGTCTTACTCCGCTCTGTAGCATTTGGCAGAACCCGACAAGATCTCATATTTGCAAAGGCATTTTTGGTAGCACACATTACATGACATACAACCTTATAACCACTCCATGCATCCTTCAGTACATGTAGTTTGTATCCCTGGATTACAGTCAAAGTAGTCAATGTCACGCAATGCAACAAGTTTTTTTTTGGTCACAACAAAATGATCTCCCTTCTGAGACACAAGTTCATGTTGAGCTACTTTTTAGAGAGTACAGATGTTCTGGGCTTAGCAAATCAGTGGATGTTCATTTGTTCATGCATAAAATCAGAATTCTGATTATACTGTATATATATACAGTGGAACCCCGATTTCTCAAACCCTTGATTTCTCAAAAGCCCTGAATCTGATAACTCGAACCAAAAGTTGTTTCCCTTGGACTTGTTTTACTGTAATTTTGCCCCTGATATTTCAAACTTCCTGATTTCTCGAACAAATTTTTGTTTCCCATGGAGGTTTGAGAAATCAAAGTTCCACTGTATTTCATTTTTTCTTCATGTGAGTATCTTACTACACGTAGATTATGATATTGAACTGCACCATTGAAGGTTTGCTCTGAACTTTGTGTTACTCACTCATTTATACTATTTTTCTTTTCTTGTTGCTAGAATTGAAGAAGTCACTGTATGCCATTTTTTCACAGTTTGGCCCGATTTTAGACATTGTAGCACTCAAGACTCTCAAAATGAGAGGTCAGGCATTTGTAGTGTTTAGAGACATAACGAGCGCCACAAATGCACTGCGCTCTATGCAAGGGTTCCCGTTTTATGACAAACCGATGGTAAGTTCTTTGCTTGTAGAATCAACAAACTCTACAGCTGCCTTGGTATGTATCTTGTGGTTTGTGACCAAAACTGTGTTTTTAAAGTTATGATATAAAAGGAAGATTTAGCAAAGACAATGAGACATCAAAATTAATTAGGATGCGAGAGCATGCAGAATAGTCTGGACACAACGCAATTTTGACTTCCGGTGTTTGCGCAGCTGTCCTTGCCATAAGTTCATGACAGCATTCTGCAAGTTTCACATCCCGACCAGAATGCGACTGCATTCTAGACCCTGTGTGCAAGCTGTTGTCAGGATGCGGCATTGTCTTTGCTAAATTTGTCTTACATGTATGTTTGCTGAGAATGCTGACTCATAAAAAATATTAAATATGGGCCACCACTCTTGGCAAACATTGTTCATTATTAAAAGTCTTGGTACTCCTGCTGTTGACATATGACAGAAGCCTGCTTTTTTTCAATCTGCCTTTGTGGATAATAATGTTCAGAACAAGTTTTTGCAAGAATGATTTTGACAGATCTGCATATATTATAAAAAGGGTTATCGGGGTTCTCATTACATGTAAGTGCCGTCAGCAGGGTAAAAAAAAACGGCTACTCAACTTCTATTAGCCACCTACTTTTCAAGAATAAAGCTGATATTTTAGTCTGTCACTAGCCAACTCAGCCACTACATGTAAATCTAGCCATCTACAGTATTCTGAAACTTATGAGCACCCTGGGTTATTAACAGCTGAATAATTTATTTCACTATAATTAAGCAGTCAATATTGTTTTTCTTTTTTATAATGACAATAATGGAACAGATTGATTAAAAAACAATATTGTCATGGATCCACTATTTGATTTTGGGGACTGAATAATTTTCCTGCTAGTAAAACTGGATACTGTATTACACAGAAAAACTTTGGTAATTTAGTTTTGAGGAGTTCTTTCTCCCCGACAACTTACATGTAGTTTAATAAATTAATACAGTATTCTGAATTCAATTTATTCAGAATTATTTCTCTATTCTTAATTAAGCTTCTACAGCTGTATATACTGTACCATGATATCCAACAGTCAACAACAAATAATTCAACACGGAAGTTGTTAGTATGCTAATGAAATTGCGTTCTGTTTGAAAACATGACAAAATTATTCATATATGTTGAGCTGAATGATTTTCGCGGAACATTGTGACTTTAATACTGAAGTATTATTTTGACTAAAGGTGAACATGTATCACAGATTGTTTGTGAGTATTTGAAAACATGCTTGTACTGATATTGCGAATGAAAATTTTTGTTCTTTATTAGATGGTATTTTTTTTTTAAATTTTGTTGTTGATTTGCATGCATGTAAGCCCGTAAGCTAGGATATCTTTTGCTTTGAAAGAAGTGGATTGAATTTGTGAATTTTTTATTGCAAATAAGGATTTTTTTTGTAGTTGGCTTAGAGCAATGATGAATATTATAACACTCATTCGAAGTTCCTGCTATTTTATACAGTTCTTTCAAATACCGGCTTACAATAGGAACATGAAATTCATTAGATATGGTCTTTGTTCAATTTATTTGTGATTGTTTGAAACCATATTGTTCCAACATTGTGAACTTTTTCTAATGTTTTTTTCCTCTCACTATATGCATCAGAGAATACAATATGCCAAGAGCAAGTCTGATGCAGTTTCCAAAAAAGAAGGAACGTTTGTTCAGAGAGAGAAGAAACCCAAAGAGAAGAGAAAAGCTCCAGAACAAGGTAATATTGTTTACCACATTGATCGCTGATCATTCATTTTGATCCTTTGTGGCTTTGCGACATGGTTTTATAGCATGAAGACTAGGAATATTGCTACACCATCAAAGGCTACCCACAGTATTATTTTTCCATTCTGGGTACATGTATATATATGTTTTGGCCAGTCATCTATACAATATAAGCCCTGGGCCATATTTCCCTTCTGCATTTGGGATCTGGGGACTTCTCTTCCAGAAAATGTCGAAATCTGAGCACAATTGAAGGGCTGGGTGATTGAAGGGCTGGGTGAAAAAAGGGCGGTTTGAAAATAGATTAGACTATATCTGAGCACAATAAATGATTAATATTTTTCATGTATTTAAAACAACAGCCACAAATAATAATTACAGGACTTCTACTGAAAATGATGTTTCATTTCTCTCTCAATCAAGTGTAATCGCTTTTGTTTTAACTCAGGGAAACCATGTTAACCTGTTTTGTTTTCTAAACACAGCTAAACCAGCCAAACGACAGCCGACTGCCCAGCCTGTTCCTGCAGCTGTAGCTCAGCCAGTGGTTGCTCCAGTTGTGCCAAATGGTAATTGAATTACCATAAACTGCCACTTATACAACTTCGTAAGGGGTTTTGGGTGGGCTTATAACCAAAATATATTTTTTGTTTACAGGTAGATGGGCCTATAACCGGAGGGGCTTATAAATGGGGGCGCTTGTAAGCGACAGTTTACAGTATAGTCTTTTAGCTATTGTTGCAAATGCTGTCTTCTGTAGAATGATTTGCTAGTGGAAATAGTTCAGTGATTGTAATGCCGATTTCTCAACGTTCCAGTTGCCAAGATCTTACTAAATTGGTGATTGTGTATTTTGACATACATGTAATGTACATGTATTTGCGCATGAGCAATAGAGAAATAAATTTATTTATTGATCTGCAAAGATGAGAACATATTGCAAGTCACAGGACATCCTGAAAAGTCCCTGAGGCTGCCCCACAGGTTATGTCCTGCCAAAGGGAGAAATGTTGGAGGCATTAACTCAAGAATAACTTTGCTAAATAATTTTATTATATAGACACAAGTGTTTTACTGGAAAATAGACCACTCATAAAATTCATACAAGACTACATCTGGGACCCGAATGGCGTATTTTCCATATCCTCACTAGTGAGGATATCGATTATGTCATTTCCCGTTTTGCATGGCTTTTTTGTGCAAAGCTGCAAACTCGGTTGAAAATGGCGAGCGATAGATTCGTGAAATTCACTGAAGCCGACATGAAATCGTTCACTGAGGAGTAGGAAAATGTTAACACGAAGAAGAAAACTTCATATGACTTGAAATTATTCAAGGAGTTCCTTGCAAGTGAAGACGAAAGGAGAGAAATTCGGAAAGTCCAGTCACCGAGCTGCAAGAGTTCGCGATAAGTTTGTGCTTTTGTCTTTTGTCTATAATAAAAGAAAATTACACGGTGGCTTGAAGATATGAATTTATTTTCGAGTTGTTTTAACCACTCGAAAATAAAATTCATATCTTCGCGCCGCCGTGTAATATCCTCTATAATGTATTTAGCCACATAAAATATGACACAGTCTAGTTTATAATTCAGAATGTTATTTTTTTTTGGTTCCACAGTCATCTCAACTCCAGTACAGCCTGCTGTGGTCCTTCCAGAGCAACCCAACAGTATCTTGTTCCTGACCAACCTACCAGACGAGACCACTGAGTTGATGTTGTCTATGTTGTTCAACCAGTACCATTTCCAGATTATGGATTACTTGATAAATGCATACACGGCTGCTAGCGCTGTCATTAATGATAATTTTTTTCAGTTTGGATCCTGATGTGCTGAAAAGGGGAGGGAGTGAAGATGTTAATTTTTTTGGTTACAAATGAGGGGCACCCTCTAATTTTTTTCTTTCAATAATAAGGCTCGGCCCTAGATCTGCTACTGAATTTTGAGATTCAAATTAAGGCTTTCATTCATTAGTTTCCAATTCTTGAAATCCCATTAAAAAATCACACAAAGCATTTGGCTTGAGAGTCCACATGTAGGCGGGCATGTCCCTACATGAATGTCTGGTTGCTCGCTCTTTGCAAAATAGTCGATCCATACCTTCATAAAGGGCTAAATTCCTGACCTCAACAATCATCTACATGCCGGGGCCGAAAATAATCTTCACGGTCATATTTACCATTAAATGTACATTGCATTCATCACAAACTCTTTGCAATGTTTAAAAATGTCAATGTGTATTGGAGGCTTAAATGACGTTTGTTTTGCTGTTTTGTTTCTCTCTTTGTACTTTGCACTTTCTTGTTACAGATTCCCTGGATTTAAGGAGGTTCGCTTGGTTCCTGGTCGTTCAGACATTGCTTTTGTGGAGTTTGAGAATGAAGTGCAGTCTGGAACAGCCAAAGAAGCCCTGCAGGGATTCCGAATAACTCCATCACGAGCCATGAAAATCTCTTATGCGAAGAAGTGATCTGCTATAGGCATTGTTTTTATAGGCATTGTTTTAATTGTTTACTCGCAATTCGTCAAGACAACAAATGCCCTTTTTGTCCAAAACTTGTTTGAAGCAGAAATCAATGTCTTCTATGATCATTGTTATATAGTCGTTTGATTCATTTGCTACTCCCAGGCAATTATAGTTTGTAGTCTCTCAGGCAAAGTGTTTTATATTCTGTTCTCTTTGATACCAGTATAATTTGTGGCATCTTTTATCAACCCCAAGTATTAAGCATAGTTTTTTTAATGCAGTATACCGACAAGGATAGGGTGCCTGTTCTGTTCCAATTTTTATTTGATAGAGAATTTTGGACTTATAATAGCAACCATACTGCAAAGAGAATGATTTTAATGACTTTGTCTTGTGAAATGGAATTTTAATATCAACATTTTCATCTTGCAGTGAAGTATAAGTGATGGTCTATTTCAAAAGAAATATGATGACAACAACCTTGATGTTCATGGAAGAAAATCGCAGTTGATTTTAATTGTTTTCACTGTAGTCATCAGTGGCATTACACAATACCGCTGCTGTAATTAGTTAGATTGTAGTTTGCAGCATTGCACTTTGCTGTCATATTGTAACATAATGTAATATTTGTCATTTTGTTTCATAATTTTCAGTTATATTTTTTGTTTGTTTTTTCTCTGCAGCATTACATCTGTATTGTTGACTTATCTTAGATTGCAGCATTGCACAACGCTGTATTATTTTCATGCCAAATTATTGTAAAAGTTTATTGAGCTGATACACTGTTAGCATTGCACTTAGCTGAAGTGACAGAACACGATTGTTTGTTCCAGCATTGCACACAGCTGGGGCTGATCAATGATACTACACTCGGGTTTATTGGTTATCTATTTGGCCTTGTAGAAGCGACATACTGTAGTAATAAACCATGTGAATTAAAATAAAATGGCATGTTATAAATTATTGTAGTTTTGCCTTTTCTGTACGTGTAGTAAGTTAAATACAGTCGAAGCTGTAGGACACCCTTGGGAAGCAGAAAAAGTGGCCACAACTGGAGCTGGCTGCTTAATTATGGGAATGATTCTCATAAGCGGCCACTAGCTTGGGTTGTCCATTTACAGAGCTTAGAAACAACATACAAATTGAAATTGTACGGTATCCACCTAAAGTGTCCACAGCCACCTACGGGAATGTGTAACTACAGGGTTTGTACAAGAGTTCAAACAGGGTTTTGTCCAATCTTGTTCCCAGAGTCCTCATTACCCGTATCCAGCAGCTGTAACGGGTAACAAGGACCTCTGGGATAGTGATCCGCCTGACCTGTGCTTTAAGACCGGAAGTCCAAGAATCTTGGCATTCGTTAGTTGAAACATGGAATCGAACACGTGCAATTGCCCGTTCTGAAGTTCAAAAAGGGACTGGGCACTAGTTTACCAATTGTTCAAATTATGTCATATTAAAAATTTAATCCCATCACCAGAAAGATCGCATGGAAATGAGTAAGTTTACCAAGTTTGGTTATGTTACATTGCATAGTAACCAGGCTGTGAGCTGTCAAAGGTCGTCCAAATTCCATACAAACGTCTCTAATTCAGAGATGGCGTCCCCCAAATCCATACAAAGTCTCTAATTTTTCTGATTTTTGAAAGCCTTCTACATGGTTGAAATCCAACGAAACAACCCCAAACTTGGTAAACCGACTAATTTTAATGTGATCTTTCTTGTGATGGACTCCAATTTTTAATTAAATCAAAATTTAAAAACTCGTCCCCAGTCTCCATTTGAACTTCGGAACGGGAAATAGAACCGGAAGTCCAAGAATCCTGTCATGGCGGATCACTTTTCCCCAGAGGTCCTTGTTGGCCGCTCCACAAGGGTAACAAGGACTCTGGGAATGAGATTGGGTTTTGTCAAGGCAGCCTCGGAGAGCTTCGACTGTATTTCAACAAGAGAATGGCTGGGACTTATAATGAATCTCTTTTCTGCATTTGTTTTTACATACATGTATAATATGAGGTCGCAGCAGTCACTTTCATCATGAAATTCCTAGTACATCTGACATGTAATACAGCAAACATGAACGAGTGTTTCATTGGGATATCCAAACACCGAGAAGAGATTTGAAAATACGATGCACAGCAGAGGATTTTTACAAAATTTGAGGTTTGGATAGCCAATGAAACGACAGAGGAGATGGCTGAAATTCAGGTTATTGATCCATAATAATATTGTCCTAGAAAATATTTCGGAATACATGGAATGGTTGCAGAAATTCCCACTCCATCCTTTCCCTGGCCCTTATAGTGAGTGGATACGCAAGCATTCTTTTAGGTGGGAAGGGGCAGGTCATATATTAAACAATCTGGGGCTAAGAAAGTCAAATACTAAAGCAGAGAATTTTCACTTCTTCGTCAAACTAAGGCAAGAGGGACTGCTCATAGTCTAATAACACAATGACAAAACAAGCGAACATCTGGTTCTTTAATATTTTATTGCTTTTCTTAAGGGACAGAGTTTATTCATCCTGAAAAGAAAGAAAGAAAAGAAATCAGTAGGAAGACAGACAAGAAACAAGGGGTATTTTGTCATAACTGAATTGTTTATTGTTCTCAAATTTGGCCAACTATTATCCAAAGCAAGACAACTACTTTTTCTATTCCATTAGAAATCAAAAGCCAATGATCAAATCAATAATCACAACACACTTGACTACAAAGCCTGAGTAAACAGATGTCATTTTGCACTCCTCTTACTGATCGCTACGAAATCAGCGGTAAGAGGAGTGCGAAATGATGTCTGTTCACTTGGGCTACTGAAAGGGTCAGGTCACTTGCAGTATTAAGGAATCAATATATTATTATAATTACTAACTGAGAATTTGGTTGTACATCAAGAAAATAATCCCCTAGTTGATGATTTTCTTGTCCTTCCTCTTTTTGAATTAAACTAATTACTGCGCCTTTCAATAACGCGCAAACTCTGAAGTTCAAAACCCAACTAACGATTGTATTTTTCACTGCCATCAATCATATTATGATGACAGCCAATAGACCCTGATACAAAATGGATCGAAATCTGCCAATCATAACCCACGGATGTGACCTTTTGAACCCACTGAAGTGAACTTCTGTTTCCTGAGATGTCTGCTAAGATGATTGACCGGAGTTAAAACGCAACCATTGGTCGAGCAGAGTTCACATTTTATTGAAAGATGCAGTAATTACCAGCCAACACGACACTTACCTCGATCTCCATTTCATTGTCATTGATCTTGTCAATGATATCATGAGGGGGTTGATTCTCTACAGTACAACCGACTGACTGGCAGGTGCCAAGGATCTCCTTGACTGTACCCTTCAGTTTACGAGCCATCGACCTGGGCCTCATGTTTCTTGAAATCTCCATGACCTGATCCATGGACAGATTGCCACTGTGTTTGACTGTTGAAAACATAAATATCACAACTTACTTTTAGTTTATCTTCAGGGTGAAGCTTTCGGACAGAACCAATGTTGGCACAAACTGTAGTCAATAACTATCTAGTCGAACCTCCCGTAAGCGGACACCCTCGGGACCAGAAAAAATGTCCGCTTAAGAGAGGTGTCCGCTTAAGGGAGGTTAGAAATGTAGTGTTTGTATGTAGCTGGGAACATGACCAAGTGTCCGCTTGTGAGGTGTCCACCTACGGGAGGTTTCCGTTAGTGGAGGTTTTACTGTATATATTACTCTTAGTCACGTGCCCCCCATGTGACAACTCCATCGTCATTATTATTGTCATTGTTATCATCGTCATCATTATCATCAGTCATTGTAGCACCATGCAAGACACAAGGCCTGATGTGACGATCATGGTAGACCAAAGGCACCAAGAAAGATTTTGAATTAATGCAGTCTGAAGTTAGAAATATTCATTCTCCCTAATGATTGCCTGCATTTTGTTTAACGTTGGTTTAAATTTGGTGGTACATCGAGACAATATCCCCCAGTTGTTGAGCTTCTATACTCTCGTCACCTATCCACTTGACATAGTATTGATACCGTAAGGAGAAAATAGGTATGGATCACTCACTGTTCTTCACTTTCTTGCGATCTCTTGGTGGTTCCTTCAGAGCTTTGATAATTAGCGACGATGCACTTGGTACAACTGAAACCTTGGCCTGTCTGTTCTGGATCGTCAACTGAACTGTGATACGCAGCCCCTTCCAGTCCTGTGTTGCCTTGGCAATGTCATCTCCAACTTTTTTGGGAGACTAAAATGGTTATAATAAACAAAACGAGATTGACAAGATTATAAAAACTACTAAGAATAAAAATTTATTGTTCACATTCTTCTTAAAATCTAAATCAATCGCAGATTGCTATAAATTAATTTTATTGTTGTCGGCAATCGATAGCCTTGTAGACAAATTATTGTATTGTAACATGTTAAAAGACAAAAATACATATACAGTCCAATCCCGATTTCTCGAACCCTCAATTTTCAAACATCCCGATAACTCAGACCAGTAGTCGTTTCCCTTGGATTTGTTTCACTGTATTTTTACCCCCGATATTTCAAAATCCTGATTTCACGAACCAATTTTCGTTTCCCTTGGAGGTTTGAGAAATCGGGATTCCACTAATCAATAGTTATCCATTTCTATCAGCAACAAACATCAAATTCACATTTTTTCTTTCTTTATAATTTGATTATTATTGATTGCTGATACCAATCAATATCAATCAAAGATTGATAGCTATTGATTATTGAGTCACCTGGGTTAAAGCATGCAGCATCAGAAACTGGGTTTTCAAGCCTTACATCTACATCCATTTATTACGAATTCTTCCAGTCAACAAATATTCTGCACGTGTTATATTTTATACAGCACCATTTCAGCAATTTTACAGATAATTAAATTTTTTAACAACATTATTTTTGATAGACCAGAAAAAAATAATTTTTATTCCTCACCAAACCAAGGGGACCGATCTTGGGGGCAAGAGCTGATGTCGCACCAACTTCACCGCCGGTCGCTCTCAGGTAGACTAGCAGAAAAAAGAGTAAAGATTTTACAAACACAAGTGACTCGTGTTGGAAATTATCCGCTCAAACATCAGAGGAATCAACCTACCAATTTTAATCTCGTTAGGGTCGAACTTAGGAGGCATTTTTTTGATGGATTAAAGTGTGATAAAGGTATGATGGCTGTGTGGATGAGTTTTAAAAACCCGACCAAATTCTCTTCTGGAATGAATGTTGCACAGCCACCACGAAAGAGGGAAGAGAGAGAGCGAGCATCCGGGATATCGAGAGCAGCGCGCAGAGAGGTCTGGGAATTTGTTGATCTGGTCAGCGGATACCCCCATAAGGCGTCGTGGTTTGCACAAATTCCGTAAATTCCAAAACAGCTTGAAATGAGCGTGAAATATGCAGATTAATTCTTCTGTTTGATATTTTCCACCCTAAAAAGCTTGAAGTACAGAACATTTTGTTTATATTTGCCACTCTAGGTGACACTCACGGTCGTCGAAACGTTCTGGAGCTGGCAACTAGCTTTACAAGTCGTCAAAGAAGCGAAGGTAGGTTTCAAATAAATCGGCATGCTTCGATTTGCACTGTTGAGGTTCCTAAGTTTATATTTACAGGAGGCCGGGGCGTCCATTTATTCTCTCTAGATTCTCGAAGAAGCTGTTCTGATTAGTACACGATGAATCTCAAACAAGCGAGCTGTTTTGGTAGGCTAATAGTCTAACTATCTTTGATAAAATTGAGAACAACATTCTTGGGGAAACTTATTGATTAAGCTTACTGTCTGGCGGTCTTCTTATCTTATCTTAAATTATTATGAATGGACAAGCCTTTCTTTCTTTTCGATAAAACTTTATAAACGTTTGAGATCTTACTCGGTTTTTTTTGTGACACTTTTTGACCCAACAGTCACTTTGCTTCGCCTAATTATTAACCGTAGATGAGTTAATTAAGTTACATCTAAGAACTTACGGTAAGCCCATATAATATTGCTGCCTTGTTTTTAAAAGATTAATTTTTCAAGCTCGCCAATTCTGCTTTTAATTGTAGCTAACTTGAAGTTGACATTTCTCTTTTTCCCTCTGTCTAAAACCCAATTTACAGGTAATTTAGTGCATATAATGTGGTAGAATCCTGCGTTACTACCACAAGAAAGAGCTAGGAATCAAAGCTTAACCAAAACCATTAAAAGATGATGATATAGCTTGACATTATATAATCCTTCATACAATAACACAGATCTATATTCGTCATTAAGAATATTGTATGAAGACCTATGTTAATACCTTCTTTACAGGTTTCCTTTTTATGTGCATGCAACTATGCAGAGCAGTCAATATCACAACAGATGCCACAGTTGGAATATTTCTTCAAAAAGAACTCCTTGTCTCTGATTTCATTTCAAGTCAATGTAAGTTGTCACTCTAAAGGAATTTATATAATTATGGTACGTATACAGTTGTCTCCTACGCAGCCGTTATTTGTGTTGTCACGTAACGCTTCTCCCCACTAACGGCTGCTCAAACCTGGACCACATTCCTTTCCTTTTGTTTTGACCGCAGTAACTTTGACACCTATCGGCAAAAACGTGACTGTTATCGTTTGCCGAAAACCTGCTAGATCGATCCAATTCTTGAACTAGGATGACTGTTGTAATTATAATGAAGTTTTTTCGACATTATTTTTTCATATCATACATTTTTCTTCAGTAAAACCATGTTTTATTTTGATGTCTGGCGTGCGTTTGACGTTTCTGATGCTAAAGGTCATGATAAGACACGATCTACATTATGATTGGTGTATTTGGGTGCGAGCAAGTTCCGAAAATGGCACTGCAACTGTGATTGGCTTAAATCTGCAAAGGAATGTGGTCCAGGTTTGAGCAGCCGTTAGTGGGGAGAAGCATTGTGTGACGACACAAATAACGGCTGCGTAGGAGACTACGTATATATGCAGTTGAAACCCGCTATCTCAAACTCTCAAGGGAAACGAAAAACAGTTCGAGATAGCAGGGAGTTCGAGATAACCAATAGTAAATGACTGAAAAACAAGGGCAAGACTAGGGGAATGGGTTTAAGTTCGAGATAGCGGGGTGTTCGAGATAACCGAGTTCGAGATAGCAAGTTTCAACTGTATTGCTCTTTACTAAAGCCTTATGCCAGACAACAAAGTTTAATTATTTTGGTCCAGCCTAAGTACATACTTGTCTCAGTACATTGTACATGTACAGGTAAAACCCAATTCAGCCAGATGAGAGATGTTGGGGTTCCTGGGTTCAAGGAAGAGGTGACTGTCACTGAACATCTACTAAATGATATTTGTATGCCATTCATGATCTCTTTCAGCTGATCCGTTAGGTTTATAGCTTCCAGATCAGGCTCACCAGACCTTCCCCCTTGGTTACGTTTTGAGCAAAGTGATCCGACAGATAGAGCCTTTATTTATGGCACACCAGGGCCTGATGTATCCAGTCAAATTGTTTTGGAGGTTAGTACATGTAGACCAAGGCACATACAGTTCAACGTTGAACATGTCATACATGTAAGCGGTGAGACTTTGAAAAAACATATAAACATTTATTATCATTCCCAAGCCTCAATTGAAAGTGATTTCTATTTTTAAAGGAGCTGTATATATTTACACTAGGCAATTTTTCTGGCAACTTGTCTTGTAATTTTATTGCAACACAAGTTGCACAAGAAATTGCAAGGCAACACCGTGAAATGAACATGTCTCTCAATGTTTTCATGGCAGCAAGTGCTCATTGCACAAAGTAAAATCATGTTGCATAACATGTACAATATACTTTTCACAGTGACTGTGGCAACAACAGCATCAGCAGTAACAGCAGCATGTTACATCCCCTAAGTATTATTACTGTATTAAAATTAATTGTTATTATTGAAGCAGATATTTGAACGTTTACTGTAACTGTAGGTTACAGCATGGAATAAGAAGGACTACACAACTCAAAGACGAGACATGATCATTAACATTGATAAGTCCAAAGGTTTGTGCCATTACACAGACTGTGTATTAAAATTCATAGAGTGACATAGTTTTCAGGGCTGTCATTAAGGGCCGTAACCCATAACACCTGTTACGGCTGAGTATGCTTGATGGGACCTTGATGTTATGGGTGAACTTGCCAGTTGTTGGTATAAATTCACTTAAAAAGCAACACGTTTGTTACGGGTGTGAAGATCAAAGCAACAGGTGACTCAAAACTTAGTGACAGCCCTGGTTTTCATTAGGATCTGGTACATGTATGTACATGTAAATATTTTCTTATTGATATTGAGCACAAGCCCATGCATTAGCACATTGGACTCTGGATCTAGTGGTCTGAGTTTGGGGCAAGACTCTCTCCACTGGCCTAAGGAACTATAAATGGGTGCCTGTGAACTGTTAAAAGGCAACCTGACAAAATGCTTGGGGTAACCTGCGATGGACTAGCTGGCATCCCATCCAGTGGGAGTAGCAATACTCCTGCAGTAGCAATACTCCTGCAGTATACATGTACATGTAGTTGCTTCATACTACAGAAACCGGAGTTTTTAAGTGCTTGCACTGATGAGCGCTCCTGGGCCTCTTATCCTTAGTATTGGATTATTATTATATATTGGACATTACCCTTTTTACAAGCCCATGCATTAGCGAAGCGAATGCCTGCCTGCTGACTGAATCTCATTTGGCAGATTTACAAATTAATCTTGCACCAGTACTGCCTTGTTGTTAATTAATAAATAATGTTTATTCATTTTATTTTGCTTTTCAGACATTCCACGGTACCAGGCAGAGTTTCTTGTAAAGAACAGCAGTATTGTTGAGTTCTTGGAGAGAAAAGAAAGTGTGGGTTTTGTAGAAAAGGTGAAAAGAATTTGGCAGCCAACAGGTGGAGTCAAAGTTACATCAGTGGTGTCAAAACTAGACAGGGAGGGGAGGGTGCCAATCCCACCACAGAAGGAGGGGTGAGTCAAATTTTGTTGGTGGTTGTTCATTTAACTTTATTAATAAAATAAACCGGTATAAATATAAAATGCTCACCAATAATGAAGCTAAATGTAATGTGACTGACAAATCATAAAGCACACTGATGGCAAACAAGCAACTGCACAGTCATACAAGTCACAAAATGGTACTGCTAAGGTTCTAAGGCTGCCCCCCCCCCCCCTGATGAATCGCATGCATGGAATGACCACAAACAAGCATTAACTTTGCGTAAAGTATATCATCTCCCTGCAAGGTTATACTTAGGCTAATAATTAGGATTCATACTTACCCACCGTGAAAAAAATTATTTTTTAAAACTTACTAGTTGTTACATGTACATCTGTTTTGTTGATAGAGTCTACATTACAGTTGGTGGAGAAACATCCTATAAAGTCCTCAAATCAGAATACAGGGGATGTGCTGGTTTACGGGATCAATCAAACCACAGTTCCCACCTTATGACATTGATTGGTGTGAGTTTACCTTGGTAAGTAAATTACGACAAGGAAATAGATTATAATTGATCAACTCCATGAAATGAAAAGGATACAGACACCCTGGCCAAATGGAGTCACAAGTAGACGTAAGTTTCGAACTTGTGTGAACTTGTGGACTTGTGCATGACTTCATTAAATGAAGCACATGCAAGTCCTGGTCAAATGTTGATCAGGACTTGCATGCATGCATGCAGGACTTGCATGCACCTGACTTGCATGTGTGCAGGACTTGCATGCCTGACTTGCATGCATGCAGGACTTGCATGTGCCTGACTTGCATGCATGCAGGACTTGCATGCACCTGACTTGCATGCATGCAGGACTTGCATGCGCCTGACTTGCATGCATGCAGGACTTGCATGTGCCTGACTTGCATGCATGCATGAAGGACTTGCGTGTGCCTGACTTGCATGCGTGCAGGACTTGCATGCGCAGGAAATGCATCTTGTTGTTTGCATTGAGTACAGAATGGCAGTGGGAAATGGCCTGTAGAATTGAAATGGCTTTCTTTGGCAACTTGTGTGTGAACTTGGAAGTCTGTTTTGCCAATGCAAGTCTGTTTGCAAGTTCAATATTTATTTCAAAACTTGTAACTGCTTGCGACTCATCCATTTGGCCTGCAGGGCGTTACATTGATATTTACCATAATTTCTTTTCTTTGTTTATACTTAGATGGATAAGAGTAAAAAGGCCGTCGCTGTCACTAATGCCACCAAACCACAGCTCAGCGGAGAAGGGTTTGATGAATCGACATACGTCGCACCGGTGTATGACTCTTCTGTCAGGGATTTTGGAAGTGACTTCCTCCTTATATTGATCCTACCACTCCTCGTCGTCATTATCATAGCGATCATTCTGGCCATCATCATGTTTGTTTCCGCGAAGGAAGGTAAGTCTTGTTTAGTCACAAATAATTATCCTGGATTATTTTATCGGTTGATTTACTTATAAATTTATTAAAATGAATTATTAATTTTAGTATTAATCATATTAAAATTGTCTTTTTTTTTCAGGCCGAAGAGGGATTCAGAGACTGCAAGGTTTGTCATAAAAAGAGTTTCTTATCGTATCTTAATCCTCTTTACAGTGTGTATCCGCACATAAGGCCGTCACCAGAGAACGCCAGTGTTCCTTGTCTTTCGCTAATTTTGTAACTTGCCCCAGCTCCATCCTTGCTCCTTCATCTCCCGCTCAACCGATATCATTCTTGTCCCCAGAGTCCGCGATCCTTTTGGTCAGGCACCAGAAATCTCGGACTCTGGCGGGGACAGATAGAACAAATTTTTTGATTGGCTTTTAAAACAATGAACAGACAAAAGACAAGAGAAAACGAGTACTCTGCGCAAGCTCAGAAAATCGGTACCAGCCAGAGGTCGTGATTTCTTGGTGCTGACCAAAGGATCGCGGACTCTGGGGACTAGAATGAACCGATATAAAAAGAGTTTAGGTCTCATCAAATGAGAAGGAAACTCAACTTAGAGCCATTAATGAGAGGTTTCTTCAACTCTTGTCAACTATCCTCAGCGCACAGTTTCTGAAATCCGCCCAAGCTGTGAACGCTCAAAATATTTCTGGAATGTTTGTTGCCACCAATCAGAGGCGAGATGAAACTGCAAGAATAAACCACAATCCGCAATGGTAATTACCGTCGGTTGCAACACAACAAACATTCCAGAAATGTTTCGAGCATTCACAGCTTAGCAGATTTCACAGTAAACAATCTGAGAATATGCCTGACAATGAGTGAAAGAAACTCTTGCGGAAATTTGAGCAGGTTCAAATTCGACGAAAGCATGCGGAGACAATAAGAGCGCACATTAGAGTCAGCATGACGACTCAGAAGAGCAAGTCGATTTTAGTTTACACTCTCATTGACTCTCATTCAATCTCATTCTCATTTTATCCCAGGTGGCTTTAACACTACATTTGATTATTGGTTTGGACTATAAAATAATAAATAAAACAATTCAAGCTTTTAATTAATGTTCCTTCTGTGTCTCTCCCAGAAACCAGTTGTCACACCATGACTCCATACTACGGGCAACTTTCCGTCTACGTCAGCTGTCTCATCAAAATGGAGATACTACACATGATGGTCCAGCGCGTGGTCCCCAGCCTAAAGAAACTTCAACACCCTATAAACAGTAAGTATCAGATGTACAGTTCATGAGTACCCAGAGTAGTTTTCAAAATTTTTGCCAATAAATTAATTTGCTGGCCAGGGTTTTTTTTGGACAAACATTTTCCAGTTACATGTAGTTTTTATTTTTTATTTAAGTTCTTAGAAAGTTCTTGCTGTGTGAATAAAAAAAGCGTGAACACTTTGATTTAACTTTTTATTTGATTAACGCAAGAAGAATATCAGGAACTTTATATTTTACTCTTTGGTTTTGCAATAAATCTAAAGCAAAAATAGCTGCAATAAATAAATCTCCTAAAAAAGACCAATTTTTGGCAAAGAAATTCAAGTGTGGTATCAAAGTGTTCACGCTTTTCTGATTCACACTCAGTCTGAGTGATTCATCAAAATCCACTCAATGTTTAGGAGAGTTAACAAATACAGTTGTTCAACCTCCTGTAAGCATACACCCTGGGCCAGACAAAGTGTCCACTTACAGGGAGAGGTGTCCACCTATGGGAGGTGTCCATTAGTGGGGGTTCGACTGTATAGCCACAACATTCTGATTGCTCACTAATGCGACGCATGCATGATTCTTTCCTTACCAGAAATCCTCCCCCAAGCCAGCATGAATATGAACCAGAGCCACCCATGGGAGCCCCACCTCCATACCGCCTGCCTCCTCAACCGGCCATGAATGTGTCGTCACCTAATGGGAACAACCAGTATTACCCAGGCTCAGCTCAAGGTGACTGAAGGCTTGGTGCCTTTGTGAGTAGGCTTTTTGATTTGATAACATGAAGAGCAGAGTGGAAAACAGGTTGGACAGCATACCCTGGAGGAGCGATCCAATCACAACAAACCAAAAATTAAAGTGTTTTGTGCAACATGTTATTAAATTTAAAATATAATTAAAGGGGCACTGTCCCAGCGTATTTGCTCAAAACTGTAACAACTACACAAAATGGTCCCTAAATTTATGGAGTAAGAACTTATTAATAAACTCTAACTAAATGATAAAAACAATTTTTTTAAAGAAATTCCATAGTACTGCAACATTTTTGAGCCAAACTTGAAACTTTGAAAAAAGTGACAGCCTGTAATTTTTTGAAAAATCCATGTAATTGTAATCCATTTCCATCCACGCCATCTGTAGTCATTCTCACTTCCTAATGGGTTCCTGTCATTTGTTGAGTGCTGTTCTACAAAATCAAACCATTATTGTTCAGCTTCCAATGATCTAGATATATTTTTGAGCTTCCCAAAATCATACTAAAAATGAGGAGACTGTGTCCCTTTAATTCACTGCCTAGTTTTTAATGCCTAATTCAGTGTCTAGTTTTTTTGTTGCAAAGCTGAATGATAAATATAAACAACCTGATAACAACTAGAATTTAACAACATTAGCCTTGTAAAGTGGGAGATGTGGTTACCTGATAAAATAGAGGTTAATCTTTAATTTTCTGTTACATTCAATGGCATTCAAGTTTAACAGGATTATTCTGGTTGAATTACTGTAAAATGAAATGTGTTTTTTTTGTCAATTTTTTATGGTCAAACGGTGAATCTTTCATTATATGTCATCTACATGTGTTGTATTACTGAAGGACGCTAATTATGCTAATTATTAACTCGCCAGTTATTAATTATTTTGTCATTTATTATATTCTGCCTGTTTTCCACTCCTGCCATTAATTAACACAACTCGCTTCATCTAACTACTAAACAGATACTTCAAACATAAGAAATCGCATCTTCAAAGAACTTCCATTTCTGTAGAGCGCTGAACCAATTTTTGTATGTCTGTTTTCACTCATATTTGTTCATTCACATCATACTTTCATCTCAGAGTTAGCAAACTGGGCATAACCAATGTGAATGTGTCTTTTTCTCCTTCACAAATGGTCACAAATGTTATCCTGTCAAATCATTTGCAAATCCTTTTCAAAACAACAAGACTAATAAAATTTGGTGTCGGACTTGTATCAAGACTTTTAATTTCCTCTTAGGTCATCAGGTTATCATGAGCTTAGACTACGAGCAATCCCTCTTTCCCTTAGTTCATCGAGTGAGAAGCTTGACGGACTAAGGGAAAGAGGGATTGCTTGTAGTCTAAGTTCGTGATAACCTGATGACCGAAGAATTTTATGTGGCATGGTAAATTGAAGAACTGATGTAACCGTAGATTGTTTTTTTCTTCTTACAGAGATGCCAAGGCATGAACGACCGCCTCCCTTCATGAGCAGTGGCAGTGTACACTGATCATGTCATCATTTATGGGTTTATTTTGTCATTAGTCAATTTTATTAATAACAGTATAATATTAACCATTTCAAAGTTTGTTAAGGTTACTGTAAACCTTCGTGACCACGTTGCGGAAAAGGCCTCGCAAGCGCACAGTTTTAAAGTAAAGTACCCAAACCTATATATCAATTTAAAGCTTATACAATGAAGAAACATTTTGATATCTGTTTTCAAAAAGAAATAAAAGCATTTTAAAGTTCAAGTAATGATTTTCTTCCACTGTGAATTACGTTTGGGCCTGTAATTTCAAAACTAGAGGGAAATAAGAAATTCCCCGACACACTTTTGGCAGTCAACATCTGCTTAATATCATGCAATAACTGGATTTTTTGTACAGCTAAATGGAAGCGCGGGTAATTCACGTTTATCAACACCGGTCAAATTGTGTTCAAATTACTGTACTGGCTACAATTTTATTTTCTTGGGGAAATTATTATCTTCCATGTTTCTTCATTCTATAAGCTTTAAATTGATATATAGGTTTGGGTACTTTACTCTAAAACTGTGCGCTTGCGAGGCCTTTTGCGTAACATGGTCACAAAGGTTTACAGTAACCTTAATTTGATGTATTAAGATCTTTGGCGCTGTATCTAAATTTTCAGAATTTTAGAGTTAGTACACCAGTACCTAGTAAATGCCGAGTTTCTGCGTCATTCAATAACACGGCAGGGGTATTTTGTACAATGCCAAATGCAGAATGTAGTATTTAGGGTTAAAAACTAATCTCCATGTATAAGGTTTCCCTATTTAGCACTCTGGTTAGCCTAGCTACACACTGTTAGAGGAAATTACTTGCAGGTTTGCTTACGGTCAATTTTTTGTACTTGTGTCTTAGGTCTAATGTCAGTTGTTACTTTTAACAAAATGTTCTTTATAACAATCTCAGTTTAGAGCAACTTGACTATAATTTTGCAACATATGCAAGTTTAGTGTTTTTGTAAAACAAAGGATATCTGTGGAAGGATAATGTATAATGTTGTTTTGTAAGGGATATAATTATACATTATATATCAGCCACCAGGTACCGGTATTAATAAAACAGGCTATTTTTGTACTTATTTGAGTCTCGTCTTTTACAGCTACCTAAACCATGAAACTTCTTACCAATACATCACTCCAGTGCCGTTATGCAGGCTACTTGAGCAATAAAAAACACACCAACACAATCATTGTACTTCCAGTTTTATTAATTATGAAGAAAGTGTGATTGGAATAATATATTTTAAAGACAAAGCTATGAAATTATCAATCAGTTAAAAACAGTAAGTCTAGATAACTACAAGATAATTAATTTTACAGTCATCTAGGAAGTTTTCGGACAAATAAAGTCAAAGCTCTCTGAGCGGACACTCTCGAAAGCGGACAGCTCTACTTAAGGCCGCCTTGACAAAACTTTGTTTGAACTCTGGTTCATACAAACTCTGCATTTTACACATTGCCGTAAGCAGCCCCAGTTGTGGACACGTTTTCTGCTTCCCGAGGGTGTCCGCTTATGGGAGCTTCGACTATAGGCCAATAGGCCATTTACGAGTTGCCTTTTACCTCTGTGTCAAAACGAGTCCTGGTGCACAACCTTTCATATGGAAATGGGTTTTACCTGCATGTTTATTGTCATTTATATGCAAATCAAACTAATTTCCATAACAAAGGTTGTGCACTTGCAGGACTCGTTCTGTAACAGAGTTTGAAATGATACAATAGACTGCATTGCTTTAGGCTTAACAACCTTTTTATCAGCAACTGCAGGCTCAGTCAACCCTCTGAGACAAGGGGCGCTTACCATTTTCAGAAAATATTAAGCAATGCCTTTTGAGATGGCCTTTTTCTCGGAGAGTCTCTCAGCTTTCCTGATTCTTTTTGAGGGAGAGAGGGTGGATGTACACACTCAGGCTGATCAGTAGTACCAGTGTCTTAAATTTGATCAGTTCGCCTACTAAATGCTTTTTGCCACCAAGAACTCTTAACAGTGTGTTACATAAAAATAACTTCCTTAGCCTGTTCTGTTTTCTTGGTGACAAACTGCACAGTCAAATGGTAAGCACAAGACTTTGTGAGATGGTGAGACTAGCATTTTGCTCTGCGAGCCCAAGGCTTTTTACTTTTAAGATTCCAAGACTAAGATCAAGGCTCCAAAACAGCTTGCGGGGGAAAAAAAAAAGGGACTTGCGAGACATCAGAACTGCTCAAAAAATGAGACTGTGAGACCCATGAAATTTGACTAAAATTTTGCGAGACCCGAAGACCATTCGCCACCCGTACTAGGGTAGCCTGTGTCGCAGACAGACTCAACCGCCAGTAATGTGACATTACCAGTGGTTGAGTCTGTGCGACACAGGCTATACTAGGGCAGAACGATAAAAAAGTGCAAACTATGTTTTGCTGTATGATTATCCACGAGTAGCAGGATGTCATTGTTGACTCCATCAAACATCCTTGTTATCATCATCATCCTAACTATCTTACAGAGAAACTTACAAAACCCCTCCCACCCCTCCCTTGAAACCCAACCCCTCTCATCATTCCCC
Source organism: Desmophyllum pertusum (assembly GCA_029204205.1). NCBI lineage: Eukaryota > Metazoa > Cnidaria > Anthozoa > Scleractinia > Caryophylliidae > Desmophyllum > Desmophyllum pertusum. The sequence goes on from MU825402.1 coordinate 470,832, forward strand.
CACGGACACCTCCCCTAGCTCTTGCACCCGGGCCCCCACGATTGGGTGCATTTGCGCCCCCACGTCCATCTCCCTTGTGTTTGCCCACAGGAGATTTTGGTCTAAGAGTCTCGATTTCTTGTGTGCTGCCGACAATAAGGTCTTCAGGTCCGGTGGAAAAATATGAATTGTACAGATCAGCAGAGAAGTTAGAACTTGACAGACTTGATCCAACTGACAGCCAGCCTTGGAAAAATAAAACATTACTATTGATTAACAATGAATGTAAAATCAGAAACTCACAGTTGATGTGGAAACTAACCCAGAGAGGGAGTACTCGAAATTTGTGGTGATGGTGTGACGCCTGCTCTTTAAACCCTTACCGTTTTCAGACCAAAATATGCAATTTTCCCAACCCAATTTCGGACCTGACCCTTAAAAATTTCCCTCCTTTTCAAGCCCAAATGGCAAATATCCATACCCTATTACGTTACGTTCTAAATCTATACCTGTTTTCAGACCAAAACAGCTAAAAAAACCATACCCTTTTGGGAGGCACATACATATGCTTAATATGAGGTTATGTACCTAGTAAATAGTTTTCCCTGGGAAACTAACACACACGCTGCTACAATTAAAAACTATATTTTTAATATCAATTATTATAAAGTGATGTTATGTTATGTGCTCCTGTATTCCATTTTTGGCATAAGATGAATTTATTTCATTGAAATGAATTGTGGCAATAATAAATTAAATAATGAAAAATGTTAGCGCCTTGAAATAGCATGTTCTTATTCAAATTGTACCTGGTCTTAGGGTGTCATCACTGCCAAACAAGTGAAGCCGACGTCGTCCTAAACAGAAGTGTTCCATGATGTGAAATATTTCTGTTGGTTTCTCTGTGCTTCCGAGTGCTGGCTGAAAATCACAAGTCAAATGTTTAATGCCAAGATGCTGTAAAATCCAGGTTCTCTATGTCGTTATGTTCATGTTGTTATGTTGCTAGAACGAGGGGGGGGGGGGGGGGGTACTCCCATATATAAGCTATATGGGTATGTGCTGCTGTGAAGGGTATGGTTTTCAAGCAGTGTAGTCTGATAAGGGTATAGAAAACAGAGAGTTTTGGTCTAGAATAGGGCATCATTTACCAGGAAACTGATCAACGGTACTATGAAGGATTTAGTCAAGACTACGAAATTGACGCTCGGAATTGAAAGAGTCATACATAAATGGAAATTCAAATCAGTACGGAGACTTTATAGCAACTTTGATAATAGAAAGAGTTTCTGGAAAATAGTGAGTCTGGGATAGGGTAGGGATTTTTGGTGTCTAGTCTAGAATAGGGTCGCAAAATGCAGCTGAACATGGTCTGGGTTCGGGTTTCAGAGTCCCAGCGGCAACAACCCCACCAAAAAATTCACAGAGTAATCCCTGGGGGGGGGGGGGGGGGGTGTGAACCAGGCCTAAGTAATTTAAGTTTACTTAATATTTACCTCTTCAGTGATAATAAGGTCTATATCAACATTTGCGTGAATGAAGTCGCCGTCAGTGCTTCTCCTTACAGTGCCTTTGATTCCCATCAAGCAGTGTTCTTTAGTGTGTTGAAATATGGCGTCAGGTTCAAGATACTTTGTGTTGCCAGGATTTGTTTTGTTTGTTTTAATCCAACAGATGTCTTCACAGCGACGAAAGCCCCACTTCTTTAAGCACTGTGTTTACAAAAAGTTAGGGCAGATTAAGACAGATTCCGCTCAACGTTTGAGCAATAAGTGCAAAAATTAATTACTAAAAAATTACTCGTAGCACGGTAACATTTTGAATACTATTGAAACATATCACTTTAATTTACTTCTCCAAGTTACCCCGCAATTAAATTCTCAAGCATTCTTGAAAAAATTAATGTCAAACCTCGTAAAAAATGATAAAAACGCACACCATTTTGTTTTGAACTGACATGAAGCGTCTTTTTAATTAAAATATGTAATGACTTCCCTCGCGGGGTCAGCTTGGGAGCTAATTTATCGATAATTTCTTCTTAACTGTATTCAAAATGTTACCGTGCTATGAGTATTTTTTGGTAACTTGATTTTTTGCACTTTTTGCTCGAACATCCAGCGGAAATCGTCTTAAGTGTGATTCAAGGAAAGATGCCCGGGGGGGAGGAGGTACTCCCATTCCCATATATAGCATATACGGGGATGTGCCAACCAATAAGGTATGGGTTTTCGACTTGTAGATTCATAAACACGGTATGAGCTTTTGACTCGACGCTGTCATAGACAGGGCACATGGGCGTCCATCAGTTTACCAGGAAATATTTCCCAAACATTTGCTGCAGGCTCGGCGCTGTCGTCCAACCTTGCATCCGACAAAAATGATATCAATGTCGACAACAGAATCACTGGACATCAGGAATCAAATGTTCAAATAAACACCTACATCAGAAATTCATGCCATAAACAGGGTAGGGAAGTGCGAAATGTTTGTTATAAACAGGGTCAGTGTTTGACAACCTGGGCGGCACACCCCTATTCAAACTTGGGTTGGTTTTATTATTATAAATTGAAGGGACAAGTGGAAAACTATGCTAAGTGAGCAAACGCGCTTTGCTCACTTAGCATAGTTTTCCACTTGACCCTTCAATTATAATATTATATTTCTCTCACAATGACTTTGCATTGTTAATACCTTTCTCCCTTCATTGAGTCCCTCATGTGAGCCACACCAAAGAAACAGGAATGAGCGCTGGGAAGCCACCTTTTCTACTTCAAGTTTTAAAATCTGCAAAGATAACAGAAAACCACAGGTAACCCAAGCTAATGAATGTTTGTTTGTTAAAGGTTAAAATAATAATTGAAGGGCGTGGTGGAAAAACAGCATTACGACAATAGAATTATATTGTCGTAATGCTGTTTTTCCACCACGCCCTTCAATTATATTCAGTGAAGAGAGCAGCTCAGAACCATGTGCGGCTCAGAACTGTATGTGATAGTGATGTACTGTTGAGGCCCTCTGCTCCACATGGAGCTAAAAGGACTGATAATGATGATGATAAAATAATTCAAATACACTCAGTTGACTCCCGATAACTTGAACCTCCTACTAGCTCGAAGTAAATTTGTTTCCCTTCAGGTAATTTTCTTACAAATTTTTCTCCCAATAACTCAAACTCCCGATAACTCATTACAAATGTTTTCAATTTTCCTTGAAGGTTCAAGTTTAATATCGGGAGTCAAACTGCACTACATGTATGACATAAGACTTTTATTTCACAATATTCAACACTTAACTGACCTCATCCCAAGTCCATGGTTTCCAGTTGAAGGTTGTACCTGATGCCACGGCGTTGATATTCCTCAAGGGGTGGGTCAATATACACCACATCAAACTTACATTCAAGATCATCCAGATCAAAGACATCGACGTCGCACTGAAGATACCTGAAAAGAATCGCAACGGATCAGAATTTTTTATTTATCCTTCATGTGATCAGCATCTTATTTCTCCGTACAATATCATTACATTGTCAAGCAGACAGGTGATGAGAATAAAGATAATCATCAACTGGTAGATATGACCAAATTATCAGTCACAGTGTTGTAAATCATTAGGCATTTACTGTTGTCAAATTGAAAATACTGTATTCAGGGATTATTAGCAGGGGGCTTAACCTTTCACTCCCAGAGTTAAACCTTGAGTCAATAAATGTGGTTGTACCTTTTGAGTCTGTGGATGAAACCCTAATGTGTGACCATTCAAAATGAAAGCTACTGAGCAATGCTTTTATATGGTGCTGTATGTTTTTGACAATTTTGCAAACTTAAAAATTCCACACTTTTCCCCTCAGTTTTGAACTTTGCATTCTTGGGAGTGAAAGGGTTAAAGGGGCTTATTAAATATTTCCAAGGTCATGCTAAGGTTACCCGCTGACTGATATTCGCTGTCAATTTAATTCAAAACAAACCGTGAATGTCATCTTGTTTACTGAATGTTAACCTATTTATTATCAGTCAGTCAGTGAGATTACGATTGTGGCCTCCTTTACAGACGTACATGTACAATTCACATTGAAACCAGGGGGAGGGGCTTATTATTAATGTGTTACTGGTACTTTACATTGGAGGAGTAGCTCTCTCAGCAATGATTTCATCCTGAAGAAGATCGAAATATGAGCTAAACTTACAACCAAATCAAGGAAACAAATGGGACATAAAACCAAATCATAGATATCCAGCAATCCTAATCAATTAATAAGCACGTACATTCTAGCATTACACCCAGGGAGGTGGGGGGAGGGGGGCTCCCATATAAAAGTGACGGGGGTGATCGTCAGAAATTTTGAAAGGAACATAACCCTAAAAGGTACCAGAATCTAATTTTGTGGGCGTGGCACGAATTCATTTACACCCTTAAGAGGTACCAATTCTAATGATCTTGACAAGTCAGTTCCTGTTATCTATTATTATTAAACACACCGAGCCAAGAATTGTAACCCCTGAAAGGTATGACGATCACCCTTGTTACTATTATATGGGAGTTTCCCCCCCCCCCCCCCGGGGTATTACACAGCCTTACTTGAGCCTAATGAGTTCTCTCAACTTAGGATACTCCTCAAACCTATCAGCGAGACCTAAGATATAAAAGGAACAAGAGTTAGGTGCCAGCCTCCACTGCAACCTTGGACAATACTAGTTGAGACAAATTTAAATGATGCCTATATTTTCCTGTTGTCCTGAACAAAACGACAAGAGTGAGGAAATAAATGACCGTTCTCCCCCCTCCCCTCTACCAATGTTGTTTTGGGTAACACACAATTTTGTATGAATAGTTTTCAGGACAACACATTGAACGGATGGTGGGGAGGGGGGCGACTTTGTTCCATCTCATGACGCTGAAGGCGCGCGCAAAATAAAACAACAGATGAAACTGTCTCAACAGTTCTGTCCGAGGTTGTAGGCGCCAGCCTCCACTGACCAGTTTCTTGGAAAGTTCACTCAATTTATCAAGAAAACAAAAACTGTTAGTTCCACCCACCAACATCTCTGATAAAGTTGTGAGGCCTTTGTCCTGTGTCGACAAAATGCTGGCAATAATCATTGTGAGGGTTGGCACTTTGTGTCCCCTACGAATAAGAGACAAACAATAACTATGTCAAAATAAACAAGCTAATTAAAGAAAATACTTGGGTACTTACCACATCCAATGGTTGTAAAAATACTGGTCACAAAGTGTTCACTTCTCAAACCAAGGTCAAAGAATAAGTTGTAAGTTCAATACAGTCGAAGCCAGTCCGGCTAACCACTGCAGGTTCCCCGGCTCATGTAATCAGGCCCTTTAGTAAGTCTGAGAGTATAATAATTTAATATAAAGCCTAAAAATAAAATACCTTCAAGAAATGGCTGGAATCTTTGTAGATAACATCCTCCTCTTCATATTCCTTCTTTATTCTTGAAAAAAACAATAATTTAGAAACAAAATTAAAATAATGAAATAGAATCTTAAATTTCATTTTCAACTTAAGCAGTTGATCTGAAAAGAAGGCCTGAAAAAAAATTCAGGTTCCAATGAGATTTGAACCCATGGCATTTGCGATTCTGGTGCAAACACTCTACCACTGAGCTTATGAAGCCACTGGGAGCTGGTCAATTGTGAGTTCTATTTATACCCATCAAGTGATGAAATGGTGATGATGAACATACAAATGTATGAAATAATTGCATATGTTATGTGAACGAGAATTGGAAAGACAAAAGCCTTAGTAGCTAACCTTGTCTGCATCTTGATCATCACCTTGGACGACACTTTTTCCTTCTTTTTTCTCATCTCTTGATATGAGAACCTAAATCAAGTGAGGTCGTAGCATTGAAGTCACAAAGTGATAGCATTCTTATTATTTTCATTATTTAACTGAGTCAATGTGACTGTAACGAGTTAGCCTTACATGAAGTAGTAGCCTTTCCACCTCATGGGTCATGAGGCAGTTGTCTACAGGGCTCGACAAAAACCCCGTCCGGTCGTCCGGGACAAGTAGTTTTTCCTGTCGGGCAAGTAACTTTCGGCAAGCATTCCGCCAAATAAATTTTTAAAATGACGATTTTGAAACAAAAAAGTAAATTTTAGGCACATTGGTCAAGGGTAATCAACGGTTTTAGATGAAGCTTGAAGAAAACAAGGAAATGCCAGAGAGGTCTCAAACAAGGCTGTGCGACCGTGATAAAACTTACCGTTCGCCAGGCTGGGAAACCTGCCTTTTCAGTTCTAACTTAGGCCCCAGTGTAACCGAGGGTAACTCAGGGTAATGAGGGTAATGAGGGTAACTGAGAGTAATGAGGGTAACTCAGGGTAATGAGGGTAACTGAGGGTAATGAGGGTAACTGAGAGTAATGAGGGTAACTGAGGGTAATGAGGGTAAATGAGGGTAACTGAGGGTAACTGAGGGTAACCGAGGGTTAATACTAATGAGGGTAACTGAGGGTAACTGAGGGTAACTGAGTAATGAGGGTAACTGATGGTAATTAATGAGGCTGAGAGTAATGAGGGTGACTGAGGGTAATGAGGGTAACTGATAATGAGGGTAACTGAAGGTAAGGATAATGAGGGTAACGGAGAGTGACTGAGGGTAATGAGGGTAACTGATGGTAATAATGAGGTAATGAGGGTAACTGAGAGAAATGAGGGTAATGAGGATAACTGAGGGTAATGAGGGTAACTGAAAGTAATGAGGTAACTGAGGGTAATGAGGGTAACTGAGAGTAATGAGGGTAACTGAGAGTAATGATGGTAACTGAGGATAATGAGGGTTAATGAGAGTTCAATAAAAACAGCTTTTATAACAATGATACATTATCATTATTATTATTATTGAATAAGTGGCAAATGACCACGAACGGAAATGTTGCTGGTTATACATAGGATCGTGACAATGATATATTTCAAATTATTTACCTATTGATCATAGTCATGTGCTGTGGCGTTGGTCAATTCATTTGGTAAACATTTGAATTTGAGCTTATCTGAGGTCATCACCATGTGCAATTTTAGTAGACAATTGGCCTTCATGCTGGTTTTTTTTTTTTTTGCTGCTACACTGTGCTGACGAGACCCAACCAGGTCGAAACAGCTGTCCACGGTTGCATTTTGGCTTTCAGTTTGGACTCTATCATGTTGTTGTCGCGTTAAGTGTTCTACGTAGTATCAGCCTTGCTTACTTTATTTGTATTATTATTATATCAATCAATATTTAATAGATTGACTAGACTGTGAACAGTCCCTCCATTGTTTGCTCTGAAAACATCGGCTGTCCCATTTGATTGTGGAGCCGCCATCTTGAATAATATTTGCTGAGCAAAATCTGAGGAAAAGTATAAAACTACTCTGGGTATGGGGGCGAGGAGGGATTTGTCACCTCACAGCCCTCATACACCCATCTTTTTTCTTCTCAGATTTCGCTCACCAAAATATTCAAGATCCCGGCTACACAAAGCAAATGTGATAGCCTGGCACAATTTCAGCGCAAGTTATTTCAATTGCTACCTAAATTTTAAATCACATCTTTGTCTGTCAGTGAGTCTGGTGTCCTTATGGTCATAAGTTTTTTAACACTAAACAGTACCAACCTTAGTTGGTCCTGTAGGAATACCAGGTAATGCCACTTCGGTTGCGCCCAAGGTGTTAGGATCAGTGCTCCAAGGCTGATCTGTACTCTGGGTCTTCTCCTTTGTTAACTTCAATCTTTTCACTTCTTGTTCCTCTTTGCTGGTCAAGAGATCCCAATAGAATCACTTCCTGATGCACCAAGCTGAATGAGAAAATGCAACTTTAATAGACCCTTCCACATTTTTTTTTCAACTTTTGATCTTTAGCCAGTTAGTAAAAATATATCGAAAGTGCTGGAAAGAGCACTTTGAAATTGGTAAATTGGCCAAATTTTAAATTCATATCTTGTAAAATCGCAAAGATATAGTTGTACTGATGAATATCAGCTTTCCCTCTTGCATCCAACCTGCTGTTAGATCTCGCAAGCTGCATGCGTTCCTACAATCACATGTAAACAATCTACAGCTACGTACTCCCCATTTGTTCGATCTGTCCGCATCTGGAACAACCTCTCTGAACAAACTGTGCAGGCCAACATGCTTGAGTCTTGCAGGAGATCTGTGCCATCAGTCTAATTTGATTTTAGTTTATGCTATTTGTTTTCTTTTTCTATTTATTTATTTATTTATTTCCCATGTATTTGTATGTTCTATTTTTAGCTTAGTTTCTTTTAGATCTCTCAGTATTAGCTTGCACAGTTGGGAGTAAATAAATCCAAGTATTTAATGTATCTGCAAATTCGCAAAAAAATTTGTATGCTGGGGGCACAATTTCCCCAGCATACAAACGTCTGAAAATTTCCCGACTTTGTAGTCGAACCATGTTTTTGCTATTTTGCAAGCTGTATAAGCTTACATGTAGTTCACTGTGGTTTGAATTTGAAGGACTACACACCCGCATCTGTATTCTGTAATCGCTCCTTCTTTCAAACTTGTCAATATAATAGCTTGACTTGAATAATTTTGTGCATGCATGTGCTCGAGGTTAATTTTAAAATAAACACTGTAAAATATTAATCTGCTGCCTCAAAAAGTAGCTCCAAGTATTATTTACCTGTTGCGCAAGAATTTGTCGCCGGAGCTTCGACTTTTCTCTGATCTGCTTCAATCTATCGCCCATTGTTTTCAGAAATTAACTCAGTCCAAAATACTCTTCAGGGCCGCCATTTTGAATTTTCTGACGAAGAAGCTTTGTAACCAAGTCTTTCTTGGCGGGAACTTGGTATCCAGGCCACATCGGCATCGATGGCCGAAGGAATAATTTGTTGTTCGAAGATAGTGTTTCATGTTGTTTTTTCATAAACTGCCCAGCAATTATGCTTTGACAGTGAGCGAATTCGGAGGACTTTTATTCTTCATGCATTGGAGCTTAAGTAGGAATAATGAATGCAAGGTTTGATGAGGAACCAAAGCGTAAAAGGCTGAAACAAAGTAGCATCGAGGAGAGCTTCAAACGACACCGATCAAGCTTGTTGAAGTCAAACGTGTCCCAAGCCCACCTCCCAGGTAGATATAGATGAAGATCTAGCTTGAACAAATTATATTTCAGACGTCAAAACGCTAAGATATGTTGTTATCGATGTGAATTCCTGTATTTTAGTCCGTAATCTTTGATAGATTCATCTCACTCGCAATCAGGTTTATTTCAGAGGAACAGAGAGCTCTGTTCTCAACGTGTCGGATTGCCAGTAGCCGATACGATAAAATGAATGATTTATGAATTACAAACATTTCTCGCTTTTCTAACTTCGTACCACTGAACGTGACTGGAAAGCAATCAAATCTCGTTAGTAAGTTTTATGGGAACCGCTAATGCAATCAACACATATATATTTTAAAAGTAAAGCGAAGAGAGAAAATGTAAGCTTACTCTTACATCAAAGATTAATCGAATGATTAATCAAACAAGCGTCCAGTTTGTGACAGCTATCATCGGTCGGGATGATGATAAAAGGACACTAACTAATTTACCATGATTTTGTTATAAGCTCAGAAATATATATTCCTAGTAAGATCAAAATATATTATTATTCTGTGATATAAACTAGGTAAGCTTATAACCTTTTGAGAAATCCAATACAAGAACAATAATGGTTTAGTTTTGTACATCAGTACAGTACAGTACAGTACAGTACAGGGAAAGTACTGTGTCAAACAGCAGATTATTCTGTTTGTTTTTCCACTCATGTAACATCCCATACAAATAGAGTACTAAAGTCATGACGTCACAAAAATTAATTTTGTGAAATTATGAAATTTGATCAGCTATTCAGAGGAAGCATCCCAAAAAACGTCCACTTGCCAAAAATTAGCTCTCGGCCGCAAATTGCAATGGAGAGCTAATTTTCGGCAAGTGGACGTTTTTTGGCATGCTTCCTCCGAATAGTTGATCAAATTTTATAATTTCGCAAATTTGAAAATTTGTGATGTCCACTTTACCACTCTATGCTCAATGCCTTATGGAGCTGATGGAAATGCTAAACCCAATCCCTCCCCCCTTCTGCCCCCCCCCCCCCCCCCCCCCTTAGCAAATACAAAACTATTATTTCAACAGAGCAAGAGTTCAGAAACCAAACGTGTGATTGCATTCAATTACCAAAATATTTTGGTGAATTCAATTTTTTTTATTGCCGTACACAAGCGTACTCGATATAGACAAGGCAGTTATTTGAAACTCAGCCTTCTGGATGTGGCATTTATTTGAATCCTGCATTTATTTTCAGAGCCCAGTGCGTTTAATCGAGACAATACGGCAACTGTCTCGTCCCCAGTGTTCCCATTAACACACAGCTGTACGTATCTGACGCACAAAAAATAAAAAGGACGCACAGTTTTTAGCTACAGTGCATCCCAGGGACGCACATAAATCAGCGCTCAAAATTGCGAGTGTTTTTCATAGTTTGGTCTACCCTTGAGATAAACAGGATTTTTCAAGATACAAAATTCACATAAGAAACAATGTTAAAGTAATTATTACTAGTTTCCTTTACCTTTTAATTATATGAACCTCTCCAAACTTGCTGGAAACTATGAAAATTTGGCTGCAAACTCGCAAACAAAGCAAGAATCTTAGATAATCATGCAAATGAGCGAACAACTCTCAGCTCATTGATGGTCAGCAGTCAATACTTCATGTAATATTACATGATGTGTATATCACTTAAAATGCCTTTCTCACTAGGGGACCCTTGGGATTCCTGTTTTCCAAAATGAGTGGGAACACTGCATCCCCAGTCGCTCGCATTGAGCATGCCTTGAGCACAGCGCTCAATCCCAAGCTCTGCCTGCTCGCTTTTCGTAACTCAATTAAATTTAAGAGGAGCCTGTGGAGGAGGCAGAGATGTGGTATGCTTTATTGCAAGTGCTATCTTCATTATTAAGCCTGGTTTTTCGTTTCCTTTTTGTTTGTATCAGATAAGAAAGAAAAGCTTTCACTTCAAAAGATGCAACACAGCACAACGCCAAATAGCTTTGACAATGTTCAAAAAGAGGAAATAAGGAAGAAAAGGGCTATTTTAGCAGATGCGGCTGAAAAAAGACGGTATGCTTTTAATTATTAGTTTCATGTAGAATTTGAACTCTAAACTGTCCAGCAGAATAAATATTTAATGTAGTGATGTTTAATAGGTCATTTTACAACCAGGCCTCTGTATGAAAGCGAGGTTTGGGTTGACCTTGAAATGATAGAGACCGCTAACACTAACACTTACATCAACGAAAGTGCTAACAACCAGCTAACTTTCCTAGCTTTTCATTTTTGATGAGCAAAAAGTTGACCTTCCCCCGCTGTAAGCACTAATTACTGAAGGTGTATGGGAATTTAAACCAATACTGTAGTTATTGTCAGATAATTGTTTTGTTGTAAATGATTTAATTTGCAGAGAAGGTGCATCCAACACTGCAGGTACATCAGCGACATCTACTGCTAGTTCTGATATGGTCGTGGAAGGTGGAAGCAAGGATGTACTGAGTGATAATGACGACAGCCTGGTTGAATTGAATGATTCTCCTTTACTTTTCCCTGAGTGAGTAATGCACAACATTTCAACAAGTATTCCTGAGTTTTCTCTAGTAAGCGTGGGAGGAGCGGCAACATAATGGTTGATCCGATCAGTTAATCAATCAATCAATCAATCAATCAATCAATAACTTTATTAATGTGTCAATATCTACTAGCTGTCCACAAGTGGACTACTAATTGGGGACACTTAGTTTACAAATAAAATTACAATAAAATATCAGATACGACTAATTAAGAGTACAATATATTAAAAACTGGTTAATATTGGTTAACGTACAGTGGACTCTGGATCGAGTTGGTCATGTTCGAGCGCAGGCTGGGATCATTGTGTTGTGTTCTTGGGCAAGACACTGTACTCTCACAGTGCCTCTCCCCACCCAGGAGTATAAATGGGTACCGGCAAACTGCCAGGGTAACCTAACAAAATACTGCGGAGGGAGGGTAACCTGCGATGGACTAGCATCCCATCCAGGGGGAGTAGCAATATTCCTAGTCCCCTTCAATGTCCAGGATTGAAAATTACGAAAATTGCGAAAATTGCAAAATTCACAAATTTCCTAAAATTCACAGTTTTTGTCAAGACCTCTCTGAAATCACATTTAGGTTTTTCTTGTAACTGCGATTTTTTGCAATTTTCGTAAAATTCGTAAAATTCGCAGTTTTTGTCAAGACCTCTCTGAAATCACATTTGAAGGGTCAAGTGGAAAACTATGCTAAGTGAGCACACACGCTTTGCTCACTTAGCATAGTTTTCCACTTGACCCTTCATTTGGTTTTTTGCAAAGGCTTATTAATAAGCTTTTTTCTCTTACTAGTAAATACTTCGGATTGGCTGTTTGTAGCTTAATTTCTCATGTCTTTTGGTGCTTTGAACACCTTCTTTTATAAAGAAAACTAAACTCAAATAGAAACTAAATTCAAACAGCTGGTATATATGTTTTTTGTTTCTTTAGTTCGCCTCTCCCGGCTCCTCCTCCAGAAGACATGCCGTCAATCAGGATTACTGAGAGATTTGTCTCAGGGGTAAGTTTACAAAGCAATTTGCTCTGACAGAGGGGTAATGATCGAGATACATGTACAAATTAATTTTACCAAAAAAAAAAAAAAAAAAGAACCTGATGATTTAATACATGTATATGATTGTATGGAATACCATATTTCATTAAAATTCTGATAATTTGCTAAGGCTTATTATTACTTTGTCCAAAGGCTTTTTGGTGGTCTTATCTTCAAGGAGAGCTTATATTTTGGAAGGGATTTGGCATCTGAAAACATTTGGGTGCATACACTGTATGTGCTGTACAAGAATACTGCTCTAAACCAACAACAATAAGAAACACAAACAAGTGAATAAAAACAATGTTCATAGCCCTAACAACAAATATACAATTAGAGCTGCTACAAACAGATGGACAATGGAATTAGTAGCTTAATTATGAGAGCTGCTACACTACCGAAACAAGACGTATATATGTAATGCAACCGTCAACATCACAAGTCTCTGTGTCTCTTGACGAGCTAGGTCATTTACTAGGTTCACATGTAACACGCATAGTAAATGACATAGCTCATCACGAGTCTCCCTGTAAGCTCAGTAGCTAGAGCATCTGATCGGTCTGCAGAAGTTCATGGGTTCAACTCGATCCTGTTGCAGACTAAATGTCCCACGCTCGTGACAAACTGAAGTAACATCTTTCTAATTTATGTTTAATGTTATTGCTGTTTTTGATGACCTTCAGGGATCTCCTCTTCAAAGTCTTAACAGAACTCCTGCCTGTTGTCCGCCCCTGCCTCCTCTTGTTCCTCAACCAGATCACACTGTGTTAGTCAGAGTGAGTCACCACTGTCGCAGTTATTATTTTAAAATAATTATTCCATCTCATAGAATTGTTTAACTGATAGTTGTGTTCCTGATTTGTTTTTTGTTTTTCAGCCATCTCTTTCAACTGATTTTGCTGAACCTCCAAAACCCTCTCATAAGAACTACAGGTAATTCTGTGCAAAACAGTAAGTCAATAATTCATAGATCTGTCATAACCATTGTTACATGTATATATAGCACTAGATATGCAACATCTCTGCTGCATGCATTTGGAAGCCATTTCAAAGTCAACTGATGATCGAGCCAGCCAAAAGGATTAAAGTTACACTAAGTAAATGATTTGCTTCATTAGTTAGGAACATCGTAAATACAATCAATGTCATGTACCAAGTGCTTGTACATGCAATTCTACAGGGAAACTGTGTTATCCAAAAGACATTTTTAGGACAGATTTGCCTACAGTTCTTGGACTACATATACCATATCACATGCAAAACCTTGTTCCTTTTGTTATTTTCTTGTTTGGTAATGTTCAGTTTGTTTGTATTTTGTTTTTAGTATAATTTACCAGTTTTTGCAAACTTAAATAATATACCAACAATAAATTTGTCTCTTTCTCTCTTATTTTAGGGACAAATGGGATAAAAACCATGTACGAATGCCTTGCTCCAGGGAAAATCTCTACCCAGGACAGGTGATTGTAAAAACATTTCAGCTCAAAATCTAATTTCTCCTTACAATATCCATACAATGTCAAGCAACAGGTGTTGAGAATATAGAAAATCATCAACTAAATCAGAACTGGCATCAAAACAGCTGTATAAGGTTAGAGGTCTGTTCCAGTCCAATGGATCGTAGGAGCCAGGTGGTACATGGGTACCAGCACTTAAGGATGTTCGCGCTAATTGGTTTTGCTTATCCTTACTGCGCACGCAATTCAGATTGCATTGTCACGCCATGTCCAACCTCGTTCCCAGGGTCTACTCTGCTTTCAAGATAGCGGCTGGGCGCGGAGAAGACCCTGGGCCCTGGGACACGCTGGAACACCAGCGTGTCCCAGGGTCTTCTCCACGCCCAGCCGCTATCTTGAAAGCGGAGTAGACCCTGGGAACGAGGTTGCGCCACGTCATGCATCAAGCATGCATGCCAAGGAAGAAACTGGACAATAATTGCGTTCGAGGAACGAGAACGCATCCTAATCTGACGTGTCGTCGACCTCTGTGTACATCTACACCCAGGAAATTTTGAGATTTCATGTGAAGATTGGCGTTCGAAAATCGTCCGCCCCTAGCATTTTTGCAGGGGTACTCGGCCGAGAACTGGTAACGAGCTCCACTTTTCCTTTAACGTACATGAAGCAGTGACTGCGTTGTCGTGCGTTTCACTGTTGATCCTGTTGTTTTGTGGCGATACTCGTGGGGTTTTTCGCTCAAATCGGTAAGTTAGTACATTGAATATCCATTTCAATAGGACGTAATGTTATTCAACAATTTATCGACGTCTGAGAGAAATTAATGTGTACGACTCCTGGTGCTTGTATAGTTCTGCGGTTGCAGTTTCAGTGTTGTCCCGAAGCACAGAAAACACAAACCGAGTTATTCATATTGCAGCTTATTATTGAGCCATGTGACCGTGATTTGTGGTCATAAATCGAGTCGTTTTACTCGGCCATGGCAAATGAAAATATATGTAGCTCGTTTCAAAACAAGCTACATGTAGCTTGTAGAATCAAGATTTAAGACCGAATCAGCCCAGTTCGATCGAGCGAAATTAACGCAAGCAAAAGCTTATAATTATATTAACTGGCAAATTCAATACTATGGGTGGTGCACACACTCCTGTTCAAGCTTTAAATGTGAGTTAAATCCATTGGTACCTTTTTTTTCAGGCCCTATTAAAACAATGGAAAAAGTGGAAGGTGTATTTCTATATTATCAACAAATCATACTGTTATTTCTTGATGTGTCAAGTTGCTAAAAATTCCCAATTTGTTAGAATGTTATTTTTAAGAAAAGCATCAAATTTGGATATTATGTATACACATGCATTGTTTTACATGTAATACCGTTTTGAATTTATCTCAAGAAATTTCAATAAATGTCACTGTTGCAATTTGTGCCTCTATAATATAATGAATTTGTTAGTGTTATTTACTGGGATGGCCATCTCCCAGACCTTCACTATCAATAATTATTAGCTTTCAACCACAGGAAGCAAAGTAAACAGAGTGGATGTGTGTGTGTGGGGGGGGGGGGGGGGGGGGGGGGGCACACCGGGCTGCACTTGCATATTGACAAATGGTAGTTAACTGGAAGATCTTCTGTCAGTCAGCTAATATTATTATAGTGCTGGTGGCTGCCACTGCAATAACATTGCATGAGTTAAACACTCTTGGATGCCCGGTGACCCATGCTTTCTTACGGTAGATCACTTTCTTTACCAATTTTCTGCAGATTTTGAAACAACAACAAAAAAATAAATGTTGGAAGATTAAATTTTTCAATTTTTTCTACTCATGAACCATCGAATCCTGCCAAAATTCCAGCTGTCAGGGTTTCAACTGAATTTATATTTGTTTAAAAGACACACTTCTATAAAATTTGGCAAAGAACATTTTAACAGTTTAATAATTAATTTGCAATATTTTCAGAGTAACAGTCACTGAGGACACTGGCCACTGCACCTCCACAAAAAAATATGTTAAAAAAAACTGGACGACAAGTTACTGACAAAGCTTGAATTTTGATTTTGAAGTCTCTTGACTTTGTTTCTTTTTAGAGCTCCGAGAAGAAAATTATTCAGAACAGATGGGAGCTTATAGAAGGAACCTTGCTAGGTTCAATTACAAGTTCAGTTGAATTACAGGTGAGTGTTTGATGCCACATGCGTCACATGGCGCTACAAGGACCAATGATGATGTTTGAAAAAAAAATCAACTAATTGACTTGACTTACCGTAAATCCTTGAATAAGTGCCCCGCCCCTCGAATAAGCGCCCCGCCCCTCGAATAAGCACCCCCCTTTGAATAAGCGCCCCCATAGAATCTTGAAATTTAAAATATAAAACCCATTCCTCTCCTTAAAAAGCAGTCAAAACAAAATTAATGTATGAAGTAAGAAATTAATGTATGAAGTAAGAGAAGGCAGAATTACTTTTGATTCCTTGCCAAAAATAAAATGTTATAAAAACACAACTGGTTCAATATTATGGACTTGACAAGGGAAAAAAGCGCCCTGGGCGCTTATTTGAGGATTTACAGTATTGGGGTTTCAGAGAACTCTGTAAAACAAGGTTTTGTGTTTTATTTTTGTCAGCACTTGTCATTTTTGCAGTCTTCTGCACTGTCATGTAAAAATTAATGATAAACAATTGAGGATGATGTTGAGCATGATAGTGAGAATTATTAAGGCTGAGGTTTGTGTTATCTGTCAAGGCTGAGGCAGATAGCACAAACCGAGGCCTCAATAATTTGGCTATCATGCGAAAGCCGTAACCAATTAACATTAAATTTTGAAACATTATCATTAATTTTCAGGCTCAACTTTTTTATTTTAATTTAAACAATATTTTTTCTCAACATTTGCTCTAAGAGCAGATGCTCATCTAGAGAGCTTACGTTGTTTCACAATTACAATAACACACAATCAACTTTGCAGCGTTTTGTAGCTTTTTCCTTTGCAGATAATTATTGCCAATCTTTTAATTTCTTTACCGCTGCCACTTGTGAAGCGGGTGACACATGGCAGATGTGTATGACATCACTTCTGCATGTATGAATCTCAATGTCAGACTGTAGATGTGACTTCACAATTGCCATTTTATTTTAGTCATTCCTAATGTGCTTTTTTGGTTTTGTTTTGTCATAGGATGCCATTTTAAAGTACAATGCCCATTATTCCAAAAGGTGGAATTTTGAAGCTCTACACAGCTACTTTAATGAGGTAACTAATATATGATAACATTAGCCAAGCGTTTTGCTATTGGGATGCTCTTTCACTATTGATGCCTGTGGCAGAAACATTGAGTGTTTAAAACTTGTTTGTTGGCTGGTATGACTTTATGGCTGACAGTTATTAAATCAAAATTATGTGCAACATGCATGTAAGTTGCTCTCCTGAGCCTTGAAAAAGATGTTGAGTCCTTAAGACATCCTTGAAAAGTCCTTGTAAATATGTTTCACCTTTCTGTATGAACCATGTGTGTTGTAAGTGTATTGTACATGCAATTTTTGTTTCAGGTATTGGATGCCAGTAAAAGAAGTGAATTCTTCAATCAAACGTTACCAGCCATGATTTCTCTGGCCTTCGCCTTCCCACATTGTGTACTCAGGTATGAGCTTTTGCCTCTGGGACAACTGAATAGATGTAATCTGTAAGTTAATAATGATTATTATAAAAACACCTTTAACCCATTGACTTCTGTTTTTTCAAAAAAACGGCAATCTAACACCACAGATGCCTATTTCTGGCCATTATCTCGACAGTTTACACCTTTCAATAGCATGATCTGTTGTTATAGTTGAACCTCTCTACAATGGCCACACTGGGGCAGAATTCCTGGCCGTTGTAGAGAGGTGGCTGTTATAGAGGTGGCCGTTATAGAGAGGTGGCCGTTATAGAGGTGGCCGTTATAGAGAGGTGGCCGTTATAGAGGTGGCCGTTATAGAGAGGTGGTCATTTCTAATGCTTTGCATTATCTTTTCAGGCCATTCCTCTTCTAAAACGGCAACAGAATCACAGTTTAACAATGAGCCAGGAACAGGTAAAGAGAGTTTTTCTCTTAATAATACTTACAGTATTTTCACAGCCAATAATTGAAACCGACCTGTGACTTTTAGGACATTTTATGTATTGCTCTGACAGATTTGTGTGATGTTTTGCATGTGGCCTTTAATTCAGTTGACAAAACAACGCTCTATATTTTTTCCCCAGTTTGGCCTGTAATTTTGGAGACAATTTTCTGGATACGGACAGGGTTTTTCCTTAGCAACTGTCTAATTGGTCTAATAATAGTAGTCACAGTCACTGACTGGAAACAAAGGAAAGACACGAGGGCGTTGTTTAAAGAAAAAAAAAGCCTGTATCTATGGGATTTTTTCCAATTCAATTACTGGCCAAACAGGGGAAAAAATATGGGGCAATGTCTTTCAAATAAATTGAAGGTCGTATGCAAAAAAAAATCAGGCAACCCCCCTTGTATGTCCTGTTGTTTGATCTACCTTTTGCAGGTTCATCATTTTGACGATGTTTTAATAATTTGATAGTATTTATATGGAATCAATATTTTTTCTGTTCCAGGCAGCTTGTTTGTTGGCCAATGCATTCTTCTGTACATTTCCACGAAGAAACTCCTACAAGCACTCCGAATATTCATCATTTGCAGACATCAATTTTAATAGGTAATTGACCTACAGTGCTCGAAATTAGCGGTCGTCCGGTCGTCCGAGATGACTTAAAAGTGTTTCGGGCAACCATTTTTCAGTAAAACTAAAGGCCGGTCGTCCGAGAAAAAACCACCGGACAACCCAAGTATAAATCGATCGAAGTACTTACGTTTACAGGAAAATAGCTCTAAATATAGGGGTAATCTTCAGGTAATAATGGAAGCAACCAAGATTTTTTTAAATCAACTGAATCAAAGTTTATACATGCAAGTAGCTCACGCAAGTGGCATTCACAGTTTCTGGGTTCAAATCGCCCCATAATGCATTGCAAGCTTAGTACATCATGTATGCAGATGGGTTGTGTCTCTGGTTACTTGCGATCGTGTTTGGCTCACGTTAGCTGCAAAGTTAGTGGCTGGAAAGTCTTAATATGTAATTCATTTGTTTTAAAGCTTGTTTTGCAAAAATATTTTGTTAATTAAACTAGCTTCTATTTGATTTTACAATCTGGCAACTAAAAAATTGCATTTGGCGACTAGTAATTTTGAGCCCTGGACTCAGACATGTTATAAGTATTGAACCTTGACACTGAATAAAGTAAACAAGTAGTTACATATAATTTTATACTAACTTTGTGTGAAACATTGTGAATTTATTATTTGAATTAATGCACTTCAGAGAATTGTGAAAATTGAGTCAAAACCCATAATTAGGCAATAGGTCAGATAATATTTTAAGGACAACCAAGCAGTCATCAGGGCAACCAAAGTCAGGGGTTTGGTTGTCCGGCATTTGGCATAAGGACAACTTGGATTTTTTTTTAATTTCGAGCACTGGACCTACAAAAAAATACGAATATGTGCGATTCGACGTTTGTATTTATACTGAAATGTTTAAATCTCATGTATTTGACTCAGGAAAAGTGTTTCCCCAATGAAGCACCCTGGGCACTTATTCCATTAAAGTTTTAAATCCTTTGCATATCTTCTAGGTTATACCAAGGCGGAAAAGGAGGAACAAATTCAGTCAAAACAGAAAAACTCCAGGCTATTTTTCATTACTTTAGGAGAATAACAACGGAAAGTAAGTAATAAGTATTATAAAAAAACAACATTGCATTATTTTATGTTTATTGGTTTTGCTTTACTACACTGTGATTAAATTAGAAAAAAACTTGCACCACCTACTCAACTAAGGCCATCCCCATAAAATGTGTTGTTTCCCATCGCCAGACCGACCCAATTTTTTCAAAAAGTTTTAAAAAAAGTTTTCTGATTCATTGCCTGCGCCCTTTTCTCACGTGTTTCCAAGTTTAATTTGCTTTATTTACATCTAAATCAGCCCAGTAATGACATCTTCGAGTGATATCGGCTTGTGACAAAATGGTGGTCACGAGGAAGATATAATCAAGGCTCGCTTCGAATTATTTATGTATTAATTTGTCAATATTTCGTTTCTCAGCTTTTCTTTTTTTTAACCGACCGACCGACCCACTTTCACGAGAGAGAGGGCGATGGGAAACAAAACATTTTATGGGGATGGCCTAATCAGATGCAAAACCAAAACCAAGCATGACTTCAATGGCTGCATGCGTTTTCACACTTGGCGTTGCTTACATGTATTTGCTTTTCATTGGTTCATTGTGATTCCTCTGGTTTTGGTCTTATGACACTCAGTTGAAAACTGCTACAATCCCCAGCCCACTGCCCAGACTTGGCCCAGTGATTAATTCATAACTTTTAACCTTGTGTACTTGTGACCTTTTATTTTTAACCTTTAACCATTATTCACTAACCAACCTTTTCTCCTTAAATATAAAAACTGGGGTTGACGCTGATTAAAAAGATTTGGTGAAAACGTTTTGGTCACTTCAGTGACCTTCGTCAGTTCGAACTGACGAACTGACGTCAGTTCGAACGACACATTTGAACTGACAAAGGTCACTGAAGTGACCAAAACGTTTTCACCAAATCTTTTTAATCAGCGTCAACCCCAGTTGTTATATTTATTGATCATGCCTGATTACGAACACAGTACTTTTCTTCTCACTTGTGACCTTTTTTATTCATTCCTCAGTGCCTACAGGAACAGTGACTCTTCAACGACAGGCTGTGAGATCTAGTGACATGCCCGATTGGGAAAGGTCAGATAAATTAGAGAACATTATTATAACTCAATCAATCAATGAGTGTAGCTTAAAGGAGTAATGTTACATTTTTACGACGTACAAAATTAGCTTCAAATCATAGGAAACCTCAATGAAACAAAAAGGAACGAGGAATTGTTAAGATTGTGTTGGTAAGATAGGAACAGATTACAAACATTGAGCTTCAAATGCAACATGCATGATGTAGCTACTTTAATTTATCGCTCCTGAAAAATCAATCAACAAGTAACAGGTAAGTATAAGTGATCAAGTTCACTTGTACGTACCTGTTTTGGTTTTTATGGGAGCATGGTGGCCTAATGGTTAGCGTGTTGGACTCCGGATCGAGCAGTCCGGGTTCGAGCCCTGGCCGGGGTCATTGTGTTGTGTTCTTGGGCAAGATACTTACTCTCATATTGCCTCCACCCAGGAGTAAATGGGTACTGGAGAATTGTCAGGGTAACCTGACAAAAATACTGTGGGTTACCTGTGATGGACTAGCATCCCATCCAGGGGAGTAGCAAGACTCCTAGTCGCTTAATGCTATGGAAACCAGAGGTGTTTTGTTTTCTACTTCAGATGTTCTGCCCTGTTTGGCAAGTTGCATGTCTCCACCAAGGGAACAATAGAAGACAATGGAGTAGGATTCCTTCAGGTGTTTTGCTTTGTTGTAATCAGTGTTTGTCTGTCACTTGTAGTGTGATTATAGGCTATTGTAGCCATAACATGTACATTGGGTCAAATGACCCCATGACCAGTCATTTAATCTGTTTTCTGTAACCTGAAGCTCCTAGTAGCATTATTACAACATGGCCCTGGTGCCATGAGTCTTCTGTAGCCATATTATTACTATCTCTTTGTCTTGTCTTGTAGCTCAGTGGTAGATTGTCCGACCAGAAGGTCATGAGTTTCCTTCGACTCCTGTTGGGACAACTCAGAATTATTTTTCGGAGTAGCTTGTGTCACTGACTGAATAATATTATCTTTCTCATTGTGTTTCTACCAAACTTAACATTTACCATCATTTCTTTCCACATTTATCTCGCATATCGACAAAACTAATCCCAACAATATGTGGGATGTTTGTCACTTTTGAACCTAGTTTCTTGTAGCTCAGTGGTAGAGCGTCCAACCAGTGTGCGGAAGGTCATAGGTGCAACTCCTGTTGGGAGAACTCGGAATTCTTTTTCTGAGTTCTTTTTACTAAATATATTTTTCATTTGTTTCAGGTTGATTTTGCTAACAAATACATTGGAGGAGGTGTTATAGGAGAGGTGAGACATCATTGGTTGATTTTGATGTTGGTACCCACAGGAGACACTGTGGCGTAATGCTTAACGTACTGGACTACGGAGCGAGCGGTCGGGGTTCGAGCCCTGGCCGGGGTCACTGTGTTGTGTTCTTGGGCAAGATACTTAACTCTCACATTTGTCTCTCTCCACCCAGGAGTAAGTGGGTACCAGCAACTTTTCAGGGCAACCTGACAAAATGCTGGGGGGGGGGGGGGGGGGGGGGGGGGGGCTACCTGTGATGGACTAGTATCCCATCCTGGGAGTAGCGATACTCCTAGTCGCTTCATGCTATGGAAACTGGAGTGGGTGTGGAGTCGGAGGCGGGAAAAGAGAGGGTAGGCAGGATTCCCAATGTGGCGGGAACCTGGAGAAATAGTGGGTAGCAGATCAAGATGGAAGCTACATGTACCCCAGTGACTGTCAGTTGAGTTCTGATTGGAAGTGAATGTGGTTTTATTACAGGGCTGTGTGCAGGAAGAAATCAGGTTTCTTATATGTCCTGAACTGATCCTATCTCGGCTGTTTTGTGAGCGACTTGATAGCAATGAGTGTCTTATCGTAACAGGTAAGTAAATGTCGCCTCGCACGCGAGGATCCACGCTTTCGGCGATTTAAAGAAAAACGACTGTTTTGCAGTCTAAGCATGGGAAAACGTGTGTGACGAAGTCGCGATTGGTTTTGCATCTTGATTGATTGAGTAGGTGGCGCGACTCATAGCAATGTTGGCACCCAGAACAGGCGGAATTTTCTTCCTAAGAAAATATTTTCGTAGTAAAAGATAGGGTTTTTCCTGGGAAGAAAATTCTGCCTGTGCCCGGGGCCTGTGCTGGACGCCAACATTGCTATGAGTCGCGGTTGCGTTTAGCGGTCGTGCGAGCCACAAAAATAGCATCACGTGATGAGTTTTTCAGTTGAAACCGCAGAATGAAACCAACGCGTAAAGCGGCTGAAAAAAAAACCTTGTCCACGGACGTTTGGGATTGATAGTGATAGTAATAAATTAAAATGTGTCCTGTTGTGTTTAGGTTCCGAGCGTTACAGTGATTACGTTGGTTATGCACACACGTTCCGTTGGGCTGGTGACCATGTCGATCAAACAACAAGGTAAGAATACCCTGCAGTGTAGGCGTATTTTGTGTGAGCGAGCGCTGAATATTCCATCGAGTGTTTATAAGCCGCCATCTTGGATTAGAAAAACATCGGAGGTTTGGTGCGAGTGCAAAAGAACGGATAAGGGAGTGGGTGTAAGGCAGAAAGGCGAGTGAGGGGGAGGGGGGCGAAAAACCTCCCTTCCCCGCCCCCTTCCTCGCTCTCTCTCCACGTTTTGCGAATCCAAGAAATGCAGGTGGTTTTCTTCAAGCTCTTTGGACCTCTTTCTAAGTTAT
The DNA here is from genome assembly GCA_029204205.1 of Desmophyllum pertusum. Lineage (NCBI taxonomy): Eukaryota > Metazoa > Cnidaria > Anthozoa > Scleractinia > Caryophylliidae > Desmophyllum > Desmophyllum pertusum. The sequence continues at coordinate 494,458 of MU825402.1, forward strand.
TGTTTTAAATACTTGGTGGTTCCCTTACAGAGACTCGTGGGGACGACGGCATTCCGAGATTGTGGCCATAGATGCACATGTATTCCGCTGCTACACAGATCAGTTTCAAGCTGGTCTGCTCAAGAGAGAACTCGATAAGGTATTGTTTGTATGTGGCTTTGTAACAACATGGTAATAACATCCGGGAGAACAACTTCTGTTCAACCTACAACAATGGTAATAACATTGTATGTTCAATCCCTTCCTTTATTTTACATTCACCTTGCGTTTAGTTTATTAAAGCATGACCCAAGCTCTTGTAAAGACAGTCTTAGGGATCTGAGGAGCCAAATGCGGGCCCTCTATAGGTAGGCATGTGCCGCTCCAAAGGGTCTGGTTTTTGAGCCATTCTGGTCACAAAACGGGTATAGATTTTGCGGGACATTTTGGCCTCAAATTGGGTATGTTTTACTTGCTTGTCGGAAATCAACTTCGTTCCCAGGGTCTCTCTGAAATTGGGTAGGAAAAACTGCATATTTTGGTCTGAAAACATGTAAGGGTTCAAAGAAGTGGGAGGCACACCCCTAGGAGTACCCCCCCCCCCCCCCCCACACACGGGATAAGCGTCAGATGGCGCTTATCTCCGGTTTCCATGGCATAAAGCGATTAGGAGTATCACTACTCCCCCCAGGATGGGATGGTAGGTCATCACATGTAGCCCTTCGGCATTTTTGTCGCTGACAATTCGCCATTACCCTTTTGTACTCTTGGGTGGACAGAGTCGCTGTGAGAATGAAGTGGCTTTCCCAAGAATCCCAGCCAGGGCTAGAACCCAGACTTCTAGATCCGCAATCCAATGCGCAAACGATTAAGTCACTGGCGCCTCCCAGCTCTCCCAGAGTATTTTGATTGAGCCTAAAGAACCTGGGTAAACGGCTAGGGTTATATGAAGTTTGTGTCACTACACGAAATGTACCCGGAATCTTGAATTTTTGTCAAATTAAGTGTACACATTAATTTGCTCCTACAGGCGTACTGTGGATTCTATTCGCCCGTAGAACAGAAATATCGTCCAGCAATTGCCACGGGTGAGTTGGTCATAACCATTATAGACTTTTGTTGGTCAGTCGGTAAGCAACTTTAGGTCTCAGACCAGTCATTAAGTGTTGTCAGTCGAACTGGACCGCTCCTCAATACATAATACGACAAGTTTAATGTAGAAAGATATGTTATGATGGTGAATTTTAAGCTTGGTAAAAATATGAGAAAGATGTTTTATCAGTCAGTGACATAAAACCTATTCTAGCAGTTTGCGGAAAGTTTGTCACATTTGAACCTAGTTACATGGCCTTAGCTCCTATGAGTCTCCTGTAGCTCACTGGTAGAGCGTCCGACCGGTGTGCGGAAGGTCATAGATTCAACTCCTGTTGGGGTAACTCGGACATTTTTTTCCGATTAGCTTGGGTCACTGACTGATAAACATCTTTCTCTACGAGTTTCATGTCATAATTACAGGTGCTTCAAGGTTTTACTTTAAAAATAATTCCTGTCCAGTTGTAATGTGACTTGCTTCTTTCTTAGGAAATTGGGGCTGTGGAGCATTTGGAGGCGATTCCAGGGTTAAAGGTATGTAGTTGGGTTTCGTGTCTTTTCTTGCCGTAAGGATCAGTTTGCCATTCAATTTTTTTCTCTTACAGTGCGACTACTGTTACCGGGGCCATCTACTCATTGAAAACCGATCACATAATACAACTTAATCCCAAGTTGAAACGTTTTATTACACTAAAAACGGATTGGCTCAAACAACTGAAATTATAATTCTTTCGTTTCCATTCTGTAGCGTGGTTTGGTTTTCGTTGCCCAAGTGGCCTCGTTATAGTAGTCGCACTGTAAGTAGTCACTGCCTATAATTTTACAAGAGTAATTCAGCGCTCTATCTACCGTACAATAAGCGCACCCTATAACGATAAGTCACTTTGCAGTATGTTCCATCTTCCATGTGCTCGAAATTAACGGTCGTCCACTCGTCGAAAACGAGTAAAAATCAACAAAAACGAGCAGCTTTTTCCTCTACTCGTCCTGTACGAGTTTTTTTGAATGTGAATGATTTGTTGTGTTAGTTTAGAGTTACTTTACATCCATTAGAGCAGCTTTAACCAAGTTCATGGTTTGTAGTTTGGGTACTTCAGTTCAAACATGTCATGATAAAAAAAATAACACAATCGCCCTCCTTTGCGCTATCACAATTCTCGGGCCCTAAATCGCACTTTTAACAGTAATAATTTTCATATCTTTCAGGATTGATTCAAATGATGGCAAGTTCTGCTTGGTCGAGGGACCTGGTTTATTTCACCTTTGGAGATGCTGTAAGTAGTGTTTGTTGGTAAAATTCACCTTTGGAGATGCTGTGAGTAGTGTTTGTTCGGTTTTCTTTTCCCATTTAGCAACGTAACAGTTTTATTTGGGACAGCGAATAAATATTGTAAGCCTTTAAGGAATTTAATACAGAACGGCAAATGTACAAGTCAATCACGGTCACGAACTGTAGGAGTCGTGACGTCGCGTAGGCCTGTCACCTTTTTATACTAAGCCCTCAAAAATGTCCTTTGAAAAATATGGCTTATTTTGGGAATTTTACGGTATGTGCATACTTTTATCCGTGCATCATTTTGTCCCCACCAATATTGAAGTGCATTATTTTGCAATTCTTTCAGGAGTTAGCGGAAGATCTTCTCAATATCCACTCGTTAATCACAGAACGAAGATTAACAGTTGGTAAGTACAAAGCAGTGACTTTGGTGTCAATAAAAACTCCCCTCGCTTAATGAGAATTTAGTAGTATTTTCAGGGCTGATCAGGTCATTCAGTCATTCTCATTTCCTTCCCACTTGTTATGAGCCTAGTGGCTTATCAGGCTGGCGATTAACTCCGGTTTCCATAGCAGTATTGCTACTCCCCCTAGATGGGATGCTAGTCCATCGCAGGTGTTCTTTGGGGAGGCATACGCGATTCTCAGACATCCGTGCAGGCTTCCCTTCTATCCCCACCGCCTGAGCGTGCCTGGGAAGCCTGTGAGCACGCCCGGGAAGCCTGTTCGCAGTCTAAGGCCACTGAAACGCCAGAAAATATTGCTGCAACGGCATTTATTTTACATCAGCCTGACGGAAATCAATTCAGATGCTATATTTATTCATTAACTCTGACCTCTAACGGGTGGGTGGGTGCTTAATAGAGAGGGGGGCTAATTTATTAAGCTTTTACGGTATTTCTCAACTCTTTTCTCGCTTTATTTCACATTTGCGGGTAATTTTTTTCAGGTGATGTTTGGAAGATGATGTACCGATACGGCAAAGAAATTCGGGCGGCGAGCTCGGTGACAATAAAACTATATCCATTCATGCGCCAGTTACAAGACGATTATGAAGACGTTACCGACGATGAACAAGCAGCAGAGAAAGACGAAAGTGCGGCTACACTGAGCTACAGTCTACAGGATGACTCCGAAGCTAACACTCCATAGAGGCGTTGTGTGACGATGCTGCGTGACGCTTAAGCCTGGTTTTCACTAACGACACAAGCGCAAGCAGCATACGCAGACGCATTAACGCATTGTTTTGTCGTAAACAAAAAGCATTGATGATTAACGCGTTACTGCGTCTGCGTATGTTGCTTGCGCTTGTGCTTGTGCTTGCGTCGTGCGCTAGTGAAAACCAGGCTTTAGAGAGTTAAGTGTCACGATAGTCGCGGAACTGAAAAAATGTTCTCGAAACCGTTCAGTCCGTTAATGATTAAATAAATATTAGGATATTTGCACATGTAGCATTTTTGTGACTGTTATTTGTCGGAGAACGAATTGCAAAGAGTAGTGTATATGACTTCTTACACTTGGGTTATTCCAGCGTTCCTTTTGTTCTTCTTGGATCAAGGTGTCAAAATGAAACTAATAAATATCAATTTCAGTGATCTATGTTGAATCTCTCTCTACATTGCCCAACATACTGGCTACTAGAATGAAAGGAAATAATCAACTACGAGATTTACTGCCCTGCCCTTCTGCACAGATGTGCGCTCTTTAGGCTCGTCACGCAATCATTCCGCCTCCGCCGTTTTCCCAGATTGTGTGACGAGGAAAGATTGCGCGATGAGCCCAAAGAGCATCTACGCACTGACTTTCTCCTCCGCAGAGGCTCCCCAGGGGAGGGGGGAGGTGAAAAGGGGAAAAGAGGGCGCGCGTGGGACGCTTCTTTCCTTCTCCCTTCCCATCGTCCCCTGTGCGCTTTAAAATGTATCTATCCCCAGGCTCTACTCGCTTAATTTCCCTCTCCACTCTCTTTATCCCCTCCGTTCGATTTCACTATCCAAAGAAGCATCTGCGGAGGAGAGAGAGAAATAATACGTCACAATAAGCTTATAGATATTGTCTTGATATGCCTGCCACCAAATTCTAACATTACTCTTTAAAATGTCTGGTTATGTGGAAAGAAAATAGAGAAGCATTTCGAGTTGGAACTGAGGTTAAACCTTCCTTTCAGCAGCCAACGTTAACGATTTAGGCCACAGAATACCTGCCTGACTTGCCCTGGTACATACAATGAAGTGGCCTGCATATTCCAAAACTAACAAAATATAAGCTTTATAATATTTCCGATATTTTAAAAATGTAAACAAGTTTGGCGCGTATCCAGAGTAGCGTAACCCTGCGTAACCCTGCGTAACTCACACTTTTTCTTGATAATAAACGAAAACGGTGATCTCCAACTGAAAGAAAACATTTTTATAGCGTTGCTGTCTGTGTCATGCCCTGTCACGAAACTTTTCAACGAAGCGAATTTTTACTTGGCGCGAGCCGCCGCGAGATCGAGTAAATTTGGCGCGAAGAGCGAGTTCGAAAAACCGCCAAAACTTGATTGACCAGTAATTGACGTAAATAAGTCTCGTGACAACACACGTCGAAAATTTTGTGAAATATTAGTTCGGGAAAAATTCAACTTCTGGTTGAATTGACGGCTTGTTTCTTGAGTGTTTGGCGTGGTGGTGTTCCTTTACAACATGAGGGTAGCAAAGAGAGCGAAGCTCGATGTATCTGCGAGCGAAATGAATGGAAACCTCGAAAATGGCTACCCTTGTCAGAGTAGAGATGAAGACGAAACCAAAGCCAGCGGCGGACTTTCTACTCAAGAAATAATGGAACTACGAACAAAGCATATTGGGTGAGTTTGAGACTTAAATTCTCCTATTTAGCTTACGTATTGAATAGTTTTCACTATGAAAGTCGAGCAAAAGCAAAATAGTCTTGTAGACGTTGTCAATTAATAATAAGCTTATAGACTTGCGTTTGTTATTCGGTCATAATCGAACAGAAAGGAAAATAAATTTGTCTGGATGTTAAAGAGGAAGGAAAAAATACGTGGATTACATACCCTTGAGGCTATATAAGTTATAACTATGGCACTCGAAGCAAATTTGTTAGTAAACATGACACTAGCTCGATTTCGCATTTTCGCGTCTTTGTCTCGTTAGTTTTGTTGTATCGAAGTCGTACGTCTTGCTGACTAGTGACTATTCGTTCATAGTTCCAAAACTCGAGCTTATGGTCTAATTATAACAACGCCACAAAGTGTCCCCCTCACTATCCGAACGATCAGAAAGAGGACAAAATGAAAGGTACCTTGGCTTATATTAAAAGCCTGCGTGGTCAAAGTCCAAAGTTAATTCACATAACGTGCCACGGTGTTGATTGGAGGAGAAGGATCTTTCGATTCCACTTTCACGTTTGTTTTCACGTGAACAAATTGTTGTGGTGTAAAATCATGTTCGTGACTGATCAACCTTTGTGATCAGCTTTTGTGTACATTTAATGTACATTATTTGGCCTATAATTGGTGGTTTTCATCAACATTACAAAAACTGTTTGCTTGCATGAACAACATCTGAAAATTACCAAGTAAAAGAACTGGCAGAAAGAAACGTTTTGTCCAAATTATAGCTTTGTAGCGTTTTTCATAACCGAGTTATTGGCAAATAATTTTCAGAAAATTACAGTATTTAGTATGCAGCCGCCATGTTGTTGCCCTTCTCTGGGGCACCAACATGGCCGCCATAAAATTGCACAAGATTAGAGTATATTCTACCGTCAATATCATTAGCTTTCACTTCAAATCTGTTTAGACACCACTTCTAAATTATTATCACGTCTGAAAATTTTAAAAATGATATAAAATATATCCGTTTTTTGTGACAGTTCATTAACACGTTCATCTGGGACATCACAAATTTCAAATAGCTTTATTTCGCGAAAGGAATCACTGGATCGATACCAAACTTTGCATAGAGATTAATGATTTCCATGTCTAGAAGATATAAAAAGAATAGCTTTGTAGGATTAGCAGTTTAGATTTCAGAATTTTGATGACGTCAGATGAAAACAAAGAATTGGCAAGGTTTATATCTGTAGGTCTACACTGTTATCAAGTAGATAACTCTGAAATGAGAATACCCCCCCCCCCCCCCCCCCCCACCACAGACATACCAGTGGCGGATCTAGGGGAGGGGCCCCCCTTATGGGCGAAAATATGTAAGGCCCGAAGGGCCGAAAATGTTTCGCGCCTCCACCTTAATTTAAGGCCCGAAGTGTTGGAAAATGTTTCGCGCCCCACCTTATAAACAGGTCTGGGGTGCAGGCATACACAGGCTTTTGACAACAAATATTTTTGACACATTATTATTCTTTGTTGGAGCTCGACCCAGTCCTCAACTGGAGACAAAATCATGAGGAGGGCTGGCTACAATTCCTCTCACAATACTTATTTTTAAGCGGCCGACGCCCATGGGCGGCCGCTTCAAGAAATGGACTGGTTTTTTCGTAGTCACTAACCCCAGACCTCTACACGGTTGACATGATGCAATCGCATCACGGTCTAAAATTAGCCAAGTGCTAGAGAATTTCTCTTCCACAGGCTTTCTGTAGTGTCGTGTAAGTGCGTACATGTATTGAGTTTATTACAGGAATCGCATTGAAAAAAGCAAAGACAAATGTCCCACAGCAGTGAACAGCAGTGTTGTTGCAAAATGTGCTAAATTTGGCGGTGTGACCTTTGCGCGTTATTCGATCCCAGCGGGGAATCAGCTTCCGGTTTCACGCAAACTGCGGACTTTAGCGAGACTGGCGTGACTACTTGTTTTTTTTCGTAGTCACTGCACTTTCCCCAGTTGACATTGCATTGCATTGTCTAAAATTAGCCACTAGTAAGAGAATTTCTCTTCCACAAGCTTTCTGGATAATTCATCAATTCATCTGGAGAAAATTTCGATTTTCGTATCGTGTAAGTGCTCTTTTCATGTTCTTTACAACGAAACAAGCGAAATATTTAACGAGACAGGGGAACATAACATGTAAATAGTCACATCTGCTATCAGTTTCAATTCTAGGGGGTTTTCCCATTACATGGTAAACATGACAGCCCAGTGTACGCATGATGAAATAGCTTGTAATAGAGAGACACCATTAATTTGCTCTTCGTATCTAGCGTTCATAGCGCGGCCAGAGTTGTAAAAGTGCGTATTATCCTGTATAGCTTTATTAGTGGGTGTTAAGACATCTATTCTTGGTAAAGGTAGGTGTTCAAATGTTTATTTGGCTTTTTATACATTACATTTTTTATACATATTACAGATTCTACGCAGTGAGTTTAATATTAATATTGCATCGTGCAGTCACATTTTTCGTCACGCAGGTTCGTATGTTGACTCTTATTTGGGGGGTGCATCTCAGAGTCCAGTGACCGATGGGGAGGAGAGGTGGATTGTTGTTTCCTCCCCTCAAGGTGATATCGGCCACTTGTTAACTCCTTTAGGAGTTCTTGTTTCTTCAGATCCTGAGCTCAGATATCAGCTTTACATTATTATTTTGTTTTTACTTACTTTTCCCAGCCTCCTAATTTTCCCTGTCAAAATATACAGAATATGTATGTACATGTAATGGTCCATTCCTAAATGCAAATTCTTGTTTCATTCAGGAAAGCCTGTGAGGTACATTTTAAAGACAATCCAATCAAGATTGCATATGCTAGGGGACAATACATGTATGATGAACAGGACAATAGATATCTGGATTGCATCAATAATGTCACCCATGGTACGTCATATGTTTAATTTATTTTGTGAGTCAATGGCTCTGATGATACAGAGATATAAATGTCTGGATGGTAAACTTTTCAGTACAATTCTTGTAAGGGTAGCTTAAGGTCCCGGGGGGGGGGGGGGGGTACTCCCCAAAATTTTTTGGTGGGGGTGTGCGGCCCGCTTCTTGAAACCCTTACCCTATTTCAGACCAAAATATGTGATTTTTGATACCCTATTTCAGACCTGACCCCAAAATCGATACCCTATTTCAGACCTATAAAATTAGTACATGTGTCTAATACATGACTTCATGATCAGCTACCCAGGAATGGGTTCCATTTGCGCAAACATTTGAAAAGGGCTTCAAATTCCCCGATTTTAATGGGAAAAAAACAGTTTTGTCTAAAAGCCAACCAAATTCCAGACCAGAGTGCACAAAACATACCCTATTTCAGACCAAAATGGTCACAATCTATACCCTATTTCAGACCAAAACGGCTCAAAAACCATACCCTTTGGGGCGGCACATACCTATATACATGTAGCTTATATAAGGGAGTACCCCCCCCCCCCCCCCCCCCCCCCGGGCTTAAGGTGGTCAGGAGGCCTAAGGTCAGGCAATAACTGAAATCTACAACCAGCCACTAGTACCCAGGTTCCCAGCTGTGTGTGAGATCAAAAACAGTTTCCGCCTAATTTGTTCTTCAGCCAGTGGAAAACAATATATGAAGGTGGTGGCTTAGACCATCTTATTAGTTCATTTCTTGTGTCTGGCCTGGCCATGTTGTGCAGTCTTGAACTGTTGCAGTGGTAGATCCAGACCTGTTTATAAGGATGGGGCCCGAAAAATTTTCTGGCCCCTCAGGCCTTAAGAGCTGATGTCTGTAATTATCAACCGGAGGCATACAATAGGGAAAATACCAAATTCTCAAAAAAATTCACAAGATAGCCTTGGTGAACTATTACTAAGAATATATTTTTTACTTCAATCCGGCAATTATTTTCGAGATACGGAGGTAAACTTGGTTTGGCAGCTCTCAGACCGGTTTTTTGGCGTTTGACACCACACATTGTGGAGACCTTGTTTTGAAACTCAAAACAATTTTATTCCGAGAAACAAATTACTCATCAGATTAAGTAGATAATAAGATATATTTTGAGCGATTATTTTATCAATTTGAATTAAAATTGAAATTTGAAAGATTTTTCATTATTTACATTATTTTAAGCAATTTCTTGCAATGCAAAATTGACGAAATCGAGAGGCTAAAATCGTTGACTGGTACATAGCCTAGAGTATAGAGACTTATACCACATGAAAGAGCATTATTTCTTCTTTTAAAATATGTTTTCAAAACATGGGCAACTTAAAACAATAATTTTGAGGCTGCGAAATACAAGTAGTACTTTTGTGTAATTTGAGCTTTTCCGTCACGGCATTCCGATGCTAAAACTCAGATAAACACAACATTAAAACATTTTGGAACAACAGAAGTTTAATAATATTTGCTATCAGGCACCAGCACATGTTACAAGACTATTTTCTGTGATTTGCTATCGCTTTTGGCAATAATAAAATAAACTTAGCTATTTTATTCGACCTTGAGTTCCAAAGCGTACACAAGTCACGTAATATTTGTCAAGGTCAACTTGAAATCAAATCAAATCGGAACATTTGCACTCTGAGATTACTGTTTAACACACAGAACAATAGCTATGAGTGCTCTGTTATTCGTACCTTAGATTGGGCTTTCTGGATATTGAAGAAATCCATAAGATAAATCTGGAACAACATCTGATGGCTGTATAATTAAATACGGTTACACGGTTTCCAAATTCGTTCAGAGATTGCATTACATACATTACAGTGGGAGACCGCTGTAATGTTTATTTCGATTCGATTATGGACCCGAGCGAATTGTTTTTAAAAAAACTTATGGAAATTTCACAACCGAATGGCCACAATGCATTAATTTGATTAACGTCACCGGATTTAGAAATTTAGAAATAAATTAATCCAGGATGCTGCCTCAAAGGAGAAGTGCAAGAAAGGGCCGTCGACATATTTCCAAGTGCCCCGCTTAACGTCCACTGGGTCAAGGTCAGAACCCCCACTCCCCCCCCCCCCCCCCTCCATAACATCCACTTGGAATTTTGCTGTCCAATCTTTTTCTAGTGTAGCTTGCAAGTAGGCTCGCGTTTGGGCCCATATGCGAACAACGAAAGTCGTGAGATTTACGTGCGATACTGAGCAATCACATGTGTAAGTGAAATTAAATTGTTTCTCATTTTCTACTGAACTATGTTTTCTCTTTATGTTTCCATTCTTAAACATGAAGCAAAATAACAAAGATTTGCCTAATTTTGTTTTTTTTTGCTCAAAATGCCCCACGCTAACGTCAAATATTTTCTCTCCTTTTTTTAGAGAAAATCATGATCCGAAATGGGCAATTTATACATTATACGAAGCTAATTTTTTTTATTTAATTTGATTTCATGTTACAAATGAGAATCGGAAAAAAACATTTTTCGGGAAAATGGAATCTAAAATAAGCCAGTAGTTTCTTGTTCCGGGTAACCAGCTCTTCTTCCAGACAGAGGGTTAGTGCTGCACTTTTCTGAAACTTTTCTAGCGCTTGTAGCTGTTTCTGGTTTGTTTCTAATAAAATTGTTTTTATTTTCTTTGGGTTATTACTGACATATCATTTACAAATTAAAATGTCATAAAGAAAAAAAAGTTACTTACATTTATTTAAAGATTCGCTAGCATGACATTAGTTCTCGTATTGTGATTGTTTGTGACCTTTTACACAGTTGGGGATGCGACAATTTATGCGTAAGAGAAATGTCGACGATTATTTTGTTGGGTCGTGTTCTTGCACGAAGGTCTAAGATATTGCACTGTTGCCGAGTTTTGGAACATCCTCTGACAATGACTAGTTCCACTGATTTTGTTCAATCCAGTTTTTTTTTACAATAATGAACTGATGATGGTTAGGGGCCGTCGACATATTCCCAAGTGCCCCTCCACTGGACGTTTTTACTATAATGAAGTTAGGTGATGGTTAGGTCGCACTTGTCCTGTAAGTACAGGCTCCTGGATTAATTTCTTTCAAAATTTCTAAATCCGGTGACGTTAATCAAATTAATGTATTGTGGCTTCAGTTGTGAAATTTCCATAAGTATATTAAAACAATTCACTCGGGGCCCATAATCGAAATAACATTCCAGCGGTCTCCCACTGTAATGTATGTAACGCAATGTCTGAACGAATTTGGAAACCGCGTAACCGTATTTAATTATACAGCCATCAGATGTTGTTCCAGATTTATCTCATGGATTTCTTCAATATCCAGAAAGCCCAATCTAAGGTACGAATAACAAAGCACTCATATTGTTCTGTGTGTTAAACAGTAATTTCAGAGTGCAAAATGTTCCGATTTGATTTGATTTCAAGTTGACCTTGACAAACGTTACGTGACTTGTGTACGCTTTGGAACTCAAGGTCGAATAAAATGGCTAAATTATTTTATTATTGCCAAAAAGCGATAGCAAATCACAGAAAATAGTCTTGTAACATGTGCTGGTGCCTGATAGCAAATATTATTAAACTTCTGTTGTTTCAAAATGTTTTAATGTTGTGTTTATCTGAGTTTTAGCATCGGAATGCCGTGACGGAAAAGCTCAAATTACACAAAAGTACTACTTGTATTTCGCAGCCTCAAAATTATTGTTTTAAGTTGCCCATGGTTTTGAAAACATATTTTAAAAGAAGAAATAATGCTCTTTCATGTGGTATAAGTCTCTATACTCTAGGCTATGTACCAGTCAACGATTTTAGCCTCTCAATTTCATCAATTTTGCATTGCAAGAAATTGCTTAAAATAATGTAAATAATGAAAAATCTTTCAAATATTCAATTTTAATTCAAATTGATAAAATAATCGCTCAAAATATATCTTATTATCTACTTAATCTGATGAGTAATTTGTTTCTCGGAATAAAATTGTTTTGAGTTTCAAAACAAGGTCTCCACAATGTGTGGTGTCAAACGCCAAAAAACCGGTCTGAGAGCTGCCAAACCAAGTTTACCTCCGTATCTCGAAAATAATTGCTGGATTGAAGTAAAACATATATTTTTAGTAATAGTTCACCAAGGGCTATCTTGTGAATTTTTTTGAGAATTTTGGTATTTTCCCTATTGTATGCCTCCGGTTGATAATTACAGACATCAGCTCTTAAGTTTTTACATCTATACAAGGGGGCCCTCCCCTATTAAAATCCGCCACTCACTGTTGTACAGCTGCAGTTCCATTTTTTTTTTTTTTTTCAGAAATTTTTTATTGTTAATTAGATGTTTTTTGTAATGTTGAGTTTATATTATTATTAATAAAGGTCCAACAGGCTGCATGTTTCGGCTGTATACTTAACTCTTCTCTGTTCATTTCTTTCCTTCTCTATAACATATAGTTGGCCACTGTCATCCTCATGTCGTTAAAGTGTGTCATGAGCAAATGGGGACATTAAATACCAACAGCCGTTTCCTGTATGACATTATTGTGAAATATGCACAAAGGCTGGCTTCCACCTTCCCTCCTCAATTGAGCCAATGTCATTTTGCTTGCACCGGGTAAGTGTTACATACAACACATGTGTACGTCATTATTAGAAGGCAGAAGGCAGTCTCAAGTTTTGCAGAATAATACCAAACAGAGTTTATCTCCATCCCAAGCACCTACCCTTGTCTCATGAGTGTTTTAAACCAAGTTTTATTAATATTAAATTACATTGTTTAGATCAGAAGCAAACGACCTTGCTCTGAGAATAGCAAGACAACACACAGATGCATATGACATAATCACTGTAGACAGGTAAGGTGGTTTCTAATTTTTGATTTGTATTTGTACTTGTGGATACATACATACTGTACATGCATGTAGAGTACATGCCATTGAGCATTCCATTGAGTTCCAAATTGTAAATATCGTATTTCTTCAAAATCTTAAAGGGAGTGTTTCACGGTTCGGTGCATGTGCACGCTATGAAGTAATCCCATTGGAGGATTTATTCTGGTGGCTGTCATGGCACGTATACATATAGCTGTGAACTCATTAAAGGGACACTGTCTTGATTTTAGCATGATTTTGGGAAGCTCAGAAACATATCTAGATTATAGGAAGTTGAACAATAAATGGTTTGATTCTGTAGAATAGCACTCGACAAATGACAGGAACCCATTAGGAAGTGAGGATGACAAACGACAGCGAGGATGGAAATGGATTGCAATATGGATTTTTGAAAAAACGTCAGGATGTCAGTTTTTCAAAGTTTCAAATTTGGCTCGGAAATCTTTGAAATTTTGCAAAAAATTTGTTGAAGTATGGAATTTCTTGAAGAAATTGCTTTTTCTCATTTAGTTAGAGTTTATTCAGTTCTTATTTCATAGATTTAGGGACCATTTCAGGTAGTATCGAAAACGAAGCACTCGAAAACGAAGACCGAAGCACGAAGCACCCTGAAGTCGAAAACGAAGCACCCGAACTCGAAAACGAAGCACCCTGAACTCGAAAACGAAGCACCCTAAACTCGAAAACGAAGCACCCGAACTCGAAAACGAAGCACCCTGAACTCGAAAACGAAGCACCCTTACCCGGTTACTCCAGTGGTGTATTTAAAATCGGTCACCAAAAAAAGAACACTGAATAATTTGTAATTATACTGTATCTTAAAAAGAACGACCTGCAACCCACAGTAACAAAATTTCAGACCGCTTACTTGTATAAATGGCGAAACGTAGTCCTTGCAGCTATATATTCTTTGGGTATAGTCACGCAACGCTTTTATCCGGTATCGAGAAGATGTGTGCGACATGACAAGAGCCTCTCTATGGGTATTTCCGAAGAAATCGAAGATGCGACGATCACCGCAAAAACAACGAAGATCTCAAGAGTGTAGCGAAGATTTAAAAATTCGCGTGGTCAGAAAGATTATCTGTCATCTCTGCTCGATCGTCCTATCTGAGTATCTCTAAATTTTTGGAATTGCATGGCTAGATCAACAGTAACTTGCCACAAAGACATTTCACGACTGAAAATGACAAAAATGTATCCATGATGCAATCAGCAAGCGGACGGAAAAACGAAGATTTGCTTTAAAAAAATCGAAGATTTGCAAAAAAAATTGCGAGGAAATCGTAGTCTGAAGTTACCCATAGAGTCTCTGGTCTCTGGGACGAAGTAGGCTTTACCGACTTCGAATTTAAATCCCACTGGAGTAACCGGGTAAGGGTGCTTCGTTTTCGAGTTCGGGTGCTTCGTTTTCGAGTTCAGGGTGCTTCGTTTTCGAGTTCAGGGTGCTTCGTTTTCGAGTTCAGGTGCTTCGTTTTCGACTTCAGGGTGCTTCGTGCTTCGGTCTTCGTTTTCGAGTGCTTCGTTTTCGATACTACCGACCATTTCATGCATTTATAACAGTTTTGAGCAAATACGCCCGGACAGTGTCCCTTTAAGTTGAATACTAACTGACCGCCAAATTTTCGCAGGCAAATTTTCCGCCCGATTCTAGCTACTTGCTTCCGATTGGTTATAAACACTGTAATTAATAATCTTACTTGATAGCGTGCACATGTGTCAAACTGCGAAACACTCCCTTTAACTTAAACTGACCAGAAGTTACATTAAAAAAATAAAGGTCATTATTTCAATATAAATCCCTTGATTTATTGTTTGATTTGTTTACTGTGGTAGAGCGTACCATGGTCACACCACAGCGTTAATTGACATTAGTCCATACAAGTACAGAAAACTGGGTGCAAAGGGGAAGAAAGATTACATCCACGTTGCTCCTACTCCTGATCCTTATCGTGGGATGTTCCAAGGTGAAGCTACACCTGAACTGGGAGAGAAATATGCCTTGGAAGTCAAGAAACTAATTGACCAAGCACACAAAGATGGAAGAAAGGTATCTGTAACTTAAATAGTGGATACTGTATGTATAGAATTAGCAGAGGGTGTAAACTGCAGGTTACAAGAACAAAAAAAATTTAAATTTGAAAAAAAAAATTGAAAAAAAAAAAAATTAATAATAATAATAATGATAGTAATAAGGGGTGCATGGAATAAAGCCCTAAGTGTCTTTGGGAAAATTTGAGATAAGCAGCATAGAAATACCTCCCAGCAATTTTCACACTTTGATCTGGTTTTAATCATTGTCTAAGAAAAACTATACGTCTAGTGATAATTACTAGTTATTCCAATATTCAATGTGGAGGCTGCACTTGATCATATATTTAACAAAATCAGCAGGCCAACAAAAAGAGAGATGACACTTTGCTGTTAACAAACTGTGCAGTAAATGTACCGAAATTTCTGGCATTCTGTTCCAACCTGGAAAACCTCTATGTGTTCCCTTTTTCCAATGAACTTTCCTGACCAGAATTTTTAGATAAATGGCTGTAGAGATAGTGTGTTACGTTATCATTGCACATGTCCTGGCGCGTGCACTGTGATCACCAGTTAATCTCTGTCAATCAAATACCAGACAGAGACTCTATGTTCAAAGTGTTGATCAGACTCCAATGCCATTGTTGCTCATAGTAAAAAAGTTATTGAATAAAATGTGTTTTTCCCCCTGATAATTTGATTCAATTTATTGGAACTTGCAGATTGCAGCTTTCATCAGTGAATCAATGCAGGGCTGTGGTGGCCAGATTGTTTACCCTCCGAACTATTTGAGGGACGTCTACAAGTAAGCAGATTAATTAATTTCTAGACTGATTAGTGGGTGTTAAAATTTGAATGCAACACAATCAAGGTCCATTAACTGAAATAATAATATTATATAATTATATAACTATTAGTGAAATTCTATATTCACTGTAGATTTAAAAATCCTGGAAATTATCTGCTGCTTCTTGATTTTGCTATGAAAATGTAAATAGAAGGTAGACATTGTGATTAAGTGAATGTTTACTGATTATTGTCAAGGTATGTACGAGAGGCAGGAGGGGTGTGTATTGCTGATGAAGTACAGGTTGGATTTGGACGAGTTGGAAAGCACTTCTGGGCATTTGAATCTCAAGGTAAGTGGATCAAACACTGAGAAGAAGTTGTAATTGCGACTGTCCAATTTTGGGGTGTACATTTTGTACACCTGCTGTGAAGTTGACTTAATTACCAGCTGATGCTGCCCAGTAGGTCAGTAGAATTGTTGAGAATCAAGCAAATCCCACCAGAATTTCATGGCCGAAGCATTTTTGTTGCAATAAGGTATGGCTGCGGCTAAAATAAGGTGGATGAGGAGGAAAGGAAGACTAGTGAGAAAAGGAACAAAAGGAGGGGAGGGGAAGGGAAGGGAAGAGTTGGAAGCAGAAATGAAATTAGGCACAATAATGGACTAATGCACTTGTACTAGATAAAAAATGCAAGGTGTGGGCTCATAAAAACAAAATTATTGCAACATGCATTGCAACATGACAATAAAGAGACGTCCAATCATGGATTTTTTTTTTTTGACAAATTTATTGTTCATAAATGATCAAACTGATTCCCATTTGTGTTGGATGGCTGTTTAGAAAGTGTAAGTACCGTAAAATTCTGAAAATAAGCCCTGGGGCTTATATTTTTCAAAGAACTTTTTTGAGGGGCTTTAAGACTAGTATAAAAAGGTGACAGGCCTACACGACTCCTACAGTTCGTGACTTTTGTACATTATGCCGTTCTGTATTAAATTTGGTCTTTCGACCTATTTTGCTTCGCATATGTTTCTTAAGGGTACTACATGTATATATAGCTATATGCTTCGAATTTGGGGGGGCTTACATTCGGAGGGCTTATTTTCTGAATTTTACGGTAAGTTCCATGTATATATATTTATTTAATTTTATTAACTTGTTATTATGTTTGTTTGTTTGTTTGTTTCATGTTATCTGTTATGTTGATGCAAAAAAAGATTAATATATGTACACTTTAACAAAATATCTATGACATTGAATTACTTCCTCTGAGTGTCAGATAAATAGAAGGTTTACCCCTTCAAAGTCTATTCAATCATGTCATTTCTCACATTGCACCATATACTTGTCAAAGCCTCTAGCACCTGGGTCAAACCTTGGGGTTTAATTTTATTGACTTAATAACTATCCAGATGTCTCTGATCAGGCACTTTATTCTCATTACATGTAAGTGCTG
The DNA here is from genome assembly GCA_029204205.1 of Desmophyllum pertusum. NCBI lineage: Eukaryota > Metazoa > Cnidaria > Anthozoa > Scleractinia > Caryophylliidae > Desmophyllum > Desmophyllum pertusum. The sequence continues at coordinate 511,743 of MU825402.1, forward strand.
AGTGTCCTTCCAGGTGTACTAGATTGGTGCATGGCTAATGTCGGGGCCAACATGGCAAAAAGCTGGGAGGGGTTGTATTCCCTTGAATAGATTAGAGTCTTGTCCACGCGAGAGAAGTAGTACCCAAACTGGCATTAGGTGCCAGATGTGTGCGCCCGGGTAGTTTACAAACGATTTAATTGCTTTGCAGCAATACTGTAAAGCAGCAGGGCTGCATATAGTGACATATGATTAGCCATAGAGTATGCCAGATCATAACTGTGCATCTTCCTAGGTGTTGTTCCTGACATTGTAACGCTAGGTAAGCCCATTGGAAATGGGCACCCATTGGCAGTTGTTGTAACAACACCTGAACTGGCGGAATCGTTCGCTGCCACGGGCATGTCATATTTCAATACAGTAGGTTTATTCTCAGTTGGTTGGTTATTTGAACCATTATCTTGAAGCATAGCATTTCACTCATAATTAATTTAATTCACCGTTGTTTAATTAAACTAAATGTCATTGCACAGAAACATAGAAAAATTAAAAAGGTGTAAAGCTAGGAAATAGGTTCAGGGAATTTTCTTATTCTATTTTTGACATTATTATCATTAATTTCACTACAGATATACTGTTTTAGTTTGTCTATTTTACTGGTTAGTTTTAGCTTAAGATTTTTCAGTGGAAGAACAAAATGTGATATGTACAATAATTAGGCAAATAATATTTTACAATATATTTTCAACATTACAAAGTTATTTCAAAGTTAAAATGAAGCCAATTTTCAAAAGTCTTAAATTGAAGTCATTACTTTCTGTAATCTGTCTCTTAATTGCACTTCACCATAAACAAAGTTAATAATGGAAACACAAATAAAATATGAAGATTCAGCCCTCAGCAAAGGCTTCAATTAATCGCATTACATTTCAAGGCAAATTCTTCAGAATCAAGATAAAAATTGGTTTAACACCAATAACTTTGATGGTGTTAGATGTGTATTTTATTCTTGTAGTAACTGTTGTTTAATCATTTCTTGCAGTATGGTGGTAACCCAGTGTCGTGTGCTGTGGGGAATGCAGTGCTTGATATTATTGAGAATGAAAATCTACAGCAACATGCTCTTGAACTCGGTGACTACCTGAAGGAAAAGCTTCTACAGCTACAAACTAAGCACAGACTTATTGGAGAAGTCAGGTAGTGATTAACAACTAAATTCTCCTTAAAGTGTCAATACATTGTCAAGCAGACAGGTGATGAGTTTAAAGAAAATCATCAACAAGGAGATAACGTCTTTATCTGCCACCAAATTCTCAAAACTTGTTGATTTTAATTGATACAATAAATGTTTAATAATTTATTGTTTGACATAAAATCGAGAACACTAGGGTACGCTTTTTATCAACCCCCCAAAACGTCGCTGCTAAACTCTGTCTATCCAAAAAAATCTGTCAGAAAATTTCTAACCCCAAGGTCATTAATATACCCCCCCCCCCCCCGGGGCAGCCAGGGTCTTTGTATTATGTTCTTGGGCAAGACACCTTACTCTGAGTGCCTCTCTTCACCAGGCGTATAAGAAGATCTTACAGATAGGAATGAACTAGTCTTCACCTTTTACCTTCAATCCAAGAGAAATAAAAAAGTAGTGTTTTTGGTGCAGGTGTAGGGAAAAGCTTTCACGTGCTTGCCTAGCCTGCGTAGCCGGCGGTCTTGTTACTATTGCGAGCGGCGCCGCCAACAAGACCGCCGCTACGCAGGCTAGTGCTTGCCTTCCAAGTTGACCAAGAGACTGTTTGTTACTGTGTAAATTATTATTGAGCAGATTCCAGTGAATTTAAATTTAAAGTTAACTTTGTGTTATAGCACATTTGTGAAGTTATGAATTCCTTCTGAATTTTGTTTCTTTCTTTTTTTTTCCAGGGGTATGGGACTGTATATTGGAGTTGAGCTGGTGACCGATCGAACAACAAGGAACCAGCCACAGAAGAGGCAAGAAGAGTTGTTTACAAGTAAGTAAGAATAAGAATAAAATATATTACCGTATTGTCTCACGATGTAGTCACTTGGATGTAGATCGCGATGTTTCGACTGCTTACTGCATCAGGCATCAGGCGATGGGGTCGACTGGTTACACGTCACGATTTGTAGCATGATGGTCTGCTGTGATTGGTCATTAGATAATCTGCCTGTCTGCTAGAATTTTATCGCATGACAAAATGACGTTAGACATACATGCCAGCGACTCCCATTAAAAAGTGACATGGTTATCGTCGTACCCTGTGACTTGTACCCAGGCTGCAGCTTAGGGTGTTTAATAAATCTAAATGACAACCATTAAAGTTATTCAGCTGCTACAATGTACCTTTTAGGGCATTCTCGTACCCAGAGTCCGCGATCCTTTTGGTCAGCACCAAGAAATCACGGACTCTGGCGGGGACAGATAGAACGAATTTTTGATTGGCTGTTAAAACAATGAACAGACAAAGACAAGAGAAAACTAGTACTGTGCGCAAGCTCAGAAAATCGGTACCAGCCAGAGGTCGTGATATCTTGTGCTGACCAAAAGGATCGCGGACTCTGGGATGAGAATGCTTTTAGGTATAACTGTTAAGGTATTAAAAATAACAGGAACTACATGTCAGAAAAAAAGGTACCTCTTAGGAATGAAAATGAATTAGAGCCAAACCCACAAAACAAGATTGTGATACCTTTTAGGAGTTTGCTTCCAAATTTCCAACGATCACCCCCGTCAATTTTATATGCCCCCACACAACCCCCAGGCATTCATATCGAATACTGAGGAGTTTATCTTTCTCTTACAGGGCAAAAGAGAAGTTTGTTCTGATCTCTGCTGATGGACCGGATAGCAATGTATTAAAGATCAAGCCGCCAATGTGTTTTGCAAAGAGAGACGCCGACTTACTCTGCTCAGTGTTGGACGAGGCGCTTAGAGATGTGGAGGAATGCTAGTAAAGGATACTGCACGGAACAGAACACAGGAAAAAAACACAAACAACAATAACAAAGAAAGAATCACCACTGAATATGCTCATGAACATTCTGTAAATTTTAGAGGCCGCATGGAAGGGACTTGGTGATAATTGGGGTGTTTTTATATGCGCGCAGTGGTCACAGTCATTGTTTGGACCATCACGCAACGCTTCTGGTGGGGAGAAGAGTTGCGTGACGACAAATAACGACTGCGAAGGAGACTTGATAAGGGTAATAATCATTGCACTACATGGTACATTACCACTAAATACACGTATCACAACTCTTACACGTGACAATTTTTTGACATAATTTTTAAATCTTTAAATTTTCCGTAGTATATTAGTGTTTAATTAGCGAGAAGGATTTAACAAACACGAGTCTTATTACTTTGACTGTCATACAACAAATTGCTGTAAGAAAAGCAGCTAGTTATCCCTTTCTGATTTTTTAATGGTGCAAATACTTTATAATTAAAATAATTTATAATTGGGACTGTAGTTTGTAGCTAACAAGGTTGAATTTTGGTAATACAATTCAACACGGTGTAAATTTTATTGTGCTAAAAGTGCATAATGGGTTAGTTTTTGAATATCGGTAATTTGAATCAGTGGTACATGGTGCAGTTTAAACGAGATTTATCAAGATGTGGTACAATCACTTTGCAGACGTTTGGTCAAGGGGGGACGTGATGTACTAGTAGGCTTCACGGATGGTAGCCTGAGGCGCGACGGCCCAAACCCCTCCCCGGCTCGTAACTCGCGGCGTTGCGCGCAGGCTAGACGTACAGTATCGTCTCAAGCTTATTAGTAATATAATTCTAGAGATGCTGGCATCGAAGTGTTAAAATGCTATTTTCGTAATAAAACCTAATATATATTTAAAAAATATGTTGTCAGTTTTTCACGGTAAGCGGTTAAGTACTTCTCTGGTTACAGTGCAACCCCGTTGTTTTTATATACCACACCACTCCCTCGACCTTATGTACAGTTGTCAAAAGGTTTGCCGTCAAAGGCTGTGCGGCCTGTACACGTAGGCTTTTGAAACATGCAAAAGTTTTTTCAACATTAGTCGAGATACCTCCCTCAAAAGGAAATTTTAAGCAATATATGTACCCATTGTTCACCAACCTGCGTAGCAGGTATAGAGCTCGAGTTGAAGGGGCGGACGCGAGGCGAGAAAAAAAAGGAAAGAGCTCCTTCCCTTTTTTTTCTCGCCTCGCGCGTCTCTTCCCGCGTACCAACCTCGTTCCCAGGGTGTCTCATCTCCCCACCCCGGAGGCGCCCTCTGGGGTGGGGAGATGAGAGACCCTTGGAACGAGGTTGCCCGCGTACGCGCTCCTCCAACACGCGCTCAACCGCGCTCTGCATCGACCTCATTCCCAGGGCCCTTTCTCTTCCACAGTTGTATCAATGAGCCCGCATAGAGAATCAGCAAGTGGATCACACGGATTTTGAAGTACTTGTTAGCAAGTCTCCCTCGTTTCTAAGATCCTCCGTGCGAGTTGCATGTGAAAGTACTAATTGGTTTGCATCAATATGTGATTTTCTATTTATTTTATAAAATAAAGCCGTAGTTACTAAAAGAAGGAATGAGTTAAAATAAAATAGGCATTGCGTGACAACCAAAATAACGACTACTACATGTACTGTCACGCTGGTAATCTTCGGAATTGCGTTTCACCTTTATACAGGTAAGCGGCACGGCCATGCATCTCTAATTTGTTTTAGATCATTTACCAACGTATGTTTCCTCAGGCTAGTTGGAGGTCATTCATAATAAACCCAGATGGGGTGCAAACTGCACGGCCAATCTCTCCCCCCCCCCCAAATCCCACGGCCCATAACGTAACCCAAAAGTCCCTTTTTTTTTCTCCGCATAAAAAAAGAAAGTAAACAAGAAAAGCATCAAGAGAGCTAGTGCGCAGAGTGCGAGATAGTTCATGCGTTCACCTTTATTATGCATCAGTGTCACAAAATTTAGGCAGACTCAGGAGCCCATCACTAGGAGCGAGGCAACTCCAACACTACGCCTATGTCACAGCGTTTTTACAGACCGGTTTATTTTTAGATTCCTTTTTCCCGGGAAAATGTGTTTCTGGTCCCATGTGTAATATGAAATGAAATAAAAGACAATTAAAAAGATGGCGACCTAATTGCGGCCTTTGCTACGCGGTAAACGCCAATTAATGATTACAAAGGAAAAAACGTTTGATTGTCTGGCGGGAATAAACGAATTCGCGGGAAAAGCGAATCTAAAAATAACCTGGTCTGTAAAACGCTGTGACACCGAATCCAAGTCCAGTTGCTCGCTCCTAGTGATGGGCTCCTGGCAGACTGGCAGTAGACTTGCAGTCATTCTGGCCGCCGGGGAGCGATAAATTTTGTTCAACCTTAAAAAAAGTCCCAGCCGTTTTAATATCTTTCTACCCCCCAAAAAATCCACCAAAAAATTTCTAACCACCAAATCGCTCATTTCAAAACCCCAAAAGGCCGTAAAGCCTGAGCCCACCTGGGACAGGATCAGTTTAAGTCATTATAGAAAATTTTAGATCAGTTTAGGTCATTGTAGAAAATTTTAGATCAGTTTAGGTCATTGTAAAAATTTTTAGATCAGTTTAATAGGTCATTTTAAATTTTAGGTTACTATGTATTCCTTCTTTTAGTAACTACGAAAATTAAGCCTATAAAACGCCGATCAAACGGTCACAACATTTGTCTAACCTTTTGTTCTTGAAATGTCGAGGGCATGGTCTCAACATCTCTCAACACTCTTTGCCGTCTCAATAATATCGAAGATGACATTCATTTTTCTTTTATAATAAAATAGATAACCGTGGAATTCTCACATTTCAATCAGTTACCACTCACAGAATTAATTATAGAGTTATTGAACTCCTCTGATTATTTTATTAACATACAGTTGGTAAAGTTCATTTCCTCCTGTATTGATCTGCGAAACAAATTGTTATCAGTCTAGTTTGATAGTTAAGATTTACGTTAATTCTCTTTTCCATTGTATACATTTTTTAAATTTCTATTTCTATTTTAATTTCAGTTCGCATTTTTACGCTTTTGCAATACTGTAATGATTTATGGTCATGCAAATAAAGCTTATTGCTGTTGTTGTTGATGTTGATGTTGACTCAACAAATGTTGAGTATGTTTTACGTGACTGTATAAACAACCAATCACGCAGGCAATCACGTAATACAGTCAAACCGGCGGGATCTGGGAACCCTATTGTCCACGCAGGCTAATTGTGGACCCTCCTGGAGCATTCCCCGAGGGTCCTGCCCTTCTTTTCGTCGAAATCCCGATCCCGCCCAAAATTTTAAAAACGTTTCTGGGTTATTATTAAAATAAATATCACATAAAAGACTTAGGACCCGTCCAGACGTAGGCCCAATCTCGTCCCGCGAGCCCGCGAGCCCGCGATCCTTTAGAAGCATCCAAAAGAATCGTGGGCTCTCTGGACGAGGTTGACTTTGGCCCGTCCACACGTACCGTTTTCATCGAAAACTCATCAAAAGCTCCTCATCCACTCCATCGTTTTCGTAGCGTTTTCCCCGTCCATACAAATACGCTCGAAAACCCGCAATACCGTGTCAAAAATCGCCAGAATACCGAAGGCCGTAGGTATGGAGACGGAAGTCTGTGATATAATATTTTAAATCTTCCATTGCGAAAACTGTGAGCTTCAAGGAACAGATAATGTCTAAGGACAATTATCGGTGAATATATTTTGAAGCCAAAAGGAGGTTTAATATTTTGTTTATTATCCTTCAAATATTTTCTTTCTTTATCTTGACTGACAAACAAATTTCAATAGAGTTTCCGTTGGTTTTTTACATAATACCCACAAATATTAGCATTTGCTAACTTTTGCTAACAAATTGCTTGCTCGTGAATACACCTCACTAGAAATAGTTTTTGAGGCAAGGCTGTTTCTGACCATTTCCATAATTGCTTGATCCCTACGTGGACTGACTCCGAAACCTCTTTAATAATTTTCTGACCCGCAACGAATATTTCTTTGAAAATCGCTGAACCCTTACCTTAAGGCGGGACTTCACCTAAATTTCAAGGAAATTTTAAGAGGTTTAAAGAAAGAATAGAAGAAAGAAAATAATTTTTGGAACACCAACAGACAGTTGATACCCACGCGGGTGCTCTTGCGTGGTTATCAACTGTCGTCAATTGTCAATCTACTAATTTTTAACTTCAAATTCTAATTTTAAAACTACATCAAATCTTCAATATTTCTCATTTTCCTAATTTTACAACTCCTTTGAGAAAAACTATTTCCTCCCAAATATACCCAAAAATCACCCAAAAATTTACAAAACACTCCATAACATAGATTCATGGGATGAGCATAGAGTTTTTGGATTGCTTGAAACGTGAACGAGATATTTCCATTTAACCCATGTTAAGTCGCGGAAAAATGGCATTTAGGTTAAGTCCCGCCTTAACAAGCCATTCATTTAACAGCTGGAAGTTTCTAGAAGCCCAGAAGATTGTTTACGTGCAGTTGTCCTCGTAATAACATCTCTTTCAAGAGTAGTTTCTCCTTTTGTTCTTGTTATAAAAACTTAAACAAAGTTTGATCGTGGAAAATGTTGGTGGATGTATGTGACAGAGCCGCGTGAGTGAGTAAGGTAGCGAGTAAAGGGAGACAACAATATTCCGTTTTATGTCAATTTAATAAGCCAAAGCGTTACAACGAAGAACACGAACAGAGCACTAGGAAAAGGGCAATAGCGCCACTCCAAACGAGGGGAGAACTCTTAAAGACTTGCTTCTTCTTGTTTCTTCTTCACTCAACCGATGGAACTACTTGTGAATCACTTAAACGTGATGGTGTCTTTATATCGACTCAAACACAATAAACAAGGAGATCTAACAAACTCATGGCTGACATCCTGTTTTTAACAATTCGATTGGACAACCGTAGCTAGGTAAGCCACAAATATACGAAACCTTCCTGTTTTCTATGTTCCTATTTGCTAGATACAATATACGTGTTATGCAGTGGCCCGGGGGTGGGGAATTTTGCAAGTGGTCTTGTCCCGGGGTAGGGGGTAGGGATAATTCTAGTTGCGCAAAGAATTGTGGGGTGAAAATTGGCGTCGAATCACACGGGCCGACATGTCCCAGTTAGCGGACTTATTTGCTTGAAAAGCCCTCCAATTTGTAAGCGATTGTTGGAGGAACACAATTTGTCCAGTTTATAAACCTGTGTTTGAAAAAACCACAAGAGAGGAGCATTAAAGCCAAAGAAACACGGACGAGAAACAAAAACATCGGGAGAGATGTTTCCTGACCTTTGTATGCATACGAGTCCACGTCGATCTATTTTGTAAAACGTAATGAATACTTTCCGTCTTCTTAACCGAACCGCGCAAGAAAAGCCTCTGGCACCCAGGGTACGGGGGTGGGGAATTGCCTCTTTCTTATGCCCGGGGTGGGGAATAGGACTCCAAGCGAAGAAAAAATGGCAAATGCCCGGGGTGTGCCCGGGGGGGGGGGGGGGGATGGTAACAGTAGGAATTGAACCCTGCATTACCGCAACTAATTTTACGTGCTGTTTTGGCTGACTCGTCCCCAGTCGTCTCTCTTGTCTCCTGTTAATATTAACGAGAAGAGAAGTTCTTTGTTGGGAGTCGCAAGTCGCGGGGGATGCTGGGAAGGAGGAAAGCGAAGGAGAGAGACGACTGGCAGATCCTGTGTCGAAAAGTTGTGCCAAGAGTCGAAAAGTTGCGCGAGGCCGTTTTTCTTCGATTATTCTTTTCCATGCACTCAGAGTTGTGGAATGTCGTAGTGACGAAGTTTCAGTGATGTCTGGCCGTTAGAAAGGCATTTTTACGGGTGTACTTAATAGAACATCAGCGAACCGGTCAAGACGCTTGCTAAAGTCGAGTTACTCGCGATGTTTACAACCCTTCGACGACATAAGCTTACAAGCAGAAACGCGCGCTGAACATTTGAAGATGGTATGATTTTGTATTTATTGAGAGGTATGGATCCCTAAATTAAACCTTAATTTTGTATACAATATTGATGTGTCGTCGTGTAAGTGTGCGAGTCATTTTCTCTGTGTGATTTGAGTGCCGCGAAATATGCTACGTAATTTATATTACTGGCCGGGTTTTGCAATTTTAGCTGAGCCGCTCGTTTCCAGAATAAATTGGCACTGCAAAGGCTACAACTTTTCGGCCGTAAGTTCATTGAGAGATATAAGGCCTGAAGTGCGGATCCTTGAAATATGAGATTTTAAATTTAGCTGTCATGATCAGTTTGACCCCTTGACCCAAATAATCACAACACTTCCACAGAAACTGTAGGACACCACAGAGCGAAAGGAAACAGACGTTTTAACGTAGCTTTCAGTTGAAGTTTGACTTTCTCGTGTAAATGAGAAATAAATACAAGTTCGTAGACGCTTAAAGGAAGTATTTTGAAACGATCTAGTTAGGGCTGAGGTCTCTGTACCAGAAGTAAACGGCAATCGTCGTAGAACTGCGTAGAAGAGTTTGTGTGGTGTGCAAATAAGACTTTGACTGTAAACAAAACCTCGCGATTGTTTACGGCAGAGCAGATTTTAGCTTCAAAGCGGCGGAAAGCGTTCTCTTTTAATAGCGCCTATTTCATCAAAACGCCGCCATTGCTCTGTCCGCCATCTTGGAAACAGGATCTGCCAGTTCGTCTCCCGCCTTTCCTCCTTCCCATCACCCCTTGCGCTCCCTCGGCCGCGCTAAATATTAACAGGAGACAAGAGAGACGACTGGGGACGAGTCAGCTGTTTGGCACAAAAGATACTAAGATAACGCGCTGTGTGTTTTCACTATAATTATGGCGGAACTTGGCGGAACGATAGAGCAAACTAGCGTAATTAACTCTCATCCTGTGTTTAACTGACATGAAAGAAACTACAAAGCTAGGCGCATCACGTTCAACCACAAACCTTTAACTAAATTTGTCCTATTCCGTGGGAAAATTATGAACGTGACCACAAATTAAACAGAACCATTTTGGTCGATTTGAGTTTGTCACGCTCGCTTGAGCCTGGTTACATGTACATCTATCTTTTATTTCGGGAGTACAAGAACGCGTGCAATTTGAGAACTCATTGTTGATGTGGCAGACAGTTCGATTAAGTCTGATGATCTTAGTTTCTGCGATAATATTCAGAAACAATTGTTTTGTTTGAGAGAAATTAACAGATCGTAATTTGAAAGCGTTCCAAATCTATTGTACGAAACCCAGGCAGTCGCGCAATACTAAGGATCACGATCGCGCTCCGCGCTCATCGCGCGAATGGGAGCCTGCTCGCAGGCTATTTGTACCAGTCTGCCTTGTGCGCTTGGCCATAGCCTGCGTAGCAAGCGTTCCAGTACGAACGAAGAGCTTTTTCCGCGATCGAAGAGCTTTTTCTGCATTTTGGCCGCGCGCAAATTGGGGCGAGAGCAAAAAAAACGCGGCAAAATGCAGAAAAAGCTCTTCGTTCGTACAGGAACGCTTGCTACGCAGGCTAGCTTGCTCAATTCATACAGTCACGTAGAAATTGAAATCCCGTATCCCGCTACTTTTCCCCTTGCGATTCTCGCATCCCGACACCTTAAAAACACGAAATCCCGCTCGTAATTGAAATTCCCGCTTCCCGCTCCTGTTTTTTAGCTCGCATCCCGAATATCGCCACAAAATAAAATAAGCCAAATCGCATCCCGCCAATGGGGACCCTAGTCTCCTACGCAGCCGTTATTTGTGTCGTGGGGAGAAGCGTTGCGTGACGACACAAATAACGGCTGCGTAGGAGACTATGGGGACCCTCAATACAGTCAAATCTGACTGTATATGATTAAAATTTTATACAACAATACATGTACAGTATAATAGATGATTGTTTAGTATCACGTCACCAACGGCAACAAAAGGACTATTGTGTAGCAAAAATTGAGGGTTGTGATTGCATTGCGAGCAATTCAGGCAGCAGCGAAATGAATGGAAACCTCGAAAATGGCTACCATTATTGTCAGAGCAGAGACGAAACCAAAGCTGGCGGCGGACTTTCTACTCAAGAGATAATGGAACTACGAACAAAGCATATTGGGTGAGTTTGAGACTTCTTATCATAGTTGTCCATTGCACTGGCCTTAAAATTTAATTTCTTATTCACCGGCGAAAGGTCAAGACCAGTCGTTTCACCGCACCCCTCACCAAGAGATTGTCTCGCGGCACAAGTTGCACGAAAAATTGTCCCCTGAAATGAACATGTCTTGCAACGTTTTCGTTGCAGCAATTCAAGCGTTGCACGAAGTAGAATCAAGTTCGACTTTTCGCACGATTGCGGCAACGCTGCAGTGAATTTATTTTCGTTGGCTAGGGGTAGGAAAAATTGCCTGGTGAAATCGATAGTGAAGTCCAAAAATACGAGTTACGCTTTCTCTAAAGTTTTTCTTATACATATTCCGTGAGTAACAAGACTTCCGTCACGGTACACTAATTTCTATGGAGGGAAGGAAACACCCCCCGGGGGGGGGGGGGGGGGGGGGGCAGCCTGCTTCTTGAAACAGACCGAAATATGTGATATTTCAGACCTGACCCAAAAATCGATAGCCTATTTCAGACCTATAAAATTAGTACACGTGTCTAATACATGACTTCAGCTCAGCTACCCAGGAATGGGTTGAGTTTGCGTAAACATTTGAAAAGGGCTTCAAATTCCCCGATGTTTAATGGCAAAAAATAGTTTCGTCTAAAAGCCAAACCAAATTCCAGGCCAGAGTGCACAAAATATAACCTATTTGAGAACAAAACGGCTCAAAAACCATACCCTTTGGGGCCGCACATACCTATACCTTACGGAAAAAAAAAGAACGTCTGTGAACAGGCTACACCCCAGGGGGGGGGGGGAGAACGGTGACACTAAAACTCGCTGAAATCGCTCTAAAATGGTTTAAAACACCACGCAAACACAAGGAATACACAACTATTGTTTTTCTTTTTCGTACTTCTAGTCCTAAGGGATGGACCATTTTATTTTGAGGGGGGGGGGGGGGGGGGTTGGGAAATTTTTCTGAGCTCGAATTTTTTTTCCGTCTTGAGTTTGTGCAATAATTTTTTTTCACCTTGTGCTTGTGAGTGAGTGAGTGAACTCGCTTTTCACGATTTTTTTTTCTCTACTTTTGCTGTGCAGGAATTTTTTTTTTGGTAATTGCCCAACCCCCCCCCCCCCCCCCCTCAAAATAAATGGTCCATCCCTAAATACGTTCGTAATATTCCCACACAAACCGGCCTTTCGACGCAAGCACAAGCGCAAGCACAAGCGCAAGCACAAGGCAAGCACAAGCGCAAGCACAAGCGCAAGCACAAGCGCAAGCACAAGCGCAAGCACAAGCGCAAGCACAAGCGCAAGAACAAGAGTTCTATGCAAGTAAAAACGAACGCAAGCACAAGCACAAGAACGAAATATTCACCAGCAAGATTTAATCATTGTTTAAACCAGGTTTTTGTGCATTTGACTGATGGAAAACATGAATCTATTTGTTTTACTCATTGACTGAAAGCTCGAATAATGTTATTTTCGCTTGAAAACGAAAGGAACAATTTTCACGGCAGCGACGTTTTTAACCAGCAAGATTCGTGAGAATCAAGGCAAGCAAAATAAGCAAAATAACTCAAATGACTTTCTGAGATAATTTTCTGAACTAACCTTTGTTTTGTTCAAAAATTCCTTCAAAATTATATCAATACCACTGCTTTTTCCTTGTGTTTGTGTTATGTTCCGTTTTCACGTGCCAATTAATTTAGAAGTCGTTCCAGAAAAATATAAGCCATGAAAGGAAATTTGATGAGAAAGAGTAAGCACCTTCCACACGAGCAAGTTTTCCTCGTGTTCCTTGACAAGTTTTCCTTGACAAGTTTTCCTTGACAAGTTTTCCTTGCTCGTATGGAAAGGGAAATTTTGGCAATTTTTTCCTTGACAAGTGTCCTTGTTCAAAAACGTGCCAGTTTTTGAACAAGGATACTTGTCAAGGAAAAATTGCCAAGTTGCGAAACTTGTTCGTGTGGACGTGCAACAAGGAAAACTTGACAAGGAATCCCTGGTGCCCAGCGGCCTTATCTTGTTGCTCGCGACCTGGATCCTATAATCCGCTGTAGAATATTATTGTTGTTACAAAGAAAAATTGTCAAAGAAAAATTGTTTATCGTCCACACGAGCAAATAAAATTTGTCAAGGAAAAACTTGTCAAATTAATTTGTTGTTTATCCACACGAGCAAGGAAAACTTGTCAAGGAAAACTTGCTCGTGTGGAAGGGGCTTTAACTGGGCTCTGTTAGACTGCAAACAGTCCCTCTCTCAAGCGAGCGCGAAGCGCGAGTTAGCGGTAAGCGAGCGCGGAGCGCGAGCGATTCCCACTCCACTCACTCGCGTTTCGCGCTCGCTCTACTATATATCCGAAAGAGGGACTGCTCGCGCCTAGGCCTCCGTACAAAACCCAACATGAATGCAATGATGACCAATTTTTTTTTTTTGAGTGACAAACAACCGCGGGAGCTCAGGCAGGCATGCATTTAGCTGGCTTTTTTGCTGTCGTTGTGTTTCTTCTTTGTTTACAATTAAACAATTAATTAGAAAAATGTTGCGGCGTCGTTGCGGCAGAGTTGCGGTCTATGCTGGTCTAGAAGGGAGAATATTGACTGCGGCCAATATCCGTTTGACGGATTCGGTGGCGTCCAGACCCCAAGGAGTTCTCGACCATATAAAACAAGTTTTTTATTGCAGATCGGCTGTGGACAACTTTTGATTTTATTTTCATCCTTCCTTTCTCCCTAATCAAAAATGTAACGGCCCCTCCTAAGCCGGAAAAGAAGGGGGTTGTCCCCATATTTCTCTTGCCCTTCTCTTATGAAAATATTTACATCTTACAGGAAAGCCTCTGCAAGTGAGGTGCATTTTAAAGACAATCCAATCAAGATTGCATATGCTAGGGGACAATACATGTATGACGAACAGGACAACAGATATCTGGATTGTATGAATAATGTCAGCCACGGTATGTCCAATTCCAAGGAGCAGGGGAGGGAGTATTCACATATAAAAGTGACGGGGCGACTAAGTGGTTAACATTTGTGGTTTGGTACCGCTTAGGATGTTCAAATCTAAAATTACCACCGTTAGAGGTTTCCTTGTAACTTTTGAAAAACATATGACAGGAAACAACGTTAACTTGTCGTTATAGTTGGTACCTCTCAGGGGTGAAAATAGACTGCAAAACAGTCTCTCTTTTTGTCAAGATATTGTGCGCGACGCGCGAATTGAGAGGCGCGAAGCGCCGATAATTTACGCGCGAGCCTCGTAATTTTTCACGCTTGTTCCAGATTTCGGGCCACGTTCAGCCCAACTCTTGCGCTAAAATACGGACTGTTTTGCAGTCTAGGGTGAAAATAAATTCGAGCCACGCCCACAAAGCGAGATTTTGGTACCTTTTAGCTGTTTGAGTGCTCTCCAAACTTCCCAAGTGCATCATAACTCGAGATATACGCCGTATACGCACAGCTAAATAAGCATGAACCATTTCCATGGAAATGTACGGCGAAAACCGGGAAAAAATGTGTTGACGCCTTCCCACTCGCGGAAGCTGTAAAAAGGTTTAAAAATAGTTTGTTTTCTCGCAGAAAAGCTAATTTATCAATAAACTACGTTTTGTTCATAAGGCAGTTGTGGGAGACGCGATGGACTATAAATGGTTAACGCGTTGGATTACAGATCGAGCAGTCGGGGTTCGAGCGCTGGCTGAGGTTTGTTCTTGGGCAAGACACTTCAGTGCCTCTCTCCACCCAGGAGTAAATGGGTACCGGCGAATTGTCAGGACAACTTGGCAAAAATGCTGGGGAGTTACCTGCGATGGACTAGCATCCCATCCAAGGGAGTAGCAATACTCCTAGTCGCTATGGAAACTGGAGTTAAGCGCCGGCCTCAGTGATAAGCCACTAGGCTCGTGATCGCGTCCATTCTTTGCAGAACAAAACACTGTTAATGCTAATGAACGATTAATTTATGTTCTTTTTAGTTGGCCACTGTCATCCTCATGTCGTTAAAGTGTGTCATGAGCAAATGGGGACATTAAATACCAACAGCCGTTTCCTGTATGACGTTATTGTGAAATATGCAGAAAGACTGGCTTCCACCTTCCCTCCTCAATTGAGCCAATGTCATTTTGCTTGCACTGGGTAAGTGTTACACAATGTGTACGTCGTTATTAGAAGGCAGAAAACAGTACGTGCACAAAGTCTCAAGTTTCGCAGAATTACCGATTAATTATAGTTTATCTCCATTCCAAGCACCATCCCTTGTCTCATCGAAACTCATGAATGTTTTAAACCAAGTTTTATTAATATTAAATTACATTGTTTAGATCAGAAGCAAACGATCTTGCTCTGAGAATAGCAAGACAGCACACAGATGCAGATGACGTCATCATTGTAGACAGGTAAGGTGGTTTCTCTTTGGACTATTTTGATTTGTGTTTGGTTTGTGATACACTGCATGATAGACTGTCGAGAGTAATCGCTGAATTGCTTTGGTTTGCTTTACTACGCTCTATGATTGGTTTAAAAAACTCGCGCCACCTTCTCAACCAATCTAATGCAAAACCAAAACCAATCGCGACTTGGTCACACGCGTTTTAGCGCTTAGCGCCGGTTACGTGTATTTACTTCGAGTTCTCATTGGTTCTTTGTGTTGTTTACGTTGTTTACTCAATTGAAAACCGTTCTAGTGTCGTAAACAAAACAAAACCAAAGCAATTACAATGGCCAATCATCGAACATATTGGTTGACCTTCTGATAACGTTCGAAAATATCGAAAGTCCTCGGTGATCTTCGAATCTTCGGGTCATCTTCGGCAATCTTCAGAAAGCTTCGGGTCATCTCCGGAAATAATCGGAAGTCATCGGGTGAACTTCGGAAGTCCTCGGGTGATCTTCGGGAATCTTCGGATAATTTTTCCTTCGACAACAAAAATTAATGAAGAATGATTTTTCACTGTTATTAACATCGACAGCGCTTACCATGGTCATACCGCAGCGTTAATTGACACCAGCTACAAGTACAGAAAACTGGGTGCAAGGAGGATGAATGATTGCTTCCATGTTGCCCCTCTTCCTGATCCTTATCGTGGGATATTCCAAGGTGAAGCTACACCTGAACTGGGAGAGAAATATGCCTTGGAAGTTAAGAAACTAATTGACCAAGCACACAAAGATGGAAGAAAGGTATCTTCGTGTTACTAGTGATCTGTAATAGGTGTTGAGAATGCTCGAGACTGTTTTAAAACGAAGACCTAGAATTTATGCTCTATTAAGTTGGCCTTCCGTAATTCAAAGATCCTTTTCAAAGTGATGAGACTCACTGAACAGGGGCACCCAACGAATCTGTTCCTCACTTTATCTGTTCCCGAGCGGAATTCTTGCTGGCTGGCAAAATTTCGGTCTATTTTTCTTCTTGAAATTTTCACTGAATAATTACTATTTTTGCGCTGGCTGACTTGAGTAGATCGGAAAGAGACTGGATCGAGAAAAAAACCCGACATAAACAAAGCAATAAACAGCAGAATCATATTAACACAAGCTTCGAATGGTTTTCCATCGATGTTTAATTAATTCCCAAGCCCTTTTTGGTTACTTATTATTATTTTAAAATGCTGGCTGGGAAACAGACATTTTTATCCAGCTGGCTGGGAATTTCCCTATATGTGTCATGCTGGGAAAGAGGAACAGATATATTTTCCCCAGCAACGCAGAAGAACACCTGGAAATGCTTTTTATATCATTTACTTTCATTTATCTGGGTAAGATAATGCTTTTTACCAACAAATGTTCGTTGGGTGCCCCTGACTGAATAAAGCGATTTTGGCAACAGTTGCAACCTCGTTCCCAGGGTCTCTCTTCTTCCCGCCAAACGCGATTGGTCTCTTTTCAATCGCGTTTGGCGGGAAGAAGAGAGAGCCTGGGAACGAGGTTGGCAACAGTTGCTGTAGAAGGGCTAATAATATACGGTATGCACCTACACCGACACTTGACAAAAGTACAGTCGAAGTTCCCATAGGCGGACACCCTCGGGAAGCAGAAAAGGGTTAGCTTACGGGAATGTGTAAATACAGAGTTTGTATGAGCTAGAGTTCAAACGGGGTTTTGTCAAGGCGGCCGTAAGTAGAGCTGTCCACTTATGAGAGTGTCTGCTCATGATCAGAGAGCAGTGCTAGGTGCAAGTGCAGGCTAAGATAATATACATTCTTATTCTAACATCAACTCAGTGAAAACAAGTCTTCATAATATATATAATGACATTTGTAGATCGAACTCTCTGTGATGCCGAAATCAAAGAAGTTTATAACATTTGTAACAGTCGTCTCTTTGATTCATAATATAATTTACTGATAAATGTATAACATTGATTCTTGTAGATTGCAGCTTTCATCAGTGAATCAATGCAGGGCGTTGCTGGTCAGATCATTTACCCTCCGAACTATTTGAAACAAGTCTACAAGTAAGCGTATAGATTCTGAACATGTTATCATTGTCCGGTATAATTTTAAAGGGAATCCCCAAATGCACAAGACTCTAGCTTTATGGGCGTAGCTCAGGCCGGGGGGATACTCCCTACGATCAAGGGCTTAGAACATCACCCAGGGGGAATCCATGTGAAAGCGGCGGGGATGCTCGTCGGAAATTTTGAATTATTAAAACCCCTAAAGGAGACCAATCTGGGCGTGGCTGAAGCTTTATTTGGCCCCTAAAAGATACCAGATTTCATGCCTGATTGGTGTGGACCACCAACACAGCATGACGACGTTATTTGTCTTCACGTGCAACCCTAAATGATACCTTGATGGCTAAAAATATTGGCGTTCCGTCCTGAGCACCCTGTGATACCAAAATCCGTAATTTACACCTCTAAAAGAGACGACGGGCATCCCCGCCCCTTTCACGTGGGAGTCCCCCCCCCCCCGGAAACATCATTTATAAAGACATAAACAGAAATATATATGATACAAACATGTCAAGTCACTGTAGATATCAAGAGAGATTCTTGGCGATCCTTGCTTTTCATGACCTATTCGGCATTTTTGTTGTCAACAAAATCAAGAACGTAGACATTGTGATTAAGTGAATGTTTACTGATTATTGTCAAGGTATGTACGAGAGGCAGGAGGGGTGTGTATTGCTGATGAAGTACAGGTTGGGTTTGGACGAGTTGGAAAGTACTTCTGGGCATTTGAATCTCAAGGTAAGTCTTTTAAATGCTCAATAAGTCGCTGTATATGACAATGATAATCGTACGCAACAGTCGCCAATCGTAACATTTCACATTTGGGTCGTCGAGAAATGACAGAACTGACCTTTTTGGTGATATAAACACCATTGTAATATTACATGAACCACTGAGGTGGATCAAACAATGAAGGCGTTTACAAAACAATGCAGGTGAGAAGAAATTTTACACTTGGTATTTTGGGAAAAAGTGTCCTGGGCACTGGCCATTCATACAAATTTATGGGAAAATAGTCTAAACAGAAAATGTGTTGAAAATAAAGTAAAATTATTCAAAAACTGGCTATAAATCTTTCCATTTTGGGCTTTGAATTGCCCACGCTCCGCCATTTTGGATTTTATGACAATTCACGGTTGCCCCTTTTGTAAAGAGCACTTTTGTTTTTGATATTAGTGGCAGCCATGTGACGTCATATGGCATGATCCAAAAGGTGGTGTGCGGGAAATGTCAATTCCAACTGATGTATCCAATTTTTTGTACACGTAAATGTTTTTATTTCAACAAATTTTCAGTTTCGAGATGTCTATTTTCCCAGGTTAGGTTTTTTGTTGAAAGCATCCAATACCCATAGAGTATGCCAGATCATAACTGTGCATCTTCCTAGGTGTTGTTCCTGACATTGTAACGCTAGGTAAGCCCATTGGAAATGGGCATCCGTTGTCGGCTGTTGTAACGACACCTGAACTGGCGGAATCGTTCGCTGCTATTGGCATGTCATATTTCAATACAGTAGGTTATCAGTTGATTGGTGATCAATCTCGTTCCCAGAGTCCTCGTTACCCTTATTCAGCGACAGGATCGGGAAACAAGGACAGAGGGTCGGACAGAGGTCCTTGTAGCCTGTTCCTTCCGCTGGATAAGGGTAACGAGGACTCTGGGAACGAGATTGATTGGTGATGTGAACGACATAGCGGCAAAATGAGTGCGCGTGCGCCATTCCTCCACGTCATTTCCATAGAAACATACCGGCGTCAAAATGGCGACAATTTAAAATTCCCGGTATTTGTTTTCATTTCGCGGGGATAAGGCCGTCACGAAACAGATAAGGTTTTTACCTTGAAGACAATTCCGAGAGAGACTCTTCTTTCACATATCTTTTTTAGCAAAAAAAATATCTTTGCAACAATATTGAATTTTTTGCTCGAAGTCGAGCGCTCGTAAGTAAAACATGAACTCTGTGAGCTATGTTTTCGTCAAAAGCGCCAAAAACAGCCGAGCATGCGCACACATTTTGCCGCTGTGCTGATGTGAACCATTATGTTGAAGCGCATGCATCCAGCAACAGTTTTTAATTTTTGCGATTGACAGAGACTGGTTTTTCGTGCAGGGAATTAATTTTGCGATTGTCAACAAGTCGATTACAATTAGAATTTAACACAACATGTTCGTTATACAACACAAAATTGTTGTTTCAGTTTTGATAAAAAAATAAATAAAACATCGTAAATAAAAGAACCCGAAAAAGTTAGTGCTACACAGTGGACCTCATCGCTGTTTCGGTCGCCATTTTGTGGAGTACGCAAACACGTCGGACATTATAGTGTTTGCATGGGAATCCGATGTCAAATAATTTCCGTAAAACGTGAATTCCGCGGGAAAAAGATTAGTGTACGATAACTTTTGGTTCTTCTTGTTCTTTTTCTTAATATTTTTTTTATTGGACACAACAACAAAATTCTGGTTCTTCTTGTTCTTTTCTTTTCTTTCTGGTTCGTCTGGTTTTCCTCGTTCTTCTTGTTCATCTGGTTCATCAGCATCTCGTTCTTCTCCGTCGTTCATCTCGTTCTTCTGGTTCATCTGGTTTATCTCGTTCTCTTGTTTATCTCGTTCTTCTGGTTCATCTGGTTTATCTCGTTCTTCTTGTTTATCTCGTTCTTCTGGTTCATCTGGTTCTTTTTGTTCATCTGGTTCTTTTTTTAACGGTTTAACAATAGTAACTTGATTTTTTAATATGTATGATTTTTAATATGTATTGATCTTTATTAAAAAAATGTTGTATAATAATTTTTGCAGTATGGAGGAAACCCAGTGTCGTGTGCTGTGGGGAATGCAGTGCTTGAAGTTATTGAGACTGAAAATCTACAGCAACATGCTCTTGAACTCGGTGACTACATGAAGGAAAGGTTTCTACAGCTACAAACCAAGCACAGACTTATTGGAGAAGTCAGGTAGTTAAAAGCTAATTACGGGAGTCAACGGTACTCCCAAACTGACCATGAAACTACAGGCCCAGTTCAGACGCCGTACATCACATGAGCCGAATCGAATTCGATGAAATAAGTTCATGTCAAATATGGCATGTGAATCCACGGAACGGCTGATTGAATTCGGAACGGCCTTTCCGCCTGGTTCAGCCGGGAAAGCGGCTGTGGACCGGCTTAGATTCAGACGCCGAACTTCACATGAGCGGAAACAAATGCATGAATTATTATAATCGGCATTTTTCAACGTAACAGCAGTCTGAATCAATTCAGTCGATCTAAATTAATTTGGGTCGGCCTAAATTCGAATTCGATTCGGCTCATGTGAACTGGCCTAAGGACACTAAGCAAATATAATTTTCAGTAAATTTGGTTCCAATCAGTTAGCGTTCTTAAAATAGCTCAGCTATGGACTGAAAATTAAAAATAGACTTCAAAACAGTACCATTGGAAGAGACCCATGTATGGGGGAATGCTTCTCTTAGATCATCCTCTCTTGGCAAAAATAAGTAATTTTATTATTGGCAAAGTTGTGTTCAATTTTCTTTCTTTTTTTCTTTAGGGGAATGGGGCTGTATATTGGAATTGAGCTGGTGACCGATCGAACAACAAAGGAACCAGCCAAAGCAGAGGCAGAAAGAGTTTGTAACAAGTAAGTGGGAATATGAAAGCAATGGAAACTAAACATCTGCATTACTACTCAGTCCTGTACTCAACCTCGTTCCCAGGTGAGGGTTTCTCGTTTTCAAGATGGCGACAGCAGCCGCCATCTTGAAAAACGAGAAGACCTGGGAACGAGGTCATCCTTTACTGAAAGCCATCTAAACATCCATTTTGTTATATATCAAACCAAGAGAGGATTATCTAAGAGAAGGATTCACCGTGCTCCATTATAATTTTTGAAATCTATTAATAGTTTCGCAGCCATGCTGTGAAAGTTATTTTTATTTCCTTCTGATCGAGGCTCCGACATCCCGTTACTCGAACTGACCAATCAGTTTAAAATAGCTCAGTGTGTTTCATCCGACTTCCAAACAGTACAGGTACAGTTAGTTAGTTCATAATAATGATTGTAATGGCTGAAGGAATTTTTACTTTGTCTAAATAAAGTTATCAATTATATTCTAACTCGTCTTACAGGGCAAAAGAGAAGTTTGTTTTGATAACTCCTGACGGACCTGACAACAATGTATTAAAGATCAAGCCGCCAATGTGTTTTACCAAGGAAGACGCTGACTTACTCTGCTCAGTGTTGGACGAGGCGCTCCGAGATGTCGAGGAATGCTAGTAAATGATACTGGACGGAACAGAACATGAAAATACAGTCAACTCTCTCCTAGCGACCACTTCTCTTAAGCGACCACCTCCCGTAACCGACCACTTTGTAAATAACCGTTTCAGTTTTTAGTCACATACTGTTTCAAAAACTCTCTTGTAAGCGACCACTTTGTAAATAACCGTTTCGGTTTTTAGTCAAATACTGTTTCAAAAACTCTCTCGGAAGCGACTTCTGCTCAGCGACCGCGACCACTTTTTAGGCTAGAAATTTGGCATATTCTTTTGTTTACTGTTTCCGATAAGCGACCACCCAAGAGGATTGTTAGAAAATCATTACTCAGATGTCGTTAGAATTGGTACTTCTAACATGTGTAAGGTGAAAATGAATTCACGCCACGCCCACAAGCTATATAAGCCCCACTTCCATTCCTTATTTCCTTCCTTTAATGTCCTCGCAGAAATTGTTGAACTTTCACCATATTAATTTTCTTTCCTCCGTTCAGTTGCATTTAATGTTCTCAGTACTTGCAATTTGTTTTTGTTCCCACTATATTGACTGACTTATAAAAGGACTTAATTAAAGACCAGTAAATGGAATTGCTGCATCAACTTGTTTCTTAGCAGCTCATTTCGAAAGGGTTTTTTCATTCTGCTTATAAGCCACCCACCCAGGATATAAGCCCCCCCCCCCCCCCCGTTTATAAGCCCACCGAAAACCCCTTACGAACTTGTTGCGGAGGTTAACGGTATGGCTGTCGCGATGTTATGTGACGCTTTATAGGTTTTTTTTATTAAGAAACACTGATTCACATTTGGGGAAAAAATGATATAAATAAAAATTCCTTATGTTGTATGTCGATTATTGTTCGTGTCTTGTCGATTTCGTCGCGAGTTCTCAATCAAGACATCTGAGAGGGCCAATAACTAAATTCAGCCAATCAGAATGCTTTATTGCCGGTCCAACCGGGCAAAGTTTCTGCAGCTCTATTTCAATGATGAAGTTCTCTTATTAACAAAACTTGCTCAGTACCGTTCTGGGAGAATTATCCGGCGCCCTCGGTCTTTTCTGTACGGACCTCGCTGTCGGTCCGTACTGTCAAGACCTAGCGTCGATATTCTCCCAGTACGGCCCTCGCTTTGCGCTCGATCCGCACTGTCAAGACCTAGGGCCGATATTCTCCCAGTACGGCCCTCGCGCTTGGCTAATAAGATTAAATAGTATCGGTAAACCAAATGGAAATTTATACATGATGATCTAAAAGAAGCATTCCCCCATATATGGGTCTCTTCCAATGATATTTATTTTTTGAAATCTATTTTTAATCAGTTCCGTTCTAAGCTGAGCTATTGTACAAAAGTGCTACCTGATTGGTCAGTTCGAGTAACGTGATGTCGGAGCCTCGATCAGAAGGAGATAACTTTCGCAGCATGGCGCGAAATTATTAGTGAAATTTATCATGGGGCGCGGGGAACCTTCTCTCAGATCATCCAATCTTGATCTCGTTTAATGTAGAAACCAGTGTTTTGCTTCATAGTCATGACTGAAGAGCGGAATCTTGGCGTTGGATAGCAGGTCGTACGACCTGTCCACGGGCTTGTATCCCATCACACGCATCACGCCTTGGCAATAATGTTCAATAATATCAATCTCATACGGATGTACCTTCCATCTCCAGCGGTTTGCCGCGGCCCGTGCGTCATCCTTAGTACACGTGACTGAAGGCCCGTCTAACTTCCGATCACAGGCCTTCCTACTTTGCTGCGTGGTTTCGTTAAGCCACGCGCGCACGCTCTCCAGCACAGGCAACCCAGCAAACTCGTAAAGGCCTGCAAGCGCCTTTAACGGTTCTATCGCCAGGTCCTCGTATCGTAGAAGTTTGATCCGATCTCGTAGAGAATCCGGCAGTTTTCTGATAAACTCCAAGTTTTCTTCCGTTTGCATACATTGCCAGTAGCTATAGAGCCGTGTACCCAACTTTGCGTTTCGGCGACCCTTCTCTCTAAAGAAACCAGTATTCAGCGCTGAAGGGATCACAGCGCGAGGGTCTCTTACGAGAAAGACAACTTTGCAATCGATATCCAAGGGGCTGCAAGCGGTCAAAATGGGTTTGATACTATTCCCAGGAATGCGCGACATGAGAATTTTTAAGACAGTTAAATCGTACACGTTTTTACAAGCACTTCCCAAAGATTCGCCAGTCATTGGCTTACAGAGTGTCGGGCTCCATCTTGGGTCTGTCATCTCATAAGGGCATAAAGGCGGTGATCCAATAGCATGGCTGATGCGCGGGTGTTCGGGTTTGCGGTAATACGCCTCGATGTCTTCTAAGATCTGTGGTTGATCGAATTTGCAGCGAAATAAATCGGTTAGATACTGTTCGGCGAGGCTGTTGTAACTCGTTTGATTCTGGCTCATCAGTTTCTTCTGAACTCGTTTAGCGGTTTGTAATGGCTCGTACATATAAAACACAGACGGATGATGATTGAATATATCGCCTGTCAGCGAAGACCCAGAGCGACCGTGTGACACAATGATAAGGTTCTTCCTCGCTGTTTTTACTGTGTCGCCGAGAAACGCCTTGTAGTCGGTCAAATCATATCTTGCCGCTTTCGTTTGCTGCATTTCAAGGTAAGGCTGTGTCGAAAAGCTAACAATGTAAACAACCAATAAAGGAAATGCAACGAAGCATATTTGTAGCGGTTTGCACCTCAATAGCCTTGTTAGTCTTGATCTGATACGTCTCATTTTCCGGCAATAAGCTAGCGAGGCACTAAACCACATAACCAGGAAAATAACTGATGCTAAAAATTGGCACGTAGGCGGAAAGTGGAAATGAACTTGGAATTCATGAATACCGTTTCCAAGGAAAAGTGCTCGGTGGTGAAAAGCACGAAGCCTTTCACTGATTCATTTCAGCATTTTATAAGTTCTCAGTGTCGAATATGGTGTACATGAATAAATATACTGTAAGAGGAAATAAACAACTTGTGTTTTTTTTGTAATTGAAACTGTTTTGTTTTTGGTCAAAAGAGCCAGTGTCTTACACTGTCCTTAACATATTAGCATAATGCTCTGTTGGCAGTTCAATCTGTTACCTCTTAAGAAAAAATTAATGAAATCACGCATTTAAATCATTTCAGACCTAGATTATCGCAAAAGTAATAGACTATAGATCGTTTTCAGTATTTACGTAGTGATACTGATAATGATACTGTACATGTGCCGTGAATAAAATATATACAGTATAGAAGACTGCTCTTTAAACCCAGCTAACTTAGTGAAGACACCATTGTAAACGCAAATATAACATTGCAATCACTGCTTTCCAAACTGTTTCCCGGTTTATATTCATGATCACACGTACGGTAAAACAAAGTTTTGGTGACAAATCATCATCCTGTCGGCCATTTTAGCCACTCAATGCAAAGCCATGTTTCCTAGTTTTTATCCGTGTGCCATACAATACCTTTATTAATTAGCACGTCTATTGGTCGCTTGTAAATATAACATGAAAGACACATTACACGTCAAGTTTTATCGTGCAAATATATTTAGAAACAGTTAAGAGCGTTTTCATGCAAAAGAACTCACTTCCTATTAAAAGGGCAGAAATTTTATTGTTTTTTTATTGTTTGGCTGAATACGGCCGCCGCGACATCATGTGAAAACGCTCTATAATTTTGTTTTTGTGGCCCTGCGATTAATTTATAATTATTTTGAACCGGAAAATTATGCTCTATAATATTGTTGCAACACCGGCGTGATTCTGGCTGTCATTTGTACTGAAATGAAGACTTTATTATGGACACTGTAGATAAAATGTGATTTTTATTCAGTGGTGTTAAAAAACGTATATTTGTCGTTATTACAGCGCGGACACTCGAACCGTGAACGCTTTGGCTTTATTTTGGTTTTTAATATTTTAATTGTCTTTATTTTGTCTTTATTTTGTCAATGTCTTAGCCTTTACTTCGAATCCGGGCTGTGATTGGCTAGTTCTGAAATAAGTACAAAATAAGTCAAAATAAAGTCAAAATAAAGACAAATAAAGACAAAATAAGTCAAAATAAAGCCAAAATAAAGCCAAAGCGTTCACAGTTCGAGTGTCCGCGCTGTAAAGGTTTTCAGTTTTTCATCGTAATTATAAATTTCTTTCAAAACTATAAGTTTCTCGGTTTGAATTGAATAAAAGAGCATTTTAATTTTATGGTAATTGTTGCTGGAATGGAAACGTCAAATGTCTATTGATAAATATTTCTTTGATTAGTTCTGTTGTCAAGGTTTTTGACTAAATGTTCGCATCAGAGAAGTGCTTATATATTGCTAAATATAAACTCCACTTAAAAACTGGTGTTGACGCTGATTAAAAAGATTCGGTGAAAACGTTTCGGTCACTTCACTGACCTTCGTCAGTTCGAAAGTATTTTTAAACACTTTCCTGTTCTTGATTTTATTTAGCTTATTTCTTCAGGGAAAGTCAATTGTCTTCTTTGTTTCAAGAGATGAATTTGATCAGGTTAGACTTGAACGAAAAGCCCAAGGCTTATATTCTTTCAAAGGAGCAGGGGAGGGAAGCAAGGATGGTGCCAGTGAGAGCGCTTGCCTCCCACCAATGAGGTTAAACAAAGTCAACTCATTAATTTTTTTAAGGACTTTTTTGTGGGCTAATATCGGAAGGGATTTTGTGTCAAATTGAAATGTGCAAATTAGCTAGAAATTAGAAGTGACGTGAGAAAATATATATATTTAAAAAAAGCGGTTTATATAACCAACATCTTATCGTCTGTAATGATATCATTTTCAGTCTGATGAATAAGCAATCTGATTGGTGTAGCATTCTATAGCAACTCTTTTTCAGCACAAAGTTTACTCACGGCGCAAAAAATATTAATAAGTCCCCTCCCTCCAGACAGAAATCTAGAAATAATTTTAATTATTTCTAGATTTTACGAAACATTTGAAAATGTTTCGTAAAATAAAACCCAAAACAATCTTGTGTAAATGGGAGGATTTGCCTTTACCTGGCCAGTTTGGAGGTATGACAACTAACAGTGGCTCTGTTCAGATTTCAAGCAGAGATCATCGCCTTTTCTGGCTTTTTAAGAAAAACTCGAACACAGTTATCCACCATTTTTTTTTTTTGGAAAGTTGAGCATGTGCTCTGAAGTCTATCTGAAGTCTAGCCAGATTTGGCTAGCTTATATGGAGTTTCCCAGAATCCCCAGGGCCCAGTTGTTCGAAAACCGATTAACGCTAATCCAAGATTAAAAGTTAATCAAGTTTTTAATTTTTCATGTATAAAAGCGTTTTTCTCTGCTGATGTTTTGTAAAGTTGAAGATTAGTCAAAGTCAAAACAGAAAGACAAAAATTATAAACAGAAAACCTCACTGAAAAGTTACAAAACTGAAATCAATATTCACGCTAATCCTGGATTAGCCTAATCGTCCTTTGAACAACCAGGCCCTGAGCTCTTCTCTCAGTCGAGCATGCGCAAAGAGAAGAGCTCTGGCTCAACCATTTTCAATCTCGACCGCAGAGCTCTTCTCTTTTGTGCATGACTGACGGGTGCACTCAAAAATACAAAAATTTACCATTTGTCCTGTTTCCTTGTAGGTCAGGTGCAAAGGAGCCATAATTGGATAATAATAATAATTTGGATTTGTTGATTTATCGATTGATCAATCAATCAATCAATCAATCAATCAATCAATCAATCAATCAATCAATCAATCAATCAAACAAATTAATCGATCAACTTTATTAAATCATCTATTTCCAAGATTCAGGTTACAATATTTACAAAAATTGCATTTGGCTTTCCTGACAAGATGAAAAAAGCCTCACCTTTGACCTCAGTGTAAAGTTCTTTATAGTAATGATCACAATATTCCAAGTTGATTTTCATTGATGTGGCATTTACAAGAATCAGAAGTCCATATGAACACTCTTCTGTAACAGACCTGGTGGAACCTGGATGAATTCAATAAGAATTCCACCAGTGCAGACAAAAATCTGCCAGCAAGCTCCCTGAAGAATGGACAACCGAAAAAGCTCCTCCGATTGAACCATGGAAGGTTACTCAACATCCCTTATCACCCCGCAAGTGAGCAAACTAACTGTGAAAGTACACACTGTAAGCATTTTCCCATGGCATCATCTAGGAGAAGTTCTCCTGCTGCGGTGATCAAAATTGTAACGTTTCCACCATTCAGGAATAAAACTCAGCAGGGAATTTTTTAGAATCTACTAGGACCAAGGAGGTCCACATTTCACCAGGGACAGCAAAATAAGGTCACCGGGTTGGGTTTCACCAGGACTGTTACAGAGGGGTGTATATGAATAATTGATACACAAAGCAGCCTTTGCAAGTTTAGTTCTCAACATAGCAACATGCAGGCCCATGCTGTGGTCTCATCTGTCTGTATTGTTCCATTTTGCTGCTAGCATTAGTCTAGTTCTTGTGACCCCGAGATCTTGTCAGGTAGGGTGTGTACTGTTTCAATGTAGCGTTTACTTCATCTTGTGTATAACTTGAGGAACCACTGGATTTGCTCGTCTCCAGCTAGCAAAGTCAAACATAAAGGAAAGGACTAGATGATTATAATAATTTATATTATATTTTAAGTTGAGATTGACTACATGGTTCCTGATTATTGCCAAGCAACCATTCACCTTAGTAAGTGGGCATCTTTTAAATAAGATTAACTGCTTGTTGTTATTAAATTAATACAGTTGGCCCCCGATAACTCAAACCCTCAAATTATAACTCAAACCTCCCACCCTCGAAGTATCGGTCAATTTGTTTTCCCTTCTAGTCATTTTCTTAGTACAGTGGAACCTCGATATAACGATGTGCCAAGGGACTGACCAAATTAGATCGTTATATCGGGAGATCGTAATAATGAATTCCCGATATAACGATTTTTCGGGAAAAGAGCCAAAAATATCGTTATATCGGGGTATTGTTAATAATTGATTTTTCATATACTGTATAAATCCCTATCGTAACAAGCTGTTGACAGACACGTTACATTCCTTATGCAATGAGAACTAAATTATAAAGGAAAAGTATTGCCTGGGAGTATTGTCATATCTTTTCAAGTGTTAAGCCTCCTTTTTCATCGCGCGATGATTGATTTTATCGTTATATCGGGGTAAATTTTACGTTTGGGCTGCCAGATTGTGATCGTTATATCGGGAATATCGTTATATTGAGTATCGTTATATCGGGAGTTTTCTCCATACATTTACTGTAACATTTGCCGGGCTGTCAAATGTTGATCGTTATACCGGGAACATCGTTATATCGAGTATCGTTATATCGAGGTTCCACTGTATACTAATTTTACTCCCGATAATTCAAACTTTTTTCAATTTCTCTTGAAGGTTTGAGTTATTGGGAGTCAACTGTAAGAATTTTATTTCCACTGTTCCTTTCATAACTGAAAACATTACCTGTTTTGAAACACAGTCCATAAATATATTTACTTCTCGTGTGCAGCGCGTATCTTCAAACCCATTACTCTTCCAGCATGCCATGAGCTTGGTCATTTCATTTACACATTGGGCCTCTAAAACAAGACGAGAGCTACAGAATCACACACACAAAAACACACTCAATAAATCTTGTTATTTATTACTTTTACTTCTTGTTTTGTTTCAAAACAAAGACAATAATTTTGAGTTTGTAATAACAGTTAAGACTTGTTTCGACAGAAACTTCCAATATTATTTGGTATTATAATCCATAAAATTTTTTTCTCGCTCGCGATTGGTCTAAACACGTCACGTGACGCAGCCAAACTGGGGAATATCCAGGTGATATTCCCCAAGTGATATTCCCCAGTTTTGAAAATTTGCGTTTCACGTTCGCAGGTTCAGTTTTCGTCTCAAATACATTGCTAAATTAAATAAAACTGATTGTTTTGAACAGACTAGAAATATTTTTGAACGCCAACAGAATTATTTTGATGTTAAACAGCTTGGCCGACCGAGATCTTCCACGGCAAACAGAGCGGCCTTGTGAAAAAATATTTGAAGGATAATAACTACAATAGCCTCCATTTGGCTTCAAAAATATGCTCGGATATTTGTCCTTGGACATTATCTGTTCCTCGAAGCTCACAGTTTTCCTTGAGCTTCGCTCTCGGAAAACTGTTCGCTTCTCGGAAGAGATAATGTCCACGGACAAATATCCGAGCATATTTCCTCGCCAAATGGAGGCTATTGTTTATATATGTGCATAGTTGGGGTCCACTCGAGTGTTGCATGATGACTTGAATAACGGCTGTGAAGGAGACTACATCAGGAATGGGAATGTGAAATTGACTAACCAATCAAAGGCCACAGCAATGTACATCATCAAATTTTCTGTATGGGGAAATCTTTACCAAGGTCATCAATTAGATACAGATCGAACGCAGTGAGGTCTGTACCAAGATCAAGGTCAAGATTCCCCCGACCAAGCTCGGTTAATAAAATGTTTATTAATAATATGGCCAAAAGTCAATGGGAATAAAATGATGGCCAATTATTTTATTTGTTTTGGAAACAAACAACCATGCGGGCTTATATAATCTTATAACTGGCATTTTTTGCTGTTGTTGTTGTTCTTAAATATAGAACAAACCACTGTAGTTGCTTTTTTTGTTTATAATTGAACAATTAATTAAAAAAATGTTATGGCGTCACTGCGGTGAGTTGCGATCTACATGTAGATGCTGGCCTATAGATGGGAGAAATATTGACCGCAGTCAATATCTGTTTTAGCCAATCAAATTGATGTATTGCGTAGCATCCAGACCCCAAGGCCATATAATAATTTCCAATATCAATCGATAGATTGTTATTAATCGATTTTAATTTGATCGACTATTAAAAAAGTTAAGCTTATTAAGCTTAATCTCCTATCTAAACAGTATAAAAACCTGAGCTTATTTTTATGAATTCAGACTCGAAACATTTCCTTCCCGATTGATGAAACACGCAATCAAAATTCCCTTGTTCTGTGTATTGATATTCTATTCGCCAAACAAAGATCAGTTGCTTTATATTCAAAATCGTATCAAAAGGCAAAGCTAATTTATCAATTCTTACACTTACTTCCACCCATTTCTTTTCGAAGCAGCATATGAGGTCGAAGTTTCGTTGGAACCTTGCCTCTCTTAACTCCATAAATAAGAAGGGGCTTCCTCCCTTGGGCGATAGTCGTAAGATTTACCATATTTTCTCACAAAACTTTATATAAAACAAAGAGGCGTGCAAGCTTGGTTAGTCCGCCATGTTGAATTGTTAGTGGAGCCCAGACTCCTCCGTGTGTGTGTCCTCATTCCCAGGAGCCGCTCGATTATCTCGTCCCGCGACCCGCGGGTCAGCGCGCGCGGGCCTTGGTCAATTTACGGTGTCAACATTTTATAAAACAACATACAGGAGCAATAAGCTCCTTTAATTTAAGAATCGAGTAATTTTGTTGAGTGTACCGGACGTATAACGATGATATGATAAGCTTTTCAACATTTTAACAACTTCAACACAAATTGATAAAAAAAAAATATATATATATATATATAATTCAGGTGATTTTCACCGGCGAATCCAAGATAGTGCTCTACAGTGAAGGAGCGGATTAAATCAGTAGATGGACTACTCAATTTTTGAGCACATATGGGTTTTAATACAAATCTGTTTCATAGACCAACGGAAAGTTGGTCCACTCATCAGTTAATTTCCATATACACTGAAACATCAGTAGAGGTCTACAACAATATATGATCGCGTAAGATGAACCGTTAAAATAAACCGTTACATTTCAAAATCATCAAATAAACCGTTAAAATAAACCGTTAAAATACATGTGCGCGCTTAATTGGCTGCGTAATCTGTTTTAATTAATTATACATTAGAATGTACTTTCGTCGGTGTCTGCATGTTGATATGAGTTCATTGCGCTTGTTTAAGGTTGCCATATATATATATATATATATATATATATATATATATATATATATATATATATATATATATATATATATATATATATATATGAAACGGTCCGATGAGCAAAATAAACGTTTGCGATTATCAAAAGAACCAGTGTCTTTTAACAGTGCGGAAACAAATGTTTCCCCATTTAGCCAAGCCGCTTCGACAGCAAATTAAATATTTCCTCCTTAGCAAAACGGCCCCTTGTCCCTAAAGCATTATTTCAAGCACTTTTCATCAATTAAATTCAGATTTTTTTGATAGATTAACAGAGTTTACTTTGTAGGATCGATTTCCGCCGCTCTCTCTCTCTCGAGTGCGGTCTTCGGCTAGTAATCGAGCCTATTTACTTTGCCACCTGGCTTTCTTAAGAGAGTGCAAACAGATTAACAAACGAATAAACAACTGCTAATTTTAAAATTTTAAGGTATCACTTTCAGAATTAGAATGCGGAAGTTACCGGTGGAGCGACCGCACGCATTTCCCCAGTACGCCTCCCCCTTTCCGTTCAAAGCCGAGCAGCAAGTATTGTTTCACTTTATTGTACAACATGGATCTGTACTCAAAACAAGACCCTAGCCTCCGATTAGAATAACACAATTTAAACAGCGTGTGAGTATGTCCACAAGCTTCCGTGTTGGTGTGACCCCCTCCCTCCCCCGACTTCCTTTACCAGATAGATCCCCTGCCTTGCACGAATCATGTGTTAGTCATGTGAAAGCAATTACTCAACACTTCCGAGAAATTAGCCCATCGATCGGTTACTCAGTATTTCTATATTACACGTCGACAGCCGGTTTACACTCCAGCCAGTGCAATTCCAATTGGACTTTTTCTCCATTTATCAGCAAAATATTTTTCGATATCATGGAGAACTTGAACAGTTTGGACCAAAGTTTATCGAGGCCGAAATCTGTCACGCCAACTACAGATTTGGAGGTCGAGCTCAGCGCACGTGAGTCGATGGCCGAATTGGTTGTAACACCGCTACAGTCGCTAGTCGACGAGCAAATGAATATCAACGTAAGAGGACTTTCACCCGACAGCCGATAACTTTAACAGCAAAATTGACCGGGATTCGAAGGAGCAGTTTGAATCCTACGGACATTTTTATCGCGGATGAAGCGGGCAGAGTTTGCGTTGCGGAACACCCCTGTGTGTCCGGGACGTACCACCGGAGTGGACTCCATGGGCTTGTTATGGAGTATGAAGCTTTACCTGGACAACGAAAAGGCCAAAGATTGAGCAAGAAGGATGTCACAAAACCGTATTGCGTTCACCTACAGTTATTTGACGGTCACGTTGAAGATTTTGTCAACACTAATGAAGATCTACAGTCGATAACCAGCGTGACATTTGAGAAGTGTTGCATGGCGAACGGAGTGGCGGAGAATTCCTGTTAGGGAGGGGAGAGTGCGTGGCACTTTGTTTTTTACCTCCTGGAAAAAGGACCATTTCCAGGTAAGTTGAAGGCGCGCTATAAAAGGTACTTGGTTCCTACTTTCCACACCAATTATATTTTTTGTTTTTCTTCTGAAACCCATGTAACGTGATACTTTCATCTTCGGAGTCACATGATAATTTAGCCATCCTTATTTCATAAGCTATTTTTTTGTGAACACTTTAATATTGGCTACTTTCACTCCTGTAAATGTACTTTCTTCTTATTGCCCTATCACGATCCATGCAATGGGAAAAGAAGGCCGGATAAAATATATCTAATTTGGGAGAAACAACATGAATTTTATATTTCCCTAAAGCTAGGGGCATTATTCAAAATTTATTTCCCTGGAGCTGATTTCGGAAAATCTTGCTGAGATCTCCTGCCCATGCTGCTGTAGTTCAAAACGCCTAATTGCAAATTAGAAAATAATAGGGGCAAAAAAATCAAACTCAGTAACTTTTTTGTGGTCAAAGACATTCGTTTAAAGGAGCAATGTCTTATTTATGTCATGATACTGCCTCGTCCCCAGGCGTCGCTCCTTGTTTGAGCGCGGACCATCAAGCCCCGCGCTCCCTGTTTTCTAGGCCTCGATTACCAGCCGCTGTTCGGGAAAATGAGCCCACGCTCATCCCCCGAAGGCAGGGAGGAACGAAGACCGGACTCGAGAGAGCGGCGGAAATCGAGAGAGTAGCCTGCGTAGCTGGCGGTCTTGTTGGCGCGCGATGCAAAATTCGTAAGCGGCGAAGCGCCGCGAGAGTCTGGGGCGGAGAGCGACTCTTGCGGCGTTGCCGTTCGCTGTCGCGGCTTCGCCGCTTACGAATTTTGCATCGGCGCGCCAACAAGACCGCCAGCTACGCAGGCTATCGAGAGAGCGGCGGAAATCGAGCCTACCTGTTTTCCCGCTCGTAACGCCGCCTGGGGACGAGGCAGGTCATGATATATAAAGTCATTTTTCAGATGTACAAAATTACCCTCAAATAGAAAGAAACCATAAAATGACAGTTTAGTAATATAGAAAAACCCAAAGAGGTACTAATAAACCACAACGAAACAAGGATGGCTAAGATTGGGGGAAGATTGAAACGGATTGTAAACGATGAACTTGAAATATTTAGGCTAAATTTAGGCTAAATTTTTCAAGTTGCGTCATCCGTGACGTAGCTCCTTTAAGATTTCGCTAGGTGCTCTATTGACTTTGCATATCTATTCTTGTCAGGTGTTATAGATTTGTTTGGCACAGCAGGAGGATTAATCGAGTTCAAAGCATCTCTTCTGGCATCTCGTGGATTTGCAGCCTTGGCTCTGGCCTACTTCGCGTACGAAGATCTGCCCAAGGTGCCGACGGAAGTAGAATTAGAATACTTTTTTCGAGGCCTGTGATTGGATGAATTGCGCACCCTGACGTCATGTCACGTGGTCTTGGATTGATGGGTGTTTCCAAAGGCTCGGAGGTGGCTCTTACAGTCGCGGCCATCGGAAAGAAATCAGCGCAGTGGTGGCCAATCTCCCCTGCGCATGCTATCGTGGGATTTCCGCTGAAATACAAAGGAACACCGACAGATTTTGTCAAATTTGAACCGGATCTTGTCAAACTCTCTAAAAATGGAGCGATGATCTTTAAAGAGTCATACCCGCCGGATGTGACGGATGCCCCGGGACGAACCGCTGCTATTCACGTGGAAAATATCCAGGAGAGATATTACTGATATGCGGGCTGATGACCAAAGTTGTATGGCGAGAAAATGGCGGGAAAAATCCAATCCAGGCTGCGAAAACACGGCAAGGGATCTTGTTGTACAGTCCGGTGCTATCCCGGTACGGGACATTTGATCGAGCCCCCTTATATGCCCCCGTGTCACAACTCCTATCATAAGACGTACAGAATGTGCGTGGAATGGGAGGGCAACCCCGCGAGCAAGCATTGGCTCAAGAAGATTCCTGCAACGTATTTTGAACTTTTTCTCAACCAAATTGTCATTGGCAAATCACAAGAGTCGTTTGTAGATTTTGCAACAAGATTCATGTGACGCAACATACTGACATATTCGTCTCTAAATGAAGCTAAACTGGAAGTATGTTAAGAAACATGGGCGTGAATTGTGTTAAGTAGTTTTGTAACGTTCGAAACCGCTCATGAGCTAAGAATTACAGGAACAATATATCTAAGTACTCTATTTCCCATGTGGGAAGAAGGAACTGATGATGTAGCCTCCTACGCAGACGCTCTTTGGGGCTCATCACGCAATCTTTCCCTCCCCCACTAACGTTAGTGGGGGAGGAAAGATTGCGTGACGAGCCCAAAGAGCGTCTGCGTAGGAGGCTACTGATGATGATGATGATGATGATGATGATGATGATGACGACGATGTGGTGATGATGATAATCATGATGATATCAAAGTTAATTAATTACTTTCGAGTACAACCACATACAATCGATCGAAATTAAATTAGGCTTATTTGGTTAGTATTACTGAGGTTATGACAAAGTTTAATATTGTATGAGGAATGGTATAGCCTGTGTAGGTGACGTTTCTTGTCGTTTAATGGAACAAGTTGCAAAGACGTGAGATGAAGAATGGAGAGTTGAAGAGTCATCTCCTTCCTGTAAATCCAAGATGGTGGACAATCTTTTGCATTGTTACCTCGATGCTGAATGTTCTTGGACCATTTTATAATCAGGCCAGTGTCGGTAGCACCATCCGTTTTTAAAGATCTAGATTTTGGCCCCTCCGTCTTGTGAGAAGCACGTCTCCCCGCCGGCGTGTGTGATAGGCGCAGAAAACTGAGAACGAGGCACGATCGTGAGGGGATTGGGAAGGCAGTCCTTAGCGTTCTCCACATCCCGCAAGATCGCCTTCACACTCGTTGGCCATCCCTTTAATTTTGTTTCCCATCGCTCGACCGACCCAATTTTTTTCAAAAAGTAAAAAAAAATACATAATTCATTGCCTGCGACCTTTTCTCGGGTGTTACCAAGCTTAAAATGCTTTGTTTATATCTTAAAATCATTCTGACATCTAAATCAGCCCAGTAATGACGTCTTCGAACACCTTTCAGAGTGATATCGGCTCGTTTCAAAATGGTGGTCACGGGGAAGATATAATCAAGGCTCGCTTGGAATTATTTATGTATAATTAGTTAATATTTCGTTTCTCGGCTTTTCTTTTCTTTTTTCTTTTTTTTACGTCCGACCGACCGAGCCACTTTCACGAGAGAGAGGGCTATGGGAAACAAAACATTTTATGGGGATGGCATTTTTTCGCGTTTCGCACAGTTTTCACGCAGTTTTCCACATTTCAATTCCCTACATTTTCTGTATCTGTCATGCAGCATATATAGTTTCGCTCATAATCATTTCTTTCACACGGTTCGCGCGTTCCTTCCACGATCCGAGGGGGGCACCCATGTAAAAATGACAGGAATTCTCTTCAGAAATTTTCAATGGAGCTCATTAAAAAGTACCTGACCTGTACCCCACTCTCGCTTTGTGTGCGTGGCTAAAATTCATTTTTTGTGTAATTACTTTGATCCCAACATAAATGGAAATAAATATATGTTATTTGCATTACGGCCTGGGTCGGTCCGTATTGAGAAATCTTGAGTACGGCCCGAGGCCGTAATAACGAGCATTCCCGGCAGATATAACCTGAGCATCATGCTGGGTGAAGGGTATGGGGGGGGGGGGGGGGGGGGGGGGGGGGGGGGGGGGGGGGGGGGGGGGAAGTGGAGAGGAGAGGAAGGCTTCTCGGACACAGAGGCATTCATCATTGACTCGTGTCGAGTCCAAATTCTGGACGTTGCGATGATTGGATAATACACAAAAGGCTCTTTATACTCTTTCTTTTTTCTGCTCTCATCGGAAATCTCTGAGAGAATAATAAAATAAAACAGCCCAGACAAACAAGCTTAAATTGCAGGTAAACATTTTATTCAAATAAACATTACAGCAAAACTTTTATTTTTTGTTCTCGATATTTGCTCTAAGAGCATCAGATACTCGTCCTTTCTTATTTCTTGCGGATTATTATTTACTGGGGTGCCCTTTCCCCACTCCCCTGGTCAGTTTTTCGACCGCGCTGAACATTTTATGCAGCATAAACAGAGTGCAACTCTGTTCATCCTACATCTGCTGACCGCCCGGTCGATTCGCGTGTTCGCGTGATGTGTCGCGTGATGTTGAGCAGCCAGCGACAGGTGTGATGTACTTTTATTCTTGGGCGAAATTCACTCTTAGACCGCTCACTCGACTACAGTTTTGTTTGAGTAGATCAAACCCCTGCGACAAGGTCATTCAACGTTGGATATCAGCCATGCCTACAAATATGTCGGCGAGCCCTCGGTCTTCACTTATGGACCGCAAGGTGAAGATATGCATATCAGGACTTGAAGCCGGACAAGCCGTTACTTTACATGCTTCAGTTGTGAGCGAGGCGAATGAAATATTCGAATCTCACGCACATTATGTTGCTAACAAAGAAGGTAACGTTGAGTTTGTGATTTGGGACAAGCACTCCCCCCCCCCCCCCCCCCCCCCCCCCCCCCCCCCCCCCCCCCCCCCCCCCCCATCTCGTACCCAGAGGTCAACAGTCTCCTCGGTCAGCGGTGGTACAATATATGTCCCCATACATGAAGTAACTACCGCCCAGGTTGGACTCTGGAGGAATGGAATAAATATCTTTTTTCCACTGCTCCAGAGTCTAACCTGGCAATGACCACCGCTGACCGAGGAGACCGTTGACTCTGGGTATGAGATTGCCACCCCCCCCCCCCCCCCGGAATTTTGCTGTTATCTAATTGACATCAGTGGCCAATCAATGAGGCATATATGACTTATCAACTGCTAAAAAATAAGCTTCTTTAATATATTCCCATGCACAGTTTATATTAATTATGACAACATGTTAGTGTTCTTGTATTCCAAATATGATACACGCCTAACCATTTTTTAAAATGCAAAATTTCTTCCAATACCCCCCCATAATAATAATATAATAATAATAAATATTACAAATAAAAGTAAGTCCAGCTGAAAATAAGCCCAGCATAAAAAAAACCCAGGGCTTATTTTCAGAATCTTATGGTATATTTATTAAATTATCTTGAAAAGTGTTTGTTGTTACACCATTCCAAAGGATTGATTGATAACGCAAGTGACATGTCGCATGGTGGCTCATTCACTGGGGTGGAGCAGATGGGATTCCTGTGGAGTATGATGCAAGCACCAGGCCAGAGAAAAGGAATTCGACTTGCAAAGAAAGATGTCACCAAGCCTTATACCATTCAACTGAATTGCTTTGATGGACATGTCTCGCCAGAGGATGGATTTGTGAATAGTTTAACAAAGAAAAGTTTACAGCCGATTACAAGTTCATCCCTGGAGAAGTTGTACATGGCTGATGGAGTGCAGAGAATTCCTGTTAGGGAGGGGAGGGTGCGTGGAAACATTGTTCTTACCTCCTGGAAGTGGACCATTTCCAGGTCAGTACATGTATATTGAAATGTAATGGTGAAGAAAAAGTTATTCAGAACACTGGATTGCAACCTAATTGCAGCACCTTACCCTTGGGTACCAGAGGTTTCTTTCTCACATGCATTCAGAACACTGGATTGCAACCTAATTGCAGCACCTTACCCTTGGGTACCAGAGGTTTCTTCCTCACATGCATGGGGTAGAGACTTGACCAGAATCGGAAACTGTGCAAGAAAAGCCTTTGGTACCCAGGGGAAGATGCGGTGGCCTAATGGTTAGCACGTTGGACAATGAATGGCTCGAACAGTCCAGGTTTGAGAGCTGGTGGGGGTTACTGCGTTATGCTCTTGGGTAAATACACATAATACTCTCACAGTGACTCTCTCCACCCAGGAGTATAAATGGGTACTGGCGAATTGTCAGGGCAACCTGTCAAAAATGCTGAGGGGTACCTGCGATGTACTTGCATCCCATCCAGGTGGAGTAGCAATACTCCTAGTCGGCTTCATGCTGGTAACTGCGCCAGCCTGATAAGCTACCTAGGTTTTAACCTTTTTCAACCCAGGGTAGCAGAACCTCAAGTGACATTTCAGACGACTGTGTGCTAAACACTAATGCTATTCTTGTTAATCTATGTTGATTAGGTGTCATTGATATGTTTGGAACAGCAGGAGGCTTAATTGAATTTAAAGCTTCTCTCCTTGCGTCGCATGGATTCGCAGCACTCGCCCTGGCGTACTTTGCATATGACGACTTACCAAAGTACCTGCCTTACTGTGAGCTGGAGTATTTCGAGGAAGCAGCTGACTGGTTTATAAAGCATCCTGCTGTCATCTCGCACGGAATTGGTGTTATGGGTGTTTCAAAAGGCGCAGAAATAGCTTTGATGATGGCTGTTCACAGAAAGGATGTTGTTAAAGCTATTGTACCAGTCTCTACTTCGTTGGTCATCTCAGCTACAGCATTCAAGCTCAGGGGACAGTTAACAGGTGTTTATTTTTGATGCCACTAAATCAAAACTGACTGCAGATGGCGCATTCACCTTCCGTGACTGTATACCTGTACATGAACTTGATAAAACTGGACCCTTCAGCAATAATCCCAGTGGAGAAAATCGACTGCCCAATGTTGATTATTTGCGGAGATGATGATCAAGATGTTTCAGCTGTTGAAATGGCGCAAGAAATTCACGCACGCATGAATTCCCACGGCAAGAGTGCTTTGTGTTCTGTTTTAAGTTATCCCGGCACAGGGCATCTTATTGAGCCTCCCTTTGCACCTCATTGTTATGCATCTTATCACAAGGGTTTTAAGACAACCTTTGCATGGGGAGGGAATGCAAAGGACCACTCACACGCTCAAGAAGATTCATGGCAGAAAATTGTGCAATTCTTTAGAAAGAATCCTTGGTCCAAGCCACAAAAGTCATCTTTAAAAATGCTAGAGGAATATTTATTGATTGTAAAGAACTTTGAATAACTATATATTTTCTAATAGCCAGTATCACAGGCAATTATGTGATAGTTGATGAGGCCGTAGGCCGAATCAACTACATGTATCACATCATAGAAATAGCGAATAACCTACCGGTAATTGTTTTAGTAAAAATCACAACATTGTCTAGTATTAACTCCAAATTCTCCTCCAAAACTTCGGAGAAACGAGAAGAAACCGCAATTTTGTAGACGACCTCCAGCCACTGCACACTAATGGTTGATAGTACTGTACGAGTAGCTCAGTCCAATCAGATAAATTTGTCTCATTTGCATTAGTATACCAGCAGATTTTTACTAATATTTTTTATAGCTCATCAGGATATTTTGTGTAATTCGAATCAATGGGTGTCCCAATGTGTATGACAACTGAAGAACATTGACATTCCATACTGTACACTCCACTGAGTACCAAATTCTCCAACTTGTTGTTGATGTCGAAGTTGGCCGTGACATGTTTTTGTTTTATATTGAAAAAAAAAAAAATGCCAGGTTTACAACAACATTAGGTTCAAGTTTTAAATTTGAGGAAGTACCGTAACAAGCACAATAATATTAAGACGGATTCCGCTCAACGTTCGAGCAATAAGTGCAAAAATTAATTACTAAAAAACTACTCATAGCACGGTAACATTTTGAATACTATGCGAAACATATCTCTTTAATTCACTTCTCCAAGTGACCCCGCAATTAAATTCTCAAGCATTCTCGAGAAAATTAATGTCAAACCTCGTAAAAAATGATAAAAACGCACGCCATTTTGTTTTGAACTGACGTGAAGCGTCTTTTTAATTAAAATATGTAATGACTTCTCTCGCGGGGTCAGCTTGGGAGCTAATTTATCGATAATTTCTTCTTAACTGTATTCAAAATGTTACCATGCTATGAGTATTTTTTTGGTAACTTAATTTTTTGCACTTTTTGTTCAAATGTCCAGCGGAAATCGTCTTAATTTCTTCACGCCCTTTCCATTATTTTCTAGGATAATGGTCATAATTTTAGTGGGGGGTATAGTTTGGCTCGATTACCAGCCGCTGTTCGGGAAAATGAGACCATGCTCATCCCCCGGGAGGTGAACAAAGACCGGACTCGAGAGAGTGGCGGAAATTGAGCCTAGTAGATAGTGGGAGTTGCTATTGGTCATCTGACCATGCCAATAAATTATATTAATTTATAAATTGTGCTAGTTGAAAACTGCAAATCAACATTTTGTGAATCAGTGTATGATGCTTACAAATAAACATTGTTCAACATTTTGTGCGAAGTTTGGGAGACCCTAACCAGCAGTTTCTCAGGACATGTGGGGGTTCCAAAGCACTGAATTTCATTCCTTTGAGCATTAAAAGTCTGCATAGCTGGTGATTTTGTTAGCGTGTGATGGCGAAATATGTGAAACTTGTTGCAAACCCATGAAAGTGAGCGGCATTCGCCCATTCCTCTCTCGCTTTTGTGGCTTTGCCACTGACAGATTTTTTTCCCGTTTGGGATTAGCCACAGATCGCATCCGTGTAGGAGCTTCCTTTCGGCTTAGGCCTGTACCCATCATACTGCTGTCTTCCCACATGACGAAATCCCCATTTGGGACATGGCAGGTCGTTCCGAGGCTGCCTCGTCCCGTCGCACACAAGCATGCACAGTGCGGTGTGCACTCACCCGCCCAGCTTCCTTGCGCTTCCCACTCGGTCTAGAAAAGCCTGTGGAGGAGGCAGGTTCTGAGGTAACTTCCCGTTTCCGTAAACAGCAGATTTTTTACAGGGCGGGGTGATTAGCCCCACACCTAACCCCAACCTAGCCTGCTCCAGGCGTTCAGACAGTGGGGAAGCGATGCGAAAAGATGTGCGAAGAGTAACACCTGGAACAGGCTACCCCCAACCTGGAGGGGCTGTCCTTTGTCAGGTTTCTCACCCTTGACCACTCCGGCATGGTTGAACCTACCAGGGGCAACACCCCCGCCGGCATAGCTATTGGGATCATCAAGACACACAAGCTTCACGAACACAACAAGGTGACAATCCTGCATGAAGCAAATGCCAGCTACGTGACGTGATGTAACTACTGGGCAGTTAACACAAGCTGTTCATTAATGCACTGTTTTTGCTGATTTGGAGAATTAGTCACTTGGTGTAATAAAAAGCTCATAGAATTCATTGAAGTTTCCTTACAGTGAAGATCCCAGTAACGTTGCCACTCTGCAAAGTTTTTGATTAATTTTTGACAACATTCTGATGGGTTTTGTTTCAACTGGCCAATGCAAGAACTATGAGAGGTGGAGGTGTCACGTTCGTGTTCTGATAATATTGACATCTCCACCTCCCACAATTCTTGCAATTTGATTTGCTGGTTTAATGGGAGCCATCAGAAAGTTATAAAAAGATGTAAAAAATTATTCAAAAACCTTGTCGAGCGGCAACGGTAGGGCGCTCTTCACTGTAAATGCTTTTGACATATTGGGCTCAGATGAATCCAACAAGTGTATAATTTATGGGTACTGTTTGCAAGTCTAATGAAAATAGTAAAAGGGAAAGGTGTTGTAAACTTAAAAACAATGATAGAAAAATGTAATGCAAATTTGACATTAATAAAAGAGAAGATTTTCAAAGTGATTTGAGCACACAGAAGAATACCTTTCCCTGGCTCAAACAGTACTGTGTGCCATTTACACATAGACTGTTCACAGCCTCTATTTTCTCAAATCGTTGTACCTGCGAGCGAACTGGAACTGAGCGTTCGCCCGCTCGCTTCCGCTCGCTGTTAGCGTCGAGAAAATAGAGAGGCTGTGAACAGTCTATTTACACAAAGACAACAAGACAAACCATTTTAATCACTTTATATTTTAATAAGTAATACAAGGATCAAGCGCTTGAAATTGAATGACAGCTGTCCATCACTGAGAAGAAAAACAAAGGAAACAATAAGACTTAACACATTTGTCCAATGGACTATAGTCGGAAATGATACATTGTGAAAGCCTTTGCATGGGGGGGGGAGGAGGATAGACAAGGAAAGGGAGGGTGTGAGTGCTATTTCAATGTAGAACCAACATACAAAAAAGCTGCAGTGCTGGTTAACCCTTTCATTC
Source organism: Desmophyllum pertusum (assembly GCA_029204205.1). Classification (NCBI taxonomy): domain Eukaryota; kingdom Metazoa; phylum Cnidaria; class Anthozoa; order Scleractinia; family Caryophylliidae; genus Desmophyllum; species Desmophyllum pertusum. Next base: position 555,002 of record MU825402.1, read on the forward strand.
CCAGAGTCAATCCTCAAGTCAATAAAAATGTGGTTGTACCCTTTGAGTCTGTGGATGAAACCTTAGTGTGTGACCATTCAAATAAAAAGCTACTGAGCAGTATCTCCTTTTTTGTCAGTTTTTTAAACTTACATGTAGCACTCTTGGGAGTGAAATATTCTGGATTAATCAAATTTAGGGTATTTGAATTCATAAGGTGTTTACACAACACAGCTAATCAGATTCAAATCTGGAAGCTTTTTTCGAGTACTGGTATACGCATACAGTGTACATCAGTCTAAAGTCTGGGCCAAATGAGGATGAGAGTTGATGTGAGAGTTTACTTCAATTCTCATTGACTATCGCCACCTCGGGCCAAGCAAGAGCGAGAGTCATCAACGGCTCTCATGAAAGGTTCATTAAATTCGATGACAGGGCATGAGAATTGATGAGATTTACTCTCAGAGAGTGCAAGAGAGTTTCAGGCCAAATGAGAGCAGAGTTTGAACTCACATCCTTGTTTGGACCTCGAGCTTTAGTAAAAAGAGGTTATTCAGCGGAAAGTTGTGTAATAGGGCTGGGTATTTGTACGAGTCAGTTTTTTTTTCCGAGCCTTAAGGCGAAAAAAAATAAACATTGACGAGAAAAAATTCCCAGCCGTATTACACAAGTTTCCGCTGAATAAATAGTTTATTATACGACATAATTCTTTCCTAAAATATAGGCTTTCAACAGTGTTTTCTGAAGCGCATGGTCAGGGGCACTAAGATGAGTGTAATACAGTCTCATATTTGCATTCGTTTTGGTGCGTATTCACACTCTAAAATGCTATGTCGTATAATAATTGACTAGTAGTTTATCTATGAACTGTATGTTAAACATGGGAGGTAAATAAGTTTGAAATCCAAGCACATCAACAGCACAAACCTTTTTCCTGCTGATCCAACTTTCGATTTCTTTGTACCTCGCACTTTCTTCATTCGGTTCTTCTTTTCCTTTCGCTGTTTCCGTGAGGTCTTTGGCCTTTCATAAAGACCATGCTGGAGATGTAACACAAGGACAATAGGTTAGTTCAAGGAAACATGAAAAAATGGTGGAGGCCCGAATATTTTTCGGCCCTCCACCTTAATTTAAGGCCCAAAGTGATGGAAAATTTTTCGGGCCCCCACCTTATAAACAGGTCTGGATCCGCCACTGATACGTACTAGTGTTATGCAATGTGGTACTGATATACAGTGGAACCCGTTAATACGCGACACCCAAAGGGACATGAAAAAGTGTCCGTATTATCTGGGTGTCCGTATTAAGCAGGCTGATATAAGAGAAAATATGTGTAGTCGGGACAAACAAAACTGTCCATAATAAGCGGGTGTCCGTATTAACGAGTGTACCATGAAATTTCCCACGAGTGACGTCTTGATTTTTCAGTATACATGTACACATGAGCCTACATGTTACATATAAAAGAACAATTAAAGGAGCTATGGATATTGTAATGTACAAAATTACCTTCAAATTAAAAGAAACATAAAAATAATAGTGTATAAGGTAGAAAAAAAACCAAAGATGTAATAAGAAAGCATAAAGGAATATAACAGATGGTCCTGGGGGGGGGGGGGGGGGGGGTACTCCTATATATTATACAGGGATGGTGTGGTTCACATAAATAGGGTATGGGTCATGCTGTCATACACACAGGGACGTACAGCTGTACATGGGTGCCCTTCAGTTACGAGGAAATATTTTTAATGACATTTTCTGCAGGCCCGGTTGCCATCCGAGCTAGTGTCTGACAAAAACAATTACTGTCAGGAATCAAATACTCAAATAAACACCTACAGTTTGTCTTTTGTAAAATTCATGCCATAAACAGGGTAGAGGAAATACATGTACATGTAACATATTTGCAGAAATAGACCAGTTCACAGGTTTTTCTGCCATTTTTTGAGGTGAAAGTTTTGTGTATTTTATCGCTGCAGGTACTCACAAGTAATCAAAACAAGTTAAATCCTAAATAGAGCACAGATTTTTTATACTTACTCTGGTTAAGCGATACTTTGGTTTCAAATTTTTTTGCGAAATCCAGGGAGTCGTATATCAGTGCAAAGCCTGTACTTCTCCCACCACCATAAGCGGTTTTAAAACCAAAGCAGAAAATGACATCTGCTGTTGTTTTATACACCTTGGCTAACTTCTCACGGATTTCAGCCTTTGAAACATTAGGCCTTCCAGGATGAAGAACATCGACCACCTAAAAAGAAAACAATTTCAAAAATGATTTAGCACTACATGTACATGAATGGTTAAGGAATAGGAAGATGTTGTAGTACTGTAAATTTCAGTGATTCTACACAACAAAACTTGAACAAGAAGACTATCGAGCAAAGCACCAGGTTAAAGCAAACTTGATCTGATCCTAATGAAACGCGTAATCATAGAGGTGAACCCGAGTACATATAAATTATCAAATTTAGCCGAGCGGCCAAAATACAATAAAATTTAACACAAGTTCACGAGAATCAACAAGAGTTGTCGAGAGTGCATGAGAGTTTCAGGACAAACATTTGAACTCTTGTCAACTGTCGATTTGTCCCGGGCTTATGGTGTTTATATGTGAAAATTCGTACCGGTGCGAGTTCCATACCGGTATGACCAGGTGATTTCATGCCGCGTTTACATGAAGGGACATTTTTCCTCATCCCACATCCAATGCAACGCCATCTTGGATTGGATGACCAAAACTACACATGCGCTACCCGTTCCAGTCTACCAGGAGACTGATTTCATATTGAAACGAGTGGTCGTTCATCGTTTATGATTTCATACTGAAACGAGTGGTCATTCATCGTTTACATGATACTGGTGAGAGTTTTCGTACCGGAATGAAAATCTCAACCAGGTACAGTGACTGGGGTGAGCTCACACAGTATGACTCGTTCTGGTATGAGTCATGTAAACGAATACAGAGCCAGAAAAGGGAACCAGGATGAACTCGTACCAGTATGATTGTCGTACCAGTAACATGTAAACACCCATTATGAGCCATCGAGCCAGCTCCAGTGTATATGATCAGTGTATAAACCCTCACAAAATATTGTCAAGACTGACAGGTTTTTAATGGAAAGGATTTCCTATTTTCTATCGAAACATTAGTTAGATATCCTGTCTAAATGACAAAAAACTACAGTCATTGTGTATATTACCATTTGCTTGCGTTGAAGCAGGCGGTTTGTGAGGAACTTTCGAGTCCTGATTGTTGCTGTGCCGTCCGCCTGTGTGTAACAACAAAAAACGTGACCCATCAGAATTATTTACTTCCAAACTCGATCTTCATTTATAAGACGTATTATAAGCATTCACATTTAAAAGAGAAAGGACACTGCTGTATTCGTAAAATATAAATCGTAATAAATGAATTTTTGTGTCTTAAAAAATCATGAAATCAGCATTCACGAACGATCCATGTTAGCGAACTTCAAAGACTTCGTAATTACATTTCGTCCATAGAAAGTTTCAAAAACAAGTTTTGTTCTATTCTATGGGTATTTCTTATTTATTATGTTCAACGATAATCAAACAGTATAGTCGGATGCAACAGTATTGCTCGGATTACAATCTTCACTTCGCATCAAAACTCACCATTTTGCAAAGAGGACCAGATAAGAGGACGGAAGCGAGGCTGAGAACGAGCTTTGTAACCTGGTCTTCTTTTTCAAAGATGGCGGACAACGTGCGCTCTGTTTCTTCTGGTAAAAAACGTTTTAACCAAACGCTTTCGAAACGCACAGACAGGATAAAGGCACAAAAGCGAAAAAGAAGAAGAAGAAATCATCAAAGACACCAATCGTGGAAATCAGTTCAAGGAAAGATCGGAGAATCATAACTGAATATCACACTTTGAACAAGAGAATCGATTCAGTGCGCAGAAATCCATCAATTCAAATGGAAGACAAAGCTTCTCAAATTGCGACACTCGAGGCGAAAAAAGAAAAAATTGGGGGCATAAATGCTTATCAAAAGGCATCAAAGCTTGGAGAAGCTCGCCATGGAAGTTTCAACTCGGCAAAGTGGATTCTAAAGCAGATGAGAGCTTTAAAAAAATTACCCAACACAACCGAAGGTACAGAAGAAAAACTGCCAAAACTAAGACTGCTTGACGTTGGTGCTCTTGACAACAACTACAAAAAGCACGTAAAATGGATTCAGTGCAAGCCCATTGACTTAAATCCTCAAAGTAGCGCAGTTTTAAAGGCAGATTTTTTAAAACTTGATAGCAAGGAAGAGTTTGATGTTGTGGTTTTGAGCTTGGTTGTCAACTTTGAGGGAGACATTCGTAAACGAGGAGATATGCTCCGTAAAATGTCAAGAACTCATAGTGGATCAAGGTTACGTGTTTTATTGTTCTGCCGCTTCCTTGTTTGAAAAATTCACGCTATTTAAATGAAGGGCTTTTTGTATCCATGATGAAAAGTCTTGGGTTTGATGATTGTTCCCGCCATAATAGCACAAAATTGAGTTTTTTCATGTTCAGAAAAACTAGGCAAGTTCAGGACAAATCATTTCCTAAGACAGTCTTAAGAAAAGGTGGAAACCATAACAACTTTGCAATTGTGCTCTGAGAAAGATGAATAGTTTTGTACTAGGAGGGGAGGTGAATGGTAAATTTGAGACTTTGTGAGACGGCAAGACTAGCGTTTTAAATCTGCGAGCCCAAGACTTTTTGAATTTTAGATTGTGAGAGTGAGATCAAGACTCCAAATCCATTCTGCAATAATAGACTGTGAGACATACAGAACCGCTCAAAAACGAGACTACGAGACCCGTGAAATTCAACTAAAATGTTGCAAGACCCATCTTTTTATAAAGACCATTCGCCACCCCTACTAGAGTGAGCAGTGGAAATCAAGACTAACTTTTTAGAGGATCATGACTAATTGGGATAAGCATGGCATGAAATACTGAGTCTTTGTATAATTATGAAAACAAATGCAATGTCAAATAATTTCTGTAGAATTTTAATTGACGTATTCTCAGTACATAAACTCAAGATATTTAGCAAAAAAAGTTTGAGATCAAATTTGAGAATGTGGAGGTGTCAGTAATAATTATTCGCTTCTGTTTTTCCAAGCATGTGATTGTAAATTTTCCCTATTACAACCAATGTATCAGTAGCAGATCCAGGGGAGGGTCCAGGGGGTCTGCCTTTTTTTTACTGATTTCCTAGTAATTAAAACAGTTTTGAAACTGAAGGATTGCAATACTACAGTCAAACCCCTATATTAGCGGCCACCTATTAAGCAGCCACCCCCTATTAAGCGGCCAGTTATCAAAGTCCCAATAGCCTATGAGTAGGCTAAGAAAACTGCAAGCCTGGCGAAGCCTGGGAGAGAGAGAAAGAGGCGACGGAGGCTCCGTTCGACACTCGCTCGATTGTCACTTGAAATCGGAAACCAGAACTGGCGAAAGTTTATCTGCAGTTAGAACGGCATTTGGAAGCCGAAAAAACAACCAGAGGGAACATACGTTATCCGAGATTACACTGGTGGAAGTTTTGAGGCGATTTTGAGCATTTTAACGGAATTTATCGATCTTCGAGTGATTGGATTTGAAAATTTACCCTCATCCGGTTTCCTGCCTTCCCTAAAATATTAAGCAAAACTATTAAAAACTCGCCGAAATCGCCTCAAATCGGCCTGAGAAGCTGACAAACTAAAATAATACAACACAGCAACAGGGTAAGTCAGTTTTTATTCACAAAACATTCGATTTTATATCTTCTAAAACATGACGTTAATAAATGTGGATAAATCAGTAAATTACTACTACTACAGGTCTACTACTACGTTCCCATATAAACCCTTATAAATCGAGTCTTTGTAACACAATTTATACCGTGACGGTGTTCTCTTATCTTTAGCTTGGGCGGCCTGTGATACAACGTAGATTTTTTAAGTTTTTTGAGTACTGTATTTCAACTGGCAAACCAGTCTTCTCCAGGTACAATGAGGAAAATTTACATTGTAATAATTAGATTATGAGCTCGAGATTTCTATGATGTGATATAAGGCAGGGGTTTCATTAATTTTTGAAGTAAGCGGCTTACCATGGTGGAATAGGCGGCTGTGACCATTAAAGGGGCCGCAAGGCCCCTTTATACTAGGGGGTATGGGGCATGCCCCCTCCCAGAAAAATTTTGGAAATGTAGAAGCGCGGAAATGCAATTTCCAGCATTCTGGGAGTCAAATCTAATGCTGATATATGACAATTTTTATCGATCACAGTAGATCTCAGGTATTTTAAACGATCCTGCGATTATTCTATATAAAGTTTGGAGTTTAAAGACTTCCACTCTTACAGTCGTTGTTTCTTTCTTTCATAAATTTTATAAGTAAACTCGCAGAAGGCCAGAAGGCTTGATTAGTAAGCGGCGGCAAGAGGCAACGTAGGCGGCGGTAGAACCGCCGGTAGCCGGCTTCTAATGAAACCCCTGATGAGGCCGCAGGCCGAATCAACTATCACATCATAGAAATTGAAAGCGAATAAATATTGTTTTAGTAAAAATCATAACAATTGTCTAGTATTAACTCTAAATCTTCTTCCGAAACTTCGGAGAAACGAGAAGAAACCGCAATTTTGTAGACGACCTCCAGCCACTGCACACTAATGGCTGATAGTGTACGAGTAGCTCAGCCAATCAGATTGTCTCATTTGCATTAGTATACTAGTAGAGTTTTACTAATACGTGTTATATAGTAGCTACTAACAATTTTTGCGCAATAATAACTTTGTCCGCGCATGCGACTTCTATAGCTCGCGCTCCTCGCGTCATGCACAAATCGTATACATGTATATAACATTGTCTGTGCTTACGATTTGTCGTAGGGATTTAAAAACATGTTTCAAAAAATCTTACGACATTAATTTGTTCGTGTCGTACCCCGGGGGGGGGGTACTCAAAAAAGTTTTATACGGGGAGGCTCCGCCCAGAGGTCCAACCCCTTACCCTTTCATATACCATTTTTCACAGAAAAGGTACCCTTTCATATACCTTCCATAGAAAATGGTACCCCTTTCATATACCTTCCATAGAAAATTATGAAAATGGTACCCCTTTCACATACCTACAGTAGAAGCACTGCATCCCTTTTCTATACCCTTGTAATGAACTTAATGAACAATATATATCACCAGAAATCATCAAGCATTACCAGATGTTAACCAAACAATAATATCATTTACTCGTGAAATCCCTACCCTTTCATATACTTCAACTCATGAAATCCCTACCCTTTCATATACTTCAACTCGTGAAATCCCTACCCTTTCACATACCTCGAGCCTAAAAAAGGACCCCTTTCGGGCGGAGCCCCCGTATAGTCCATTATAGGGAGTACCCCCCCCCCCCCCCCCCGGGTGTCGTACGCGATAATCGTAAGCAAGTTGTAGCTTTCTTTGATTTACACGAAACAGTTCGTGTCAGCTTCACTAGGGGAAGCGACTTTTACATGATTGTACAGTGTGCATGTAATAGAGATATGCTTTTAATAGATTAGGAGACTCTACACCAAAAACTCTGCCTTGTCCCCAGGCGTCGCTCCTTGGTCGGGCGCGGTGCGCGTGGAGTTGTGGAACTGATGCAGACGAGAAAGTTTCGCGTTTCGCCCCTTCCCATCAAGCCCCGCGCTCCCTGTTTTCTCGAGACGAAATGCAACGGCTTGGGAACGAGGCAGTAAAAAAACACGTATCACGTGCTCAGATGTTCTAATCGCATGTTAAGTCAAAACCAATCGCAACGTACGTTACTTCGTGCCTCTGTTTCAAAATGAGTCTGCTGAACAAGGTTTATACGTGACCTCGTTTTGAAACAGAGCCAAAGATAACTCGTAATTCACAATGTCTATCGCCCGCTGTTCTGTAGCCTTACCGTGTGGCGCTAAATTTTTGCGGGAGTTGAATTTCGCGGATTGGCGTTTGTGTGTTTTTGCGGTATCTCATATTTGCGTTAAGCAGAGACTGATAGTTACATTTTTGTACTTGTTTTTCGTGCAGGAAATTCTAGTTTTGCAATTTTCAGCAAGTCGCCTACAACGGGAATCTGACGCATGTTCATTACACGTAATATTTTCGAAATACAGGTAAAACAACGTTAACGAACAGTTTTAAAACACGTTAATCAGGGTTACAGCAACATCTTGTTCTAAGTAACGATAACAGAGCGTGACTAATATTTATAGTGGAGTAAATTTTGGCGGAAAAAACGTTCGGGGAATAATTTTTTTGGCGGATCATGAAAAGAAAGCCGCAAAAATTAGATCCCGCCAAAATTTAGTGCCACACGGTATATTGAGAAAGAGTTTAGTTATAACAATTACAAGGTTATTTAGAAAACATTGTAGTTTCGTACAGTGTTCATGCGTCACTCCTTGGTCGGGCGCGGTGCGCGTGGAGTTGTGGGACTGATACAGACTGGCGCCCCGCGCTCCTTGTTTTCCCGCTCTTTATCAACAAACTGCAACGGCGCGTGCCAGCTGGGGAATACACAGAACGTCTCATATAAGTGTATGCCACTGTGCCACAGGGTTACGTGGCGAACAAAATCATATCATTCCAGTGAGACAGCCCCTGACCAGTAGAATACATGTACGGTCCCACGACTGCTCGACCAATCAGCTTCTTTGATCCTCGAGCCTCGGTACCGTGTACACTGATAACATGAAGCTGACGCGATCGAGGCACGTGGGGAGAATGGTGAAGACAAATGCTTCGTTGTACACCGGATGTGTAGTTCTCTTGTTGGTGACTGTTTTTCGCTTTTTCAAGTTTTTTCCTCCCATTATCATGGATACTTTGACGTATGGATCTGAAAAATTATACATGTTTAGCATCAATTCGGATTCCTTAGTATTGCACTACACATCAATCTCGTTCCCAGAGTCCTCGTTACCTTGTCCAGCGGTGGAGCGGCCAACAAGGACCTGTGGGATAAAGCGATCCGCCTGACTTGCGCAGTAAGACCGGAAGTCCAAGAATCTTGGCGTCCGTTAGTTGAAACATGGGGTCGAACACATGCGCAGTAGAGCCGGAAGTCCTAGAATCCGGTCATGGCGGATCGCTTTATCCCGGAGGTCCTTGTTGGCCGCTCCACCGCTGGACAAGGGTAACGAGGACTCTGGGAACGAGATTGACTGCACATAAGCGCGGGCACATTAAAAACATGGCGACTTTTTTCATTGTGGCTATGCTCGCCAGAGAGATAAATGATCATTTTCTCGTAAACGGGCATGGTGACCTATCATCTGTTTTTCGAATATTTTAAGTCTAGTGATCATCCTCTTTCTTTACAAGGAGTGAGACCAATTCCTATTGCAGAAAAATTAATAATCACTGGAAACGTGAAAAAATACGTGTTTTTGGTTGATTTTTTTGATTTTATGGAGTATTTTTAGTCGATTACATCTCTTTCGCTGTAATGGTAACCTATTCCAGAAAGAAAGCATTTTTGTTTTCATTGAAAACGTAAAAAAAATATTTCATTTTCATTTTCATCTTCTGTCTGTTTTCACATCACTCACCTATATCTGCGCCTTCTCCATTTAACTTCAAATCTTTAGCTTTGAGAACGGCTACTGTAAGTCTACATGAAGTAGGAAGAAATTGAAGGGAAAACAGCAATTCCCCCTTATCCACTCCATTCTGTGCGAGGAAGCAAAATTCAAACAATGTTACGAGGCGGATTGAAGCAAATAGCTACCCCAGACTACTTTGAATGAATGTTATACGTCGGTGCTTTTTCCTGGCATGCACCTTGCTATCTAACCATACTTGCTTCCTGCCTAGTCACCAGGCGTCGCTCCTTGGTCGGGCGCGGTGCGCGTGGAGTTGTGGGATTGATGCAGAGGAGAAGGTGGACATTTCGCTACCTTACCATCTAGCCCCGCCCTCCTTGTTTTCCTGATCTTTACCGACAAAATGTAACGGCGCCTGGGTACAAGGCATCATTGCTTTTTCAATCAGCGCAAATGAGAATAAGGCTGATATTTTATCTGCTTACTGGTCACTATTAACTTTAAGGGGGGACTTAACATAAATTCTAATGAAATTTTAAGAGGTTTAAAGAAGGGTTGGAAGAAAGAAAATAATTTTTGGAACACCAACAGACAGTTGATACCCACGCGGGTGCTCTTGCGTGGTTATCAACTGTCGTCAATTGTCAATCTACTAATTTTTAACTTCAAATTCTAATTTTAAAACTACATTAAATCTTCAATATTTCTTATTTCCCTGAATTTTACAACTCCTTTGAGAAAAAACTATTTCCTCCCCAAAATACCCCAAAAATCACCCAAAAAATTTACAAAACACCCCATAACATAGATTCATGGGATGAGTGGAGAGTTTTTGGATTGCTTGAAACGCGAACGAGATATTTCCATTAAACCCATGTTAAGTGGCGGAAAAATGGCATTCAGGTAGAATCCCGCCTTAAGCGGCTTTTAAAGTGATAAACCAAAATAATTCAGAAATAGTGCTAACTTTCCACATGCATTTCACGAGTATCGCATAATTTCAAGAAATCTGGGTCAATTCTGTAATTTTGCAAAGCTCTAAAGAGAAAACAAGATTTACGCCAAAACGAGGCTAAAGTACGCGTAGCGTACTTTACGCCTCCCACATGGGAGGGAAATTCTAAGACGGGACATATATATATGTAAATGAACACAACTAGTGTTTATGAGCCACCATGCGGGAGGACCGGTATGGGTGGGAACTCTGCAGAGACTCTGCTCCGCAATCCTACAGCCCGTGAGGGGGTAGGGGAGCAGAGATGGGGGCACATTTTTTCGAAATTTTTTTTCACATTTTTCCATGTTTATAACTATAGTGAAATCAGCGCATTTTCACTTGATTTGCTTTCTTATGAATCAAGTTGGCTATGTATTTTCGGTTTAAATCTAGTATATTCTGATAAATACATGTCCTTAACCTGCTACAATCCTCATTTACAAAAACCGAGAATTAGCGAATCAAGCAAACGTAGAAATGATATCGTGTTTTGTCGGTAAAAATCAATTCTACGGTATATTGGTTATATACAACCTCCCCGTCTCCCCCTTCCCCCTCCCCACCTTCCCCTCCCCCTTCTCTCTCACGCTTCATGGGGCGGGGAAGAAGAGAGGCTCTGGGAACGAGGCTGCATCGGTTCGAGGTTCTCATTTTCACCGTCAAGTGACAAACGAGAATAATTTTTACCTCCAACCGTTAAAGCAGAGGGCTATAAATGGATACAAATTAAACTGAAAGCAGAATAAACTTGAATAAGGAGCAAATATCTAAGTCCACGCCGGAATATTGTAAATCATATATAATACCCGTTGTATCAGCTTCTCTCTTCTCATAAGCGGACAGCTTAGAATATCCTAAATTAAATCATTGACCGGCAAAACATGATTTCTGGTCCGTCAACTTGAGAGTTGCACGTGGTCAGCGTGTCTGTAAGTAAGCTCGCTCAATGGCGATTTAGGAGAAATCCGCTGAATGCGGTGAGTGCAGGCGCAAAAGAAGAGCCGGTCGTCTTTTGCGCCTGCACTCACCACATTCAGCGGATTTCTCCTAAAACGCCATTGATTCGGAGGACAGAGTAGCTAACCAACCTTCAAATCTTCGTTGATGATATCGACCCAGATCTCTCCCGTCCCTTGAGGTGACGTCAACACATTCACGCCTTTAAGAGGATACGTCACGTGACCAATGACCTGTTGACGGGAAAATCGGTCGAATTCGCAGACCGTAAACTCCAGCGCTCTGTTCGGCAAGTCTTCGGGTGAAACCATGAATACAAAATCTTGGAAGAATTGTGGATTTGACGTCCTGCGCAGTACTCTTGACTGAACTTTACGTTTCTTGTCCGGTAGAAGAAAGATTTTAACGTAGGGTGTTACGGTGACATTTTCTCCTATTGGAGTTAGGCGAGTGGCGCGAAGGAGACATACCATCAGTTGTTCACTGAGCGTGTCATAGCTTAAAGAGAAGCACAGTCTAGCTGAGCCCGTGAATGGAGATCCTTCCTCCTTCTCTTCTTCTCTAAAGAAGGGAAAACAATGCACATGATTGCAGGATTGATTTTGATATGTATTCTAGCTGTCATTATTCTGTTGTTTCCAATGATAATTAAGCTCTATCTCCAGTTTTTGTTTGAGTCCGGGTTTTATATTCCTCTCTGTGGTGTGCGCGGAGGAACGCTGGCGCGCCAAACGGCTGGAGATAGAACCTAAACGATAACAGACCTATTTAACTACCCTTGATGTTTTTCCTTTTCAAATCACGTGAATTCACGATCTCTTGATTCTTGCGTGCTGCTTCTTTATGTAATATATCAAACACGAGAGACAGTGTTTCCTCCGATTTCCAAACATCGAGAAAAGAGTTGAAAATACGACGCCGCATCAGAGTATTATTGACGAAATTCGAGGTATTTGGAAACACTGTCTCGAGTGTTTGATATATTTTCTCAATCGAAACAAAACTAAGGAGTAAATGGAGAAATATAATCGTAAAATATATGCTAATCTATCCCAGGAGAAGATAATCTATTTTATGACGCGTATAGACCAATCACGCGCGGTAAAAAAAATATTTGATGGATTATAACCGATGATAAAGATATTGGTACAATGTACATAATCTACTCACAATACCTATAAATTTCAGGATCCAGAGGAGAATGTTGCTCTGGCTCGTCCTGTTCTTGTTGTGGATATCTCGTTTGTGTTGTAATCGTGAACGCGTCCATTTTGGGTGGTGGGATTTTGAATGACACGTAAGGTACCATTTTTTCTGGCTTCTTGTCGTGTTTACACCGGCAACGCGCGCGACACACGACAAGAATGACAATCACGCCAAGAATTATTCCACCGCCCACAGCTGCGAGTATAAACACTGAAAAGAACAAAAACATATACTATCGTGAACAACGTTTTTTTGTATCCATTACATTACTCATCCCAGTTCAGGAGCCCTGTCCCAGTGTCCCAGATATAGAGTGATTTTTAATTGAGTGTCGTAGAACCAAAACCAAAGCAATTATAATGGCCAATCACAAGACACGTAAACAACACAATGAACCAATGAGAGCTCGAAGCCAATGCACGTAAACGCCATGCGCGGGAAAGTAGCGATTGGTTGGTTTGAGTCACGTAAGTGGCGCGAGACGGCGAACTGAAATTCCCATTTTATTTTATTCTTTTTTATTTACAGTACTTTTTTAACTGTTTGAAAGGAAGAATCGTTATACCATGATGCTTAATCAGAAAACAAAGACATCACCAATTCGTATTTCCGGATATGTGGATTACGAGAAAACCGAGAAGTTGTTTTGTTCTCAAGAGCGCTTTCCGAGTGATTTTTGAACAAGGAAAAACAAAAGTCGAAAATACTGTTAACAAGAAGTTTAACTTGCTACGTGTCATTTGGAAAGCCAAATCGTACCGTACGTGAAATCCGCGAAAACTTGCTCCCAGCGGTAAAGTCTGAAATACATATTCGCGAAAATATATGTTCCCGCGAAACGCAAAAATGGGCAATCCGCGAAATTAAACTCCCGCGAAAAAGTTCATGCCACACGAGTCACATGTTCAACAGCTTGGAGTTTTGGTACAACGGGCATATGGAGAAATTATGTAAGTCGTAAAGCCTCTTCGTTTGCAGTACATAACAACAGCGATCGATAGCAGGCTTACGAGAAACAACTTTCACAGACAGCACAGTCATGGCTGAAAACGGATGACACTCATTGATTTCAGAATTAACATTGAATTGTGTAAACTGTATTTTTTTAAATTTATACTCTTTTAGTCAGTGCTGGTGTCAATTATCACGAATGAGAAGATTTCTGTAGCACTCTATATACCAATGCCAGTAAAATATATTAATCTACGTTTTGGAGCTTCATACTCCTAAAGACGGTGATAGGAACAGACAGTTAAATATCACATCTCCCTAATTTTAAACAGTATTTTTTCTCCCTCTTCCCTTGATGTCGTTTCTCCCTTACACCCTAATTTATTTAGCCGTTTCTCCCTTACTCCCTAATTTATTTAGTCGGTTTCTCCAGCTCCCCCGTAAACCGTTCCTCTTCCCTCCCTAAACGCCGACACATGGTAATGAGTGTATCACTATTTTTTCACGTCGAGTACAAAGTGGGAACTAAACCTTCAATATAGCCGGTTTACGACGAACAAAGAAAGAAAAATGTGCGTTGATTGAACAGACTCAGTTGAACCTAAAGGTCCGATTAAACGGTGTCAACATTCTCTCAACACATTTGTTGAGTAATGTTGAGAGATGTTGAGGCCATCCTTGTCAAACGGCTGATTTCGAGAACAAAAGAAATGCTGAGAAGATGTTGAGACAAAGGGTTGTCAAACGGCCTCAACATTGGCTCTCAACAAATGTTGAGCGAATGTTGAGAGAAATGTTGAGACCGGTTAATCGGGCCTTAAAATTGCAGCCTGAGCACTTCTCATTTTATCTCGCCAAAGTTCATTTGATTATTGTGAACTGAGTTATTTGGCTTGTCTCCATCATAGAGATAACGTTCACCAGTATTGGCACTAACACATCTGAACTGACGCCGGATGTCTGCTAGTGCCAGCATTTCTGCTGTTGATGAAGCATTTCCGATAAATTTTAATAAACTTCTTCACGAAATTACTGAGGCCATATGCAGCTCACTGCGCCGAACTTTTCATGTGCCAAACCGCAGTATTACAATGTACCTTGAATTAAGTACCTGGAAAGTTCGGCGTCTTAACTTGGCCTAACTGCCATTATTTTCACCTAAGTCGCGAAGTCAATTAACTGAACATGGTTTAAAATCCTTTCTTTTCTACTAAGCGGTTAATTTACGACCTGAAATCACAAGTTTGAAAGTTAATTTTTTACCCTTGTGTAAAATTCGGGATTTTAGGGTTTTATGTTTCTTGCTTTATAAGGGGTGCTCTATCAGCGGGGATTTTACTCAAAACTGTAATATAGACGGTTCTGTTGATCTAATCTTCATAAAGGATTTCCAAGTTATGAGACGATTGTTTCATAGCAAAATTTCAAAGCACTCATTGAGCCCGCAGCCAGATTTGAAAACGTGACTCATCAATAAGTTTGTCCATTCCATTCCATCCTCGCCGTCGTTAGCCATTCTCATTTTCTAATGGATTCCCGTCATTTGCCAAGTATTGCTCAACAAAATCAAACCATTATTGTTGAGTTTTCAATGATCTACGTCAGGACGGTATATTTTTGATCTACTCGAAAATTGTGGTAAAAATACATATTACCATGCCAATTTAAACTATCGCTTCGTGGTTTCGAAACTGATTCCATTTTCCCCAAGAAAGCGTGCCCGGAACACAAAAACAATCCCTCTTCTCAACGAAATAATGAAATAGTTATTAATATTCTCAATAATATTAGGTTCCTACATACCCCAATGCGGAGGTTCCGTGTTGTTTTTAAAAACTTGCGTCGTTACCAAACTTGCAGTTGTCGTAAAATTATTGAGATTCATAATACTGCTATCTGAAAAAACTAAAGACACAAATTCATGAAAATCTTATTCAATAATAACTTGTTCAAGTTTAACATGATTAGTTTCTACCGCGTGCATAATGGAAGCGAATTGATTCGTGGTAATCCATGCATGTTATATATTGTCTAGTGTAACCGGCATTCGTAAAAGGTTTGCGGTCGTAAGAAAGAAATAACACTTTAACAGATAATTAAACTTACTAGTACTAAATGTCCCGGCGGTTTGAGAAATAAGTTAGACATTTACAACGTCCCTGAATTATCAGAGAATCTAGCGACAGTTGTGATGGTTACGAAGCTAAGAGAGAGGAATTCTTCGTGATATCTGCTTGTCACTTACCAAGGAAATTCTTCAGTCTTTTCTCGGGTGAAAAATCGTCCAAAAATCGTCCTTTCTGGTCATTCCAGCCATTCTAACACACTGAACGTCGGTTTTATGCCATATACCATCCCGACACTGGACGCACTCCGCCGAAAACAGTTAACGAAACTAGACGACGAATTGATCAAGTTGCATGTCGTGGACAGATTTTCATTCCAACGCACTCGCCACTTGAAATGAACTGAGAACTATTTTGGAGTTTAAAGAATGCGCGTCACAGATGTTTTTGAAACCGAAACTAATATAACCTTACTGGGCGTATATTCTACAGAAAGCCCTAAAAGGAACCGTTTATTTTTGGAATGATAAATGTTAATGATAGTAAGCTTCAATGTTTTGTGGTGGTTTTCTTGTCCGCGCTCGGCGGAAATTGAAAAAGACCGGCTTCTTCCTCTTTACTTCCGACTACGAGATTTGTCAATACGTGGTGCACAAAATTACAAATAGTGAGCCGTACTTTTCTGTTGAAATAGTATCTAACAGTTAGGTTATAACAACTGCAACCGGCAAATTGTAGAGGCAGGAGAAACTCCGTTTTTTTGGAAATGATAAATGTGCGTGATGACGTGATTCAGTGTTTTCGAATTCAAGCAAGTGATCTGAAGTTTAAACGGCGACACGAGAGTTGCTCGCATTTCAGTTTAACTGCCTAGTAGTAAAATTTTCCGAAGGATGATATGCTAACGAGGAAATCATGACACAGCGATTAAAAATTACCAGACGTTTTCCCTCCAAATTTAAGCTAATTTATCAACATGCAATGGTCACGCGAGCAAAATTGCCTCAACAACTGAATCACTTTTCTATTAAAAAATTGATTTTTTTTTTCTGCCGTGCAGTTCATCAAACCATTACATCGTCGTGGTGGTTAGGCACGTTAGTACTTTTAAGTGCTAACTGAGAGTAAACTAATTATAGGTTAATTAACGTCCCTATATGGAAAAAACTCCTTAAACTTGTGAGTGAGTAACAAATCACGGTTCTTCTATTCACGTTTTAGCCTGATTAGAAATGCGTGGTCAGTTCTGTAAAGACGTTCACATCATTAGAAAATTCCAGTCAAACTTCAACTAAACACAATAGTTTTAGTGATATAAAGCGAGAGCCTTTTGTTTTTATTCGAAGATATTGTTCAGTAACACTTTATCATGCAATTAACCACTGAAATTCGCATGTTGTTTTAAAAATTACCTCTCTTAATTCATTTTTAATCGTTATCAATCTACATAAATAACGTACAACCTGGCCGTATTTCGCAGAAATTAATCGATTGCCATTTTGGCCTACAGATTATCGTTATAATTGAAAAAAGTATGCCTCAAAGAGCGACGTATTATGGAATTAAATCCGCGAAGTTGAGAATATTGTTCAAATCACCGCGTGTTATAAATGTTGGCTTTCAGAGTGTGTTTCAGCTGGATTTTTCCGCCTTAGTGATATTAGAAATATGTGGCAAGAGACTCAATATTGGTAATGATTCTAATTTAGTTAAACACTGTACTGGAAGGGGGATTTCAAAGAAGCAAGGATTATAAAGTTCATCGCGTTTTATTTCCGATTTGAGTTGTACAGTCGAAGCTCCCGTAAGCGGACACCCTCGGGAAGCAGAAAAGTGTCCTCAACTGCAGGGGCTGGCCGCTTATGGGAATGTGTTAATACAGAGTTTGTATGAGCTAGAGTTCAAACGGGGTTTTGTCAAGGCGTACAGTGGTTCCAATCTAGACAATTAAACAGTTAATGACAATTTGGTATTGAAGTTTAATCTTTATTTTAAAACCTGTCCACTGAGTCCGTTATCAATGCGTAGGAACCCACCCAAGGTCATAAACACTATAAAAACGTTTTTGAATTTATATGGATTCTGTGGACACCAGTGTTTACGCAAGTTACAAAAACGGGAACGGTAGAGATATTTTTGGCCTCCTTGACAAAACCCCGCCCGTTAATTTGAACTCTAGCGAGCGCATACAAACTATATATGCTGAAGATTATATTTTGAAAATGATGACGTTTTATTCAAGGACTCTAAAGTGACATCAAAGTTTTTATGGGCCTTTGAAAAGAGAGATTAAGACGAAATCCATTAGAAAATCGAGTAATATTTCTGGCCAGTGGACAAAAATCCTGTACTACGACGCCAAAACATGGCTGCCACCTCTCATGACTCAACCAATTCACGGGAGGAAACTCAAGGCGGAAAGCAATTTAAGGATTGTGGAGTTATATTATTTGGTGAATACCGTTAAGGTATGGCTCATGAATGTCTAGTTTAAGCGTGAAAGCTTATGGCGTCGTAGTGCAGGATTTTTGTCCACTGGCCAGAAATATTACTCGATTTTCTAATGAATTTCGTCTTAATGTGTTGTCAGAATTGACAATAGGCCAATTTAGATACTTGGCTCCGAGGCTTAGAGGAATAAAACAAAATAAATTATTTATTCATCCCTCAACCTCGATGTGAATTATTTTCGATTTCTTTTGTTTTATTCCCTTAAGCCTCGTAGCCAAGTTAGAATTTTAATATATCGAAATTGGCCTATTTAGCCATTTTCACAGACAGCTTTTCACCTCGCATACGTCCCGGTAAATACTTTATTTACATAACAATACAGTTCGACTCCAAGAGGCGGCTGATAGAAGAGGCATTTTCGGGCGCAATCTTCAAAACTTCACGACTATCCTAGTCTAGAGTATACAGAAGACTAGCTGATCACAACAAAAGATTGTTAGACCCTCTTGGGGCAGAATTAACCGTGGTCGTTGCAGCGAGGTGGCTGTTGTAGGGAGATTTCAATGAGAGTCCAATAAGAGTAAAGTGTATGGATCGTCACAAGGCCTGGACGAAAACTCCTGGCCGTTGTACAGACGAGGCCGTTATAGGATTGAGTGATGCCCTAGGCTTATTTGTCTCTCAGTGTGTACATGTAAAACAGCTCGCAGCGGAAAGCTTCATTGACAAACAATGTAAACAGGTGAATAAAATTGAAGCTTACACTTGGCTTGAGTTTTATTGCAGTGTATTATTTTATTTGGTTTTTACGACTGAATGTAGATAACAAACAACGTTATCCTGTTCTGATTTGGGTAATCTTGCTCGTGTGATTTTTGGAAGGGATATTTTCTTTCCGCCGGCTGAAGTGCCTTGAAGGTTTTCCAAACATTTTGCCCCTTATGTGATAAACAAGTAATCGCAATGTGCCCTCGTAGAATTAAAGATTAATTTCACTTGTATTTTCAAAGTTTTCCAAATTCCCTCGTCGTTTCGCGGTTCGGGCAATTTGGTGAAAACTTTGAAATGGCCTATGAGATTACCTGTACAAATCCAGCGTTCTATGGCTAATAGCCAATACGAATGGAAAATTTTGTTATATTTTTTATCAATATAGAAACTGGACCTCATTAGCATAGAGAAATCGTTTTACGATCTTCTCTCCAAACACGAGCGAGTTTTACTTGTAGTTCCTCTCCATATTAAAAAAATTGTGTAAACATAAAATAAATCAGTTTTACCCGGACTTGGCTCGCTTTTATGTCCAACTGTAACTTGAAAGTCGGTACACACGAAGGGACTTGTCCCTGGGACTAGTCCCTGCAACAAGTCCCCTGTAGGGTCCTGTACCTAGTCACACGAGGGGACTGGTTGCAGGGTGGTTGCAGGACTGGATGGGGGTTTGCGGCGCGCTTCTTGAAACACTTACTCACCTGACAACGATTATGAAACTCTTGCCTTGCGAAAGGATTACATCGTTATTACGGACACCCGCTATTACGGATATAATCTAGCCCTCTACCCGGCGAAAGCTATAGAGGTTTGACTGAAAATGACTCCCGCTATTGCGGACTCCAAACTACGTCCCGAGGGTGTCCGCTATAACGTGTCATGGGAAATAATTGTTAATATACACGTGGATTACAAAAATATAAAATTGGACTTTTGCACTTTAGAAGTTATCTTTTACCACGAATCTGTGTAAATAATATTTCTGTTGATATACTTTTTGAGCAAACTTTAGGTGACGCCTGAATCAATAATATTTGTATTGAAGAATTTGTGTTCAAACGAAACAAGCTTCGTAATTTTGTTGTAGGTTAAATTATGTTTTATCATCTGCTTTGAAGTAAGCTTCCTTTACACAGCTTTCTAGGCTGAGCTTATATACAGTTTTACTTTCTTTTATTAAGTCTCTACTGATCGTCAGCTGAATGTAATCAGGTTACTTCAGGTTTCAAGCTGTCTTTATTCAGCCTTCGTTCAATTGTAATTGTGAAATGTTGTATTCAAGTTTAGCGTTGGTATAAATAGAGTGACCATTATTATTGTAAGTCGATTTTACATCCGCCTAGATTTGCATCGAAGGGTTTTTGATGTTGAGGATTAAAGTGTGAAGTTCAACCTCTGTGTGTTCCTGATTCCAGTTGTAAGTAGATCCCGTACTTTGGAACTCGTGACAAGTTCCTTTTCCGCAGCCAAGTGTGTGTGCTCAGTGAGTAATCCCCAGTGTAAGTATTTCAAGTTGCGTCGTAAGCTTCTCAAAGCTTCTCAAGGTTTTCTAGTTTCTTTTACAGCGCTCGGTGCGGCAAAACCTATCGTCACAAACGAGAGTTGACTGTAGCTTTAAATCAGAGAAGAAAATTCACCAATCAGTATCACCTCCTCGTTTTATTCTTCCTTTTGTTGTTGTATTTTACTGATATTTATGTTCTAGTTTCTACTTTTATTATTTTATTATTGTGGTTAAAACGCAGCAGAATGTGTCACCAGACCACCCTCTTTTCGGACGTAAATACAAACCCTGCGACCCTATTTTGGTTGGAATATTCTTTTAAAAAGAAACCTGTCCTTATATTGTTCCATTTGTCAGGTCAAGCAAGTTTATCCTCAGTAGGGACAGAAAGGAAAGCAGCTGACATCACCACTTGGACTGTATTTTATTGTCGATTTGTTTTAATTCTACGTACGTAACACAAGAAGTAAATACTGCATTTTCCGCCAAATCTTAAAGTTTTACCGCTGGTATAAACTTCACATGCATCATCTTGATTTGCTAACCGTTAATTAATTGTTTTCAGCTTGATCTTGCTATTAAAGGGGCTGTGTCACGCTATTTTCAGCAATTCTGTTACGCGCAAACTAGACTTAAAATATTTTGAAACCACAAAATAATGGTTTCAAACAGTGATATGCTCCTGTTTCAAACCATAAACCATAAAACAAATACTAGGAAGCCGAAATGAATTGCGGATGGTCAAAATTGGGCAAGATTGAAACGGATTGCGAAAAGGTTACTTGAAAAACGACGGGCAGTCGTTTTTCAAGTTAAGTACATTTGTATAAAACAAGTGGTAAATAATGCTTAGAAATCATCTGTGTTTGTTATGTAAGTGAGATTCCATCTTTGAATTAATATTTCATTCACGTGTTTGAGTTTAGAGCTCGTAAAAAATAATACAGGGAAGAATAGCAAAAAGTAACGCGAAACAGCCCCTTTAATACCCTGCAGCAAGAGACTCTTGCCTGCAGCAATAAATTAAACGTGGCTGTGGAACAATCATATGCAATTCAAAATATTTATCAGGGGATAACATCTTTTGGAAAACTGTTTTTATCTGGAAAATCCCATCGCGGCTATTAAGAATGCGCCGAAGAGTCGGCGCGCGATGTAGCCATTAGTAGAATATATACTTTGAGTAGAATATTACGTCTGGCGGTAATGATGGATCGTACAGTGATAATGAGCTGAATCAAAGAGGTTTAATATCATGAAAAACAGGTTTAGTTTGGTTTAGTGATAGCGATACCCAAATAATAACACGAAACTATAACAGAACGAACGAACGAACGAATGAACGTATGAACACCGGGAGGAGGGGGGGGGGTGGGGGGGGGGGGGGGGGGGGGGGGGGGGGATGGGGGGTACTCAACAATTGTTTTATACGGGAGGCTCCGCACCGAGGTCCAATCCCTCACCCTTTTAATATACAAGTTTTGACAGAAAAGGCAACCCTTTCATATACCTTCCATAGAAAATGGTACCCCTTTTACATACCTACAAATGAAACACTGCATCTCTTTTACGCATTAATTTTACTAAACTTTTCGCTTGAGTAGCTCCTTAGGGACTGTGCAATAATTACCAGGAGGGGGGTGGGGGGGGGGGGGGGGGGGGGGGGGGGGGGGGGGTGGAAAACCAGAGGGGGAAGGGGCATAAAGTAAAATCAAAGCATGGATAGGGGGGGCTCAAGGTAAAATAAGTCACTCAAGAGAGGGGGGACCTTAACATTTTATTTCAAGTACATATTACATTGATGAATCCATACCTATTTATAAGATGGGAACCGAAAAATTTTCCAGAAGACCTGAAAATAACACACATGCTCTTTTCCTTCTGCTATGGCTCTGTTGAACATTGCTACGGAGGTGATGTTTGTTCCAGACGTTGTCCAACAATTAAACATGTAGCAGGAGCTCTTCTTTCTGTTATAAGATTTTAATCCACAGGTGCGTCTAGAGAAAATGTAGGGTACTTGTATAAAGTTGTGTGTATACTGTGACGGGGGGGGGAGGGGGGGGGGGGGGTCGTACATAATTTCTGACTGATTAGAGAGGGGGCAATAACTAAATTCACTCCTTTAGGAGGGGGGGTATTACCTAATATTTGGCTGCATGAAGCCCATTTTCCAACCCCCCCTCCTGATAATTATTACACAGTCCCTTAAAATATGGGATGAATCAGCCGTTAGATGCGTCTGTTCGAGATATTTTGAAAGGCCCTTTAAAACACCTTTTATATGCCTCCAGCCTGAAACAAGCTACTCCTTTCGGGCGGAGCCTCCCTGTATAGTCCATTATAGGGAGTACCCCCCCCCCCCCCCCCCCCCCCGGGGTATGAACGAACAACGAACTAACCAATGATGAATGAATGAATGAATGAATGAATGAATGAAGAATGAATGAATGAATGAATGAAGAATGAATGAATGAAAGAAAGAAGAAAAGAAAGAAACAACGAACGAACGAACGACGAACGAACGAACGAACGAACGAACGAACGAACGAACGAATGAAAGAACGAACGAGCCAATCCACCGGGCCCGTACGGAAAAAGATGGCGACTGGTACATTTACCCATGATTCTTAGCGCACGAAAACCTAAAAACGCTCATAAAAACGCATACAAAATGAAAGAACGAACGAACGAATGAATGAATGAATGAATAAATGAATGAACGAACGAACGAACGAACGATCAAACTAAAGAACGACCAAATTTAGGAAGAAAATTCTATAAATCATGATTAAAACCAAAGGGAATTTAGGACATTCTGAGTCCAAGCATTTCTTTTACGATTTCACTTATGCGTGATATCGCGAGTTGTTCGGTTTGCGTGAATGTGGAATGACTTGTCTCATCTCATAACAGAACTAAACCAAAATGTTTGATTGATTCTCTTTATTCCATCAGTGTGCGCTATATATCTGAAGTTAATATTACTAGTTACGTGAGATAGGCTCGACTCGAGCAACCTCGTCCACAGGGCCATCTCCGCTTTCAAGATGGTGGGTGCCGGGGCGCGAAGAAGACCCTAGCGAACAGCAGGTCACGTGTCTCCAGAAATATTAGAGATTTTGATTGTTTCAAAATGGCGGCGGGATCGCGATTGGCTAATTTTATGGTCACGTGACCTGCTGTTCGCCAGGGTCTTCTTCGCGCCCACCCGTCATCTTGAAAGCGGAGATGGCCCTGGGGACGAGGTTGCGACTCGAGTGCCTTCGGGGAGGTGCGTGGGCTCATTTTCTTGAACAGCGGTTGGTAATCGAGCCTGTAGTACTCAACAGATGTAAACAGATGATCTGTTCCTTAGTGCCGTGAAAAGCACACGAGGGCTGATAGAGTGGGAAGCAGTGCATGACGTGCGTTTAACAAAATAAAACGAGAAGATTGTATGACAAAATGTATAGTTGACTCACTTCGTATGAAATTATGTAATTTTATTTCAGTTAAAAAACTTATTGGCCAGTAATCGGCAATAACTGCTAGCTACTGAAAAGGTAAGTGTGTCTCCCAAAAACTTTTGGCATTATATCATATGGTTAAAAGAGTGCAATTGTGTTCCCATGTTTTCGCAGGTGTAAACGGTTGTATACGAATTTATATACCACGCGGAAAAAAACACATCTTCCTTGCTTGGCGCGCGATTTAAATAATAGCGCAAAAATAGATCAGATTTCTATTCTGGTTGGTTCCAGGGTCGGATAAATTCACCACAGGTAAGGAAAGAAAACTCGTGCTTACGTTTAGCGCTGAAATAAATTTTTCACCCTAAAAGAGTTGATTAAAGCCCAGTTCATGATACAGAGAAAATAGGTCGTAAAATTTTACCACTACAAATTTCAGGTTTATTCATTCTACGGGCAATTTTCTGTCGCTTTGTCATTATTAATTTGCGATTCATATTCGAGTGAAAATTTACATAAAATGAATAACGAAATGTACCCAACACACACACCTTTTCGTTACCTTGGTAACAGCCAATCAGAAGGCATCATTTCGTCATCAACCCTATTCAATAATAGCTTGTGTAAACTCGGTCGGATGAACATCGCCTATATATTTTGTGAATGAATAAGTCAATACGGTCATTTCACTGAAATTAAATCGTTTTACGAAGAAAAGAACGCCAAACCGCCATATGCCAGGATATTTCAAGGTATAGTAAGCCCATGAAAAGGAAATGTTTAATAATATGAGAAAATTTCAATTTTTGATATATCTCTCGTCTAGGGTCTGAATGGAAATATTTTTAAAATAATCTAACCAACCCGGCGGCGATATACCGGACCGTGATCATTGAAAGTCACACAGTCAAGAAACTGAAGTCAATAACAACTAGTTTAATTCTCATTGAAGAACCAGACGAAACAATCCTAATTTCAAGTGAAAAATTGAAAGAACAGAAAATTATTTCTTAACAGGCAAGCCGATCGAAAGCAAAAGTCAAAATACGTTGAAATTGCAAAGTAGTGAAGATATACTGATGGTCTCGAATATTTTCAATGAATATTGATGGCCTGGTCGCCGGTGAAATAACGTTATTATTGCACGCTTAAATTCAGCAGATCAACTAGAATTTGTTTTTACCGAATTGGAGTTTGTCATTAGGCAGAGGAATGTAGTCTCGACCCTCTCGTTTGTGCAAAGGTTGATTTTGAGTTTATTCGAAATTACTTGTTTTTCTCCATTGCCTTTTGTACTCATATTTTTCGTATGCGAATAAAAGCTAATGAAGCGCCGAAAAAATTAAATCGCAATCGATGAAGTGATGCGTCTGTGTTTTGCCAAGTTTTTTGGAGCCGATTTCGATTCAAATTAAATCAACTGACAAGCGAAGCTAGACCGGACGAAATAGATATCCCAGATGGTATCTGAGGCGTAGAACAATCGAGTCAATCGAATAGAAACACAAACAAAACAGCGATGTGAAATTATAATTATGCGATTACTTCAGCCGCATGCATGTCTGGCATATCACTTCGCTTCGTGATTAATACTCCGCCTCGCGATTTCAGTAAACTTGCAGTAAAAAACATTCTAAACATTCTTTTTCTCTGTATGTCAGTTAACTTTCAGTAAAATTCGATCTGGATGCAGTGGAAGAGAAGAGCCACTCTTGATTTCCACTCAAATTCCCTTTATTTTTTTTTCCATTTCATCTTCCTTGTACAGAGCGTTTGACAAGTTGGTCCGAGTGACATTTTCCGTCTTTTGGAAAAAGGGAAGTAGTTTAACAAAATGAAAATTAGCTGTGTTTGTACAAATGAACAGCCATTACATTTTCTCCTAGGTAACTCCCCTTCTTTTCAAAACTGAAGCATTGTTTATAGCTCTTTAAACCGCAATTAATACTCGATAATACAATGAATAATTAAACTATTTTTGCTTTCTTTACCCGGTTTGTTCATTTTAACAGGAAGAAAAACGAACACTAATGCTTTTAGCTGCTAAAAAGAATCAATCAAAAATTGTCTCGATCCCATTAGAAAAAAGTGATCTTTTTTTTGTTCCGCTAGCTTTGATAATCAACATTTTTGTTTCACTAGTATAATATCTCATCTCCAAGAGCGATGTGTATGCGTTTCCTGGTTCATCCTGGCTCTTTCTTACTGAGATGAGATGTGATGATAATCCAACATTTGTGGGAGAAATTTTTTTTAAACGCATTTCTCTCTCACTCAAGAGGGATGAGTTTCGTTTATTTTCAATACTTAGTTTCTTTCCTTCCAGTTTTTTTTTGTCAAACGCACCTACAAAACTCTCTTAACGGTCCATTTTCAATGAGGAAGGCATTATTTTTCCAATTCACCATGTTTTGTTTTTCGGTTCAACCAGAAAAATAACTGGTCTGCATTAGCATTCAATGACGTCATGGAATCGTTCAATTTCGCCTCGCCGCCATCGACGTCATGGGCTCAGTCTCCAACCGTGGGTGTTTCGGTGCGCCCGCGATCCTCTCCACCCGAATTAATTTATGCCTCCCGAATTTCAGGGGGCTTACACCTGATTGGTCAATTTAGACAAAAGCACATCCCTTACGCCCAGCCGTGGGGAGGCCAAGGTCGCGCCAGGGTCGCGCCAGGGGAGTTTTGTCCTCTCCCCAGATTTCGCTCGCCAAATAATCCAAGATGGCGGCTCCACGATCGATCGTGACAGCGCGACGATTTCAGCGCAAAAAATAGAGGGACTGTGAACAGTCTAATATTCACGAGCCTGAGGCGAATATTTGTCAAATATAAAATTAACACGCAACCTTTACACGACATCTCAGTATTTTTTCCGCAAAAAAGGTAGAAAAATTCCAAGAAAATCCAGAAGTTGATGATTTCGGATTTCCGTTCACCCAAATTTCTCGTTACAAATTTCTTGGAAATAAATTAAAACACGAATTTGCCATTACTGGACATGACGTTTTTATTGCAATAACTAATTTGTAAAGAGGGCGATTTTTATATTTGTGCAATGTTTGCTAGAGTCAAAAATAAACAAGCATAAAATACTAAAATTTTACTCTTTCAGATTAATATAGCAAATGATTTTAACGAGATCTTAGGACAAAAATACCGTGTTGTATAACAGAGATCATAATAGGTTTCGATTCTAATCATCTGAATATTTATAGTGGCCATTATCGATATATCGTGGATTCATTTCGTTTCCAGAAATTATTGCAAATTGTAGAATTCATATATGTTTCGAAGAACTCATTCTTCGCGAAATGCCCGGAAAAGCGAGAATTTCGACATTTATTTGTAAAGCTGAGTGAACGAATTTGACGTACTGTAGAGCCCAGTGTAAACATATGACCACTGAATATTTGCGTTCCCCACTCGGTAATGTTCTTCATTAGTTCATTACATGAAGGAAGTCTCAAAATACTGAGAACCGTATTACACCAGCGTACGAGTTAAAACCGCTATTTAACAGACGTGGGCGTCTGTGATAGCGAGATTTCGCTAAAAACTTCAGCACGTAGAACTAAAACGTTGAAATTCAAATCAGTCCAGTGTTGCTGCGATACGATAAATTGATGTGTGAAATGTCATACGCAATTTGATTTGATCTGCGCATATCAGTGGCTTGGTGATTTTGTTGAAGATCACGTTCTGTTTTGTCGGCAGGTTTAAAGGCAAGCCCACATACTACACGCTGTTTAAAACAAGGACAAGTTTAAACAGCAAAGGCTGGTACCATAGAAGAAAAAAAAAATCGTGTCCATCCAGTGGTCACTGTGCAAGACTATGGGGAACGACGTTTCACATTTGCACGTTCCCATCAAAGTTAAAAACAAAACGTCAACGGCGATTCCCGCTAAAGGTAAATATGATATATTTTTCGCTGTTTTTGTTCTTTTTTCACTTTATAAAAAGTATTATTAATGTTACATTAAAACTGGATTAAAACTAGCGGATTAGAGCTATACCATCATGCAGTCACAGAACGCCAGTAAAAATATCGTAAGAATACAAGATTTTAATCTCTAAAATGAGCTTAAAAAGTGTCATATAGTTTAAATTCATGTTATCATTTGCCACAGCCAAACGCTGAACAGAACAAGCTATTTTGTGTATTTTTTATTTATTTGTATCTTCATGTTTTGGATCAACCCAACTCAGAACATTTTTGGTAATGTATTCTTTCATCGCTTGTGAATGGTGAAACACAAATAACAAAACAACTTTTAATGGTATACATACATACAGAACCGTTAGTTTTTAAATTATTTTACTTACAAGTAGTTTATAGAACGAGAACAAAAAATGAACTTATTTTCGTTTGACGTTTTGCCTCTGATTCTATTAAATGGGAGAGGGGGCAGTTTAGTCGAGTCACGTTTCCATATAGAATACTAGCTATAAATGCTATTCATCACGGTTTTAACGCTTAGAAAGTTTGTTTTCAGATGCGAAACCGAATGAACATAGAGTATATGCATGGATTTGTTATAATTGATGTTTCGCCGGGACGAAGATTAGTTCCGCTTTCCAGCCAAGGCTCAGATTGTAGGGCAGACAAAGAGCTCTTCTTGCCTCAGTTTCTCATTTTCATCTCTTATTTCGACCGTTATTCGTTCCGCGTGAAGAATCAAGGCTTTGTAGCATCAAACATAAGTCGCGTGGCAAATTCAGCTCACTTCAGTAGGAGTCATTTCATAGTACATGTGTCAGTATTATCGCATTATCAACCGCTAGAAACCGAAATAATGGCCGTCTGTTGAAGATAGACTCCCGAAACAAAATAAATAAAAAGCAACGGAAATAAGGAATAAGCGCAGAAATTTCCATTTTAACGATCAATGTCGTACGATGTCATTCATATATGTTTTCCAACATGCAATTTTTCGCGCGCTGAATTCGCGAAATCGTGCAGTAAAGCTCTGTTTCAATAATTTATTTGTGGTATACCTCCCACTGTTCCTAACGGCTCACAAATAGTCTTGTTACTGTAAATGACCACGATTTCTTTTTAGTACGTCATAGACAAAAATAAAACTATATTTTGTGCTTGGCCTTTCACGAAATTTTTGTTTGGGTTTGTGAAAACTTCCTAATTAGAAACATGCAAATATGGTTGGGAAATTTATTATGCGATAACCTTCCTGCTAAAATAATTGGTTTTCGTGTCGAATTTTACAATATTTCATAGCATTTTTGTGTGTTCTATTTTTTAAGATAACAATAAATAAAACTTTTAGCTGCGGGGCTCAGTTCGTTAGTCCGTTAAAAAATAGTGAATTTTCCGTCAACTGATTTCCAAATTGAAATTCAGATTCCAAAATTATTTGCATAAAAATTAATCAATTCTTTTCTCCTTCGCTGATATAAATCTAACTGTTTTCCTTTCCAAAGGATAATATACTTTCTATTTAAATTTCGCTCCGTAACTATCTTGTAGAATGTTCAGTTTTAATTGTATACTCATATAAAATAAATAGCTATTCTCATCAGTCTAATCTTATCATACGCACATCTTGCACATATGGCTCCACGCACGCCTTCTCCCACGTACTGACGTAAGAACATTTCCAGATTGCTATTTTCGAACCTGGCTTGGTCTATAAATAACCGTTTCTTCCGCGAAGACGTAATAGACCATTTTACAGTTCTGTGAAATATAACCAAGCCTGTATGAAAGCGAGGTTAACTTCAGAGGGTGACCATGAGATGATAGAGATCAGAAACTAGTTTACATAATAACAGAATAATTTACATTTGAAAAGAAAGAAGGTTTGTATCAAAGTCACCTCCAGCCTCACTTCTGTTCAAAGGCCTGGATTCTAAGCACACAACTGACTATTGAAGGTTTCATCCTTTTAAAATACCTGGAAAATTTTATCTTTAAAATTTAATTAGCTTTATTATTTTGTATTTTGTAGGTCCTTGTGAGTTTGAAATCCCCAAACGCTATGACCCGAATGAACGAAGAGACTCGAACGTTTCCAACAACAAAATCACCATTCAGGAAATAGACACCGCCATTTACTCTCATCCCGACTTGAACGAACACATGGCAGCGCCAGCTCCCGAGCCTCCCCCGCTAGGGACGTTATTGTTCGAGCTTCGTTACGAGACCTACGAAGAACAACTGAATGTTCATTTGATCGGCGCGCGAAGGCTCCCGGTCAGGCACTTGGTAACCGAGCCAGGTGTGGCTTCGCATGGTGGGATAATCAAGTGTGATCCAATGGTGGAAGTGTGTTTGCTGCCCGAGGAGAAGCCTGTCATTGAAAGCTACACTCATTTTGGCATTCAGGACCCGCAATTTAACGAACATTTCTCGTTTAAACTCACGTCTGCGGAGCTGAACGATAAAACCTTGCGGTTCACCGTGTATGACAATAAAAGGCGACACAGATTCACGCCGATAGGTCACGTGTTGTTTTCGCTCAAGGGACAGGAACTAGATGGCGCAATGGTAATGGAAAGAAATTTGAAACTTAATTCACAGGTGAGGTCATGATTGGTACGTGCGTGTCACGTGATTGATAATAGCTTCACGTTCGTGACGTCACTGCAAGCTGCCATAGTTTCAACGCATATAGAATGCTACTTTCTAAAATCACAAAAGATCACATGAACTACGTGCAATTAGTGGTAAAAGAGAGAAAATAATGTTATAAATAATTTGTAATGCTGGTATTATTTATTTCTTTATTTGATTCATTTTGACCATCCGA
Organism: Desmophyllum pertusum; assembly: GCA_029204205.1. Taxonomy (NCBI): domain Eukaryota; kingdom Metazoa; phylum Cnidaria; class Anthozoa; order Scleractinia; family Caryophylliidae; genus Desmophyllum; species Desmophyllum pertusum. Next base: position 585,675 of record MU825402.1, read on the forward strand.
TTCCAACTCAAATTCCAACTATTCCACTGTTTCCCTGTTGCCGTTATTCAGTTTCTTTGATTGATTGATTGATTGATTGACTTATTTATTTATTTATTTACTTTCCAGCCTTATGGCCACACCCGAGGCGAGATACTCTTGTCATTAAACTATAACCCAGGATGCAACACGATCACAGTGGGAATCACAAAAGCTAAAAACCTTATACACTTCGATGCTCATTCGAACAGAGGTGAGTAGGTTTGTTCATTACATACACAGCTCAGCCTCTGCAATGTGACATCTCCTGAAAAGAACACCCTCATAAGGGAAAATCTTCATAAGAGAACATCCTAGTAAGGGGACACCCTCATAAGGGAACATTCTCGTAAGGGAAGACCCCTGTAAGAGAACACCCTCGAAAAAAAAACAAGCTCCTAAAGAAATTCACTTAAGGGGGAGAACCTAAACTACAAGGAACCACAAAAATGTTGCTAAGGAAATCTCTAAGCCTCCATAACTTTGGTTCCTGGACTCCAGTGGGTATCAAACGTTGTAGTGTTTGTTCAATTCACGTTCCCTTTAAATATTTCGAACCATGCCCATATTTGGTGTGTCACGTGACCAAAATGAAAAATGTCTAAAAACTCGGAAGGATTTGATCGTTTTCAAATTATTACTTTAGAATTTGCTGAAGAACGTCAATATCGACAAGTTGTAGCATGCGTTTGATGAAATGTACAATATTTCGGAAGTTATAAAGCTTTAAAACTCTTAAAGCTTTATTTATATTATATCTGTCAGCTTGACAATGTATTGATATCGTAAGGAGAAACCTGATCTTGATCATCGTCTTGATTGTTCTACAGAATACTTCGTTAAAGTCGCAGAAATCTTCTCAGGGCACAAAGTGAAGACAAAACGCACTTCCGGTGCAGACAGAGAGAGGCACCCAATCTTTCACAGCACACTCTCGTTCCAAGTCCCTGTCCAGCGGCTCAGCCACACGAGCCTGGTACTGACTCTTGTAGGTCGCGGGAAGATGAGGACCCACAAGACAGTCGGCCGCGCTATTCTGGGGCCTGGTATTTATGAGTCCGACAGCGAGAGAAGCCACTGGGGCCGAATGATTTTGTCGCCGCTTATGAAGGTTGAACAATGGCATGCACTGTATTTATAGCATTTCAGATATTTCGATACCTTTTTATACCTTTTATGTCTTCATTTTAAACAAAAACGCTTTTTTAAAAGGAGTGTTTAAAAACGGTTTTGGTCGAAATTTGTAAATAGCTTTACCCAATCATACAACGAGTAATTGATTGGGTTCGAGTTTGATTGGGTTCCTTGTCTGTTTGCAAAGCTTTTTGCTGGGTTCAGAAAGTATTTGAAATGGGTTTTACCAATGCCAATCAAATAGGCCATTTGCGAGTTAGCCTGCAGAACAGGCGTTATTTTTTGCGTTTTTTAGGCGAGCGCGAGGCGAGCGTGGAGCGCGTCACGCGCGACGGGATTTTTCTCGACCTTCCCGTCGCGCGTGACTCGCGCTCGCCTAAAAACGCAAAAAATAACGCCTGTTCTGCAGGCTATTTGCGAGTTGTCTTTCGCCCCTCTTTCAAAACGAGTCTTCGTGCGAAGCCATTCATATGAAAATGAGTTTTACTCACAAGTTCATTTTCTTGCAAATCTAACTCATTTTCATATGAATGGTTTCGCACGAAGACTCGTTTTGAAACAGAGGCAAAAGACAACTCGCAAAATCGCAAATGGCCTATTGAATGACAAAGAATTTTGCGGGACTTCATAACTACATCCTTTGGCAACTATAATTGAACGAGGGGAGGGGTGGTTCGTACCAGATTATCTGTTTAAGTGTGGTTTCGGGTGGCGAAAGAAATATTTGTATAAAAGCGAAAATTTGCCCCTTTGAGTTCTTTTTTTTTGCTTTTTGTTTCAGCGAGGTCTTTTTAGTCTATGAATGACAAAATTGTAATTACGTGTATAAGTAATTATATATTCCAATTAATCCATAAAAATTACAACTGGTAACTTGTTACCCTGTGCAATACCGACTCGAAGGGGTAAATTACATGCCCATGAAAAAGAAGGATAATTTTGAAACGTTTTTTACATTTTGTTCAGAATTTCTTATAAATATATAGTAACGGTCAGCCGTTCCCATTTTATCCCAATAGAGCTAGAATCTAAGGTACTATATTAGCATTTGGTAAATACAACACACGAAAATGGAGAGGGCTACAAGTAGTTTAATTTAGAAGAATTTCATTGCTGCACTAATTTTCTTTTGTTACACTACGTACATGGTTCTGCTCAAGCAGCATTTGCACTCTTCTGTTGAAATACAAGGCTAGTACTAAAGAAAAAGGGGCAGATTTTATGGCCAATATTTTGACTAGCTATGGCCCCTTCGCACAGAAAACTGCTTCTACTAGTCGAAAAATTGTCCATTAAATCTAACCTTTTTTGGAAGTACCAGCCTCGCAATTTAAATTGCGTTATTTAGAAATAGAAAACTAATGCAAACACTCGAGACAGTTTGGGAGAATTTGAAAGTTCATCATGTCATAAGTACTTTTATAGGCTGAAAGAGGTACGATTTGTTTACTTTTGAGCAAAGGCCTGTCCGGCTGGTATATATACCTATTTATTTTGTACAGAATTTATAGAATTGAAAATAAAGAATGAAAAATAATTTTAAAACGTTTTTACAATGTCATTATATATCTCATTGAGGCCGTGTCTAGGGTGTACCGCATTTCCTCAATTAAGCGCCTGTCGTCGATTTTTAAAATACCCTTGCCCCGAATAAGTGCCCAAAATCATAAAATGTAAACATTAATATAAACCCTCCCTTCCCCTTAGAAAGAATGAATGTGTGAATTAAGAGTAGACGGATTTTACTCCAGGTTTCTTACCAAAAATGAAATTGCATAAAAATAAAGCAGCTAGTTTAATCATGTTAAAAAGCACTGAGGGAGGTAAAACCACAGCAACAAACAGAAAATAAACATTGAACGGCAAACTGATCCTTACGGCTGAGAAAAAAGAACGAAAACAAGAAGAAGAAAATTTAAAAAATGAAATATATATTGCCCGATATTTCGGTTTGAAAAACAAACCTTCTACGGGGGCTGCAATAAAATTCACTCATGGGCTTTGAGTGAAAGGCTGAAATTTGAAATGAGCGCTCCGCCGGGTACTAAATCGAGGATATATGGTATTTGAATAAGGTAAAGCAATTTTCGAGTTCCTTTTCCCTCTGTTTCAAGTGCAAGTCCTGGTGCACAACGTTTCATGATGAAAATGAGTTTTATTCACACATTTTTTACCTGAAGCTAATTCCTTTCTACGGGTTACAATGGGAAGCTAATTCCGTTGCTACGGGTTGCAATAAGAAGTGGAAAAACTGCCGCCTTGTGAATTTGTGATACATGTTGACATGGAAAGAAGGATATCTCAAAATTATAGATAAAAAGGTTCGTTAATTGCTTCTGAGTGAGAATATCACAGTCCTCTTGGCTGGATGGAAGTTTATTGGTTGATGGTGTGTCGCCGAATGGTTTGACGGCCAATGAAAGCGAAGCGAGAGTCAAGTGGGGGAATGGATTTATTTATTCAAGGCAATTACTGTTGCCTATTGCAATATTGTGATCTGTTCGATGCTGGATTCACTATTTCTGTTCCTCAAAAGGTGAGTTAACATTGCTGAAAATGTCTGGCTAGCTTGGTAAATCTCAGGTTAGTACTAAACTGGATACCGCCCGCTTACAAAACAAAACAACACGCTGTAGAGAGAGGACAGAGAGCAATGGCGTCCAGTAATTTTGGTGTTTTGGCTAAAGCCTGATATAGGCTCATATAGCTCAATATAGAAAGGTAGCGTGCTAAAAGGAGAAGCTTGTAGATCAACCAGAGGCAGGTAAAGAACATGACTAATCGAGAGAGCGGACACTGAATTTTCGGAAGGAAGGAATTTTAAATTTTTTAAAGGTTCTTTAGTTTCAGCCTTCGATTTGAGTTCTCGAAAACAAGCTAAAGCAGAAAGGCATAATGGCGGCATTCCAGGCACGAACAGTAGATTACACGGAATTCTGCATGCAAGAATTACTGTGAAGCTATCTTTAATAAACAGCATAAGGCATAGATCAGCTATTCAGCATAGATCACGCAGCTCGTGGTAAAACGCGTGGGGGACGCGCGGCGAACACGACAAGCGAGTTACGCGCGCGGAGGGAGACGTTTTACCCTCGGGGTCCTCTTGTCTTTCTCCGCGCTATCGGTTCTGCTGAGTAATTTGATTTTATTCTTCTCAAGTATCTTACTTCGATGGATTCGAATAATTATTCCACCGTTTGATTCAGACTATAAAGTTAATGCGTCGACGAAACAACAAATAAATGGACATTTGAACGACAAGTGTGACATCTAAACATCTATCATACCGGCCGGAAGCCTTTGTCAAATATTATTCATTTTGCCTTTTAGAAATTAGAACATCTACAATGCTCAGAAAATAATTGGAATGATATATTCGTCTTGAAGAAATTAAGAACCCTGGAACCATTCTTTCTTGATTCGTCTGAAATCGTTCGTCGTGAAACTCAGAGCATGAAACTTGGGATAAAATAATGTCAATTTATAATAAATTAATTCAAATTCGTCTGAATTAAATTCGATGACTGGTTCGACGTGTAAACCATATTTAATTTTTTAGCGAGAGGAACATTCAGCGCGCGATGGAAGACTGCTGTATTCGCAGGATAAACTTTCAGGAGCCATTATATAGACTATAAAACAGCGACGAAATTCATGAGTGATTCAGTGATGCTTTCTGCTGTATTTTTCAGACATGTTTAGTTTATTTTTCCCATATTTTATTTGTGTTCAGTGATGCATTGATGAATACTTGAATTTCCATCCTTCGTACGTAAATTAAAAAACAAAAACAACGTGGTAGTTTTAACTAAAACAGCCTCGAGCAAAATTAAACTAGTAGGATATGAAGATGTCAAACAAAGATAATGATGTTCAAAGGTTTGTTTATAGAACTTCTGAATTGTTTTTCACTTAAAACCCCGTGAAATCGTGAATATACACTTCCACAAAAACTGGGTTAGCGTCGTTCAAATATACTGATTCAACCCTGTTTGTCGATTTGTATTAAATTTCGATACAATTTCATTCAATGTTTTCTCGGTTCAAAATTGTCTCGGTAACCGACCGAGTGAAAATAACAAGAATATAACAAACTAAACAAAATCCATTGGCGAATCGTCGAAAAGTGTAGTAAAATAAATGAAAGAAAGAATACGATTGAGCAATCGAAACTGAGATTTATACAGTGCACCGGCCGGCGACACGTTCGAAAAAACAGTGAAGTTTTTCGATGAAGTTCTTTATGGACACAGCTGCTACGTGGAGCACATAAATTTAAATTGCAAATATGATGTGAATATAAATTAGGTTTCTAACAACTGTTTTATTGAAAGCTTTCCCGTTGACCGTAAAAGCCGAGCGTGTCAAAACGCGAATGCTGGTCCGTAGTGTTTTGGGGCAGATTATTTTTCTGTCGATTTCTGGACCGCTCTCCTCACAACGATGGTGAGGAGATTCGAAGGGGGTCAAAATCAATTTGCCGATAATTCAACCCTCTACGATACGGCTTCGGAAAACAATGCTTCGACTGGGACAAAATGTAAGTATTGATCATATTCTGTTGGTCGGTAAATGAAATAGCTATTTTATATTTTCCCAATGCCCTGTATAATATGGGAAATCAGTGATTTACAAGTGGCAGCGACAATTTAAATTTGAAATCGGTTTCTAAAACTATGAATCGAATAACTCAGATATTGTTTTGTTATAGATTTCAGAAATTTTCTCTTAAATCGCGATTTCCCTCCCCCACTCACGATGTTTTTTCGGGATTAACCTCAAAACACCAAACAAGACTAAATGAATTATTCTACCGATTCGTTTAAGCCGTATAAAATATAAACGATTTTTCTAGGAAACATGCCGGGATGAATTATTTCTACAGTTTATATATAGCTAATTTCTTTCACAAAAAAAAAACAGTAAATGAACATAAATTTGTATTCCTTGCTGAGCGGCAATACAGGTATAATCACTTAAAATAATGTGTTGAACGAACAGTGAACGATTAAATCAGTAGTTTATAGTATGGTGCGAAAGGGATATCAGCAAACCTTTGAAATACGATCGTACAAGACTGTTTTAGTTTTCGAGCAATTTATTTGTATTATGCATTCACCAAACTCTTCAATTTTTATTGAATAAATTTTTCTTTCTTTTCGACATAAAAATGAACACTACAAATAATAACAGACAATTATTAATTATGTCGACAAGATGTACCAATGGCTTTCTCGACTTCGAATCGTTATATCTTTCACAGAAGAAAACACTTCATATTTATTTGTGGCCTACGGTTTTGGATTTTCAATAGTCTTTTTATTTAATTGCCATTATAAAACTGAAATAATTCGAAAACTTGCTTCCTCTCACCAGAAATGGACTCGAAAACAAATAAAGTGATTTCCTTACACCTGCATGAATCTAATCAAAACATCCTTTCCATCATATTCAGTTTTAGAGCTTTTGTCTTTAAACTAATTTTTTGCTGGCTATTAGATTAAAGACAGCCCTTTATAAACTCAGAGTTTTTCGCCACAATTCAGTTGGATATAGTGTGTCGGTCTCTCGGTGAGCTCAGTAAAATAACAAGCCGTTTTGAATGCTAAAACCGACCTCTACAAATCATGATTGACTCGGCTGATGTCCGCATATAACCTGCGATCAGGCGAATTTTTCCGCGCTCTCATTTACTCTTCGTCTTTATGTGGTCGCGCTGACATTCGTAAAGAGATTGTAAGGAGCGCGAAAAATTGGCCTGATCGCAGGTTAGTCCACATACGAATATGGAAATTAGTTAAGTGTTGAAACACTATGTCATTTTCTGTTCATTAAAGCACAATTAATTTACGAAACTTGAGAGATATAAACGAGATATTCCCGCAAAATATATCATAAATCAACTTTAATATCTAAGAAGCCCAACAATTAAGAGCCTGTGCTTTTACATACACAGGACGATTTTTAGCGCAACTTCACTCCGCAATCATTCCGCAACATTTCGTTGCAGCAACATGTTGCAGGTTTTTGAATCTGCCTGCAACATGTTGCCTCCGGCAACAAAATGTTGCGCGGACTGATGTAAACATACCGTTGCCGCCGATACAATTTTTGACATCTTTTTGACAACTTTGACCACATTTGACCACAACCTTGTATTTGAACTAGACTAGAAACTAAAACCATTCAAATTTCACGAATCCGCCTCCAACACTGCTTGGATTTTGATTGGTCAAGTCAAACGGAACCAATCCGAAAGTCATCAAAAAGTCGTCAAAAAGTTGTCAAAAAGATGTCAAAAATTAATCAAAAACTTTGTCGAGTGGCAACGGTAATTGTAATTGTAATTGCCTCGCGGACATTTGAGACTTCTGATTGGTTAAAACACACAATCCATGCGGCATCGCGCTCGTCGTCCCAGCCGTCAGTCATTTTCTGGACTGGGCTATTTTCTTCTTTTATGCCCACGCCCACTTCAAGATGGAGGCGTTCGACTAGCCTGAAAAAGTTTTTCTATAAACTGAAAATTTCGAAACCACAGCTGGTCTATCACCCCGGCCTAGCCTGCTTATCCCAAAACATTAATCCGGTGCTTAACTTCAAATACTAAATTTTTGATTAACCCAAACAATAATCAGTTTTAAAAAGTATTGATCAGTACTAAACGTAAATGGCTGCCATCTTGAAGTGCAGGGCATCATGAATTCGAGAACGAGATTCGACGAGAGTCAATCAGAGCTCAAACTACCGCTCTCGTCATTCTCGACCCCAGACCTTCGCTGCTTCTTGACTACGCAAGCGCGAAGGGCTCTGGGGTCGAGATTGCGCTCTCGTTTGACTACCATTTCTCGATCGTGCGCACTTGCGACTCTCGTTGAATTTGAACCTGTTTAAATTTTCATGAGTTGAGGAGAGTTTCCGCTGGTTTGACAGGCACATGATGTCAACTGTCGCGTATTCTCACGGTCTGACCGCGCGTTTATGATAGTCGGTGAGTTGAAGAAAACTCTCGTCCAACTGTCACCCTCAACGACTCACGTCCTCTATTAATTCGGCCTTGAGAAACATCTACAAAAAGAGTCTGATCATACGAGTGAGTTGGTTATGATTCTCGATCACTCTATATGATCTACACGGGGGGGTACTCCCTTATATAAGCTACGGAATGCGTGGCGCCAAAGGATGGTAAATGGTTTTTGGCGCCGTTTTGGTCTGAAACAGCGTATGTCTTGTTCACTCTGGTCTGGAAGTGGGTATGAGTGTTAGAAGAAACTATTTTTCTCCATTGACATTGGATAATTTCAAGCCCTTCTCAAATGGTATGCAAACGGAAGCCATTATTGGATATCTTAGATCATGTATCAGACACGTACGTGTAATAATATTAGAGGTTTGAAATAGGGTCGCAATTTTGGGTCAGGTCTGAAATAGAGTAGAGAAAATCACATGTCAAGAAGCGCGCCGCACCGACATCCCCACCCAAATTTTCGGCCGCGGAGAGTACCCCCCACGGCCTCGTGTCAGGTAAGACATGACCTCGAGCCAAAACATATTTCCGTCCAGCACACCCAGTCAATACGTAGAAATGTCGTGCATGGTTCAAGTTTCTAATCTCAGGTATTAATTGTCGATCCACTTACAGTCTTAGAACATGATCTACCTGAATAAATCCTTTCGTGTTTTATTCCTGAGAGTTATACTAGTTATGAACATCTTATTTCTCCTTACGTCTGTCAATACATTGTCAAGCAAGCAGGTGATGAGAATAAAGAAAATCATCAGAAATCGTGAGAATATTCCCTTCGTATCACGACAAGGAATTAGTTGATGATTTTCGTTATTAGCCCCTGCGCGCCCTTGCATAACCTAGAGTTTCAGTGGTACTGTTTCTGACTGTCAAACGGTTCTGAGAATTTAGTGGCATATCAAGACAATATTATTCTTGTCTGCTTTACCTGTATTCATAATTCAAGGAGAAAAATATATCACTATCACTAGCTCTTGGGAATTTTAAAAGGATTACATGCGGGAGTGGTACGTGGTCAGATAAGAACGCTCATGAACTGGAACTTCCGATAACTAATATCCCAACTCCCAAGAGTGCTAAGTTCACTGAGGAAAAATCTTGAATTTCATTTTGCAAAATTGTCATAAACAAACAGCACCACTGCTCAATAGCTTTCGTTTGAATGGTCACACACTAGGGTTTCATCCACAGACTCAAAAGGTACAACCACATTTATTAACTCAAGGTTTGACTCTGTTTTGAGTCCTGATATCCACTATTTTTTGTTCTTAGTTCCAGTCCTACCCGTGGTGTTAACAGTTGCTCTTGGTTCGCTAACTGTTATTCTCGTGGTCACGTTGTTTCTCATTAGAAGACAGCGTCAACAGGCACAAAAATACAAACAGTACTCTCAGATAGCGAAAACCGCTGTTCAGCCACCGGAATTCACCGTAAAAACGGCTCAACAGACTCTCGCGCCAAAGAAAAAGCTACGTCGCCTGCCAGAGAAAATCCTGTCCTCAGAAGAATCACTTTCACCGATGTCCAGCGAAGAGATGTTCTTCGACGCGCAAGAGAAACTTGAAGGGAAAACATCGAGATCGGTTTCCAGTCGTGAGCCGAGCCCGGCGCTCGAAGATGCTGACGTTGAAGAGGAAGATGAAATGTACCCTATAGGCCATCTCGGGCGAATTTGGTTCAATTTAGGATACGATAGATCAGCTGAAAGTTTAGTGGTCACTTTGGTAAAAGCGCGAAATCTTTCGCCTCGCAGTAAAGCTGTGAAAACGTGCGATCCCTTTGTGAAACTGCACATTTTGTGTCCGGAAGAGAAAAACGTCTCGCAGAGTAAGTGTAAACGGAAAACACGCCGGCCAAACTTCGACGAAATGTTTTATTTCAATCTGCCTGTTGCGGAGCTCGTGAGGTGTACACTTCATTTGTCTGTATATGACGGGTATAGAGCGAGCCAGCAAAGTGTGATTGGGGAAGTCCTGTTTCCTTTGAACGAGTTGGACACAGAACAGAATGTTGAATTGTGGAGAGATCTCGTGGCTATTGAAGAGGTGAGGTTTCAGTTTGTTCAAACTATTTTAATCTTGTTAACGTTTGAAATTACTGGGTCACGATACGATACCTCAATTTGATCACACTTACTTATACTTAATTGTCGGACGACAAACTGTCCTTGAATTTTGACTTTTACAATCATTTCTGTTAAATTCGTGACAAACATTTGCCAAATTATATAAAAACATTGTTGGAGAGCCATGTACTTATCTGGAATACTATACATTTTTCCGACAACTGGAAGTCATTTTATAGTGGTATCATTACACGAATCGAAACCTCTTGCAGATCAGTGGGCTTTCCGACACGCGTCCAATAAAAATGCAATAAAAAAGCGCTATCTCAAGTTTGATTGACGGAAACGAACCCAGCGCTATCAGTGGTAGACAACTGTTTTCGAATTTCCACAATCCTAAATTTTTCATGACATATTCGCCGGCAAACTACTGTATTCCGTACTGAGAAAAGACGGTTTGTTAAGGTGTTAAATTCACTGCATATTCTTGGCTTATTATAAACTAACGTAAAACGTAGTATTAAATGTTCGCATATGGCCAGCCAAAGCACACATGTTTTCCTAAACCAACCAAATACAGCCCGTCAGATTTCACAAAATGATGTTGGAACAAAAGTCGTGTAAGTCTGTTTTGTCTACCCTGGTGGGGAATAGGGACGGAAAACATATTGTATACACTTTCCCGACTGTTCCATGATACATGCTGATACATGTTCACATAAGTTGTTGTAAGGGAGGAGTTGATGTCTTTTGTTTAGAGTTGTAATGAAGGTCAGACGAAACATACCACACAGGATTTATGAACACAATTGATATCTAAAACAGACTTTCAACAATTTGACATGACCCAATGTTAGCCATTGTCATTTCATCCATATCACATTCCGTCTCGTTTCTAACCTTTACTTTCGTTTATTCGCATCTGTTTGCTTCTTATTTCATTGCACTTTTAATCATTTTTATTTTATTTTATTTATTTTTATTTTGTTTATTTATTGTTTTAGAGCCCATCTGAACTCGGCGAAATCCATATCACTATGTCTTACTACCCTACCCTGGACAGGCTTACAATTATTGTTCTTAGAGCAGCCAATCTTAAGAAAATGGAGCCCCACGGGACAGGTGACGATACAGAATTGTTCACTTTACTGTCTTGTTTTAACAGCGTGCAAAATATCAATATTGCGTTGGTTCATCAGCTTGGCCCTTGCTTGTAAACTAATTGCTTTTTCAATTGCTAAATCTATTTGTGCAAATGGAAGGAATTAGCCTGCGTAGCAGCTCTGGAGTAAATGGAAAGCGCGAGTTGGAAAACGCGCGAGGCGACCGCGCGAAGCTGTGCGACGCCCCAGACTCTTGCAGCTGTGCGCTTCGCTTTCGCGGCTCGCCGCTAAAAATTACTTCGCGCGCCAACAAGACCGTCAGCTACACAGGCTAGGAACGAAATATTTAATCAATGCGATTTCAGCAAATACCCGCGAATATTCACCACCACAGGTAGGCCCCTTCAGCCATCATCATTTTTGCAGAGCTTATTACGTCCATGGTACGGCGCGTGTTTTTTAAATAATCGAAAGAAAAATTATGATACCGCCTCATGTCATAGGAGTTACGACTCCGCAGGTCATGACAGGTGAAAGCCGCGCGCGTCACAAAAGGGAAGCGCGGAAAGTCGCGTCATGCAAATGTGATGCTGAAATTTTGCACCTGACTGGCCGAGAAGACAACACTCGCACTGTGATTGGTTATAGCATGTCGAACGAACATTTTGAACCAATCAATAGAGCGTTTTCACATGACGTCACAGCGCCCTATTCTTTTGTAATACGTTGATGAAAACCACCAATAGCCTCCGTGAAGCGCTCGGATATTTGTCCTTGAAAACTATCTGTTCCTCGAAGCTCACAGTTTTCCTTGAGCTTCGCCGTCTCGGAAAACTGTTCGCTTCTCGGAATAGATAATGTCCGCGGATAAATATCCGAGCATATTTCCTCGCCAAATGGAGGCTATTGTTTACATATGTGTCAGTGACAACTTCTTCTTTATGTTTTCAGATTCATACGCCAAAGTGACGTTTTCAATTGGAAATAAAATAATCAAGACGAAGAAAAGTACTGTCCATCATTCAACACGGGAGCCGCTGTTTAACGAATCTTTTAACTTCTCAGTGTCCGGGATGACCTGGGCTCTGGTACTTTACTAGTGTCAATTATGCACTCTAGGGGAGGGGGGAAGGAAGATCAGTTAATTGGCAGGGTCCTACTGGGGGGAATGATGTATGCGAGGGGGACTGAGTGCGAACACTGGACTGAAATGATGACGAATCCGCGAAATATGATAAAATACTGGCATACGTTAACAAGTTAAATAGTGAAATATTTTAATTATTTTCGAGGAATTATTTAACTGCTTGTTACCTGTTTCGCTCAGCGTCAATAGCCGCCCTGAATTTATTATTTCGTCTTCAGATTTTAAGTACAGGAACGGCAATAAGTAAGCCCGTAGCATTTTTATCATTTACAGTGAAGATGACGCTACCGTTGCCACTCGACAAAGTTTTTGATTAATTTTTGACATCTTTTTGACAACTTTGACGACTTTCGGATGGTTTCCGTTTTGTGGCGCCACATTTGAACTAGACTAGAAATTTGAAACCATTTTTCACGACTCCGCCTCCAACACTCCTTGGTTTTTGATTGGTCAAGTCAAACGGAACCCATCCGAAAGTCGTCAAAAAGTTGTCAAAAAGATGGAAAAAATTAATCAAAAACTTTGTCGAGTGGCAACGGTAGCGTCATCTTCATTGCAAAAATAACCAAAACAAAATTAATTATTGTGACAAAACACAGAAAAATTTTTGGAACTTGGTTGGAAAACATTTGCAACATCCTGATAAATACGTGGCTATATTTCACGCAAGGAAACGGCCAGTAATAATTTTTTAAAAAGAGGTCTTAAGAGTTATGCATACATTAAGAAAGTTTGTAGAGTCAAAGATGATTTCCAGTCCGTACTGCGCAATCTCCGCCCTGCAATGTTTTGAGTCTCAAACGAAGGAATATAAATACTAACCAAAATAAAAATTCCAGGACAAACTTACCTTTTTCTTCATTATTAACGCCAGATATCCTTGCCAAACAATAATAACGAGTAGAAGAACCTCGACATTATCCCAAACCGTTCAGCTCATCTAGCATTCCTAAACGTAACGACCCGTAATGGCGGACTCAAAAACTTCATGTACGCTATTACCGAAGTGTAACGTATCAACCAATTCAAAACAAAAATGAAAACAAACCCGAGGCTGCGCAGTACGGACTGGAAATCATCTTTAACCGCTCTAGAATTGTAAAACGTTTATTTTTTATTTGCCTCATAAATGCAATTGTATTTTTGACTTGAATTAGAACTGACCGAATAATGTAACTTTTGAATCTTATTTACTGACAAGACGAAAACAGCGGACTACGAATAACATCAAGTTGAATAAAAAGTTACAAACGTAGAATGATGCTTATAATATTCATTTAGCGAATTCACATTAGAAGACGGAAACTCGTCTCAGACGAAATTCCGTCTGATATGAATTCAAGGACGGTAAAATTAGACGGATAAATGACTTAGAGCTGCCGGGGACTAGGACGAGTATGAGGCCAGGTTACATTTCTATCCCAGAAGCCATTGCTGAATTTCCAGTTCCACTGTGCAGCAAACAGGAAACCCGTCCTGATTTTCTCGTCTAATGTGAATTTAAGACGGTTTTCCGTCTAGACGAGTTTTCCGTCTGATTTTCCCGTCGTTTTAGACGGGAAAATGGACGGATAAATTTAAGACGGGAAACACGTCCTTCACCGGATTCATATCAGATGAGTTTTTCCGTCTTAAGACGAGTTTCCCGTCTAAGACGGTTTTCCGTCTCTAATATGAATTCGGCTACAGAAACAAAGTATAGCAATACAATGTATGATTTAGGGAAGTAAGTACGCACTCGGGCCAAAGTGGCCACTGACTGCCGGAGCTTATCCCGGTTTCTGTAGCATGAAGCAGACTAGGAGTATTGCTACTCGCCCTGGGTGGGATGC